>OZ005655.1:191707495-192907495 GCA_963930645.1 Salticus scenicus | reverse complement strand
ATTTTCATTTCTCAAAGAAGTATATATATATATATATATATATATTTTTTTTTTTTTTTTTTTCAATTACTCGGAAATATGTCGTCAGACTGGCAAAAGGAATGTACCCAGGAAAGCGAAAAAAAAAAAAAAAAAAAAAAAAAAAAAAAACACTTTCCTTATACGGGAATAAATGATGAAAAGTCACAGATCATAATTATCTGGCTCATTTTAAAGTACAATTGTCAAAGTAGCCATCACACAAACTGTATATTCTCTACAATGAAATTTAAAAATATTTATTTTTCTTCTGAACTAAAGCGATATAATGAAATCTGCAACAATAAATTTTAAGACATTTTTCGTTTTATTAAAACCGATGATGATAATTAATTAATTAATTATCATCATTAGGGTTCAGGCCAACATGACGATATAGAGACAATCGTCGCTTTTTTTTTTCAAAAAATATCGCCAAAAACATTCTTGTAAACTTATTTTTTATCTGCATTATATTACATACTTGCCAACTTTTCCGGTTTTCCCGGAAGACTTCCGGTTTTTTAACGTATCTTCCGGTCTTCCGGACAGATGACGAAATCTTCCGTTTTTAAAAAAGTCGCGGACATCGTTCGTTTTAAAAAGAAAACCCAAATGTTCTACGAAAACTCCTGATTCCCAATCTTTTTCCATCCATAACATAAATGTCAATATTCACTTCAAACTTGCTTTATGAGATTCTAGAACATGTAAAGAAATAGAATTGTTAAATATTTCTTGCTGATGTAATTATCCCCCCCCCCCCTTCATTTATCTCCAACTAGTGATCAGCAATCAAATGTTCTGCAGAAGTCTTTTGTTTCCTAATTTTTATCCATCTGCAACATGAATGATAATATTAATTTTAAACTTTTTTCATTAGATTCTAGAAGTAGAGTTGAAAGAGTTTAATATTTCTTACTCTGTAAATATTTTTGTATCCCCCCCTCCCCCCCCCCTTCCCCGGATTGTGATCGATGATCAATTCTAGAAACAATAAAGCAATGGAAGTGCTCAATATTTATCACGTATGTAATTATTTTTAGATCTTTATTGCTGAATTTAATGAATCTGTGTATTTTTCCTCAATTAAATATTTGTATGTCATATTTATACCAAAAGTTAAACATGGGGAAAAAATGAAGAATAATTTTTTCAGGTAGGAAAATTTTTTCCAAATCAATTTAAGAAAATTAATACTCAGTTGTTTTTATGCACATTTGAAACTGATAATTAGCTACTGCTATTTTTTTTTTATATGTATGATTAATGTACATACACAAAAATCATTTCTATTTATTTAAAAAATTCGTTATATATACTTTAACTTAATTAAGTTTTTTGTCTATTGTTAAATAAATTTCTTACAGATTCTGTTTTGTAGATATTTATATGTTGAAGAAGAATAACTTCATTTAAAACTTTTATATATTTAGTATAATCAATCTATAGTAAAACGTTTTTATAGATTGCTTCTAAATATTAAAATTGTAAAACTGTATTGTTTATTACGTCAGAGAGAAAAAAAAAAAAAAAAAAAATCTTCCCTTTTTTTATGAAATCTTCTGGTTTTTCAACAAAGATCTTCCCTTTTTTTATTAAAATTGGTTGGCAAGTATGATATTAGAAAAAAAAAAAAAAAAATCAAAAATAATTTGTTTTGACACTTAAAAAATATCCGTAAAAAACTCTTTCAAAAATCGAAATCCACATATTTAACAATGGTGCTTTAAGTCTGTTATATTGCGTTCTTGCTTTCACACCGCATAGCGATTTTTTTTTCTTTATCCTGATGAAGGATTATGTTTGATTATATCAACCTGAAACAACTATTGTGTGTTTTGCAATTTATTTTTATTTATTTATTTATTTATTTATTTATTTTTTATGTTCTTTATCCCTCAGCAACGATTTTTGGTGCATTATATTGCAAATTGTAAACAACTTTTTTTTTTTTTGTTAATTATAAACATAAATTAATTATTGAAATTAAACTTTTCTCTCTTTTGGCGAATTGATATAAATAAAAGGAAGCATTATACATAGTCTGTGTTTAATATACCTTAATGTTTAGCTTTAGTTTTAAGATATATTAACACAGCTTAAAAGAGTTAATGCTGTTTTTACATAAAAGTATTAATATATATGCAATAAAATATAAAAATGCATAAATTAAGCTCATATACAAAATGTTTGTTTGTCTACCATTTTATGTTTTTGGATCACTGAATCATAATTTAGGTGGTCTTTTTGGCTACTGAATTTGCATTTTTCGCATGAACCCTAATAATAATAATAATAATAATAATAATAGGGTTAGATCTTTATAGTAAATTTTTGCTTAAACTTAAACGCCATAATTGCATGGTTATTTTTTTATTTACAACCATTAAAACACACACATTCATATATATAGTATGAAATATAGCATAGATTATTATATAGTTAAATAGTTAATTTATACTTAAAAAAAAATATTTGACGTAATATTGATTCTCAAATCCGGATAATTTGTTAAGTACCTCGGCGACTTATTCAGAGATCTCACCGCGCATATAAAAAAAAAAAATAATAATAATAATAATAATTTATGTTTTTCATTTCACCGAATAAAAATAATTTTAGACAATTTGGAAAAAGTTAAAAAGAAAAAGAAAAAAAGATGTAAGTAAATATAAAGAAAGTAAACATAGTATTTCTTATGAAAACGTGTTTAAAATTTAAAGTAATGCTTTAGTGACATTCAAGAACAAACAAATAAATAAAAAAAAAAAGAAAAAGAAATATAACATTGCTGAAACTAATAAAATGTATACATGGCAATTTAAAAAATACTGTGTTAGTGAAATAAATTAAAATCAATTTGCTTGTTCATGGTATAGAGTTATACATGAATACTGAACAAAATAAAAAAACGGCACCAATATAATTATTTTTAAGTAATAATTAAAAAGGAAAGTCTTATTTTTATTCATTTATTTATTTACACGATTTTACGCATTCTCTCTCAAAAATGTTTTATTTATTTTATTTTAAGCTTTTCTTTGCTCAAAATAAAATCAGAAAAAATTAATTTTGTATAATTTTCATGCAAAGCAAATTAAATAATAAGAAATTATGAAATGGTAGTGCATGTGAAATATGCCACGATTAATATCGTATAATATCTTTATTATTCTATCACGAATCGGCGCAGAAGCTACTAGATGAATACTACACTTTCATTTTTTAACACCACTAATATTATGTTAAAGCAGTCGCTTTATACAAAAACTAAATCTGGTGTAATTGATTCAATAGATTGATACTTTAAAAATTTATTGGTGTTAAAAAATTAAATTGTAGTATTCATCTGGCAACGCTACCGCGCAGTCGCATTATTAAAATAGCATCATTTTTTTAAAGCAATCTCTATATTGTTCTATCGAATATAGATACTGCAAACGATTATTAAGCTGATCCTTACTATGCTTCCATTATATTTCTAATTTCTCTCTCTAAAAATAAAAAACAGTTATTAGGTGAATCTATTGAAAAATATCACGAGAATCTATAATAAATCAATATTTCTAATTAATTTTGTAAATTTTACAAAATAAAATATAAAAATAATAAAACAAACAATTTAGATTTCTTGATTACATATCACTTTTACTAAAAGATAATAATAACCGAAACACATTCAATATATTAAGAACGAAAATTACTTCTTGTTTTTGGTATCTATAGAGCGTAGAAGTGCATATGTGCGTTGAACAGATATATGGTGGTTAAACATACAGTGGATACGTATGAGATGTCAATACTTCCATAATTACAATATTAAATAAATAAATAATCTAAATTTAAGGCAAACAGTGTAGGTCACATGATCAAAGTTATTCCTATTTATAATAAAGACCATAATAACAGGGTGCACATTCAGTATATTACAAATAAAATATACAGTCGGTAAGAAAAATCTCCGAACACTAGTAAAAAATTTTATATAAAAAAAAGTACACTTAATACAGTTTTGTTAAATAAATCCTTGTCGAATCCTGTTCTTAGTCAGTCTAAGGACATGATTCAATAAGGATTTATTTAACAAAAACGTATTAAGTGTACTTTTTCTACATAGGAATTTTTGCTAGTGTTCGGAGACTTTTGTTACCGACTGTACATCCGGTGTTGAGGGATCACGGAGAGGAAAAAGCGAAGTTGGTCACTCCAGTGCTCAGTTCCTCGCCAGATCATGTGTCTAAATTACGAGCGGTTGAGGTCAGTTGGTTCTGGCAAGTATATCCGTGGGGCGTCTTCCGTTAGAAAAAGAATCCCATAAATTGTTCTATAGGGCATACTTTAATTGGACTATAGATAAGAAAAGGGCTAGTTTAATATTTTGAGGACACAAATGCCGATGGGTACAAATTTCCAAATAACTATGAGACGTCATCGGCCCATACAGAAAATAAAAGGAGCAGGAAAGTCACTAGTAAGTTATGGCTATTATAAAACGTTCTTCTATATTTTACTATACAAATTCATGCAATGGAAGTTATTTATTAAAATTATTTTTCATGGTAAACGTACACGATTTTCAATTCAGAGAAGTACACTAAATATCGAAACAAACTCAATTTTATGCCCCACAGGCGACATCTGAGAATATACTTCATGCCCCCCTTCCCCCCAATTTCTTCTTCTTGTTTTTTTTTTTTTTTTTTTTTTTTTTTTTTTTTCACCTCTTTATAAAAGTGAAAAAATCGATAATTTTGTCTCAAATTATCACAGATCCAGTCCAATTACTTATTTTAAATGTATTAACGAGTTCTTTTGAAAAATACTCATATTGAAAACTTTTACTTACCACAGGGTTTTTTCTCCTCAGATGGGTGTGTGTGGGGGGGGGGGGAGTGATGCTCCTACATGTACAAAAATGTTCTCCTAGTTGACAATTACTATTATATGTATGTATTTTTTATTTTGTGTACATTTATACGAAAATTCGCCTTATGCTTCCATATTAAAAGTTTCGAAAAAAAAAATAATAATAATAAATAAAGGGATGACAGCGCTACCTGTTGAAGGATATGCACTAAAAGCTAGTCAGCACCAACATAAGTCAAAGTCCAACCAAATATGAACTTATATTAAATTCCGTCTATTGGTTCGTAGAATGCACAACGTCCATAAATTTTTCATTACATACACACAGACAGACATCTTCTAAAATTGGTCAAATCGTGTTTAGGACCTTTCAAAGCGTATAAATCTGTCGAAAACTGGAGGCCAAAATTTTTCACGAATCCAACACTTCCTTTTACATATATAGAATAAGGTAAAAATACAATTTTTACAAGTTTAAAATTCTATATTTAACGCATCAAAAAGAAAAGAAAGAAAGAAAGAAAAGCTGAATCCGTCTAAAACACCACCAGTCAATAAATTACGTGGAACAGGAAAGAAAAAAATAATTTATAAATAAATTTTCCAAATAGCAGTTTAAATCTATGCTCGAATTCATTGCTTTGAGAAGGTAATATATAAATATTTGCATTCTTAGAGACGCTCTTCAACTATATTCAAAAAACAAGAAGTAGCTAAACACAATAATCTGAAAGAAAGAGAGGGGGAAAAAAAAAAGAAAAGAGGAATTTAAAAAAGTACATTTTTCACATATGTAAGACGATATTATATTTAGCACATCGGACAACAGCTCATTGAGGGAGTTAGTGCGGGATTTTTTTAAAGAACGAGGTTCTTTCATAAAAGAAGCCCATCTCTCTCCTTAGCGAGAGGATTACGCCTTCTTTCTTTCCTTGCATTCTTGAAGGTGCTAATGTGATATTTTACAGCTAATTACTTTGACAGATGCCGCCTCAGAGGAATTTTTTTCCCCTTCAAAGGGAATTCAATGCAGAAAGATGGGGATAAAAACTTTCATAATTTTTGTGTAAAGAAAAGATAGATAATTTAGGAATTAGTAGATAATAAGTTTGACAACATAAGTGTAATTATAGTTTGAAAAATGTATTTATTTTTTTAGTTTTAGTTTTGCGTAAGTGAAAAAAGGTGCAATTTATGACGTTATATATTTTTTCTCGTTTTTTGATTTTTTTTTTTTTTTTTTTTTTTTTAATCTTATCCTATATAAACATAAAGTATATGTATATGTTTATCAGATAATTTAAAAATAAAATTATCTGCATTAAATTTCGTTTTTTATACGTTGGCAGTTGTCACCTTCGAGGGATATTTTTCCTTTTAAAGGGAATTTTCATGGCAAAAGAAGGGGGTAAAACATAATCTTTGTGTATAAAAATCCAGATAATTAGGAATTAGTGGATTATAACTTTTACAACATAAGTGTAATTATCGTTTTAAGAAGACATACATTTTTTTTTTTTTTTTTTTTTTTTTTAACTTTATGAAGGTGTTATTTATGATACTTTATTTGTTTATATATTTTATTTTTATAAATTTCGTTAAAGTTCCATCTAAAACAAATAACTTTGATATCAAAATTTTAATGTACGTTTATCTACATTAAATTTCAAAATAATGTATGGTTTAAACATTTATATCCTAAATTATGAGAAAAACAAAAGAAAACTGTATTTCAAACACATTTTTCAATTAGTTAAACTGATTTTTTTTATTTTTATTTTTATTTTTATTTTTTTTATTACGCATATCGCCTCATCAAAGAAATTAAGTAGTAATTTTCTATACGATATAAAAAATTGTAGTCAAAAACTGCGACAGCACGCTACAAAAACCGTTCTTGAACAAAAATGGCTTTTTGTTGTGTCCAATGCCATAGAGGGAGTTTAAAGTAAAGTACATATATTCGAGATTCTTGTGATATTATCTTTGACATACCTTTCATAAATTAGGTTTCATGCACTTTCAATCTAATGGGGTTTTAAAGTCCTGTCAAAGCATAAAAAGTAAATCAATTTTTATGATGATCTCAATAATTAGATAAGTAGATCCATTCGTCATATTATATATATAAAAGAACGTTTTTCAGATTTTATAACTTCTAAAGGAAACACTATAAATTGTTTTTAAAAAAAAAATCAGTTTTTTAGATTAAAATATTTAAGCGCCACCCACCAACTAGAGACAAAATTTGTAGTATTTTACGCTGCACCTTTCTACTTATATTACCTTGATCAAGAGTCGCCCGTAATTTATTTTGATCCGAAATAATTATTGCGTATCTCGAAACGTATGGTGTTTGCTTAAAAAAATTTATTCACCATTAATGGTTTTATCGAAATATTTAAGCATAGTACTCTGTTAAACGACGCTCAAAAAATTGGTTGTGCCGACACTTAAAAAAAAAATTGTTAAGCACGACTATCTTGTACACGGCCCTTAAAATTTTTTTTAACTGCATTATGTATAAAGAATTTCACGTGTTTAGATATTTAAACGCGTAAAATAATTGTCAATAAAAAAAAAAAAAAAAAAAAAAAATGCATATTTAGGCCTTTTGTGGTAGTTGTTTGCAAATTTTGTATACTTCTTTGTAAATAAAATAATCTGGTGTGGAACTGACACTGCTTTCCCTTACCCATCATTACTATAGATATATTACTACAATTTCAGGTGTAACATTCAAGGCACACTCTGAACATTTCTAGTCTGTTTTGCCAATTTTGGTTGGGACCCCATCTGCAGATAAAGCCCTGCCCCCCCCCTTCCCTCCTCAAACCCCCTTTTGATTATTGTAGCTTAAATCATTTAAGGTTGCTTTAAAATTTCAAAATTTAATTTATATTTTTCAGAGAATTGTCAGCCACATTACGCTAAGAAATTAACTGCGGACTAAGTTTGAGTAACCCTGTATATTACCCGTGAAATACATAAATACTATAAAAAAGGACTTAATTTTAACATAGCACAAAATAAATAAATAAATGAAAGATGCATAACACAACTTAAAATGCTCTTTCCAAACACAGCACGAATATAACTGAAATCTTTTGTATGATCTTAGAGAAAGCATAAATATTTTTCATACCATATTTTATTTGAAACATGCTTTTGTGCATATAAAGAATGTATGTCGATTTTCTTTTGCCTAGTGTATGCTAAATATATAAAATTGTACCGACCAGAAGTTTTTCTCTTAGTGGTAACGTATTTCAATAATTCTGTATGTCCCTGTACACGACACATTTGTCCGATCTCAACGAAAATTCCCGTGTAGCAATCCTACATGATACAGATTTAGAATAATATCCAGTTCGGACTTCTTGTTTCTATTTTTCTTGAGTTATCCTGATAACGGACACATAGACCAAACACTAATAACCTAATTTGTCATATTCAGGTGACCTGAAAACGCATAAAAATAGCAAAATCTCAATACCGAAAAATTGACTCAAAAACAATACTTTCTCTGCCATATATGGGTAAGAGAAGGTAAATAATCTGGTGTGTCACTCACACGACTTTCTCTTACCCTGAAATTTAATACAGTAAAGCACCTTTTATACGTCTTTCAAAGGAATGACGTAAAAGGACGTATAAATGAAAAGACGTATAATCGAAGTTTTAATAATAACACTTTGATTACTACAAATTAAATGAAACTTAATCAAAATTTATATGAAAATACTAATTAATAAAGTTTCTCAAGATAGTGAATGTATGTTATACTTTTTTAAAGTTAATAATTAATTAAAAAAAAAAAAAATATTGTAAAAAGTGAAAAAAAATCATACTATTAATGCATGACTGGGTACAAATTACATTTATCATATATTTGTATTATATTACATTTCTTAAGAACTAAATGAACACATTTTGAATATTAATTATATATATTGCATATCTTCAATAATAAATATACAATTTATGTCCATACAGACAGTTGTTTAATAACATTAAAAATTTTTAATATTCGTCTGATTAGCTGCTCGTCTATGAATACTAAAAATTCTACTGCAAATTCAATTGATTCTTTGATCAGTATTCTTCGATCTTTCTTGTGTTCTTCCATTTAAAGTGCTTTGTAGAAAAAATCCGTCTTATTTAGAAAAGAAAATAATGACAAGTCGAGAAATTTTGAGAATTTTAGTAAAGTGGAAAAGACATATAACCGATATCAGCGTTGTATAAACGAAGAATTTTTTCATTAAAATGAATAAGAATGAATAGGGACTTCGCTAAAAGGACGTATAAATGTAAAAGACGTATAAACGAGAAACTTATAAACGTTGCTTTACTGTACTAAAAATACAGATTGGAGATTAAGGGATGAAATAACGAATACTGTTATGTACACTTATGTTAAAACAATTCAAATTAAGCTTCGGAACATTTTCATTTGACAAATAATTCTGTGTGACGGGGAATACCGCCCCCCCCCCTCAACCCGTTTCATTATTGTACCTACATTTATATAGCATTCAAATCAATTATTAAATTCAAAAGTTCATTTAGAATTATCCAGACAACTTTCACACGCAACATTCCTTGAAACTTATCAATCTTGACCAAACTTTCCTAGTAACAACATATTAACTTCCGTATTAATTTCGAAATACAACATTTGGATCGCCTGAAATTATTTGTTTTTAATTTACTATAAGAGACACAGACAAAGGTCAAACGCTAAAAATTTGACTTTCGGTATTCAGGAAGCCTTAAAACGTGTAAATATAAAAAAAAAAAACAAGCTATGAATATTTAGCTTAAAAAATACATCATTTACCATATGGTTATTAGGAATTAATTTGAATTCCTGAGCAGTTTTCCTGGACGTGGTAAAATATATGCATGGTAAAGCACTTTCACTAACAATAAAAAAGAATGTTATGGCTTAAATATTGGCAGCCCTGTATACCTTCTGAAAATTATATACACATCATATGGTGAAATAAATATAATTAATAACACACTGCACAACCTGAAATACACTTTCATCGATTTTCAAGCATTGTCGCTCCATAATCCCGTTCTTTTGTGTAGCCCTGTAAACGAACAGTGGTACATTTCCAAACCATATTCCACATGAAACATGTTTTTAGGCATATAAAAAATATATATTCGTTTCATTTGTTTTAGTGCAGTCAATAGATTTTAAACTCTACTTACTTTCAATTTCCCCGGAGACGTAATGTATTTGAATTCTCTTGAGTTTCCTTGTACACGAACCATTTGCTTCATCTCAATGAAAAATTTAGTGTAGAATCCCTATATGATACACATTTAGAATATCAAGTTTGGACTTTCTGCTATTATTTTTCTTGCGATATGCTGATAACAGACAGACACACACATAGAGAGAGAGACACACAGACCAACTCCTAAAAACATGATTTTTGAATTCAAGGAACCTCGAAGCGTGTAAATATAACAAAAACTCAATTTCAAAAATTTGACTCAAAAACTATACCTCCTCTACCTATGGGTAAGAAAATACCTCCTCTATTCCCTATCTATTACCTATAGGGTATACCTCCTATGGGTAAGAGAAAATAAAAATATGCATATTTAAAAAAAAAAAAAAAAGGTAGGGGGAAATGGGGGAGAGTCTGTTTTTTTTTTTCTTCTTTCTTTTTTACAGTGTGTTACTCTTGTAAATCCTTTTTTTTTTTTTTTTTTTTTTTGAAAATTTGACCTAAAAAAAAACTTTTTGTGCCATATATGGATCAGAGAAAGTAATTATGCAATATTAACTTCGACTAATTCAATATAAATTTATAATAATATTAATAAATATAGAAACGCTTATAAAAGTAACACATGAATAACAATTTTACTGAAGCAAACTTCATTAATTGCTCGAATTAGGCATGGTAATTTTATTAGAACGAGAACATAAAATGCATCTTTAAACATTTTTTTTTTTTTTTTTTTTTAATCAATTCCAAGCATATTTGACTAAGTCTTAGTATTTTTAAGGCATAAAAAGGTTTAATGTAATGGGAAAAGTAGCAGTTATACGTTGGTTTAAAAAGATTTAGCATGAATTTTAATTAGAATATTTTTCTAAAAATTTACCATAATGGCGCGATATGAAGATAATTTTAGACTTAAAATCTCAAAATCGATATTTTTCGCAAATTTCAAAATTTCGTAAGGGCTGTACCCCTTTAAGTCTATAAATTTTACATTTCACTGCAATAGATTGAATTTATTTAACCCTTTAACTTTCACTACATATTTTCTTTTAAAAATTGCTGAACTAATTTTAAAAATGGTTATTATACACATAGCTAATCATAAATATATAAAAATAAAATAATAACAATTTTAATTTTCGAGAGTTGGTTTGAAACATCTGCATGATAACCTCACTAACTTCAAGTTCAAGTAATAAATAATTTAATTAATAAATATAAAAATAATAATAAATTAATAAAAATAATATAATAATAAATTAATAAAAATAGCAAACATTAGAACGTGCAAGAACTTGCAACAGACGTCTCAGTTCAAAATAATACCACGGACATTGATTATGTGAAAAAATTACGGATGAGTGAGTCATCAAAGCAGCAAGGTGCACTCTTGCCTACTTCTGCAGATGGCTTCCTCTGAAACTTCATTTGTAAAATTTCAGAATAATACTCTTATAATGAAATTATTACTGATCAGAGAAGGAATAAAAATTTAAAAATCGATTAAAAGAAGGAAAACAAATTGAAAAAAATGTTGCATAGATTTTTTTTTCTGTGTAAAGTTAATAAACGTTAAAAAGTTAATTATTTTTTAATCGGATTTTTTTTTCTTATGTTACATAATGCATCCAGTCAAGAAGTCCCACCTTTCTCACACAAGTAAGTAAATAAACTCTCTGACACGACACAACAGTTAATCGTAGGTACAAAATTAATGTTCCCGGGCTGCCGTGTTATTCTATACTTAAACTCTCACTTCTAAAATCTCATTGCTCATTTTTTGGCCGCATTTGACGGTGCTCGGCCTAGATTTCACAGCAGCAGTCCATCAACACTGGGCAAACTTGCCTCAATCCACAGATCTCCATCTTCACCTAAGCGCCTTCAGAGAACGAAGCAAAATGTCGCGACAATCAAGAAGATAGCGACGAAAAGACCGCGCGAAGAGAAAAATTGCGTTTCAATGGAAAAAAGATTGCTTCTTTTGAGTGCTGACAGTAAGGATATATGGCCAGAAAGAAAAAAAATAAAGAAATTCAACGCCTAAATGAAAAGCTAAGATAATTTTTAGTTTCAGATTTTCTCGGTGTAAAAATAGTGTTTGAAGAAGATGACTGTATTTTTCTTCTTCTTCTTCTTTTAATTTTAATGAGTATTTTTGACTGCATTTTTCTTCTTCTTCTTTTTTTTATTTTAATGAATATTTTTGATGTAGGCAAAAATCTCATATTACGAGATATTATCAGTAGTTAATGTGAAAAAAAAAATGTATTTCAAAATGAAAGGCTTGTAAAAAAATAATTTTTACCTGAGTTAAAGTACTTTTATATAATCTACATAAATAAAAAGAAGTGTCTGTGTGTGTGTGTGTCTTCACTCTGGAACTCAGATTACCGGTCGCTAGAGCCACAAAACTTGGCAGAGAGGTAGCTTGGACCCTGCAGGGGTGCACTTCATCGAGATTTTATTGAATTTCATTTTTTTTTTTTTTTTTTTTTTTTTTTTTAATTATTCATTGATTTTTCTGTTTCATTTTCGTAAATTTATTCTTTTATTATAACCGTCTACGTCTTTTTTTTTTTTTTTTCTTCCCCTAGAAGTAAAAATATCAATAATTTTGTTTTAAAATTTTCTTTGCACATTTCTGTTTCAAATATTCGTTTTAAAGATATTAACGAGTTCTTTTAATTTCATATATATTTTGATAGATACCTTTATTGAAAATTTACGTTCTCTGAGAAGGTGTATTTCCCTCCCCAAGGGCGAAGCGATGTCTCTACAGATACATTTTTTACTCGTTGATTATAACTATTTTAAATATATATATATTATTTCCCATTAAAACGTTAAAAATAATGCTCATTATGTACAATTATACGAAAATTGTCACATTTTGCTATATTAAAAATTATAAAAACGGGTTGACAGAACCACTTACTGAGTGATTGATTCCCAAATTTATTTAGCGTCGATTTAAGTTAAGGTCCAAATGAATGTCAAGTTCGGTTAAATGCCGTCCGTTGGTGTATGTCGTACAGTTTCCACAAAATTTCGTATACACACACAGACAAACAGACGTTTTCTAAAAATGGTCAAATCGCGTTCAGAACATCTCAAAATGAGTAAATCCATCAAAAACCGGTACTCGAAAATTTTTACGATTTTTTATTTTTTAATGCAGGGTAAGTGCTCCAGTGATTGACACTTTCAGAGCAATCTCTGATGTTTTTAATGTTCTAGTCATCAGAAAATATTTTTAGAAATCTTAAGTTAATACGTATGGCATGAAAGACATTCAGAACCACATATATGTTAAAATATATACATTTGATAACAATTATTATTATTTTTTTTTATGAATTTTTATTTGGCACCCACTCAGTGTTCCAGTAATTGACACTGCCAGTTTTTCATTTTATCAGTGATTGACACCCTATGTTCCAGTGTTTGACACTGCTAGTTATTCATTTTACTAGTTTTTAGCACCCTATACTCCAGTGTTTGACCAAAAATGTTAAAATTCGTATATGTAAAATATATGCTTTTATTATTTTTCTTATTTATTAATTATTTCGGTATAGATGTCAGTTACTGGAGCATGTCAATCACTGCAGCCCCTACCCTATATATTAAAAAATATAATAATAATAACTGCCCCTCTCTCCTCCAGTGATATGAAAAGATTTTATTAGCAACCTCACTGACAATTTTTTCCAGAACAGTTTTATTTTTTATTTTTTATTTTCTTATTTTTATTTTTATTTATTTATTAATTTTGGCGTGCAGAGTTTCAAAACTAGAATACTCTGGAGCTGAGACAAATCTGACAAATTTCTCACACAGATCATCGTCCATTTGATACACAATCAATGCCTTCGGAAATTACAAACTCTTCCTGTACAATTCTTTTCACGGCCGTGAAGGTGTCTGTGCAAAAAAACTAAACCTTTCTTTATTTATTGAATTTTCATGGTGGATATTATAAATCTTACATATGCATATATATATATATATATATATATATATATTGCATTTCTCATTTCCAGTTACCATTTTTTCATATTTTTTATAAAATTATTGGTTTACGTTTGTTAACTTTCTTGAATACCGTATAAAAATCACACCTTGTTGGTCTTAGTGTTCTGTTCCTAAATGCTAATATTAGCGTAAGTAGTTTAAAATAAATTTATCTATTAATTGATATTATATATGAATCATAGAAAAAAATATGTGCTGGCATTTAAATTGAATTACAATAACTTTTATGTGTGTGTTGTTGGTATTACCATGTATCTGTTAATTGCTAAATTTTATAACGTTATAAAATTCTTCACTATATATATATATAATATATAGGAATTATGAAAATTGACATACATGTACATTTAAACATAACAATATTAAATTTCCTCGAAAAGTTTTGAAATAAAAAATTAAAAAGAAAATATTTTGTATAAATATTTTCTGCAATCTAATTCTGTTTCCTCTCAAACTGACAACATTATATTTAGAAAAAAAAAAAAAAAAAAAAAAGTAGCATCCTGGATTACGTGACGGCTACGCTACGACCTATGAGAGAAATTATAAAATTTCTCTCATAGGTCGTAGCGTAGCCGTCACTTCACTTCACATAAAAGTAATGCCACTCGAAGCGACGAACTCGGCCTGTAAAACATGTTTCACGGTCATAAAGCAATCTATGCAACAAAACTAAGTATTTTATTATTATTCTTAAGATGATATTAAATCTATTTATTTATTTACTTATTTTATATTTTTTACATATTTATTTGAAATTATTGTTTTGTAGTCATGATATTTATTATGCATGTACATTTAAACATAACAATATTCTACATATTAAGTATTGTAACTTACCTTTTTGGATTCATGACAATTTCCATGCATATACATATTTAAACATAAGAATATTATATACACTAAAGTTTATAGAAAATTGTTTAAGAGAAAAAAAAAATTATAAATTCCCTGCTAATTTTTTCCTTCCCAAATATGCATTATTATACTTAAAAATTAAAAAAAATAACAATGGAATTCTAGATGACAATATTTTTTCCCTAAAAGTGTAGAGTTTCAAAACTGGAATTTTCTGTAGCTGATACTTTTTTCCCAAGGTGGCAGCCATCTCTTTACTGAATAAAAAATTAATGCCTGTAAAATATGCTTCAGGACCGAACAGCTGTCTGCTCAACAAAATTAAGAATTCCTTTATTTATTGACTCTCGAGAGGGGAAAATAATAATTCCTGCAAACTTAATTTTTCTCTCTCAAATTTACATTATTATAGTTTGAAATAAGAAAGACATTTAATTGCGTCAGGGATTACTTTTTACTTTCTCTTATCCACATACATGGTAGTGAAAATATTGTTTTTGAATCAAATTTTCGAAAGTGAGTTTTTGTTATATTTACACGTTTTGAGGTTCCCAGAATCCAAAAATCATGTTTTAATCGGTTGATCTGTGTGTGTGTGTGTCTGTGTGTTATCAGCATATCTCGAGAACAAATAGCAGCAAAAATTCCAAAATTGGTATTTTAAATGTATATCATATACGGATACTACACTAAAGTTTTCGTTGAGATGAACTAAATGGTTCATGTACAAATCACCCAAGAGAATTCAAATACATTACGTGTATGTGGGAAATTGTAGGTAAGTAGAGATTAACATCTATAGACTGCACTAAACCAAATGAAACGAATATATATTTTGTATGTGAGTAAGAACATGTTTCATGTAGAATATGGTATAGAAATCAGTCACTGTTCGTTTACGAGGCTACACAAAAGAACTAGATTATAGTGCGATGATGCTTGAAAATTGATGAAAGTGTATTTCAGGTTATACCATGTGTTATTTATATAGGATTATATTTATGTGCACCATGTGGTGTGTACGTAACCTTCAGAAGATATACAGGTTGGCAATATTTAAGCCATAACATTCTTTTTTATCGTTAGTAAAAGTACTGCACTATAATATTTGACCATGTCCAGGAAAGCTGCTCAGGAATTTAAATTAATTCCTAATAGCCATATGGTAAATAACGCATTTTTTAAAGCTAAATATTCATCACTTGGATTTTTGTATATTTACACGCATTGAGGCTACCTGTATACCGAAATCAAATTTTTAACGTTTGGTCTTTATCTTTGTTTTTTAAAGTAAATTAAAAACAAATAATTTCAGGCTATCCATATGTTGTATTTTGAAGTTAATACGTTTATTACTAGGAAAGTTTGATCAAGACTGATAAGTTTCAAGGAATATTGCGTGTGAAAGTTGTCTGGATAATTTTAAATGAACTTTTGAATTTAATAACAGATTTGAATTCTATGTAAATGTAGATACAATAATGGCCCCTCTAATACAGAATTATTTATGAAATAAAGCTGTTCCGAAGTCTAATTTGAATTGTTTTAACATAAGTTTACATAACAGTACTCCTTATCTTACCACTTAATCTGCAATCTGTATTTATGGTATAAAAATTGAGGGTAAGAGAAAGCCGTGTGAGTGACACACCAGATTATTTTTTCACTTGCGGTGCAGAATTTCAAAATTGAAATTTTCTGTAGTTGATAATTTCTCACCATGGTCATAGTCAGCTTTTTATAAGATGTAAAACTAATGCCTTTCGAAATTATTAACTTGGCCTATAAAACATGTTTTACAGTAATATACCTGTCAATTAAACAAAAATAAACATTTCTTTATTTATTGATTCTTCAAAGGATAATAAACGTTAAAATCCTCTTCTTCTTTCTTTTTTTTTCTTTTTGTAAATTACAATATTTGAGTTATAATTTCCATACATGTACATTAAAAAACAACGATGTAAGGTATATTAAAATTTCTTGAAATTGTTTTGAATAAAATAATAATAATAATAACAGCTTCTATTTTCTTTTTATATATTCTCTTCTAACAAATTTTCTCTCTCAATTTTACATTATTATACTTGAAAATAAATGTTTTTTTTTTAATAGCATTCTGGATTGTATATATATTTTACAATAGAAAGTTTCAAAACTCAAATTTTCTGGAGCTGATAATTTCTGATCATGATTGTACCCGACTCTTCACTTGATAAAAACCAATGTCTTTCTAAATTACAAACTTGACTTGTAAAACATGTTTCATGGTCGTACAGTTAACTAACTGTGCAACAAAACTAAACGTTTCTTTATTCATTAATTCATTGCTGGACGTCCAAAACTTTTTATTATTATTATTATTATTACTGTTTTGTAGTTATGAGAATTTGTACTTTTAAACATTACAGTGTTAGGCAGATTAAAATTGTTCAGTTAAAATAAAAATAATATATACTTTTTAAATATTTCCTGCTAATTAAATCTTTCCCTCTCAAAGGTTTAAGTTTCAAATAAAACATGTTTTATCTTTTTTTTTTTTTTTTTTTTTTTTCAGAAGACATTTTTTTCTTACAGTGTAGTACCATTTCAATACAACAATTTTCTGGAGTTTATAATTTCTCACTAAGGTCCAAGTTGGTACTTCACTTGGTATAAAATCAATGCCTTTTGAAATCCCTAACTCGGCCTGTAAAACATGTTTTACGGCCACAAAACTATCCGTGCAATAAAACTAAGTTTTTCTTTATTTAATGAATCTTAAGGGATGGAAATTTTTTTTTATCTATATAAAATATATATATAAAATTGTATAAATATAACCAAAAATAGTTAAGATAAACATGAATTGAACCACTGTATAAATTAGTATTTTGTAGTTGACAATTTACATACATAAACATAACAATATAAGGTTCCATATGATATATATATATATATATATATATATATAATATAAGTGATACATATCGTAATAAAATTTAACCTTAAAATTTAGCAATTAATAGATAGAAAACAATACCAACATAACAAAAATAGAACTGATTTTAACTTATAGGTAAGACTGACACAAAAATGTTGCGATACAGATTAAGAACCAATAAGAGACAAAAACAATTTAAATTACTTACGCCAACGTGAATGATAATAATAATTAAAAAAAAAAAAAAAACATTAAACTTAATGATAGAGAAAATAACTAAAGGACCACAAAAATAATAATTGGATAAAAATGCTTAAAATCAGAAGTAAGTACTCATCAGGGGGCATGTACTACATAAAGCTGTGAAAGCTGCATTGATTTCGTAAAACAATATAGCTAATCATAGCAATTTCTATTGTTCCAGCCCCAATCAAGGCAGCAAAATATATATATATATATATATATATTATTTTGAAGTTTCACATCTTTAAGAAGCAGTTAGGTAGTATATTCATTTTCATCGGAATTTTGCGATGTTCCGTTAGACAATAGAAATGCATCATCAGGAATACCATCAAATTTTTCATAATTTACACATTCTTTTTTTTTTTTTTTTTTTTTTTTTTTTTTAATATTTCAAGAATGCAGTTTTTTTAATTTGATTTATTCTTGTGTAGCATTTGTGAGTGTCATATTTCCCCCTCCCCCCCATGTATTGTTTATACAGCATTCAAACAACATTGTGCGTGTTAATTTCCAAAGACATTATCTTCAATAAAAAATTAAAATAAATTTAATTTTTCAAATTGTAAAATTCATTTTAAACGCTAAACAAAAGTAAAAGTGAATATTTACAACTTGCAAAATAGAGAAGTTCTTTTTTTTTTCTTTCCCCAATTACAAATTAAACAAGAACGAAAACTCATGCGCTACGCATTGATTATTAACACTTCCAAATGTACGTAATTGTTGTATCATATAACTTTCAGTGCTCTTTGCCTACATAATCAAACAACGGACAGACTGTAGTTCTGAAAGGCATACAGATATTCTAACTGAATTCCTAATCATTTTTAAACACTGTTAGGAAGTGTTAAAAATGCTTAACGTAAAAGAAAACGTAGCCCTTAAATTCTAATTGCAACCCTTAATCTATCTTAATGTTTTAGTGTAGCCTTGTAAATCTGAAGGTTAACAAAATCATAATCTATACAAAATATTATTTTAGCATATTAACAATAAATGTATCCTTTTTTATGATTTTTACAATAGAAGGTTCTTTAAATGTAATTTATAAAAATGTCTGTCCTCAAATGCAATGCATTGGATTGTTTTTGGGTGTCCCTGTACCCAAACCAGTTGCACGGGACCTATTAATACCATTTAAAATAGGGAACATTCCATAGTGAATTTGAATAACATATACAGTAAACTCCCGATTATCCGCGGTGAACGGGGAATAGACAACCGCGGATAATCGAATCAGCGGATAATCCGCAAAATGGTCAAAAAGGGGATATAAATCAACACATAAAGCCTTTTGAGCAATACTATTTAATTAACAGTTAAGCATGGCCTACATATACAATTTAACATACTATTAAAAATTTCTACTTACATTTTGCTCGAATGGGAGAATTTTTTAACAAAAAAATCGGTGAAGCATTTTTGTACTAAAACACTTTTTCTTAATTTGCGACTGCAGTTTTTTTATCAGCATTTTGTCACAAAGTGATACATCGTCCTGTTCTTCGAGATATTTTGAAAAGTCCATCTGCATGTGCTAGGGCTGTGTCGTGGCTCATCCTCTGCTGAGTTTTATCTCCTTCTTCCTCTTCTTCTTCACTATCTTTTGAAACTGGGTCTAATGCTTGGCCCACAATTTGTTCATCTGTAAGGTGTTCAATACCTGGATCATTGGCGTCACAATTAATCTACTCTTCAATGTTTCCTTCATTGACTTTTTCTCCTCCAGTAACAGATTTAGCTAAATTTGCCAAATCATGAGCAGAAATTTCTTCCTCTTCTATAAATTCTACCAAAGTATTTTCCACATTTGGTAAATTTTTCTCCAAGACCTTACCAGTGTAGACTGCTTAACTGCCTCCCAAGCAGTGTGTATGCCATAAATGCTGTCAAGAATCGTATAATATCTCCAAAAACCTTGAAGGTCATTACTCTCTTCGATCTTTTCTTGTAATAAGTTTGTTCTGTATTTTTAAATTCCTTTTAAATTCAGGCCCTTGAGGACCGCGGATAATACGCAAAGCGGATAATCCGACCGCTGAAAATCGGGAGTCTACTGTATATATTTTTAAAAATTCTGAAATTATTTACGGACGCTGGGAGGCAGGCAGACGGACAGGTAAACAGATGGACAGTCGGAAAGATATATACACAAACAGAAATCCTATTCACACTTAAAAAATTTTAAAAAATGTTAAATCGTTTAATGTAAAAATAAATAAATAAATACAATTCCAGCAAATTTCCAATATAAGCCTTCAATGTAACTATTTTTTTTTTTTTTTTTTTTTTTTTTTTTTTTTTGTGTGTGTGTGTGGCCCTGTAAATCTAATGCTAATCATACTGTATTCTATGGAAAGCATGCTTTTGTGCATATGAATTATATATTTTAATTTTATTAAGATTGTGCAAAGTGAAGTTCTTAAAATTTGGTTTATAGAACTACCTCTCATAGAACGTAATGCTTTGGAATACTTTCGGATGTCCCTGTATACAAATCAGTCATGGTATTTACTCCATTTTCAATGGGTAACACCCGATAGTGGACTTGAATAACATATTACAAATTCATTAGCATTTATGCAACATAAATTTATTAAAATATGGTTTATAGAAATACTTCTCATAGAACACAATGCTTTGGAATACTTTCGGGTGCCCATGTACACAAACCAGTAAAGGTATTCACTCTATTTTCAATAGGGTCCGATAGTGAACTTGAATTACATATATGAGTTTTAAGAAATTGTATGAATATTTACGTGAGTTAGAGCGCGGACAGACAGACGAACAAACAGACAGACAGAAATCATTAACACTTTTCAACCTTGTTGGAAAGTGTTAAAAACTAAAGATATGTATAACTTAAACGCGTATTTGGCATGCAATTTAAATATATGAAACTCGCAAGATTTTTTTTTTTTTTCTCAACTAAAATGAAATACTTATTAAAAGGCCACATGCATATACTATACAAGTTTGTATGTGAAACAGGCAAATCTTTCATCGGTTGTTTTCAAACTGCATTTACTGTAACGCTATTCAGAACGATTTGTTTTGCAGTAAATTCTTAAACGCATTAATATTACTTGCATTTGGCGGAAAGGATGTTGCTCGCGAGATCACGTGAACTTTTTTTTTTTTGCTAAATATTCGAAAGTATTTTATTTTTTGTAGACTTTTTAGTGAGATTCCGCCGATAAATTTGATGGATCTTCTATTACCTATGTAAGTAGTATCTCTGTAATTTTTTTCACAATATTCTGAGTATGCACTTTATAGAGACCTTCCCTGTAAGAATTTTTGATTATTTTTTTTTTTTTTTTTTTTTTAGAAACTTTCATTTATTTATTCATTATTTTATTTATTTATTTGTTTATATGTAATTCAGAAGCACAAGACAAAATTTAAGTATTAAAATAATAATAATAATAATAATAATAATAATAATAATAAAGCAGTACAGGCTTTTTATTATGGAGCTCTAGGAAACATAAAATATTTTTTTTTCTTGCAAAGATATGCTATAAAGAAATGAAAGTTTCAACACTAAGGAAATTTTAGAGAAAAATATAGATATCTCACTTTATCAAGCGATGAAACTTTTTAATTATTTAAAATATTTTAAAAATCATTCGAAGCTTTTGAAATTTAGGGCTCAACAAGAACTTACAGAGTTTAATGACTAAGAATGTAGGTCTCGAATGCATTTTAAAATATTTTGAATATTTAAAAATTTTTCATCTTTTGTAAAACTGAAATATCTATGTGTTCCCTAAAATTTTCTTAGTTTTGAAATTTTCATTTCTTTATAGCATGTAATTGCAAGAATAAATTTTTATTTTATGCTTTTTAGGGTTCCACAATAAAAAGCTCTTACTGTTAGACTGTTTTTTTTTTTTTTTTTTTTTTTTTTTTTTTTTTTTTAAACCTAAATTTTATTTTCCTTCTCAAATTTGCATTGTTATAGTTTGAAATAATATATTTCTTAATAGCAACTTGTAAGACAATTTTTTTTTCCTTTTGGTGTAGAATTTCAAAACCGAAATTCTCTGAAGCTGATAATTTTTCACCAAGGTCTTGATACAAAACCAATCCCATTTGAAATTGCGAACTTTCCCTGTAAAACATGTTTCACGGCCTTGTATCTATCTTTGGAGCAAAACCAAGTATTTATTTATCTATTGGATCTTACGGGGCTATTGGACGTTATAAATCTTTTTTTTTTTTTTTTGTAAATTACTATCTTGAATCTATGAAAATTCCTATACATATGAATTAAAATCTAACAATATTAAACATATGAACATTCCTAATAATAAATAAATAAATAAATAAAATATGAAAAAAAAAGACTAAAAAAATTTTTTTAATGCAAATTTTAATTTTTTTGAAATTTTTAAAGGAAAAAAAAGCTATGAAAATTCCCATACATACGCATTAAAATCTAGCTATATTAAACATATAAACATTCCTAAAAATAAATTAATTAATTAATTAATTAATTTAAAAAGACTACCTTTTTTTTTTTTTTTTTTTTGAAAATTTTTAAAATGCGTCGGAAAATATTTCGTCGATTTTACATTGTTCTTATTGTTTGAAAATAGAAAATAAAAATATTTGATTATTATGTTTTGGATGAATTGTTAAGTTACTTTTATTTATTTATTTATTTATTTATTGTATGCTAAAAATGTGCATTAAATTTCAACATTCAAACATAAAAATATTTTTCATTTTGATTAACTTATGAATAAATCCAAAAAATAATAACCATATAAGTTTAGACTGTATTGTTAAACAATAATAACGTACAATCGAGGGAAGGATCGCGAAAATTAAATAACAAGAAACATTTTAAAAATTAAAAAAATATAATACGGATTTTTATTTTATTTTATTTTATTTTTATTTTTATTTTTTTTAATTCAATTTAAATAGTTTTTGGGAAAGATTTATGTACGTAGTATTATTATGTTTCAATGCATATGTACACAAATTTTCATAAATTCAATACAGTAATTTACAAAATAGATTTATGCTATTCTTCATCCCCAATAAGATTCAATATACAGGTGTTGGACAAAATAATGGAAACCACTTCCACTTTCTAACGTTTTGTCAAATATCTTGAAAAATACTTAATGTGTTGTTCATGAATTTTGGGAATAAGGAAAACAAATCTTTCGCCATATTTTTCAGCAAAAATTTTGTCACGAAGGCTAGTAGGGTACGAACAACAAATCCAATAAAATAAAAAGTAGGGTAAGTGCACCAGTGATTGACACTTTTAGAGCAATCTTTGTTGTTTTTAATGTTCTAGTCATCAGAAAATATTTTTAGAAATCTTAAGTTAGTACATATGGTATGAAAGACATTCAGAACCACATATATGTTAAAATATATACATTTGATAACAATTATTTTTTTTATGAACTTTTATTTGACACCCATTCAATGTTCCAGTAATTGACACTGCCCGTTTTTCATTTTATCAGTAATTGGCCCCCTATGTTCCAGTGTTTGACACTGCTAGTTATTCATATTACCAGTTATTAGCACCCTCTGCTCCAGTGTTTGACGTAAAAAGTTAAAATTCTTATATGTAAAATATATGATTTTATTATTTTTCTTATTCATTAATTCTTTCGGATAGATATCAATTACTGGAGCATGCCAATCACTGGAACACCTACTCTATTTACGATTACCTTGTATCTGGAAAATCTTCAATTCATCTGCAAATTTAAAATGTAGTTATAAATGTTATATTTTGTACTTGTGTAGAGTTTTGTGGGGGTAGATCGAATATTTAAAGAGTTATTAATATTTTGTTAAAAAATGCAAACATTTTTCGCAAGTTTTTACTTTACAACTCTAAAGATTTTTCTTCAAATTTCATGAAATTTTCGGAAAACATGACAACATATGCCTAAATCATTATACTATAATTTAAAACAAATGTATTTAATATTCAAAGAAATATGGACAGTTGTAGTAAATATTTTATTACTGCGCATGCGTGGACTGTAACAAAATGTTTAACATACTTTAATGCTCAACTGTCTAGCACACGTTATAAAAAAATTCCAGTTGAATATTATAAAAATTCATAGAGATATTGTAGATAAAATGAGCTGTTTTTCAGCTATTTTCTAAAAGTTCTTTACAATAAGAGACATTCTTTACAAATGAAAATTAGTAACAGAAGAAACTATGTTACACAATAAAACTTAATACGATTCATTTTTATTATTTTTTTTTTTTTTTATGCGTATATACTACATGCCTTTTATTATTATTTATTTATTTATTTTAAGAAAAATAAATTGTTTTAAAGAAAAATTTAAAAAAAATTCTGATGCAAATCTTCACTTGTGAATTACCCCTTATCGTAAAGACCTTTTTAGGAAACTGTTGAAAAACAGCTCATTTAATCACCTATATGTCTATGAATTTTTATGATATTCAACTGGATTTTTTTATCAGATGCTCTATACAGTTGGGTTATGTCAAAATCTATACAGATGCTCTATACAGTTGAACTATGTCAAAATCTTTTTGCTACAGTTTGCGTATACACAGTAATAAATTACTTACTAGAACTGTTCATATCTCTTTGAATATTAAATATATTTGTTTTAAACTACAGTATAATAATTTAGGCATATGGTGTCTTGTTTTATGAAAATTTCATGAAATTTGGAGAAAAACCTTCAGGTTATAAAGTAAAAAGTAAAAACTTGCGAATTTTTTTTGCATTTTTTAATAAAGTATTAATAATACTTCACAGTCCATTTTTTAATGAAGTATTAATAATACTTCACAGTCCATTTTTTAATAATACCTCTCTAAATATTCTAGCTATCCTTACATAACTTTACACCCGTTAAAAATATAACATTTATAACCATATCTAAAATTTGCAGATCATTCGATGCTTTTCCAGATACAGGGTAATCACAAATACTTTTTATTCTATTTGGTTTGTTATTCATCCCCTAAGAGACTTCGTGACAAACTCTTTGCTGAAAAATATGAGGAAAGATATGTTTTCCTTATTTCCAAAATTCAAGATCAACACTTTTAGTATTTTTTCAAGATATTCGACAAAAGTAAAAAAAGCGAAAGTTTTTCCATTATTTTCTCTAACACCCGTAGTCCTTGTCTATAGAATCTAAATTCAACCATTTAATTTTCGATTGAAACATGCAATTTTCTCCAGAATGAAATCGTTTTAACTATTTTTTATTCAAGCATTAGAAAAAACTGAGTTTTTAAATTAATTATTTTTTTCTTTATTTAGAATGTATATTTACAATGTATCCATACGTTAATATTAATTTTATTGCCTGTGCCGTCAATAAAATTTGTTGTTGAAAGCACTGTATAAGTTATATTGCAAAAATATTTATTTTTTCATAACAACTATAAAATATTACATTATATGTTTCCTGATTTTTTGTAATATAAAAATAAAAACAAAAAGAAGTATAATGCAAAATAAACGCATGGTTAAACGGCCACAAAAACCTACATAGGTTACTAAATAAATAAGCTAAAATTGTGTATATATTTGATAGCATAAAATTGAGCAACAGCTATTTCATATGATTTCTCTAAAGTTTTACCATTATTGTTTTACATAAATCTCACAATAAAACATTCCATATAATTAAAAATATATTTTTCGATTTAATAAGAATTATGAACATTAAAAATCGAAAACATGTATTTAGGCAAGCAGTGGCGAATGCACGATATAGCTGGTGTAGATTCTAGATAACACTTTTTTTTTTTATACAAATTAAAAATTATTTTTTTTTTCTTTAAATCATGTAATTAGATTTTATTTAATAATTTTAAGTAATCAGCAGATTTGACTGATTTTCATACAGAACAGTGAAGGGGAAAATATTTAGATTTGTAGATTGTGCCATTTTACAAAATTTCTACTTAAAATAATAATAATAATAATAATAAATTCTCACATTTTACATTAAAAAAAATATTTCTTTATTTTACTTAATATTTTCAGAAGTTTTTTTATATTACATGAAGTTGAAACACTTAAAGTTTTCTATCTATTTTTAAATTGAAGTTGCATTTCATATGACAAAATTTATTTATTTGAATATCAATAATAATAAATAAAGATAATAATTATATATTTTGTAATTATATATTAATAATAGTAATCCATCCTCTTATCTATATTCTTATAAATATTATAATTTCATTTAAGTTAATCTATTTAGTTGTCTAATTGATAACCTCCTATTAGCATGATTCGCAAATAAATTGTGTAAAAACGCAATATATATATATATATATATGTGTGTGTGTGTGTATTTTTTTTTTTTTTTTAACTACAATTGTAATTTTTTTTCTTTTTGTAATATACTGTAATCTCTTCAAATAGCAGAAACCGTAAATTTTCTTAAAAGTGTCTCCTGAATTCAAATTTCGAACGACTTATTCTACCTTGTCGAAGTGAACGTGCTATCGTTCAAAAACAATAGCATGTTCTACTTCTTATTCCTCCCACGACCTTACCCCCACGCTTTCCGTCCCTGTCTCGAGACTTCAAACGCCCTGCTTTTTTAAATATTCCGTAGTTTTCTTGTCGTTGTAGGAGTTCCTTACAAAGGTGCTTCGAGTTTTGAGATAGCTACTGTGAAATGTGAAGACAGGAAGGTTAAAGCTCTCTATTTCCTATGTTCAGAAATTACATTTGTTCATTTGTTGTTTTTGTTTCTGTTTTTTATAACTTTAATTAATTTCGATTATTGAACATAGGTGATAAAATTTAAAATAACTTATCATTCGACTAGTAACCTTTTATCTACTACATTATGAAACATACAAAACTTGTATTTGAAACATATTTTGTTAGCTACTTAAGAGTATTTTTTAGAAATATATGCAATAAAAATTATGCATATCACCTCATCATATAGTATTGAATGAGGATTTTGTGAGGTAGTTCTTTACACTGAAAAAAAATTCTGTAACTGGCATCTAGAATCTAAATTGTGGTTCTAGAAAAAATAATTCCATGTCATCCTTATAAATTCTAGTCCCCGTGGAAAGCGAGTTCTAGAAACCCCTATTAGAATTCTAGAGCGTTTGCCTATATTATTGAGGGCAAAGTTATTTAAAAAGCTCTGCAAATAAATGAGAATACAAGAGGCGGGTTTCAGCAACTAGAATCTTGGTTTATTACCCAAATCTAGAGAATCAAACTCTAGAAAATCAAGCGAGAATTTCTCGCAATACAAAAGATGAAGAATATTCAGGATATTGTTTCACCATCTTGAAATGTGTAGACTAGAAATTCTCGATCATTTCGTCTATTCAATTGATTGGGGTGCCTCGGAAATCTATATTTCTAGTTTGGGACTTAGAAAGTGACCACTTATTCATTCTAGATGAAAGCGGTTTATATTTTTTTTCTCAATGTAGTATAACACTGGTACATAGAGGTTAAAAAAAAAAAAAAAAAAAAAAAAAAAAAAAATTAGACTTTAAAAAAGTGTAAAAACGTATTTACTTCTTGTGTTTCTTATATTTTTTCTAAGATTGACTGGAGATTCTTGTGACAATACTGGAATGAATTATATAATGCACGTCACGGGAAGATCGTAAAAAATGCCGAGCAAAAACAGCGACGGCACTCTATAAAATCATGTCTGGAATATAAGCGCTGCATGCAGCGCCTAGTGTTTTGTAATGAGATTAAAGTTCGGTATATACGTTCTATTCTTAAAAATACATTTGACATTTCTTTCATAAATTTGATTTTATACGCTTTTTAAGCTAATGGCACTTTGAAGTAACGACGGTAGATGAAGGGTTAAATTATGAGTATTTGCATATACTATTTTTGATAAAATATGAAATGAAGTGCCCTTCCAGAAGACGAAAGGCTCTACCCTCCACACTCGTATACGAAAGGTTTCGGGTTTGAACCCAGATCTAGCTCATACGTGTGCACTGTAAGAAATCTGCAATCTACATTACGGTCAGTAACTGGCAAAAAATTTCCAGTCGCTGACCGTAAAAAGGACTAGCCCGTAAATATGTCATGATTTTTTTCTCGAAGAAGGTAATTCAACTTTAATAAATGATCAATACTCCGAATTTTCCAGCAATTCGTTACAAATATGGGTATTGAACTATTATCTCGAAGAAAGGAGCTGGCCGTATGATTTAACGGTCAATTATTTATTGCAGATTCTGAAAGACTGGACATCTAGACTAGGTCTATGACCCACGTGTAGTCAGTCGTTCAAACACCAACACCAGTACTTTTTATTAAATGCAAAATAAGGAACTAAGGCATGAAAATATAATAATTGTACAACATTGATTAGAATGTTGAAGAATTTTTATGCTAAAGGGAGAATATTTATGCCTGAAATCAAGATTGAGATATTTAGCTCAACATGCCAATTGCTTGAAATATCAATACTAATTATACTTAAACAGCAACTATTCATCTTCAGATATCAATTAACAATATCACACTATCATTGATAACTCCCCATCTAGATATATTTACTACATTTAATCAAATTCTGCTTTGTAACAGAATTTTAGGATGACAAGTACAAGAAAAAAAAACAACTCAGTGTGTATTTATAAATAATGGTGTTTATTATCTTGCAATATTAATAGCACGATATTTATAAATATTCCATTGTGTTTGTAGTTTTTATAATAATACTTCTTATTCTTGTAGTTTGCTACAATAGAGAATGCCGTCGAAGATAACTATCTTCAGCAAAATATGTCTAGAATAAAAATGATTCAATTTTCTATTCCTTGTTACATATTGGATGATTTTTTTTTTTTTTTTTTTTAAGTGGGCGGGGCACAGCGATTACAGATTAAAATATAATTATTCATATTTATATAATCAAAATAATGCATTATTTTTTCTTACCTAAATGAAATTAAATGGTACTACTAAAATATTTTCAGAGGACGCCACCAACATCGTTGCTAAATTTAGGGACTTTTTTATTCATTAATCACCAATACTTTTGAGGAATAATATCTTATATATATAATTGACGATTAATCTGCGAAATGATTAGGCAACAATTGCAATTATAATTTAGTAGTAAATACTGAATAAAAAAGGTCCCTAAATTAAAATTTGGCAACACTGACCACCAACCACCAACCATCGACCCCTACTCCTCCCAGTCATAGCTGATCCGCGGATAGAAATGACAATGAGTAAATATATATATATATATAAAAAATCTTGAGCAGTAACAAGCGTAAATATGCCTTTATAACTTTCAGATAATTTATTTCATAAATAGCGGAGGTTTTATGGATTATGTGTGTGTGTGGGGGGGGGGGATCATTACAGGAACATTTCAAATCCATCGAAATCTGATGGAGATATAAGTCTCCTTATCTGGGTACATTCTTGAAATAAGTCCCTTCGATTAAAAGGGTGACTTTATATCCGACTAAACTGTGTATTTTTTTACATAGTTATGTAATGGTATGGAGATAAAGAAACAAAACTTCACATTACCAATTTAAAACTTTATGTTATCAATAAATTGTAACAAAAAGATTTTTATACTAAATCATATAATGAGTTTGAGAGAAATAATGTTAGTTGCGTTATTTATGTAATATAATTTGACTGTTTTATGGTATGAGTTAAAAATAAATATAATAATAAAAAAAGAGTGAGAAAGAAAGAGAGAGAGGATCTGAAAAGTAGAAAGAAATCTTTTAAATGGTTGTTGGATTTCTACTTAGAACCCAAATTCCTCCCAATGTACAGTGTTCGGAATTTCAAAAAAGCTGGCCAAAAGTCGAAAAATTTAGGCGCGTTTTTAGACGTAAGTACCGCGGAAATACCTTCAGAGGGAGCCACTGAATGAAACTGTGAGGTGGAAAATTTATTCTATCTACATATTTCTAAGTGTAGGCTGTCGGAAAACGTGACATTTTTTTCTTTTTAATTGTTAATGCATTTTAACAGTTAAACAAATAGTGTTTCTCGGAAAATTTCGCAACAACAACATTCAACAAAATATGGCCGACAATTGTGGAGGTTAGTAGATAGTGATCTCCCGAGCGGCTTTTTGAAGTTAACCTCAATTATAACATAACCAAAAGTTTCAAAGTATGGAAACTTTTTTATCTCGCATGATCCCGCATTGATTCAAAGTGGAGAGTGTTAAGGGATGTCCATTTTATTCAGCCGTTAAAGAATTGGGTGCCCCCGCCTGCCCCTGTATGTGTAAAAGCGTTTTAACTTTTTAATTTAATTTTTACTTTTTAATTTAATTTTTTAATTTTTTGCACTTTGGTCTGCCATATTGGATCCGCCATCTTGTTTTTGAGTGCAAGATCACTTTTTTTATAAAAACTGATATCAAATTTGAATTTAGCGCCCTCAAAAACCCTTAAATGTGAAAATTATCCTTCATCTATCAATTTTTTTATTTTTGATCCGCCACACAGTGGTTGGAATTTCAAAAAAGCTGGCCAAAAGTCGAAATTAAAGAAAACAAGTGAAATTGTGATGTATATGTATGTTTTCGAGGTCGCTGAATCCGAATATGACATTGGTTTTTTGAAAACTTCAATGGCATCCAATATGGCGCGCCATATTGGATTCGCCATCTTGTTTTTGAGTTTGCCTTTGAAGTTTTCAAAAAACCAATGTCAGATTTGGATTCAGCGACCTCGAAAACATATATATACATCACAATTTCACTTGTTTTCTTTAATTTCGACTTTTGGCCAGCTTTTTTGAAATTCCGAACACTGTGCAATGTTAAAGTGCAAAAGTACTTAGTTTACAATAAAATGAAATTGATTATACTTAAATTTTATAATAATAATAATAATAATTAGAACAATTAATCACAGTTACTGATATTGTTAGACACTTTATTCTAGAAGTACCTTTGCACATTTAAAAAATATATTCTTTTATTAATCAGCTTGAAAAAGTGGGAATTTAGCACTTTTGTTCTTGATTGATTGCCACGTGCCTTAAATTTGTATAATACTACAAAGAATAGATTGTCAAAACAATTAATAAAAACAACATAGTGTTACCCCTCCCTCCCCAGTGAAGCGATAAGTAGATTCTGTTTATTTCTTTCATAAGCTAGTGAACTTTGCAAGATTAAGATTTAAATTAACTAAACACGTTATAAAAATTATCTATCCAAGAAACTCGCCTTCTCTTTTTCTTCCCTCTCATTCACTATCTCTCCCTTATTCTTTATTCTTTTTTTTTTTTTTTTTTTTTTTTCTTTTCTTTTTAATTCTTTTAAAGATCTGATACAATAAATATAATCATTTGATTACAAATTTGGGAAAAATCTTATACATAAGTATCAGAATTTCCACATTATATAAAATTTTACCTTAAAAGACACAGAAAGAGGGAAAAGACAATTTGATATATAAAGTTATTAAATTTAAGTATGATTTTTATACTGATTTATATACACATCATTAATACTTTTTTTTATTGTTTATTTAAATTGAAGTAGAATTTACAATTTCACACTTATAATTCCACAACAAGTCTCAAAAAATTGATAACCTAATAAATAATAGTTTATTTTACTGATTGAAATTCAGATTATAAATGTAAGCTAAAAAAATTTTAATTATATTTGTAAATAATAAATAATAAATTAAAATCTCTGTACAAAGAGAAAAAATTGAAGATTACTATTGGCTGTATTTGCTATTTGAGTTTTACTTCTGTGCAAATTTCAAATAGTTATGCAAAGAAAAATGTGTAATATTGTTTTATTAATTTGTCCCATATATCTTCTCCAGTAAAAATTTTTAAGTATTCCATAAATAGAATTGATGTTTATAAAATGATGAAATTCTAAGTATGGCTTTGATTAAACTTAAAATTTCAATATAATACAACTAAAGTCAATAAATACGTAAAATTACGCGTTTTCTTACTATTATAATAGAGACCTAGTAGCCTTCGCTCTGTAAAAACAAAATTATAAGTACAATAAATTTAAAATTTTATTACTATTATTAATTAGATTAAAAAAAAAATGTACATAAACTAAATTGTTATAAAATTTAATTTTATTAAGTTTAAACCCTTTCATTATAATTTTATTCCGATAAATATAATAAACAATAATAATGATTTAATATATATGCCTTAAAAATAGTTATCAACTTAAAGCCAATGTCTTATCTATGAATAATGTGACTGATATCATGACTTATGATTTTGCTGACCTATTTAATAATATTAATTTAACAGATCTTCATCGTATCATCTTTAACCTTTTTGAAAAATTTAAAAGTCAAATCTCTTTACCAAAATGCTTTTCGGAAACTTCATTTAAGACACTTTTAAATTTTATTATTCATAACAATTACATTCTACACTGTAATAAGATCTATATTCAAATGGTCGGTATTCCACAAGGAGGATGTAGCTCGAGTATGTTGGCTGACTTATACCTTTACCATTATGAACAGGGATTATGTATTGAAAATGTCTATTTTTACCGATACATTGATGACATTATAATTTTTTATGTCAATAATTTTTCGCCTAATTTATTTAAATTTGAATATCCTTCTCACCTTACCTTAACTTATAATCATCTCAACAATAACTGTATTAGTTTCTTAGATTTAAAACTTAAACTTGATGGTAGTAAAATTTATACCGATATGTATGACAAAAGACAAGATTTTAGTTTCAAAGTAAATTTATTTACACAATTTACCTCTTGTCTTCATATCTCTGTCTACAGAAATATTATTCTCAATCACCTATTTCGTATACATAATCTTTGTCCAGATAGGTTTAAAAACAAAAATATCTCTCACATAATTAATGTTGCTACAAAAATGGGTTATCCTAAAAAATTTATTTATTCACTTGTTTATCAAAAAGGGTCTCTGTCTAACACACACAAAAAAAAAAAAAACTAAGGTTTAATTAAAAATTTAATAAAAAAAAATAAAAAAAAAATCAGGTGGATGGGTGGGCAGAAGTTTCATTAAGGAGGAAGGGTGTTGTTGTTTGGCTGGTTGGCTGGAAGGGTTTGATGCTGAATAAAATTTATTAAAAAAAAAAAAAAAAAAAAAGTGGGGGGATTGCTGTAAGTTACATTATTATTTTTTCTGGTTGATACTATGTATTTTGAACTCTTTTATCATTAAATTTTACAATGTGCTTCTGGCTACTTGAGGCTTCCCTTGTTACATTTGAACAATCCATCTATTTGCATAAAAAAAATAATATCTTATAAATATTATTTAAAAAATATATATATATATCTTTTAAATTTTAATTTTTAATTTTAATTTATGATGGCCGCATTATAATGCTTATCCTTATAGTTGTGCTCTTTGGCATTATTGCTTGTAATTATGTCTTCTTAAAACTTAACACTTAATAATTTGACTTCAAAATAAAAATCTTAATAATTTGACTTCAAAATAAAAATCTTAAAAATTATCTTAATCTTGCTGTTAATACTTCTAAATTATCTTAATCCTTCAGTCAATACATCTTAAATAAAAATCTTAAAAATTATCTTAATCTTGCTGTTATTACTTCTATTATCTTAATCTTTCAGTCAATACATCTTATATAACTGATTTAATGTTATTTTAGCTAACCGAAAGATGGCGCTTGTACTTAGTAGTCTTTAACCTTCATTCTTCAGTCCTTATCTTAAACGATTTAATTATTAATCTTTTTGGTACGATTTAATTTTACTCTACTAGTATTAATTTTAACATTATAATTTAATATTTACTCTGTGTATTTTATCTTTAATGTAATTGTTCTGAAGTATTTTCGATTAATCGATATCTGTCGAGCTATTATTTTAACTTCAATTTAGGTTTTGGCTTCAACCATTTTTCCAGTTTGTGTTAACTGTTTTCCATGTGGTTACTCTGCTTATTTCATATTATTAATTTGGTTTCCTTTAAGATTTTAATTAATATTTATTTATCCTTTGTTTTAATTTAATTTTTCACTTTTTTCTCATTCTTTATGGTTTTTTTGCTGCATTGATCGGGGCGTGAGATGATATAAATTGCTATGATTAGCAATATCGTTTTACGAAATCATTGCAGCTTTCTCTGCTTTATGAAGTATGCGCCCCTTGATAAGTATACTTCTAATTTTAAGCATTTATATCCAATTGATTATGTGGTTTATTATCTTTTTTCTCTTTCACATGTTTAATGGTCCTTTTTTATTATCCTTCAGGTCGGCGTAAGTATTTTAAGTTAATATGGTAACTTATTGGTTCCCTATCTATATCGCAACTTTTTGTGTCATTCTTTCCTCTATGTTAAATTCAGTTCTATATTTTAGTGTGCTGTTATTGTTTTAGTTCTATTAATTGCTAAATTTTAAGATTAAATTTTATTACGTTATCTATTATATATATATATATATATATATATATATATATATAATTTGAATTGTTTAGTACCGTTGTAACACTCAGCAGACAAAAGATCGCTGAAGATACCAACATAAAATAAATTTTAATTGAGATTTATTTCGATTAAAATTAGTCACAGTATTAATTTAATTTGAGTACCAATGATTAAAAAAACAAGTTAAAGTACTTACGCAGAAGAGAAATGACACTAACATAACACATAAGCCTAACGATGAGAGAATTTGCATAAACTATGAATTATTAGTAACAGTCAACATTTGAGAGAAAAGAAAAAGGATAAAATCACCAAAGAGTTCCGTTCAAAGGGGAAAAAAATGGAATTCATTAATTGATAATTGGAATTTTAAATGCTGAAAAATAGAAATATACACTTCAGAAAACTTGCATTTCTATCAGTACATGCAAGATTTCATAAAACTATATAGCTAATTCCAGCAATATACAGCTCAAGTCTCTATCTTGCAACAAAACAAAAAAGAAAAAAAAGAAAATTGAATTAAATTAAAAAAGGAATTTAAAGTAAACAATAACACAAAACAAAATTTAAACAAGGAATAAGTAACTTAAGCAATCCACATGTTAAACGTTACTTACGGAGATAGTAGAAATAAACAGGTTGCCAAACGAACATTAGTAAAAAGAAAAGATTAAAAGTTTAGAAACGATTAATCGATTTAGGTGCTACTGAAATACTTTAATTGATTGCATATTTGTTAGCTATTTATATCTAAAAGCTTTTAACAATTTTTAAAAATGTGATTTTTAATTTTAACGTTGACCTTTTAAACATCAGTTTATTTTTTACTTTCAACGTAGCGTGAGCAAGCGCCATCTCACGTGAAAAAAGAGGGGTTTTTTTGGTAAATACTTAAATTGTACGGCTTAATTTAGAATTTTTACTTAGTTGAGTTAAATTTTTAGTCTTAAGCAATCTCATCCAAAGACATATATATATTAGGTCGTTGCAAAAGTTCGTGCGGACGCGGATCATTTTATTGCCTCCAAAGACGAGAGCTTCTATCGCCGTGGTATACATTTGTTACCCGAATTATGGGCAAAGATTGTAGAAAGTAATGGAGAGTATTTTGATTAAAATTTTTCATTTGATTTGATGTATTTTTATGAAATGAAGCAACAAAAAACCGCACGAATTTATGCAATGACCTAATATATATATATATATACATACTACTAACTTTTTCGTTACTTTTCTTTTCTTTTTTCTTTCTTTTCTTTTCTTCTTTTTTTTTTCTGAAGATCTCATACTATAGATATATATATATATATGTTTTTTTTCATTCCAAAGTAATTAAATAAGTAAATTTATTTTATAATAATTGGCGTTGAAGAATGCAGGAGATTGAAATGTAAGAAAAAAATTAAGAGAATGAAACAAAAAAATTAATGGATAAAATCGAAAAAAAAAATAAAATTAAAAAGACAGAACTGAAAATTAAAAAAATCTCGATGAGGGGCATTCATGCAAGGTCCCTTTGCAGAGTTTTGTAGCTCTGCGTCTGTGAGCAGTAGTAGCCTATACCAGCGGTCGCCAACCTTTTGTATTTCACGGACCACCAAATTGACAATTTAATATCCGGTGGATCACTAATATGATTGCTTAAGAAATGTAAACATATTTCTAGAAGAATGAACAGTGAGAACGCCATTTTATTAATATTAAATAAACTTATTTAAGGTAAAACTTATTTTATTGTAAGAAAAAATTATTATAAAATAAATACATGTTTAATCATAATAATGATGACTAAAAATTCTTTGATTATAATAAAATAAATACAAGGAAATGATGAACAGTTTTTTATTGGTTTCAAATTTTAAGAAATTGAGACTAGAGATTAAATTGCCGCGATAAATTTCTATTTCTCTATATAAAACTGTATTTACTAAACCTAGTAATGCGTATATTTTTAGATAATTAAAATCAATGTGAAATTATATTTTGAATGTATATTTGAAATTTTTCAAAAATTCGAGTAATATGATAAATTTACAACAATTTTGTAGCTACGTACTAAATACAGGTAAGAAATTCGAAAAGATTTCTATGCCTGATTCGAAATTAAAGTTTTTATGATAGATGATTAAAAAAATTCATTTAGCTTCTCGCTCATCCAGTTAATTTTGAAGTCTAATGCTGTGTGTATGAATGATTCAGAAAAAAATCAACACCACACTGTGAAAAATATGTCCTATTTTCTGACAGAAATTCACTGTAATTTGAGAAAATACGTTCTGACAACGTAATTTTCCCGTAAATTACGCGTATTTTCTCAAACTACAGATAATTTCTGGCAGCAAATAAGACATATTTTTTAAAGTGCAGCATAATTTCTAGTAAAACATTAAAAAATCAAAATTATCCTAAAGTATAACCGATTATTTTAATAAAGAAAATTAAAATAATCAGTGAAAACCTGCAAGGATATCCGTGTTACTTGCACCATTTTGTATTTATTTCTTTTTATGCCTGCAGTTTTTCAATACCCGTTTCGTCTATCAAATTTGAGACACATAAATTCTATAGAAACTGAGAAATAGCTTTCCCCCAAACAGGAAAAATTTCAGTATAACAGCTCTGTTTATTGTAGTATATACCAGTATATTATATATATTGAAAGCAATTCTATATCGTAATATATCAGAAAAGATTCAATTTATTCAATTTTAAATTTATTTAAATAAAAAATAAAATTTTTAAATAAAACCAAGGACAAAAATAGTTTTTCTTTTTCTTTTGGCGGTGAGGAATCCATGCTACATAATTTCAAAGCTCTAAAAATAATAAGAGTAGAAATAAGGGAGCAAATATTTAGTGGAGCTAGGATTTTCAAAATCTGTGTTAGTAGTTTTCTGAGACGGTGAAGAATAGATTGCTTGTAATTTTGAATCTGTAAAATTGTTAGGAGGGAAATAAGGACAGGTATTTAAGAAAATTAAAATTTATCTAGAAGTTACAAAATCCGTATGAATATGTATTTGGGGTCAGGAGTCCATTGTGCGTACACTATAAAAAATTGTAACCTCACTGCCGAAATTTAACCTTAAATTTTACGGTTAATCCGTATTTTGTATGCTTAAGTTTGCCATATTTTCCGTAATTTACCCTAATTTTACCGTAAATTTCACAGTTCACCGCAAAATTTATGTCTAAATGGGTGAAGTGAAGTTTCAATTTTTTGAAGCGTATTTTCGAAGTTGCAGAAAGAATAGGGGATAGGAGGGCAAATAAATTAAAAATTTTAAATTGGAGCTAAGGCCTTGAAAAATAGCGTTTCTGGGTTTTTAAGAGTGATGAATCGATTGCGTTTACTTTCGAGGCTGTAAAATTATTAAGTGAATATGAGGAACTTGTATAAAACAATCTTAAATAAGATTTGAAAACAAGGCCGTGTAACTAGGTTCTTTAGTGCGATAAATCGATTGTTCATACTTTTAAAACAGAAAATTTTATAGCAGGGGGAGGTGGGGACAATTATTTTAAAATTTAAAATAGATCTAGAAGCCTTAAAAACCAGGTTCTAAGTTTTGGGCATTGGGACTCTATTGAACTTACTTTTGAGGCTGTAAAATTAAAGGAGGAGATAGGCAGCCTCTGCCGCAGGCAGAGTGCTTGGGTTAGGAGCTGCCAAGGGTAATTTGGATCCAGACCCAGCATGAAGCGATCGGAAAAGGCATTTCTAAAGGCAGCGCGTATTCAAACTGAAATTTTGACCGATTTTAAAGTAATTTTTGGGTTAGGAGCTGCCAAGGGTAATTTGGATCCAGACCCAGCATGAAGCGATCGGAAAAGGCATTTCTAAAGGCAGCGCGTATTCAAACTGAAATTTTGACCGATTTTAAAGTAATTTTTGTTTTTAAAAATTTTCATTTTTTTGAGATTTTATATTAAAAAAGGCTATGAAATTTTATTAGTAAGTGATATGATATTATATTAATAAGTAGTATGAAATTTTACTAATAAATGAGATGAAATTATATTAACAAGTGAAGTAAAAATAAAACATTAAAAAAAAAATCAAATAATGTTCAGATTTTTCTGCGATGATATGAAATTTTATTAGTAAGTGATATGATATTATATTAAAAAGTAGTGTGAAATTTTACTAATAAATGAGATGAAATTATATTAACAAGTGAGATGAAACAAAAAAATCAAAAATAAATTAAATAATGTTCAGATTTTTCTTCGGACCACCAAAATTTTCTCGCGTACCACCGACCATCGATTGGCGACGATTGGCCTATACGCCAGAGGGCGCACAAACAAACAAAAAGATAGACAAACAGAGAGACACTTCTCTTTATTTAAATAAATTTAAATTTGAATTAATGGGTTATATTTTTATTACGATAGATCATAAAATCCAAGTACATTTTTTTTCTTTTCCGTTTGATTTCCTTAATATTAAAATCTTTGCAGTTTCAAAAGGATATGTATTTAATTTACATTGCTGTCTTCAATACCACCAGTTTTACAAATGGGTCATTCTTTAAAATATTGCACGCATCACAAATTTTTAAAAATTAATTCAAAAAATTAAATAGAATTGTTTTACTATCGTTTAGCATATAATGTACAAAGCTGAGCTATTGTACTAAAGCATTAACAAAATAATTCTAATATTTCATTCTTTAAAATGAATTCTAAACTTTTTGGGATGGGAGTGACATTTGGAGAAATGACTCAAAGCCGTAACTCATTAAAAAAAAGAAAAGAGAGAAAAAGAAAAGAAAAAGAAAGAAAGAATAATAATAAGAAAAGCAACGAAAAAAAATATGGTTGTTGCTTCGTAGTATAAAAATATCTCATATAAAAATAAAGTTTTTTGAATTCTGGTTTTCGAATATTACTCTTTGAACATATTTTCAAGAAACAAATTTAAATATTTTATTTCTTTAAATAAACGCAAGACTGATTTTTAATCGATAGAAGAAATATTTCATTTTGTAAAAAATAAATAATTAAAGAAATATAAATAAAGAAATAAAGAATGCTCACTAAACTAAAAAACGACATGTTGAAGGAATAAAAATTCAAAAATAGAAATCATTTTATAAACAATTTAACATTAAAATTTTAAATAATTTGAGCCAACAGCCAATATAAATAAAGAAATAAAGAATGCTCACTAAACTAAAAAACGACATGTTGAAGGAATAAAAATTCAAAAATAGAAATCATTTTATAAACAATTTAACATAAAAATTTTAAATAATTTGAGCCAACAGCATGTAATGCGTAAAAATTTAATTTTATATACCTCTTAAAGGACTATGAATCCTACAGAAATTAAAACTGAATTTGTAAAAATCTATATAGAACTCATTAAAACTTATATAGAACTGTACTAAGAAATCGAAATAGTTTGCACGACGGTGACCTATAACATATAATATACCAAATTTCAGCTCAACCGAATAAAGCGTTTAGACACTATCATGTTTACTCATAGACATACACGCACTTATAAATACACAAATATACATACATACATCGCTGTAAAATATTAAAGTGAATTCAGCCACCTCAAAACTTATAGATACACGATACACTGAAATTTTATGATCGACTTTTTTCATAATTATAATATTTCCCTTACATTGTATATGCTCGGAAGTTAAAATATCAACTGACCAAATTATAAATTGCCCTTCGTTGTCGCCAATAAACCTTTTCTGCTACTAAGATATTCCAAATATTTTCTATTAGCTGAAGGATAAAAATTTAAGTCTCATCATCCACCATATATCTGTGCACATGTCCACTTCAATCACAGTAATCTATTTTATTATGTGAGCAAGCAGCAAGCACTTGGAGCATTTCCTTCTTTTACACATATCTCCCGGAAAACAAAATCAATCTGAACTTATGAGTGGGAGATACCAAGGAGCTTGGATTTTGACTGAATTTTCTCGGCCTGGTGAACAGAAAGTGTAAATATTTACCAGCAATTTTGAACTATTAATTATTTGAATCAAAATAAATGTATCTTTTATGCGTCTGAAGATTTGTTTTTCAGAAAAATCGTATCCGTTTCTCTTTCTTCTATAAAAGTAACACGAAGTTTCACTCGGTTTATTAAAGGAATTATATGTAAGGGGGTTCGTTAGAGTCTTGAGAGAAATTCAAAGAACCATGGGCAGTACAATTAAATAAAAAAACTGAACATTTCTTGGCAAAAACTTTAATTTGTTCTATTATCTTTAGAAAAACATATTTACATATACAGGGTGGGCAAAAAGTCCGTACATACTTTAAAAATTCCTAAAACCCGAAAAAATAACCGGAATAAAAAACGGTTTGCAGGTTTAGCATTGATAGGTCACGGGATTTTTTTTTAAGATAAGAAAAAAAAAGTAGTTCAAAAAGCAGCCGACAGATGGCGCTGGTACAGTCGCTAACAAAAGTGTCCGAACACTAGCAAAAATTCCTATGTAAAAAAAGTACTCTTCATACGGTTTTGTTAAATAAATCCTTGTCGAATCCTGTCCTTAGTCAGTGTAAGAACATGATTCTATAAGGATTTATTTAACAAAACCGTATGAAGTGTACTTTTTTTACATAGGAATTTTTGCTAGTGTTCGGACACTTTTGTTATCGACTGTACCAGCGCCATCTGTCGGCTGCTTTTTGAACTTTTTTTTTTTTCTTATCTTGAAAAAATCCCGTCACCTATCAATGCTAAACCTACAAACCGTTTTTTATTTCGGTTATTTTTTCGAGTTTTATGAATTTTTATACGGACTTTTTGCCCACCCTGTATTTTAATGGTCCATTACATTTGATTTTTTTTTTCATCATGGCCTCTAGATAACAAACATGCCAATTTTTTTCAACGTTCGAGCTATTTTATTTACTAATTTCCGCTCAGGTTTCCTTCTAATTCATTATCGTACACCAATCGGGTACGAACATGCCAAAATCGTAAAACTCCCACCTGAAATTTTTTTTCGTGTCATCTTTTGGACGACAGGTATTTTTTATTCAGTAAACCAATGTGATATATACATATATATATATTTATTTATATTCTCATAATAGCCACTGGAGAGGTTTATCCATAACATTATTTTATCGTTGGTGGTAGGTATCAACGAATTGTTTCAGTTTCGGCAGACATTAATTAAAATATTTGTTAAAATTGATTGATATCTTTTCTCAAGCTTTATTTTGAACCCTTTAAAATACCTAATAATTTCATTTTACCTTCTAATATTGCACAAAACTTTTTAACTTTCAATTTTATAATTCTGAGATCTAAGATTCTAACATCTAAGACACTTCGTTTTTTTTTTTTTTAAGAGCCACTGGCTAATATATAAATTCCTATCCGTCTTCCTAATAAATCTATCTGCTATTGTGAACTTACCAGCGATTGATCATTGCTGACCAGATAAAAAATAAATGCCCATCATCGACCGTATATTTATCGACTTCAACTGCGGTCTCCCATTTGTTATTATAGAAGTAAGCATTTGGAGCATTTCCTTCTTTCCCATATATCTCCCATAAAACAAAATCAATCGGATATAAACTTATGCGTGGGAGATACCGATGACCCTGGATTTCGCCTGATTTATCGCAACCTGGTGAAGAGTAAGTGTAAATATTTCTAGACGGCACCCGCAGTTTCGCTGCGGGTGTCCAGGTAATACACGTAAAGTCTGTGCGTCCGCCTTCTTACCTGACTTTGACTGCTTTTGACAGGCGAGTATTTCATTGGGAAGGTAATTCTTCTTTGTACATTTTACCTTCCTTTCCCCCCTCCCCTTATTTTATTTTTTTGAACGAGGAGTGAGAATTGTCCGTTATTTATGAGCGGAGGTTGGTATGTAAATGTGAAGAAAGATAATATTTTTTACATGCTGATATGCAGATTCCAATGCTATGTAATACAAGTAAAAGTTATTTCTTTATCATAATTTAAGCTTTACTATTTTAAAAAGAATTGACTACTGTGTACCTTATTGTAAAACTTCGGAAGAATGAGTGTCTTTAAATAATATTAAATATTGTCTAACACAATTGTTTTTATCTTTAAAATTATTCGACTCGTAAATAGTCTCAAATTTCTTTTTAAACCAAAATACCAATTTCTCTACCTTATAATCATACAAATACTAGGCTAATTAATTAAATATTTCATGTCTTTTTTTTTTTTTTTTTTTTTTTTTTCCCATTACGTTTTAGTTTTTTCTTGCTTAATTTTATTTCTTTTTCATAATAGTTATCTTCATTTGAACTTCTTATTTTTTTACCATTTGATCTTGCACAGGGTTTGGCGAAATTTGGACGCTCGGAAAACCTGATTAACGCGTTCCATTCATTTTAAGCCGAGGTGGCCTCTGCTTCTTCATATTAATTTAGTTATTATTATTAATTTTCGGTTATTCTTCGATCATATTTGATATATATGGTCTCAGAAATATTTCATATTAGCTTTATAAATACCTTTTACTTTGAGTCAGGCTTCATGTCTATATTTGGTTCTTTGTTCATTCATTCAGATCTTCTATCCTGGTGATAATGAACTATATATATATAGAGAGAGAGACAGAGAGAAAGATTATATAATTCATGAAATATTTTCGTTTAAACAATCTTATCGTAGTTTTAATGTCAATTAAAATCTAACCTTAACTATGAACATTTTCTATAAACATTTTTCAGAAAGTATAATTATTTTTTAATAAAAGTTTCAATTTTTAACTCTATGGTGATGTTTATGGTTGTATTATATAGGTACGAAGAATTTAAATACGTAGTGTATACTTAATTAAAATTTAATCAAAATAGCAGGAGACAGTTTGTCTTTGTTTTTATTGATTTTTATTATTATTATTTTAGTAGTGGCAATTTTTATTCCGTAGTATTTAAATATATTTAATGAAACATAAGTGGTGGAGATTATCATAATGCGAAGAAAGAATAGATATATATTATGTTGATATACGGAACAATATTGTGGAACGCAAGTAAAACTTGTTACTATTCATAACCTTAGTTTTACTATTTTTTTACGGAATTGCATGCTTTATTTTTACAGTTGACAAAAAAGTTTTATTTACTTATAAAACTTGTTCGTTTAAGCATTTGTTTTTTTAAGTGCCAAATTAAATCACATGCCTTATCTATAAAAATTGTTAATGAGTTTTAAAAAATTATAATTAGTCTTCAATAAAATTTTCAGTTTTTAAATCTATAGTGAATTTGTGATCAAATTACACACAATTGAAGACTTAAAATGTTTAACACAATAGTTAATTAAAATTTAATTAAAATAATTTTAGATTGTTTATTTTGTTTTTACTATTTTTTCTCTCTATAAGTGATATTTTCACTTCGTAGTATTTAATTATATTTAATGAAAATGAATTGTAGAGAATGATATGGAGATTCTAGTGTTTTGTAAAGTTAAAATTTATTCTTTTGTCATATCTTCAGCTTTAATATTTTAAAAAGAACATACAATTGTGTATTTTATTTTTAAAACTGTTAAAGAAAACATTTTTATTTTAGGTTTTTAATTATTTTATTTTATTTTATTTTTATCATAGAAACTGATCGTTCCAACTTTTTTTTTTTTTTTTTTCATTTTGGTGTAAAATGAAATCGTACCTTATTTATGAAATTTGTTAATCAGTTTAAATATATTTGATTAAAATAACTTCAGGCGGTGGTTTATGTTTGCATTTACATTTTCTTCTTCTTCTTCTTTTTTATTATTGCTCTTTCACTGCGGATTATTTAAATATGCTTAATAAAAAATAAATAATAGAGTTTAGTATATAAATGTGACGAAATAAAATATATTTTACATGTTGATTCCAGTGTTGTGTAACATAGCCATGACTTACTACTTTATCATAAATTTAGCTTTGCTAATTTTAACAAAATTGAATACCGTGTGCGTTACTCCTAAAAATGACATATGACAAAATTTATTAATATATATATATATATATATATATATATTAATAATTTTTAAAAACGTAGTAAAAGCCGAGCAACAGGTTTAAGACCAATGAAACCACATAGACCAATAAGAATAAAATTGCATCAAATTAAAATTACCTGTGAAGGTAGATTGTTAATTATTGAAACAATTAATTTTACTTTTTGATTTTTGAAACAATAAATTTTACTTATTCATTTATATATATACACATATATATATATATAATTTAATTTAACTTCAAACTTACCTTAATTTTATTCCTAGATAGTTGCTATTTAAATAATGTTGCTTGTGTGTTAAAACTGCATGAAAACCAAAAACAAAAGATGCAAGCAAGCAATGAGAGAATAAACAATTGAAACACATTTTTTGACAGATTATTTTTGAATTAAGAATAACTCAGAACAGCGAAAAAAATCTCGTCCAGGGTGTCCTTTTTTACTGTTGAGCACCAATGTACGATTTCGTTCGCTAAGCGCTATACACTGAGAAAAAAAATATACCGCCTTCTTCTAGAATGAATAAGTGGCCATTTTCTAAATCTCTTAACTAGAAATGTAGATTTCCGAGCTATGAGCATAAGGCACGCCAATAAACTGAATAGACGAAATGATCGAGAATTTCTAGTTTACACATTTCTAGATGGTGAAACAATACTCTGAATGTTTTGTATTGCGAGAAATTCTCGCTTGATTTTCAAGAATTGGGTAATAAACCAAGATTATAGTTGCTGAAAACTGCCTCTTGTAGTCTCATTTATTTGCAGAGATTTTTAAATAACTTTGACCTCGATAATATAGGCAAACGCTCTAGAATTCTAATAGGGGCTTCTAGAACTCGCTTTCCAAGGGGACTAAAATTTATAAGGATGACATGTAACTATTTTTTCTAGAACCACAATTTAGATTCTAGATGTCAGTTACAGAATTTTTTCTCAGTGTAATAGCAAATTACTAACGCAACTCCAATCGTACATGAAAATAATTGAAGTTAAATATGAGGAAGAATGTATATATATATATATGCAGTGGTTCACCTCCCGTTAGCGTTTTAGCTTAACTATACAAAATAATCTGTGTTCTATATAATGAAATATCGAAGTAAATAGTTTAAATTCTCTAATTCCATTATGTTCAATATTTATTTTAGAACTTTATTTCCTAGTATAATGAATAATTTATCACTAGTACTTAAAACTGGTATTTTTTTGTATGCTTTCATAAATTTTCAATGCTTGTATTTTAATTTCGTGAAAAGTCGGTTCCAACTGTTTTAATGATACGTTACCTAATGATAAAGTTTTCACTTCAGCAATCGCGAAATAACATTGTAATTTAAGGAAACAACTTGAATCTTAAATAAATCATTTTTTAAAGGTAATAAATATTTAAAATATAAGATGACAGTTTGTAAATACGGAACATTTATCTACTTTTACCAAAACGTTTGACAGAAAACACAATGAATCAGTTAAAAAACTTTCTGAAACAGAATTAAAATGTAACTACATATATATACGAAATTTCAAAAAAGTAAATAAATAAATAAAAGATTTGTTTAAAAAAAAAAAAAAAAAACTATTCGTTTTAATCTAAACTAGCTTTTATACTTCTTTGTCACTTGCTATGAATTCCATTGGCTGAGTTAAATCAATCAAACCTCTTATTAGATATTGTTACCATGGTAACAAAACTGGGGTGTGGTTGATAGGAGGGAATGAAATAATCTACGTTTCATGTTATTGTATTTCCACTACAGAAAGAAAAAAAGATTTATAACATTTTTTTTTTTTTTCTTGTTTTTTTTTCTCTCTTTCTTAGAGTATGAAATGCATTGAAAATGGTCCGACCTGTAATTAACAGAATCGTAAAGTCCAGGTTAAAAACAAAAAAAAAAAAAGTAAAAATTCTGTCAAGGACAGAATTTAGTTTAGTACGGAGAACTATTAATTTCAATCCGTAAAATTTTTATCTGTATCTTTTATTTTTTAATGTTTATTGATATTTATCTCATTTTTTCACCGTAAAACTGGGCCACGTACTTTTTAAAATGACTGAAATGAATTAAAATGAAGTGTTGTCACCTAATTTTCATAATTTAGTTAATTTTAAAAATCTAATTGTCATGTCGAAAAACTGTTAGCACTGCTAGATTTAGAAAAATCGCCCCTTTCATTTGATACCAAATTTGTAACGATAGAAATGACATTTCTAATTTATTTTGGTGTTACACAAAACTGGTCTACAAAAACTGGCGACGACATTTTTACCCAGATTGAAATTAATAGTTCTCTTAGTCCAAAAAAAAAGTTCTTCATATCAACTTTTATTAAGTGGAGACTATTTCATTATCATTTTTATAAAATAGATATTATATATGTATTCGGCTTTTCATGCATTTGTGTCATTACTTTTTCATCCCCAGAAAGCTTAAGTCCAATGTCAAAATACATTTCTTGTTACTAATATTTCATCAGTTTCAACCTTAAACAAACCATTTAGACATAAAAAGTTTTCCATTAAGTTTAATGCTCTATTCTCGCTCTCTCTATTTATTTATTTATTTTCCTCTCTCTTTCTCTGTTCCTCTAAAATGCCTGAAAAAAAAAATGTATTGATATTGTTATTATTATTATTTTATATATTATGGGTAATACAAATGCCTTCTTTAAAAATTCATATGCAGAGGCTTTATTAATAATAATAATTATTATTATTATTATTTTTATTAAGATAAGGTAATCTTTTGAGTGTATAGCATAAAGTAACGTGAAAAGGAAACACAAAATTATGTCAAAAGAGACTTTTTTCCAACTGAAATTTTAATATCATTGTAATATTTATGTAATGGGATAATTGACTACAAATTCTGGTTTTAAGTTAAAATCTAAACTGAATGAGTTTTACTCAATTTAATTTGTGGATAGATTCTATGTTTTGATATCATTTGATACTTTTATGTAACTTCTAAAAATGATAAATAATAAATTGTTAAAAGGCAAACCTATTTCTGTGGAAATTAAAATTATATTTTTGTCATGAAATTTTTAGTTTAATTGGTTGCATATTTACTTTATAAAGCTACTAAAATAATAGAACCCATCCAAATGTGTTTATTGGTATGATGACGAATCTCATTCGGAAGGGAGACGGTAAATCAAATTATATTAATGAGTTTAACGTGCCAAAGAATTGTATATATAATTTCAATTTTCTATGAGATTGATCGAGAGGAATTTTTGTAAATTCAGGGTTATAATTTAGCTGAATTAATGCTTTTTTTTTTTTTTTAAATTATTGAATTAATTACTTTAATTAGCTAATACACACAACGCATTTTAATGAAAACTTTTTCCAAACCACTGTAGTTTTTAAATTGAAGTTTTATGAGCATTTAAAATAAATAAATTCTATAGAATTCTTAAAAATTGTTTAGGCGAAAATTCAAATTCTTAAATTTAAAGAAGTTTGCATTTGGTAACCAAAATATGTTTAATAAAGATACTTAAATTAACAACGAAAAAAAGTTTGTAACAATGATATGAAACAAATAAAATAAATATATAAAAAATGAGTTTAGTAGTAATATAGGATTTTGATTGGTTGTTGTACATTTGTTTTTGTTTTTTTTCCACAAATTTTGAAAGCTGATTTAATATTTGCATTTCCCCAGATGACAATTTTGAGCAATTAGCACGATATATTAGAGTTGAACAGATAAAAATATAGGCAAATACAATAAAAATAATTTTTTCAAAGTTTGTTTATCCCTTCAGGCTCCTTAGTAGTCAGATACCCTCCTTTTTTCTTCCCTGTATAATCTATTGGGATTTATTTTGCTTTGTATTATCAGTATACCTCGGTCAAAAATAGTTTTTCGAATTCTGTTTTTTAAATTCCATTCTTTAAATATGCCTCCTTTTATTTTAAGAAGCAATTTAAATAAATAAATTAACAATTTCTTTTTTATATTAAAAATTAGATCCTTAAGTTTGCTTAATGAAATAAAATGTTTAAATTTATTTTTTTAAAGAACTTAAAAAAAATACATAAATAAAATAAGTTAAATATTTCTTTTCCAGATTGAAAATTAAACCCGTAAGTTTGCTTAATGAAATAAAATATTTAAATTTATTTTTTAAAGAAATTGCTCCATAAGAAAAAAAGACGATATGTTCAAAGAAAGGGATTCAAACGACAGAATCCGATTTTTATTTTATTTATTTTTTTTTTCCAACAAAATATCCTGATAATACAAAACAACAAAAATATTACTGGACAACCAAGGATCTTTCAATCTCTATATTAGAAATATTTACCTAAATGCGTAGTGTATTTGATACATCTGAAACGCACTTATTAAGAAAGGAAAAATAAATAAGTAAATTGTAAGAAATATATATATACCGCTCATTTAAGTTGCAGAATAACGTTTATTTTTCTTGCCATCTGTATCTCTCTTTCATTTTTCTCTAACATACATTAAAAACCGAGTTAAATTTATCAAAAAATTACGTTAAACATTCTCAGCGGACTAGACACCTATAATTCTTTTCTAGAAAAAGGAATATATAGATTATTAAACGCCCTGTTACTACTATATTACCACGTTTCGTTATATTTTATTAAATTAAAATTTATTATTCATTTTTCCGGTATCATTTCCTCCTCTTTCCATGCATATAGTTGTGTTTTGTTTTTTCATGTTGTTGTTAGTGGATGATGTCTTTTACAATTTATATTTCATTGTGAATTCGAGATTTACGAAAATATTATATAAATTGTATATTTTTTGTTGCATAACGGAAAGAAATGTTTTTAAAATATGATTTTTTTTAATGGCCAAAAAAAAAAAAAAAAAAAAAAAAAAAAAAACAGAAGAAGAAGAAGAATGTAAGCCAAAAATATATATTTTCAATCAAAATTTCAAAACTTTCATTAATTACTACAAAATTGATCGTAACTAATGAATCTTTTAATATTTATATTAAACTATAATTAAATAATAATAAAAATTTAAAAGAGTAAAATCCGCTGTAAAATGCACGTTAAAAATATTTAAAAGAATTTTAAAAGGTTAAAAAACCGTTAGACAACATGTTTCGTGCTTATTTACTAGCACATCATCAGGTCTCGGGATATCAGGTCTGCTAAACGTAATTTTCCTGCTTTTAAGCATATTCTCAACACTGCTGAGAAAAAAATCCTACGACAATATATTCGGCGAACTAGATATGAACTGGCTAATACGGAACTTAATCTTTATTACTTACATTTGGAACTTGGCAATATCCTTATGCCGTTACAATTCGATTCTATTTTGCGTACAATTGAACTGAAACAAATAGAAGATGGATGCAAGACTAGACTAAGACATAAGAAGAAGCTCGATAACCTTCTGGCTGAGGCCGGTAAATTACCAAACGGTAAAAATGAAACCAACAAAAGGAGACCTGATGATGTGCTAGTAAATAAGCACGAAACATGTTGTCTAACGGTTTTTTAACCTTTTAAAATTCTTTTAAATATTTTTAACGTGCATTTTACAGCGGATTTTACTCTTTTAAATAGTTATTTCGCACGTGGTTTTTAATTATTTAGTGTAATAATAAAAATAATAATTTTGTCATGATCAACCTCTTTATAAATGAAAATTTACTTAAATGTGTGAAAAATATTATTTTACTTTTTCAAAAATAGGTATTTTTAAAAATATTTATTGAAAGGAGAAATAACTAAAACTGATTATTGCCTAGAATCACATTATAAGTCGTTAGTCATATATATATATGTATACGATTTTATCAATTATCGTGTGCAACTATTGTGAAAAAATTAAAGATTTCTTTAAAAAAAAAAAAAAAAAAAAAAAAAAAACTGATTGAATGAAAGAAGAAAGAAAAGAAAAAGAAAATACGAATAATCTTAATAATTTGGAGCTGTTAAAATATTATTACAGTGCGACAATTCAAACAGATTTTGGAACGATTTTGTATGTCATATGAATTAATAAAAAAATATTACACAAAAATATAAGGCTATACAAGAACAAATAAACATATGCTATTTCAGAAAAAAACAGCAAAGAGAAATTTATTTGAATGCAAAATATTTCTCATACATTGAGAATATTTACTTTCAAAAGGTAATCATAAGTCCTAAAAAAAAGAAATTAAACAAATTTTTGAAAAGAACAACTCTTATCGAACACTAAATAAGCAGACAAAAATAATTCTTACTCGAGCTATATTTTAAATCCGGATTCAGTTTTTGACTTTCCTATCACTAGGCCTACATTTCATTGGCTGAACTAAATCAATCAAACCTCTTTGTTAGAAAGTGTCACCAGTCGCCATGGAAACAGATCGGGGTGTGGTTCATAGGAAAGAATGAAGTCTTATGCTGAGATTTATTTATTTTGATATCAGATTTGAAAAATATGAATGCAACATTTCAAATCTTTTTTAAATTATATTTTTCAGAGATACAATACGCTAAATGTAAACTACATTTAGAAATACAGGTTTAGCTATAAATCCGTATGATAAAATTGTAACTTTAGAATGAAACTTAATATAAGCACGCAGCTGTCCACTTTTATGAATTTTTTGGACGATTTTATATAGCTATTTTATTATGTTAATTTATAGTGTATTTAACCGCAGGAAATTAATATACTATAAAATTCCTATTAAAAAAGAGGGGTGATAAATTAGAGCTGGTTGCAAGCTTTAGATTTCGCAGAGTATATATCTTTTCTAAACACAAAAAGTGACTGTTCTTTTCTGTTTCATAATAAGCTCAACCCGTGAACATTTTCTTCGCATCGGGAAAATTACAACATCAACAAAAAAAATTTTTAATTAATGTTTAAATAATAAATTAATGAAAATGACTAATGCTGAACGCATTTCTTTAAAGAAGAGCTTTTTTACCCAAGAAGTGAGAATCAACCCTTCATATCACTAAAAAGAAAAAGAAAAATAGTTAATTGCATAGATATATTACTAAACATGGGCGGAATTTTAAAATACCTAGACATTCTAGTTATACGTCTCTAGGGGAAAATGTGGTCATAAAATGTTTTCATCTTTGTATGTTTTCGATTCAAAAAGGTATAGGTAATACATGGTCTTTTTTTTTTTTTTTTTTTTTTTTTTTTTGTGGGCAGAGTAATTATGTTCCCGTTTCATCCCCTACCAATGATAAAGTTCAAGGAAACGTTAAGTTGTTTTACGTTGAGTTTCTGATAAATCATAAAAAAGTGAAGACATACCACTTTTGCGTGTGGATTTGTTATTCTAATAAATAATTTTTTAAAGCTAAAGTCTTTTTATTTATATATTGCAGACATTCAAATATCGGCTAATTCGAAAGCAAGCTTAAATTTTCACGCTACCTATTTTATAAATCAAATTTATCGTAAAAATGTCTATAATTTTAAAGATTAATTTTATGCTTAGAGAATAATGGGGGAAAAGTTCTTGAAAAAAAATTATGGTCCGTGAGAAATTTAAAAACGAATTCTTATTTAAAAGAAAAAAGATAAAGCTTCTTTTAAAATAATAATAATAATAATAATAATAACAATTCCTTTCTTTTTATACACATTATACAACACATAAATTAAAATTTAACCTTAAATCAGCTCTTAAAGATTACATGAATTTTTAATACCTACAAAATAAAAAATTCATTTTTTTTAGTTATTATGTTTCTAAAATTATTTCATAAAGTACAGAGAGAAATTATTTATTTTTCACTAAATATATTTAAATACACCGGAGTTAAAATACCCCATTATAAAAGTAAAATTATGAAATTATTTTGATTAAATTTTAGTTTAATGTCTGGTACAGTCGGTAACAAAAGTGTCCGAACACTAGCGAAAATTCCTATGTAAAAAAAGTACACTTCATACGGTTTTGTTAAATAAATCCTTGTCGAATCCTTTTCTTAGTCGGTGTAAGAACATGATTCGATAAGGATTTATTTAACAAAACCGTATGAAGTGTACTTTTTTTATATAGGAATTTTCGCTAGTGTTCGGACACTTTTGTTACCGACTGTAAGTATTCTAATTCCTCATCTCTATATAATTGGTGTTAGGTGTGTGTTAGGGATTAAGGCCGATTGACAACACTGGGGTCCTAGGCCTGAGGGGGAGTGCCTTCCGTGGAGGTCTTTCTAAGGGGTCCTAGCCCGTATTTACGCAAGTTTCGGAGGAAACCACGGAAAACTCCGAACGGCTAGGCCGACGAGCGCGACCGGGGATCGAACCCGGCACTTCACGTCTACCAGCTTTGAGCGCAGAACCGCTCGGCCGCTGGTAGGCCCTATATAATTGGACCATAAATATCACCATACAGTTGAAAACTGAAAATTTGTTGAGAGGGATAATTATTTTTCAAAACGGATTAACAGTTTTTAAAGTAAATGTAAGATTTCAGTTGAACTCGAAATGATAAGAGGACTGTTCCAATGGATAATTTTTATGAATAATAATCATAACAATAAATAATATTTTCTTTAGCAACTTTAAATATAAACGAAGCCAGTTCTTTAAAAAAAAAAAAAAAAAAAAAATCTGAAGTTAAAGTTAGGTTACTGAAATAACTTTTACTTGTATTACACAAGATTAGTATCTGGATAGCAGCATGTACTTATTTTTTTCTTTCTTTTCTTTACATTTACAAACCAAGCTCTACAATTTATAGAATTGACTTATCGTTAATAACCTAACGTTAAAATAACTTATCGTTAATATATATATATATATATATATATATATATATATATATTTAAATATTTCGAAATAAAATAGCAATAGCTACTACTAAAAAAAAAAAAAAATAGATAAATACCCTAAAATTATTTCAATTAAATTTCAATTAACTAAGCATTTTATTAAGTATTTTAGTTTTACATTTCTATATAATTTGACCATAAACTTCACTATAGTGTTGAAACTTTCGATTATCCGCAAGTGGCTTATGAGCATCGTTGATTATCCGCGGGCGGAAATCAAGAAAATATGGTTTCTCAAAGAAAATTTTTCATCTTACTTGCATCTTTCCAGCCTTTTCTGGTTTATCCTCAATTTGCGTTATCCATGGATAATCGGGATTTTATTTATTAAAATAGGAAAATGCTGAAGAATACAACATCCTAAAATCACTGCCACGTGCCACATACTATTTATCACTACGTAATACAACTGAATTCACGTTAATAACTTCTTTAGATTTGGCTCAAAAAGTCTCATTCAGTTTATCCCAGAAATTCAGCAATTCTCAGCAAAATTAGTTTTCTAAACTCACATGAATTTCCTTTTATGTAGATCGCTTAGCGATGTGATCTTAGAGAAAGTATTTTCAAATAATAATAATAATAATATAATAATAATAATAATAGTTTTAAAATATCCACTATGTGGCGCCTTGCAGGGAAAAATGGGAAATACATAAAGAAATGACTCATGAGAAATTTGAAATGAATTCGAAGTACGAAATTCGTAATTTAGTGATTTATTTTTTACCACTTGGGGATCATTCCATTTGTTAAATTTGTGATTTTTTCATGTAGAGAATCGGACAATTTTTATCTTTTTTATTTAATTTTATTTATGTATTTATATTAATAGCTTCAGCGCGTTTGGTAGCAATATTCTCTCCCGTTTTAGCTGCAAGGTGCTTTTTATAGCCTTAGTTTAATTATAACTACCCTGAATTTGCTGATAGGAACACAGTCTGTAAAAGTTGTGTCCCGGCCCTAAAGCTACCAGTGCAAGGAAACATAGTTTTTCTGTAAGCCGTTTTAGTCATTACAAAAAAAAAAAAAAAAAAGTAAGTAATATTTATTGGAATATGAAATTTGAATAGTATTTCTGCTTCATGATAAGCATATGAAATAGTTTTCTTTGATGATTACGGGAATAATTTAACTACTTGTTTTTGATAGATGCGTGTCTTTCAGTTCGTTACTTGTATGGTTTTTCCTTTTAACACCTTAACTGCCCCGGGCGTACCTATACATTTTTCTGAAATATAATCCTTTGTATTTTACTGCTACCAGTGAAACTAAAGACACGTCTTGAATATTCAATAAAATAATATAAAAAGGGATCTTGATAATTAATTCATTTCAGAGTGAGAGAGAACTGTAGCACTGTGAAGCGAGTCTCCTAAATTTTCTTCGGCAGGTAAGGGGTTGAGAAGTAAAAAAAATTTACGCCATTTTGTAATATGTTAAAATCCAGCAGGTGATTTTCAGATTTTCTTTAGCTCCCCTTTCTTCTTGTAATGTTAGAAGAAGCTCTAATTCCGTGGTCGCAACCTTTTTCACTCCACGGATCCCTAAATTCCCAATTTAAAATACCACGGAGCACTAAATTCATAATTTAAAATCTCGTGAACCACTAATATTATTCATTAAAAATATCAGTGGTCTGAGTATTAGTCCATGTTGCAATTAATTAATCAACATATGTTTTTTGAATAATAAACAGAACATGCCGATTTTATAAATATGAAATAAACCTACTTTATGTAAAACATCAACGCATGGTTATTTTATTATATAAATAATAATAATAATAATAACTACTATTTTAATCATAACAACGATGATTTAAAATTATTTGATTATACTAAAATATTTTACGGTAAAAATGCGAGTAGTCTTTCTATTACTTCTATATTATAAGAAATTCAGACAAAAGATTTAACTGCAGTAATAAATTGCTGTATCGATAGGGTCAATCCATACAGATTCATGGAGTGACTGCGACTGTGCTCTACTATTTTTATTTATTTTTTGATACTTGTAATCCATTATATAGGCACATATGAGAGGTGCTTAAAACAATTTTTATTTTTCTTTACTATTGACCTTGCATTTAATGCAGGTCACTAAATGTTGTTCTCCTGGTTAAAAATAGGATTACTAGACTTTTATATTATGGAACAAATCTCTTTGAATTAAATTTATGAGCGCTATTTTTAAATATTAATTTGAAATATATAAGGTGAAGGTATCACATGCTTAGTTATAATGCTGTAACTTAATAACTAAAATTATTATAATAGGTCAAAGTTAAATGTCAAACGTAGAATTTTTACTAATTTCTACAATGAACAACTCTTCTAGAGGACAAAACCACAAAATAAAATATCATACAAATTAGTCTCTGGAATCACACTAATGGGGAAATTTAATTATAATTATGTGGTTTTTAACCTTTTACAGTTAAAACCCTCCCGAAATATCAGAAAAATGACAAATATGACATTTAATATGACCCCCCCCCCCATAAACCAAAAGGAGATGAAATATATATATATATATATATATATATATATATATATATATATATATATTTTTTTTTTTTTTTTTAATTTATTAATCGTGTGATCGTGTGTATAGTTTTGTGGCTTTGAAATAAATAAATATATATATATATGGTTGCTTTAAAATTAAGTAGTTCGATTAGTTGACATTAAAGTAAAAAGTTAATTTTTGAATTAAATAAATACAGATTATTATTATTATTATTATTATTATTTTTTTTATAAAATCTGCCTTATAATAATACAGATTTCCTTTAATAGAATAATGATAAAATATTAAAATTTTTTGCTCACTTTTAATCTATTATCAAGCTATTAAAGCCTTAAAGTGCTTATTAATCTATTAAAGTATTATGTCAACTGTGTATATTGCTTTGTGGTTTTGATTTTTTAAAAATATACTTATAAAATAAAGCTTAAATAGTTATTAAAAATGAGCAAAAATTTTTAATATTTTATCTTAATTCATGTATAATAAATTTTCATTATTATAAATCATATGTCAATTAAAAAAATTAATCTGCAATTATGTAATTCAAAGTTCAATTTTCTACTTTAGTGGACGTTAATAGCCAAACTGCGCAATTATATATGTATATAATTTACTTTTTTTTTTTTTTTGTTCATTCATGTGTCTTCTAATCTGGTCTTGGCAGGCTGGGGGAGTGTTGGCGGCGTAAAACTAGTTTAACCCCACAAGCAAGTCACAAGTCTTCTTGGGTTTTTTTTTTTTTTTTTTTCCTATATTTCGATTTAGTTTGAGTGTTTCTGTTGGGATTCGGTTCAGTTGGTTTGTTGTATCGTTAGTTTTGCGGGCTGTTAAAAATTAAATTTGGTTTCTTTAAATATGTGTATTTCATCCCCCGATAATTTTTTTTTTTTTTTCACCTTTCTGAGATTCTCCTACATAGAGAATTTGTTCATTCTTATTGGCCTTTGTGGTTTTGGTGATCTTGTGTCCGTTGCTTGGCTTCTACTGCGCTTAAGGGGAAATATTCACATGCTAGTAAGTTAACTTAGAAATCCTTCAGTAAACTAAAGGTTTACTAAAGGATTTCTAAGTTAACTTATCCGAGAGCGCCCTCTGGATTCTTTCTGCTGTGGGCGGGGATGTTATAGTGACAAATTGTTGTTCCCCTAGGGGTGTCATGTCAGGGAAAGAAAAACACGTTAGGGGACTGTACGATATGTACAAGTAAAAGATAAAATTGCAGATTTGTAGAAGTTCACGAAAGTCTGTGAGTTCAGTTTTACGGGGAAAATGCTCAATTTCCTACATTTAATAAACAGAGAATCAAACAAACACGAATATTTTTTGGAAAAATCGCTTCCAAAGTAGTAATTATAAAATAACAATAAAATGAATGCTGATTTCACTTTTTTAAGTTCTTCTCCTGATTTTTAAAAATTAGTTTATTTGTTTATTTAATTATTATTACTACTATTGAGATTTTATTAATACTGTTAAATTAATCAGATCCATTTAAAATTTACGACTGCAAGTTTTTAAATAAAAACAGTCTTTTAACTTAATAAATTAATTAATTATAATTTTGAAACTTATAATTTCTTACTTCATCTTTTCTTTTAATTGGTTTAGCAAATTTTAGTTTATTGATTTACGAAAATTTTACATATTATGAAGTTTTAGTTTATTGTGACTTTTTTTACCTTTTTTTAACACTTTCCAACAATTCTGTCTGTCAGTCTGTCTGTCCGCGCTCTAACTCCCGTAAATATTTATGGAATTTTTTGAAACTGATATATGTTATTCAAGTTCACTATCGGATGTTTCCTATTGAAAATGGAGTTTATACATCTACTGGTTTGTGTACAGAGACAACCGAAAGTATTTCAAAGCATTGTGTTCTATTAGAGGTATTTCTATAAACCATATTTTCATACTTTTACTGTATATATGTTTTAATGAAATTGAAATATGTTATTCAAGTTCACTATTGGATGTTTCCTGTTTAAAATTGAGTAAATACCACCATTGGTTTATGTACAGGAACACTCAAAAGTATTCCAAAGCATTGTGCTCTATGAGACATATTTCTATAAATCAAATTTTAATAGCTTTATTTCCCACGAAATTTTAGGGAATTGAAACATGTTATTCATATGCACAAAAGAATGCTTCGCATAGAATATAGCATGATTAGCATTAGATTTACAGGGTGACAGAAAAATATTAAGTTATATTAAGAGCTATTAATAAAAATTTAGTGAAATTGCACTTTCATTTACATTAATTTTAACACTTTCTTATAATTTTAGTGGGAATATGATTTCAATTTGTGTATCGGTCTGTCCGATTGTCTACCTTTCTATCTGTCTGTCTCCGGCTCCTAGCGTCCGTAAATATTTTGGGAATGTTTAAATCATGATACAATCAAGTTCACTATGGAATGTTCCCTAAACAAGATTACATTGTTTAAAAGCTGTAATTATTACCTAACGGCTGCATTTTCTTTTGCATTAGGCCTTTTTTTAACACTTTCCAAAATGCCTAAGAATAATTTTAAAATCAATCACTCTATCTGTATATTTTCAGTGCTTCTGTCTGTTGTGTGATAACCTAGGCAAAGAATATTAAAAGTTATTCGATACGTACAGAATGAAATTTATTAATCAATGCGTACTGCATGCTTTTTCTTTCTTGTTTTTTCTATTGTTTTATCACCATTTTTTAAAAATATTTTATTATAAGTAAATATGTTAACAAATTACTATTTTATTTTTATTTTATTTTATAGAGCTGCAAGGCCAAAAAAAAAAAAAAAAAAAAAAAAATGCAAAATTATGTAGTTATAAATCTGCTACTATAAAATATGTTTCTCTGGTGTAAAATATAAAATAATATTTATATAAAATAAAAATTAATTTTTAATATCTAAATAGTTGAAATTTAAAGCAAATCAAATATATTAAACAGATCTATACACAAACAAGTTTTACTACAATACCTTCAGAGAGTTATTTTCAAAAATATTTTAGTTGAACACAAAAAATATTCCTCTTTTTCTCTGCGACATCTGTATGTTTTCAAATTACTAATTTGACCATAGTCCCCTACCAAACGACTTCCGCAGCGTGAAGGGAAACCATTATCTCACTCCTCTCGTAGTGTGAAGTGATTTATCAAACTGTCAGATTAGGAGCTTCCTTTTGCTGTGAATATTTCTTTGCCAGTTTTGATACAATTTTAATTTGTACCGATAATCAATTTAATTTTCATTAAAAAAAATTACTGTTTATTTTAATCAAAACTACATACATTAGAGAAAAGGTCCATGTTCTAAAAATTTCTCTATGATAATTTAAACAATATTTACTATACGATTAAAATGGCATATGTTATCAGATAGGCTTTTTTCGACCATTGATTAATAATTAAAAAATTACAATTAACTCTATAAAAATTTTAATAAAAGAAACATCTGAGCCTTGAGTTTACCCATACAATGCAAAAAAAACGAAGCCAAAATATAAATAATTGTACTTGCTAGAAGGTGAAATTTATTCCCTATAGAATAACATGGGGACGAATAGTTTCGTTTTCAGGTGATAATGTCGCCTTAATGGGTCGTTATTGTTCGTTACAGGGTTCTCATTTTTCATCTTGAAATATTGTCCTAGAGTCAGCCTTCTTTACATCAGAGTCTAATTACACGGTCCTATTTCAATTTTAAACAGGTATTGTTGTACAGTGGATTGACGTCAGTGCTATTGTTGAACTTGATAATTAAATCAATTTGAGAAATCTTGTTGCTTTGTTTGGCGTGGGTATGTCTCTTTGGTGGATTGTTTGACTAACTATTCTTCATTCTCATTCTTTGCTTCTACTACCAAAAGGATTATATATATATATATATACATACATATATATATATTTCTTTATTTAAAACTCAAAACCACAAACAATGCACACCGTATACATAATACTTTAAACTAATTGGAGAGGATTTTTTTTATTTTTTATTTAATTCCCATTTGGTTCATAGGGATCTTAAATTGCAATTTTTTCATTTTTCTGTCATATCAGGGGTCTGTAAAGTGTGAAGGGTTAAAAACCACAGAATTACAATTACATTTTCTAATTAATGTGATTCCAGAGATTAATTTGTGTGATATTTTATTTTGTGGTTTTGTCTCTTAAAAGAGTTTTACTACTTATATACTATTAGTATAGTACTACTACTACACTAAGAGTTATACTGAGAGTTCACTATGGAAATAAGTAAAAATTTTACGTTTGACCTTGGATTTAGACCCATTGTAATTAATTTAGTTATTAAGTTACAGAAGTATTACTAAGCATGGGACACCTTTACCCAGTGGCGGCTCGTGCAAATTTTCATAGGTGTGGCCCGACCCATCGTATGGTGTATAACTTAACAATAATAATAATCATTGTTCAAACATAAATACATACATTATTAAGGAGGTATATAAAGCGTAAGTTTTTTGGAAGAAAATTTTTTTATGGCAAATCTTAAATTTAACAATATGGAAAAAACTGCGTAAATTTTATCTCAGAAATTAATGCTTTACGACTTCATTTACAAAATTCTGCAGTTTTCTGATCAGTGGAGTATCAAAATTTAAATATCTGGAAGATGGTAGATAGGAATTGCCGAGTTCTATTCCCGGTCACTTTAGCTGATATATGCTTTTGGAATTTTCATGGTTTTCTCCGAAACTCGCATATAAAATAAACTTTAATAAATTTATAACAAGTTATATTGAAATTTGGAAAGTCATGAATAATGTACTAATATGAATACATATTAAAAAACTACCATGTTTATCATTTTAAGAGCTTAATTTTAAATAATTTAAATTAAATTTCTTAATTTTTGATTCAATTTAGAGAAACTTATCTAGAAAACATCTATTTAAAATTAAATATCTTTATCCTTATGAGTTTCGAATTTTCATGCGTAAAATTATAAAAATGTGCATTTAGAGAAAATTTAACTTAAATTTCGAACATTGAAAAATGTCATTTTAAAACTTTTCAATTACGATTATAAAATTCCAACTTTTTAACACAATTTTATGATGTTTTTATGCATAATGTTTGTTGAGAATTAAAGATTGATTCTTAAATTAAAAAAAAAAAAAAAAAAAGTCTATCGTCTTTAAATAATAGTCATAGTAAAACTGTTTTATCAAATCGTATTTTTAAGAAATCCAGTAAAAAAAAAAAAAAAAAAAAAAAAAAAAAACTACATTTTTATGTAGATAGTTAATCTATATATCCATGGAAATCCACTATTTATTTATTTAAAAATTTTACAATTTATTTGCATAAAAGTTTTAGTATACCAATCTGAAGAAAAATATCGCAGTTGCACATTTTCTTTCCATTTTTTCATTTAAATTCAAAATATCGCAGTTAGAGAGGTTTCAAATTCTTAATTAAGAGCTTTTATATCTCAAACGCTAATCTAAAAATATATTTTTAACTATCAGCAGAATTCATTTTTAAACACTAAAATTTAAAACTATCATATGTAAGTTTAAAAAAATGCACCGAAAAATCATACAAATAAAAGTAATGCAAAAGTCGCCAAATTTCATCAAGGAATTATGTGGTTAACATACCTAATAAAAGAGTCAGCTTTTTTCCCTATAGTTTTGTCTCAAAGGGCCACTCTGCCGGTGCCCTACCGACGATAAATTACAGCATGCTAATGCTGATAAAGGCGATCATCGCCAAATCTGTTAACCTTCTGATCTAATAGAATAACTATTGTATAAATGAATGCGCCAAGATGGGCCGTTTATGATGCGGCCCTACGCTTAGATAACGTAACCGCAGCCGGTCCAAGGCTGTATTTTTTTTTTTTTTTTTCCAACATTTGGTGGGTGAATTATTAACACTTTCGCGACCGGCATACTTTTGTCTTTTCTAAAACTGATTGCCGGGGAATATCGAAGTAAACTAAAGCTATTTGCCGCAAACTTTTGATGTTAAAACGTGGATAAAAGTTGAATGTAATGTTTTGAAATGTTACTCTTGTAATTACCTAAAGCTTGGAATGAAGATTAGTTATATAATATTAGAACGAACCTATAATTCTATCAAAGAATTGATACTCTAATAATATTATACTATCAAAACAATACTAATGTATTGTTTCCATAGAAATTCTTGAAATGACGTGAATTCCCGTAGTTGTAACCAGGAATAGAATCTAAAAATACGTGAATTTGCGTCAGCGGCAACTAGCTATAGAAGTTGAAATGACGTGAATTCACGTCAGCGGTCGCGAATGTGTTACGTGATTTATGACTCTTGAAAAAAATACTTATTGACAAATAAAGGATAATGAGAAGCATATTAAGAAAAAAATGGATGCAAGATATTAGTTTGTATACATATTTTTTGAGCAGTAAAGAAAAAGAATGAAATAATGAAAAAAAAAAAAATAATAATAATAATTAAACGAAAAGAAAATGTTAGGTGGGGCCGTGCCCCGCTGGCCCTTAATGACGAGCCGCCACTGCCTTTACCATATACACTTTAATACTTATATTTAAATTTAACACTCATAAATTTAATTATTTAAAAAGATTTGTGACAAAATATAAAGATCTAATAATTTTTCATTTTTAACCATGAACACGACTTTTGATGATCTGTATAACATGCAAGGTCAATCGTAACGAAAAAATAAAAAATGTTCTAAACATCTTTCATAGTGCCCGTAAGGGACGCAAGTATCAAAAGAAACAAAAACAGTCGAGTAATATATTTCTAAATTATCCTATGAAATTATATGGACTGACCCTATATCTAAAACTTTATTACTAAATCTCGTAACATGTAGATTAAATTATTAACTTATTAAAATCGAATAAAATACTATATATTTTATGTATATTTTACATCTTTGAAAAATTCAAATTTTCTGATGAATTTAGAACAATTCCTAGATAAGTTTCAAATGCAGATAAGAAACTCAATGTGATAACTATTCCTGTTACTAACAATTCAAATTTTTAGGAATAAAGATTATACTATTTATCCTCTCTATCATGCAAAAAATTCTAAAGAATAATGTTGCGAATATTATGAATTCAGAAAAGCCCGAAATAAAAATTATATCAGTAAAATTTCTAAAAAATAAAATAAAATAAAACAATAAAATGCAGGTAATGTAAAGATTTTTAGGTGGACTGCCAAAATTTTTTGTGGACCACCAATAGGTGCAATATATTAAAAACACACAATCAACTGATTGGGAAGAAAATCATATTTATTGAAATTTATTTTTCCTAATTAGTGAAAATAATGCCTGGACAGGGAGTCGAACCCCGGATCTTTGACTTACAAGGTTAATGTTCTACCAATTGAGCTATCCAGGCCGACAACCAGTGGACATTACTCACTCAGACAACCTTTAGGCAGAAACATCTGGTCTATCATGTAGATAGCTCAACAGAAATAAGCCGCAGGTAAAGGAAAACACCATTAAACAATGGGACAAAGAAATACAATATATTAAAATCACACAATCAACTGATTGGGAAGAAAATCATATTTATTGAAATTTATTTTCCCGAATGAGTGAAAATAATGCACCAATAGGTGTCCACTGCTCTAATTTATTCAAAAGTTTTTTATTTAATATTAGAATTAATCTATACTAATATATAAAGAAGAAAGTTTGTATGTATGTGGAAGGTAATTTCTGGAGCTATTTAACTGATTTAAAAAATTATTTCGCTAATCAAAAGCTACCTCCCTGAGTGCTTCTAGTTATCATTAATTTTGATAAAATATTTTTTTTTATTCGAAATTTTAAAATTTTAATTAAAATCCATATAAAAGTCATGAATTAAATATTTTAATGAAAACTACTTCACATGCGAGCGTCGTGGCTACGAGGGAAAACATCGGGCTACGAATCCAGAGATTGTGTTGTGAGCTCGATCCCCGTCAAGGTAAATTGTTTCAAAACATTTTTTGTTTAAAACTAAATTGTTTATTTCTCATTCATTCATTTAAGTCATTATGTTTATATTAATTCTTTGGTTAATGTTATATAACGCCTAGACTGTTCTAGAAAATTCCTCAATTGTATATAAACCTATATAAAATTCAGTTGAGTTGAAAAATAAAGTCTCTAGGTGAACTTAAAGTTCTCTGTATTATTTCGCTTTAGTGTTTCTCCACAAAGAATTAGCTAAGCCTAATCTACGTGACAATAAATTACAAGATAAAAAAAACTTTTTATGTACCCAGTTTTTAAATTTTCTGTTGAATCATATAAACTTGGCATTTCTATGTATTAATATATATATATATATATATATATATATATATTGATAAATTATCCCATCAACTTAGGGGGAAAAAAGAAAAAAGATCAAATGCGTAATAAAAACAGCAATTATACTATTATTATTACTTTCAAACATTTATTAATTGAATAAAATTATTTTAAAAAGGCACTGTCATCGTGTTCTGAGTTATACTAAAAGTTTCAAATGTCTAGCTAGTCAGGAAGTTAGGTAAAAATCGATTGCAAGATTTGTACTGGACAAACAAACACACAAACAAGAAAACGAGTTAATAAAGACATGGTAAAATCTAGCTGTTGCCGCTAGAAAACAATTTTTTACGCGTTCATTTTCTTTTCTTTTCTCTTTCTTTCTCTTTTTTTTTTTTTTTTTTTTTTATGTTAAAAAAATATATTCACGCGTAAACAATAAAACTGATGCAAAGCTTTGTGAAAAATTAAACTTGCATGGTAAAATTGGCATTATTATAGCTTTAAAAGTATTGATTTTTCTAATGATATGATTTATTTAAAAAAAAAAAAAAAAAATGTTTGTGGCTATTCTAAATATTGACGTTTAAACATTATTATGAATTATATTTGTTAGTAGGTATTTAATTTTGAAAAAACATTCTATGCTTCAGATAAATGACTTTTTTTTTTTTTTTTTTTTTTTTTTTAAATCTAATTTCTTTTACAATATTCTACTAATCGCTAAAATGCATGATTTATTTTATTTTTATTTAATTATTTAGTTATATGTTCTGTTTGGTTTTCTCGCCGCTTATTTCCAATTAGTTGATTGTCATGCAGTTTGGCATATTTGGCGATTAACACTCACATGAATTGCTTATCAGCTTATCTTTTTATTATTATTATTATTATTATTATTATTATTATTATTAATTACTCATTTTTAGCAAAAAATACAACAAATTATTTAATTGAAAATAAAATAACACTTTTAAAGTGTTTTTCCGATTATTATATATAAACTAATAATACTCTTAGACACAGAAAATTAAAAAAAAAATTTGGTAAATGTCTGGGATAAAAGGATAAAAAAAATTGTATAGTTTCACATTAATGCTAATTATGTTTAGTTTATTTCAATAATATAAATTTAAGGATAGGTTAAAGCAAAAGTAAAAAGAAAAAAAAAGTAAGGAAAAGAAGACGAATGAAGAAAAAAAAAAAAAAAAAAAGTGAGACTAAAAATAAATCTGTGCTCTAACGATCTTTCCTTTTTTATTGTAAAGGAAAAAAAACTGATCCATCAGATTTATCCTTTTCTTCTTTAACATTGACTGTTAAAAAAACAACTTTTCAAAGCTCCAAGTATTGCGCAATACTATTTGTGATTTTTCCCCCCTCCCATCGAACTATGTCACGTGACTCACTCAAAAAAAAAAGAGCTACGATTAACTTTTGTTTTAGTTAGAAGTGTGGTATTGCAGTGTGCAAATATGTAGCAGTGGCTCTCTAGCCGTTTAACCAAAAATGTTAAAACTTATCAGTTTCATTTCTTTTGTAAATAGTTATTTCTTTTGTGTGCTGTGTATCATCGTAATGTGTCCGTGAAATTAAAAATTATGTTTTAAGTGTGACAATGAGGCGAGTCATCTTTATAAATTTTAAGAACATTCTATTCTGCATTCGTTGTTTAAATTGGCATCCCAACGTTGGGCCGAATGACTAAGTGATGTCGGCGGCTATAGAATGGAAAATAATTACAGATAAGTAAATTTTAATATTTATTTGATGATTGTTTGAACAGGAGCTAAAGGAATTTGGGCATTGTGCAGAGTGTGTTAATAAGTTAACACTTGAAAATATTGATTATCCTAATCAATGATTAGATATTTCTTAGAATCTTAATTCTAGATATGTTTAACAGTCGATCATCCTGATCTTAACGAATTTTAGATCGCCCAGATCTTATTATATTTGCATACCAGTTTCCTTTAGTATCTGTAAGTTATTTTTGATTCATAATTGTTGATATATTAAGATTTTGATAATTAAAAACAAGAATGTAGAATGCTATTTCTTAAGAAATAAGTTGAAATAATGGTATATTGATATTTAATAAAATATATTCTAATATAATTCTAACATAGAAAAATAAATTAAGTAAATTATAACATCGAGTTGCTTAGAATAAATTAAGAACAACATTTCTGTTTTTCGGCGCCATTGCGTTTTGCAAGAAAAATAAACAAGTGAACTTTCATTATTATTGCGTAATCGCTTTCAGTAAAAGCGAAAAGAAAAAAGCTTTGTTTACTTTATGATTTATTATGACACTTTAAAAGATTAAATAAAGGTTGTTGTATAAATATTTTAATCTTATTGAATAGATTTATTTCTGATAAATGATCATAGAATAAATATTATTTTCTCTTGAACACATTTACGAATTATAAAATAATAAGCAACTCATAATACATAATAATAATAATGAAAGAATGAATAAACAATTTTTTGTTGTTGTTGAATAAAAGGAATTTTACACAGATTTGTTTATAATAAAGATATATTAAATAGACATCTTGTTTGTTTTGTTGAATTGATAATTATATTTTTATCATTTGCATTAAAAATAAAATTTTGGTGGAATCTGTACATCAATTTGAAATATCTTGTATTTTCAATTACTCAGAAATGTTTCAGGAAGAGTATTTCTATTTACTTTGAAATAATTATTTGAAAATAGGGGTGAAAAGAGTTATTATTTCCTTTATATGTTCTTTATTACTTTAGTTTTGAATTTATTTATTGAATAAATTGGTTAATTTAAGTTGTTTAACATATAACAATAATATATATATATATAAGTGATCTCTGTGATTTATATAAAATATTTTGGGCTATATACGTTCGCGTACTGCACATTTTTAGATATATTTTAAATTATTAAAATTCAGTTTAATCATGTCTTATATAACTAGAGGGAAAAAAACAGATCTAATTGAATTAGCGGGTGAATTAGATATAAAAATAGATGAAAATTTAAAACTTTTAGACATTAGAAATGCTATAGTCGAAAGTCCAGATTATGATGCAGAATTCACAAAAGAATGTTTGAATCGCATCATACGGGATAGGAAAGAAAAAGAAGATTTTTCGCTGAAAGAAAAAGAATATGAAAGGTTATTTGAACTAGAGAAAACCAAATTACAGGCACAAGCTAGTAATGCTCCTGATGCAGTATTACCTACCATGGCCCTTTCTTCCGTAGACACAAGCATGCCAAAATTAGAAATAAGCAAATTAATCCCAAATTTCGATCCGAAAACCGCTGATATAACCTTATATTTAGATTTATTTGAAAAACAATTAACATTTTTGAAGGTACCAAAACCAAAGTGGGTCGTATATCTTGTAGGTCTTTTGCCAACTGATGTCGCCAAACTAATTGCAAAAGAATCAGTTGATGATGCTCAGAATTATGATAATGTTAAGGAAATTCTCTTAAAACGTTTTAAATTAAGTGCTGAGAAGTTTCGACAACTTTTTGCCCAACACCGTAAATGTCCAGAAAGTACATGGCGAGATTTTTATTTTGATTTGCAAAACTATTTTGATGGGTGGCTTAAAGAATCTAAAGTTTCATCGTTGGAAGAGTTAAAAGATTTAATATTGGCAGATCAAATAAAAAAGAAAGCTCCTCCCGAATACAAAGAGCATTTTTTGGACCACTGGAGCGAGTGGAACAATCCTCTTGAACTTGCCGATAAACTAGATTCATATGAAGAAATTAGACTAGTAAGAAATAAAAATGTTAGAAAGGAATCCCCTAAATTCCCACATGGAAATACTTCCCAAAATTTAAGAAATCACCCCCAAAATCCTAAAACTGCGTCATCGAGAGATTATACGAAAAATGAAGATCGACCACGTGTTAGTTGCTATGGTTGTGGCAAACCAGGTGTTATTAAGGCTAAATGCTCCGCCTGTTCCCCCTCTTCTAGGAAAAGTTCAGCTGAGTTCAAAACTATTCACCTTCAGTCATTATCTATCGAAGAACCTCAGTCGACACTTATAAGAGTAAAAATTAATGGAATAAATGGAATAGTGTGTGCTGACACTGGAGCCAGTCACACTATAGCTGGTGAAACATTATATCACCTCTTAACAAAACGAGGTGTAGAATTTGAGAAAACTTGTATGAATGTAACGTTAGCTGATGGTCTCCAAAAAGAAACTGAAATCTATTCAGCCGAAGTAGATGTACAAATTGAAGGACGATCTTTCCGAATAACTTTGTTTGCGTTACCTACTGCAAAGAATAACAGAACATTGTTAGGAAATGATTTTTTGCGTACTGCTGGAATCGTTTTGGATATTCGAAATAATATATGGTATTACCATGATAATCCAAAGCAGAAATTTGATTTCAGTGAAGATGATTTCAGGCCGTCTGAAAATCCAGTATATTCTGCTGAAGTTAACGAGCTTATGTTAAAAGAAAATGAAGGAGCCCATCTTTCTGATGAACAAAGGTCAGAACTGAATAATTTATTGAATGAATATGAAGATATCTTTGAACCAGGGGAAGAACCGACTAATAAAATTCAACACTATATTGACACTGGAAGTAGTCCTCCTGTCGCAGTACCGCCGTACCGCATGTCCCCAGCAAAGAAAGATATGTTGAAGAAAGAGCTAGACGAGTTGTTAGCTAGCGGAACAATAGAAGAATGTGAATCTCCTTATGCTTCACCGGTGGTATTAGTACCTAAGCCTAATGGTCAAGTACGACTTTGCGTAGATTATAGAAAACTAAATTCTATTACAAAGACTGATAAATACCCATTACCCAGAATTGATGATCTTCTTCACGAAGCTAAACATACCCCTTTTATGACAACCATTGACTTAAGGAATGGGTACCATCAAATTGAAGTAAACCCTGCAGACCGTGACAAAACTGCTTTTATTTGTCCATTTGGAACTTTCCGATACCGGAAAATGCCTTTCGGCCTCAAGAACGCCCCATCAACATTTCAACGTATGATTGATAATTTTAGAAATTCCTTAAAGAACATATTAGTCCTTTCCTATTTAGATGATATTATCATCTTGTCTGAAACTTTTAATGAACATTTAGATAATTTGAGTGCAGTTTTTAGGAAATTACGAGAATTTAAGTTGCACGCTAACCGTGAAAAATGCAATTTCGCTTGTAACCGTGTAAAATATCTGGGACATTACATTACTAGTAAAGGACTTGAAGCTGATCCTGATAAAATTGCTGCAATTCAAGAAATACCGGCTCCAAAGAATGTAAAGCAACTGCAGTCCTTCATGCAAACTTGCTCATGGTATAGAAGGTTTATCCCAAAATTCTCTGAAGTTGCTAGACCTTTGACTAATTTGACGAAGAAAAACGCTGTTTGGGTTTGGGGAGAAGAACAAGAAACATCTTTCAAAACCCTAAAACATCTTCTAATGAGTCCACCCATTCTCAGTCAAAATGATCCAACTAAACCATACATATTAAGAACAGACGCTAGTAACTATGCCCTTGGTGCAGTTTTGTTACAAGGCAGTGGAGCAGAAGAACATCCAATTGAGTATGCAAGTAGGTTACTCACAAAGGCCGAAAGAAACTACTCCACGACTGAAAGAGAGGCCTTAGCCATCGTATGGGCTTTGGACAAGTTTCGTGCATATATTGACGATCAAGAAGTCACTGTAGCAACCGACCATCAACCTCTTAGATGGTTAATGAACTTAAAGTCTCCAACAGGTCGCCTCGCGCGATGGGCACTACAGGTACAATCCTTCAACCTGAAGATAGAATACGTGCCTGGTAAGGCTAATGTTGTTGCTGATATGTTGTCCAGACCCTTCTGTCCACACGAAGAAGGAAAATGTGAAATTTGTTCAATTTCAATAGATATCCCTCCGCGAAGTCCAAGAGAAATACGAGAAGAACAATTAAAAGATGAAGATATAAAGAAAATTATCGAGTCTTTGGAAAGTATCGATAAGAATGAAGATTTCGCTAACTGGAGTAGTCGTGGTTACTTGATGAATCAAGGCGTTTTATATAGATATTCTCCCGAAACAGAATCAGAAGAAGCGCAATTAGTAGTCCCGGTTCAAGAGCGAGAAAGAGTGTTAAAAGAGCATCATGATGCACCCTCAGCTGGACATTACGGAATTGAAGGAACATTCGATAGAATCGCAAAGCGGTACTACTGGACTGGTATGCGAAGATATATTACAGAATATATTAAGAATTGCCCCGATTGCTGTCGTTATAAACCTAGTAACCAGAAGCCATCTGGATTATTACAAACACCGATCTATAATCAACGATTTGAATCACTTTCAATTGATTTATTCGGCCCTTTACCTAAAAGCAATGAAAAGAAATGGATCTTCATCATAGAAGATTGTGCCACCAAATGGGTGGAACTATTTGCATTAACTTCCGCAACTGCTAAAGAGTGTGCGATCACTCTAATAGAGGAAGTGTTCCTTAGGTATGGTTTGCCTAGAAGGGTAATAAGCGACAACGGGCCGCAGTTCGTAAGTGCTGTAATGCAACAAGTTTGTTACATCCTGGGAATCGCACAAACCCTAACTCCGGTTTATCATCCACAGGCAAACCCTGTGGAAAGGAAGAACAGAGATCTAAAACCCCGTCTGGCCATGTTGGTTGGGAATGATCATACTACCTGGAGTGAGAAGCTACCAATAATTAGATTTGCCCTTAACACAGCAAAATGTGATTCAACTGGCCAGACCGCTGCATATCTCATGTTTGGGCGAGAACTACGCACTACCGATGATATTGCGCATGATTTCCGAAGTGTTGTGCACAATGATAATTTCGTTCCCGAAATAACACCGTACTTGAAGAAATTTGCCAATTTCACTAAACAAGTACGAGATCGAATTGAGGAAAGACAAGACCAGCATAAACGCTATGCAGACAGAAAATTTAAAAAGGCTCCTTCTTTCAAGCAAGGTGACAAGGTATGGGTTAATACCCACCCCATTAGTGATTCTAGTAAGAAGCGAACTTCCAAATTCATGCCGAGGCGCGATGGCCCTTATACAATTCTATCACAGAGATCACCAGTTTCGTATACATTAAATACTATAGATAATCCTTTTACTCCCATAGGGAATTACCATGTATCCGCTCTGCAACCATATACAGGTCAGGACACAACTCCTATTCGACCAATCCAAAGGAGAGGCCGACCGACGAGTACTACAACCTCAACTAGTAGGAAAGGTGGTCAACCACGCGAACAATTTTCCAAACGCCCTGCTGTGCCCACTAGGAAACAACCCCCCAGAAAAGCAAGCTGTATACCGAGGACGATGTACACAGCTTGAGGGGAAGTCTGTAAAGGAAAAAAAACTGATCCATCAGATTTATCCTTTTCTTCTTTAACATTGACTGTTAAAAAAAACAACTTTTCAAAGCTCCAAGTATTGCGCAATACTATTTGTGATTTTCCCCCCTCCCATCGAACTATGTCACGTGACTCACTCAAAAAAAAAAAAGAGCTACGATTAACTTTTGTTTTAGTTAGAAGTGTGGTATTGCGGTGTGCAAATATGTAGCAGTGGCTCTCTAGCCGTTTAACCAAAAATGTTAAAACTTATCAGTTTCATTTCTTTTGTAAATAGTTATTTCTTTTGTGCGCTGTGTATCATCGTAATGTGTCCGTGAAATTAAAAATTATGTTTTAAGTGTGACAATGAGGCGAGTCATCTTTATAAATTTTAAGAACATTCTATTCTGCATTCGTTGTTTAAATTATTTTATTTATTTATTTATTTATTTATTTTTTTTTTTTTTTTATGGAGGTAATTCAAGAGTTAAAGTTTTATTTTATAAGATGGTGGAAGCGCTTTATAGATTAACTCATTTATTGTTATCGTTTTACGACAACATTTAAATTTATTTCATTTGTGTGGGTGTGTTTATTGAAACTAAACTGACATTACAAAGTGCAATAAAATTGACAAATTTTCTAGTAAAAAAGAAAGAAAAGAGAAATAAGAAACGGAAATAAATATAGAATAAATGCAAAATAAAACTATCTTTCTACAATTGCTTATTTTTCTTTCTCCTTTTCTTCAATGTAAAATTTTGCGTTTTATTTTAAGCAACAATAGCGACAAACTGTTTTACTTTTTAAATAAAATATAATTTTTTTTTTAATTTTTGTAGAAACAAGCTTATTTTATTTAAAACTATTTTGAAAAAGGTAAAATAAATTTAGTAATTATTTCGCATGAAAGAATTAAAAATTATATATTTCTACATTCAAAATTATTTTTAGTTTGTTTCAATAATATAAATTTTAAGGTTAGACATAGGAAAAAAAAAAATAAGAGAAAAGAAAATGTGCGAGGTTAGAAATAAAGCTATACGTTTAATTATCTTTTACTATTATATTTATTTATTTTACTATTTATTGTTTTTTTTTTTTTTTTTTTTTTTTTTTTACTATTATTATTTTAGTTATTCTAGCCTAAATTTAAAGCATGAGCTTACGGGCGTATCTAGATTAAATTTTTTATTACGACTGTATATGTCTACCCCATTCGTATGGATTTATTAAATATAATATGCTTTTGTTAGATACAAAATGTAGTAAAATTGAAAATTTTGAAAGAGATAAATTCGTAAAGATAAAGAGAAAAAGGGAGAAAAGTAAATAAATAAATAAATAATCATATGAATAAACTTATAGCGCTACAATCCCTTCTCTCTTTCACTTATCTTCCACATTAGTTAATTAATTAATTAATTAATTTTCTTAATGTAATCTTTAACGTTAAAGAAAAAATTGAATTGAAATAATAAATAAATAAATAAAAATAAAGTAACGCCTTTAAAAGTCTACTAAAAGAGTTTATTGGATATAAACTAAAGTTATCAAGAAGAAAGTATAATAAAAATTTCGGTAAGCGTTTTAAACGAAAGAGCTGAAGATTATATATAGAGCCTCCATAAAGTTTCTAATGTATAAAAGGGTAATTTATTTTTATTTTATTTTTCTGCTTTAAAACAATCTTAAATGCCTTTACACGATCGGAATGAATTGTAAATGCGCAAAAGTGAAGCACGACTCTTGAGGTCAGAGTTCAATTCCTTGCGTTAGGCGTAATTTATAGGTGTACAAAAGGGCAGGTAGAAGCGATGTAACCTCCATGTTCGTAGTGGGTGACTCAGTCATTCAAATCAATTGGTTCGGCTTCTACAGGTTGCCGCAAGATTGATAAATTGTTTGTAAACTATGTTATGAACGTTTATAATGTGTTCGGTTATTTCAGATTTGAAGGGAAAATAATAAGTCGTTATAAGACAAATACTAAGCTTAAGATTCGATGAAAAAATATTATGCATTCAAAAATTATTTTTCGTTTTAGTAAATTATACATCACAACATACCAATTGCGAAGTTAAAAATTGCGATTTTTATATAAAATTGGAATTTTGTTTAATTAAACTTGAATTATTTCGCATTCACAGCGTATTTTCAGTGATATAATTAGTTTGTTTTAAATAAAATTTATTATTATTGTTTTTATTTATTTATTTATTTATTTTTTAAGCAGTGAAGTATGATTGTAAACATATTCATTCCTTTACATTTTGTATAACTTTTTTTTTTTTTTTTTTTTTCTTTTCTTTTTTTAGATTGACGTTTAATGCCATTTATTGCATTTCAGATAAAAGGTATAGTTTTTTTTTTTTTTTTTCTTTTTTCTTTTTCTTTTCCGATGAAAATGCATATAGTTTTATAATTCCTCTAATTTCTTGCTTATATAGTCTATGGAAACGTATAATCCGATAAAGAGATTTGTGAAAATTTCATGCTATTTTTAAAAGAAAAATATCGCATAATCCGCTGCAGTGTATAATCCTTAAGTGAAAACTCTCTGTAAAAAGTTGGTTGGGTTTTACGTCGCACTAGTGTTGCGCAATTGGAAATTGGCGATGGTCAGGGACGCACCCCTAGAAGTGGTTCGGAGACATACCATCACAATCTTGATACTCCACGGAAGGAATCTGTAAAATAAATCTCACGTGAATGATCTAAAACACTTGGAAGTGCACTGTTAAAAATGTCAACAGAAAACTACTTGTAATCATTTATCTTAAGTCTTATGTAAAATTACAGAAAAAAACAAACGGAGGGGTTAAAAAATCTATTTTATACATGGGTCATTCTCTGAAAAGTGGGCCTTTTTTTAAAAAAAAAAAAGAAAAAAAGAAAAAACCTTAGTCCAAATAAAATTGCTCCTAATTTTTTTTTTTTTTCATTTTGTACATGTACACACATGTTACAATTAATAATAAAAATAATATAAACCAAACTATATTTGATAATTTTTGATATAGCAATTACTTTTATTAATTAGAAAAATGAGGGAATGATTGTGAGGGAATGACAAATTTCTTCTAAAAACTACTTTATAAAAATATTATTAAGTTTAGTTAGATTTTCAAACACTAAATATTCATTAAAACATATTTTTATTAATATAATAGCATAAAAAAGCAAATTTGATTTATTGTAGTTAACTTTATAATGAGTGAGGGAATGACACATAATAAAAATACTGTATTTCAATCTAACGTTTGAGAGCCATATGCTATTCATTGTTAAATGTTTCCAACAGAATTCAAAATGGTTTCTTTACTTTGCTGGTATATAAATTAAGTTTGACTTATATAAAGTATGTGCTATCATTATACAGTAAGTAAGGATGTCATTATAGTTTGATGAGGGAATGATATCTGTTACCAGGGACAACAATAAAAAGTATTCTAATTTCTTTCGTTGCATAATATATAAATATAGTATAATGGATAAATATTTATTAAAGTATGTTTAATAAGTTTTTAATTCAAATAATCCAAATATACAAGCTTTAATACTATAGAAACCATTTTATTTACAGAGATGTGGGAATGGGGACACAGTGAGGGAATGATATTTTGCATTTTAAAAATTATTTAAAAATTATATTTGAATTCCAATAACCAAAGAATAACAGTTTATATGTAAAACCAATTAATATTGATAGTTTAAACAGCTTTTTGTTTTTGTGCTTTTAAAAGTATACCCTCAAGACTACTGGGACATGAAATGACCACTTTTCAGAGAATTACCCACATACATTTTAATGACTATAATCAATGTAATTAATTATTGTCGAGAATATATCTATGACTTAAAATGATTTTTTCTGAAGCAGAAACATTCCTTTTTAATTTTTATTGAGAAATTAAGTAAAAAAATAGACAAAAATACAGAATGAATATTGAGAATATCGATTATTTATTTTTAAATAAGAATTAATGTAAATTTACAGGGACTCTGAATAAGCATTTCAGTAAATTTAAAGAAATTTTTTTACAGTGTGTAAACTTCTTCTCTTGTCGGCACTGCAAAGAACTAATATCATACGGATATGTAAAAAATGATCTACTGTGTAATCAGAGTTTAACCTGGCAAAAAAATTACTTTAGCATTTTAGCGACAATAGGCAAGCACTATTTTAGCTTTTTCGAAAGTTAATTAATTCTTTGGCTACCATTGATTTCTTTTACTTAGCTTTGTTATCCTCAGTTTTGTTTTCTATTCCTTTTGTTCATTGATGATTTTAACCAAGCATCCATATTTGTGACTTTAAAAATATGAATCAGGGAAACTATGTTTTGATTTTAACAATAGAAAAAGAGGTATTCATATCATATGTGTAAAATAAAAAAGCAATTTAAAAATTAAGTAAAGTGTAGTGGTAGATAATCGTGAAATACTAGTGCTAAGAATGCTTCTATGAAGCAAATTCTGAATTCTGACATACTTTTAAATATTTTTGCATTTAAATTCAATCATTGAAAATTAAAAATAAATCCAAATTACTATGTAAATAATGATTCCCAAAAATTTGTCCTTTCGTAGTTTTTGCCTGCAAATATTACAAAAAAAAAAAAAAAAAAAAAATCTGAGTTATTTATTATATAGAGATATTTTATACAGTTATCCAGTTTTAGCTTTTTAGCGAAATTCTGACCGACATGTTTTAGCAAAATATGATACCTTTTAGCAAAATGCTAAAAAAACTAATGGCAGTTTAAACCCTGTGTGTAATAATAATAATAATAATAAATTTTAATCATTTCTATATGATAATAATATTACATGTTATAATCAATTTATTTATTTCGAAGACAAAGAAAAAAAGGAAAGGAAAGGAAAAAATCAAAAATGGCTATAAAATGGGGAAAATTTGGGACTAAATAATTTAATTAAAGAATAGTAAAAATAAATCTCGAACTTATGTAAAATAAAGAATACAATATTTATAGTATAAACTATATGTATAGTATAAAGAGCAACGATTTTAATAAATTCACAAATTTTTATATTCAGATAAAGTATATTGAAATTCAAAATTACAGGGTTTTTTTTTTTTTCATTTCAATATGATTTGGTCAGCATAGGATCTAACAAACTTTTATTATTTACAGTGATGGTGAAATCTTCTAAACTAGGATATCGAAAATACAGCCTCATTCCTGATTATATAAGTATGTATTACATTTCTTTATAAAAATATGTTTGCAGTAACAAAGCTTGTTAGGTTAATTTATTTGTGAAGGAGTAGACATAAAGGTTCCTTTAAATCAATTTTAAATCATAAATATCAGTTTATCTTAATGATATTTTGTGTTCCGATGTACCAGTATGTCTTGCTTATAAATAATACAAAACTTTCAATTTAAGAAAAATAATTTACTAATGAAGTAAAAAAGTAGTGTGACCGACATGACAAACACAGGCATGTTTTCAACGACTCGTCATTATTACTCAATTGATCTGTATTGAGACACATTTGAAGTTCAGAGCTTTTAATTTACACAACCAGGACTTTCATATGATGTGTAATTTTACTTTTATTTATTTATTTATTATTTTTTGTTAATTTAAATAAAAAGATATATAAAAAAAATAATTAATAGAGTGGCTGAAATGACACGTGTAAAAATTTAAAATTATCGCCTTGCTTACTTTATTTTTAATTTAATTTATTATTATTATTATTATTATTAAATAATAATAAACAAAAAAAATTTATACATATAATTTGCTACGCTATTTGATGTGTTTTTTATAGAGAAAAATTACAATTAATTGAGTTAGTTAAAAGAAAAAAAAAATGGTCTTTTGCCAATTTTCGCATGAAATTAACCAACTTTGATATTTTCAATATGGTGCAGGAAGGAAAAAGTTACAAGATAATAGGTGATGTTGTATAATCTGTATTAAAAGAAAACTATAATAATAAGCTAGTGTTGCACTCACACGGCGTCGGAAAAGCTTCATTTGACAAATAATTCTGCCCCCCCCCCGTAAAGAAGTTTGTTGCACTATTTTTGAAGAAAGGAATTGACGATAGAGACACTTTTTAACAATGCTTAAATTTCTTATATTTTTATGAAGCAATGCATTGATAAAATAGGGAGAAACAATCAAGCTCATTAAAACTGCTGGCTGTGAACACAATCACCCAAAATCCGATGCTGACGTTAAAATGTTTTATTTATCTTCAACTTCGTAACAATAATGCTTATAATTAAAAAATTCAACACTATAGAGTTACAGCAGAAAAATCCTTTTGAAAACATCAAATAACGTTCATTTTCTTATAAAATGGATGAATGCACAAATGGAACGGGAAGGACACGGGGAGAGAAGCACTCAAAAAGACCTCCCTTTCAGTACCAAAGCAGAGGCAGAAGTGATGAAATTTTGGCTGGATAACTTTACACAAAACCACAACAATGATGCCAAGAACAACACTCTCCTTTTTTCAGTTACGGATAAATTAGTACATTTTTAAAAAAATATATTGGCGATTGATTTCTTAGCCAAAAAACCGTTATCAATTCGTAAGAATTCTAGCAAACTAACCTTAAATCTTAACCACAAAAATTTATCGTTAAATTCTTATTCACAGACTTTAGCCGATAAAGCAATACATTATTTCTATTTTAAGAGCAGATGTGCGCTCTATTCAATGTTCAAAATGACATCAGGAAATATTTTATTCTGTTTTATTTAACTGAGATGAAAAGAATTGTCCTCCACAGAATTAAGCGATTGAAACCCCATCTCTTGCTTTTATCTTATTTTATTTTATTTTATTGAAAGAAAAGAAATAGGATGACTTGAAGAAGCGAAACCGCATATATTAACTCGCTTTTTATAAAGATAGAAATTGAATTGTAAAAGGAATTAAATTTTGAAACGTAATACATAATTTAGATATATGATTTTCGATATCACCGCCCCCCCCCCCCCCCCGTTTCATTAAATTTTCCCCGTTGTTATTAAATTTAAATGTTCGTTCCAAATTATTTAGACAACTTTCACACGCACTATTCGTTAAAATTCATCAATTTTGATAATTTTTTCAAGTAACAACATTACATTAAATTCAAAACACAACATTTGAATTACATGTTGTATTTTGAATTCAAATGTTGTATTTTGTTTTAAAATTCAACATTTAATGTTGTTTACAACAACATTTTGTTAATGTTGTTATAACAATGATGTTTCATTTTAATGTAGATGTTCATGTTGAAGAATTGTTGTAGTGTTGATGATGAATTATAGACAGGAAATTAGGGTATTCTATTCTTCTAAGAATTTGAATCGTTGTTAGTGTTGATTTTGTCGATGATGTTGAAGTTGTAATTTTAATGATGATTCAATGTTGTTACAACATTTATCAATATTTAACTTAATTTAAAAATAATTTGGAATGAACATTTATTAGAATTTAAAAGTTCATTCCAAATTATTCAGGCAACTTTCACCTGCACTATACCTTGAAATTCATCAATTTTGATAAAATTTTTCAAGTAGCAAACGCTATATTAAATTCAAATTACAACATTTGAATTATCTAAAAATATTTTTTTTTTTTTTTTTTTTTTTTTTTTGAGATATGCTGATAAAAGTCACAGACAAAGATTAAACGTTTAAAAAATTACTTCAATATTCAGGAAAACTCAAAACGTGTAAATATACACGAAAAAATATTTAGTTTAAAAAATACTTTATTTACCGTATGGGTAAAAGGAGTTTATTTTAATTTCTAAGCAGTTTTCCTGATCATGATAAAATATTACAGTAAATCACTTCCACTAATTACGTTCAATAAAAAAGAACGTTTTCGTTTATTTATTGCAGCCCTGTACATCTTCTAAAAATTATGTACACACCACATTGTGTACTTAAATATAATTCTATATTAATAACACAGCCTGAAATGCACTTCCACAAATTTCCAAGTATTATCCCATATATTTATGATGCTATTTGTTCTTGAGATATACTGACAAAATACACATAGACGCACACACACAGAGAGAGAGAGAGATCAACCGCTAAAAACATGTTCGGTTTCAGCGGAACTCAAAACTTGTAAATATAACAAAAACTCGCTTTCGAAAATTTGACTCAAAAACAATACTTGCTCTACCATATGTATGGGTAAGAGAAAGTAAAAAAGAGGGGGGAGGGGTAAACGTATGATATGAAAATTATAAACAGGAAATTAGGGTTTTCTACCTTTACCTTAGCTGTGTTTAATGTATAATAGAACTCAACGTTAATGCCAGTATCTAATCTAAAAGAGATTCGGATTTGATAAACTATTTTTGGTCCGTCCGAAACCGGAACTGCCTTCGCGCGAAAAAAGGGAAAGGACGAGGATCCTCAACTCGATGTAAACACGATATCAACCCGAAAACAAAATAAAATGAAACGAAATAAATGAGATTGTTGTTAAGACTCTAAACAGTCAGATTTACCCATTGTATATTCCTACGTTATCCTATCGGACTTTTGCTGCTTCTTATCATTAAGGTATCTCATTCAAAAATCAAGTTTTTCGAATTCTGTTTTTTGAATATTGCTCTTTGAACATGCCGTCTTTTAATGAGTAATTAAAATAAATAAAGAAATAAATATATCGTTTCATTAAGAAAACTTAGGACTTTACTAATTTTTAATCTCTTAAATAAATATTTAACTTTATTTTTTAATAATGTATGCAAAATGAAAAAATGAAAAAACAAAGTAAAAGTTACATAAGATATTATCATGTGAGTTCATTTATTATTATTATTATTATTTATATAGTTGTGTCGAACGTATGCCATACAGTGACAATCGTATTGTTCTGCATTATACTTAAATTTCCCTCTAGAAAATTCTTTATTTGTGATTTCAGCTTTTAAATATTAAGCACAATAAATATCACTTCATGCTTACATTTATTTCATTTCAGAAATTATTTCGATTAATCGATTCTCTACTTTTAAACATTTCTTTTCAGTTAGTTCGTTTGGCAACCGCCTGGACTTTTATTCGATTTGGATTTGAATTGCATGTGGCCCTCGTCTTTCACGAATATCATTTTTCATTTTGGTTAAGTTGTTTTATCAGCCATTTTCCTTTTATCTTTCTATTTTTTTTTTTTTTTTTTTATGCAAGATTGGAACTAGTATTGTATATTTGCTGAACTAGCTATACAATATTCGAAATCTTGCATCTCATGTTGACAGTACAGCTAGTTTCCTGATGAGAACTGTACTGGGTTTCAACATTTTTAACTCTATTTTTCCTTCATGCATTCCTTTTTATTTCAATAGTATTTTGGTTTATTTCTTGCAATTCTTATCTTGTGTTGCTGAATTTACTCGATAAATGGATTAAAAAAACTATCTCATTGTTTTAGGCATTAGTGATATCTACGTCATTTCTCTTCTGTGTAAGTATTTTAACATGATTTTACTAATCGGTGAATTTTACTTAAATGGTATTTGTGACAATAACTTTATAAGTAATCCTTCTAAATATTAATATCATTGTTGGTATTTTCATCTTTCTCTTATTTGCTGAGTATTGTAAAGGAATTAAATTATTTATTATATATATATATATATATATATATATAATATTATTTATTAGAATTCAGTAATTCAATTATGAAAATACTCATAAAAAATTTTAGCTTATTCAAAGAAATAGATAGAGAGAGAGATTAGGGAGCAAACCATTCATGCCATTATTCATGTCATTTGTAGAGAAAAAGAAGTTAAACTAGAGCTGGGTTGGGCACCTTGCCAGAAAAAAATTATGATAGATAGACTATCAAAGTCTTATTTTGGATTCCAAGAGGTAAGAAAAGACGAGGAAGTGACCACAGTGTTGTTAGAGAGATGAGATTGTCAGATTTTGAGGAGCCGAATATAGAAGAATTGCAGAAAACAAGGCAGATTGGAATCATCAAGGAGAGGGATTCATCCTGCAGTGGATTGATAAAGACTGAAATTGGTAATAAAGATGACGATGATATGTATCTCTGAAGGAAATGTTAACTACAAATTAATGTAAAAATTATGAAATAAACTTCTGTAGATAAGTATAATTAGTAGAATATTGATAAAGGTAACATAATTATTATTGTCTCGGTTAGCTTTTGTTGATGAAGTCGATTTTTTTACACTGTATATAATTTTACTAAAATTCGAAAAGTTGACCGTTAAATTATGCAGTCATATATTTTTATCGATGAAAATGTCCATTAGCTATACTTGTAACTAATTACTGATAAATTATGATTATTGAGCGTTTATTAAATGGTTACTTCCTTCCTTCGAGAAAACGTCCATAACTTTTACGGACATATTCCTTCGGTCAAAATGACTAAAACGTTTTTTGGCAGTTATAGACCGTGAGCTTGCAGTGAAATTTTTTAGAGTGTAGATTCAAAATTATAATGTGAAAAAATAATTAAATGACATTTAAAATAAAATAATTAAATGACATTAAAATAATTAAATGACATTTATTTATTTATTTATTTTTGAACTTCACACATACAATCGGTAACAAAAGTGTCCGAACACTAGCAAAAATTCCTATATAAAACAAGTGCGCTTGATACAGTTTTGCTAAATAAATCTTTGTCGAATCCTGTTCTTAGAGTGACTAAGAACAGGATTCGACGAGGATTTCTTTAAAAAAAAAACAGTATTAAGTGTACTTTTTTTATATAGGAATTTTTGCTAGTGTTCGGACACTTTTGTTAGCGACTGTACATGTTATAGATGGCACTAGTGATAAATTCAATTCTTTGTTCCACTATATAAATGAAATCATCAACAAAAACTATTTTTTTAGATGATTCTAAGCAATTCTTCACCAGTTCATCATTAATATTTTCTTTATTTTGTATTTATTTACTTATAAAAAAAAAAAAAAAAAAAAAAAAAAAAAAAAAAACTTAATATAAATAGATTTCTTTCTTTTAAATATAAAGTTAAGTTTGAAAGAGCAGAGTCAGATATTTAGTGGCCTAGTTTCTCTTCAATTCAAAAGAAAGTAAGTTTATTTCTAGATTTATCATATGAAAGGGATCTAAAAACTTGGAAAGAAAGAAAAAATGGCGGGTGAGGGGAGATAAAAAGGAGTGAGGAAAATATTAGGCAAGGATTAAATTTTTAAGCAGCTTTTCTTGAAAAACTATTTTCCCTTAAAATATTCATTTCAATATCTTTTTAATCTCTACTAAATTCCTATTAAGATGTATAAAATACATAATTAAAATACATAATTCTTTTTTTTTTTCTTTTTTAAGAATTTTGTAGCAAAAGTAACTCATTTTCGAGAAACAAAGAACAGCTAAATCTATCAAAACCTACATGATTTAGCAAAAGCTTTATTTTATTTTTTTGTTTATTGTATTCCTTAAAAATTTTGATAGCGATAACAGAATATCTTACTCCATTAAGCAGAGCTTACTCCTTATACATAAATGTGATTACTTAAAAATTGATTTTTTTTTTCTTTAAGATTCATTAAAAAATTAATTCTTTATATGTTTAATTTACTAATTTCTATTCTATTAATAATAACATTATAAATGTATATATATATATATATATATATATATATGAATAATTTTTAAAACGTAGTAAAAGTCGAGCAATAGATTTAAAACCACTGAAACCACATAGACAAATAAGAATAATATTTCATCAAATTAAAATTACCTGTGAAGACTGATTGTTAATGATTAAAACAATTAATTTTACTCTTTGATTTTTGAAACAATAAATTTTACTTATTGATTTTTTATATAATTTAACTTAACGTCAAACTTACCTTAATTTTATTTCTAGATAATTGCTATTTAAATAATGTTGCCTGTGCGTTAAAACGACATGAAACCCAAAAACAAAAGATTCAAACAAACAGTGAGAGAATAAACAATTGAAACACATTTTTTGACAGATTATACACACACACACACACACACACACACACAAACATATATATATATACAGTGAAACCTCTCAAGTTGGACACCTCTATAAGTTGGACACCCCTCTAAGTTGGACACTTTTTCTCGGAACGGAATGTATCCATAGGATTAACATTATGTCCAACCTCTATAAGTTGGACACCCCTTTAACTTGGAAGTTGGACAATGAAATACTGTCCTAAGTTGGACACTTTTACCCGATCAGACAGAAAAAAAAGAAATAAAACTTGTATTTTCTCACTTCTTTTTTTAGAAATTTTACTTACCCCTGTAAATATATATATTTAATAATATATCCTGAAAAACGGCAGTTTTTCTAGTGACGCAAGCGCAAAAACAAACGAACGCCACGACACTCAGCGGAAACGGAAAAACGAACGAAAACTGCGACACTTATATATACAGGAATTTTAAGATCAAAGAAACCGCTGAAAGCCGACACTTAATATCTCAGGAAATATGGGAGGTTATGTTCTGATATTTTCAAAATAGACTTTCACCTTCTGTCTGATCCTACCCTGAAATCGCTACATTTCTGCGTGCAATATATTTCGAGATATGAATTGGCTCATTTAAGTTATAAATGGACGGACTATATGTGTAAGAATTTTTTTCTCGAATATGGCTCGAGCGAATTTAGTTTAATTTATATATGATATTAATCGCTTTTATCTGATGTGCCTGACATCTCCCTTTTCCCTAGGAAAACTCTTGTTATTTTTTATAACTTAGTTTAAAAATCGAACTATTTTTTACTACGAAAATACCGTGATGCGGCAGTTTCGCGGACGAATTTCTTCTCTTCCATCTGAAATACTGAATATCAAATAATCGTTTTGGCTCCATCTATCGGGAAGCGTAAAAAGTAAACAAAAAAAAAATATATATATATATTTTTTTTTTCTTTTTTTAATATATATATTAAATGAGTTATTTATTTAGGTACTTGTATTTTATATGACATTTGTTTATCAAAAATATTCTTTGTATTTACATTGTTTTCATGCTGATACGTTGTTAACTTTCAAAATTGGCTCTATTTTAAAAGGTGATTGCAACAACAAAAAAATTTTCCTTTATTTTCATAAAAATGACAAATAATATGATAATCATATGCAAATATTTGTAATTTTTTCAAAATTAGGTGATAAATCACTTAAACTACGGAATGAAAATAATTAATTTGCTCATTAAGTTTCTAGTATATATAATATATAAATTACAAAATGTTAAGCTATAATAAAATTTTGAATAGATTAAGATTTTTTTTTTATTAAATTCATAACAAACTATACTACTTAAATATTTACCAGTATAAAATTTTCACTTTTTAAAGATTTTTCTATTATTATTTATTTTTCTCTTTTAAATCAAATCTATACCTAACTAGTATGTTGTGGCCACCACAAGACTTTCTTCTATATTTTCCTATACATATTCAATCAGTAACAATATTTAAAAAAAAAAAATAAAAAAAATAAAAAAAAAAATACAATTTTTTTTTCTAAGGGTTTTTTTTTTGGAGGGGTACTTGTTTTTTTTAAGGGTACTTCCCCCCCAGGGGGGGAACCGATGCCCCCCCATGCACAAAAATTTTTTCCTAGTTACGTACTACTATTATCAATAATTCATATTAATTTTACAATCACAAGTGTAAAATAACTCTTATTATGCACATTTATACGAATTTTTGTCTTATTCTGCCATGTTAAAAATTTAGATAAAATGCTATCACAGCGCCTCCTGTTGAGCTATTGATCCGCAAATATAATCAGCACCAGTTTATGTCGGGGACCAACTAAATACCAAGTTTGGTAAAATTTCGTTTAAAAAAAAAAAAAAAAAAAAAAAAAATACGATTTTTTTTCTAAGTTTTTTTTTTTTTGTTAAAAGTAAAAAAAATCGATAACTTTGTTTTAAATTATCACAGATTTATGGTTCAACCATTCGTTTTAAAGGTATTGACGAGATCTTTCGAATGATACCCATCTTCAAAATTTAACCCCCCCGGGGGGTACTTCCCCCCCAGGGGGGGAACCGATGCCCCCCCATGCACAATTTTTTTTTCCTAGTTAACTACAACTATTATCAATAATTCATATTAATTTTACAATCACAAGTTTAAAATAACTCTCATTATGCCCATTTATACGGAATTTTGTCCTATAAAATGCGATCACAGCGCCACCTGTTGAGCTATTGATCCCCAAATCTAATGGGCACCAGTTCATGTCAGGGTGCAACTAAATACCAAGTTTGGTTAAATTTCATTCATTGGTTCGTGAGATACAGCGTCCACAAAAAAATGATACAGACACACAGACAGACAGACAGACAGACAGACAGACACACAGACAGACATTTTTTAAAAACTATCAATTCGTGTTCAGGACATCCCAAAACGTGTAGATCCGTCAAAAAACGGAGGTCGAAAATTTTCGCGAATCCAATACTTTCTCTATATTACATATAGAAGAAAGTAAAAAATTATAATAAGAAATAAATATAAATAAGAAATTTTTGTCATTTTAAAAATGTACTATATACCTTTGTAATGTTGCATGTTTCCATCTTTTTTATCACTTTTTATAAAATTTTGAAATTTTATTTAGTTTGTTATTTTGTTCGAGTATGACCTATAAAACAACACTTTTAATACAGTGTTATAACTCATTACCATGCTCCTTTAATTTTACGTTTTGATCATTAACCCCTAAAAAGTAATGATATCAATACAAAAAACCCTTAACGGGTTAAAAGTTTGTGACGCAGCACTGTACTTTATGGCTATAAGAATTAGAAATGCGGGTCTTAAAAATAATGATATCAAATTTTCAGTGACGCTTTGATATTAATTAAATTATACATAGATTTTCTTATTTGAATTTGCTTTTTCCTTTTATTTATATTTACAGTGTAAACGTTATTTTCAACATAAAATAATATATAGCATTTACTCATTGATACCTTTCCATTCACATCTCTTATACTATGAAAGAACGTGTTTTAAAAGAAATTATATGAAATTCCAGTAACGCAGTGGTGTTACATTAAGTGATTTGTTTTTAAATTTCTCTGCAATTATTTTGTTTTGCATATTAAAGTATATGTGCACATTGAAATATTGCTTTTAATTTTCAAATACGCTGTCAAATATATCACTTTCATTAAGCTTATATTATGTACTGAAATATATTTATTTCAATGAATTATTCTATCTTTTGCGTCACGCCATCCAAAACTGTAAGTAAAATATATGGAAATGTTTACTTTGTGTCATTTCATCCAAATAAATTGAAAATGCATGCAAATAGATATCGTGATGCAAAGAAAAAAACTGTGAAATTTTTTTCAGTTTTGGATGGCGTGACGCAAAAGATAGAATAATTCATTGAAATAAATATATTTCAGTACATAATATAAGCTTAATGAAAGTGATATATTTGACAGCGTATTTGAAAATTAAAAGCAATATTTCAATGTGCACATATACTTTAATATGCAAAACAAAATAATTGCAGAGAAATTTAAAAACAAATCACTTAATGTAACACCACTGCGTTACTGGAATTTCATATAATTTCTTTTAAAACACGTGCTTTCATAGTATAAGAGATGTGAATGGAAAGGTATCAATGAGTAAATGCTATATATTATTTTATGTTGAAAATAACGTTTACACTGTAAATATAAATAAAAGGAAAAAGCAAATTCAAATAAGAAAATCTATGTATAATTTAATTAATATCAAAGCGTCACTGAAAATTTGATATTATTATTTTTAAGACCCGTATTTCTAATTCTTATAGCCATAAAGTACAGTGCTGCGTCACAAACTTTTAACCCGTTAAGGGTTTTTTGTATTGATATATTTACAGGATTATTATATAACTGTAAATATATATATTAAAAAAAAAAAAAAAAGCAATGTTTCTTGTCACAATATATTTACCTCTGTCTTATAAAAAATACTTCTTTTCTTCAGTTGAAACATTCACAAATTACTGTAATTTAGTGCATAATACAAGAAACTTTCTTTTTATTAAATTACATGAATTATCCTTGCATTTTTCTTTTTTGAAAATATTCCACAGAGAGCTTACAGGCATGTTGAGTGTATAATTGAACTAAACTTAATATGAGAGAGATCTGTTGTGAAAAACGATGCTGATTCAATTTGAATGCATATCAGCTGACAGGTGTTGCTGCTATGCTTCAGTTTTTCCATTCACCGGAAAACTATATCTCAGTTTCTAGAGTGAATAAATTCACCAAACTTCATACGTGAAATGGCCGTTATGAAAATGAATATCAGCTTAATTTGGGTGTAGATCAGCATAGTGCTACTTTTACTCACATTCTGTGATTTTCCACATGACTATCTCAGCATCTATTGTATAAAATTGCACCTAAATGCATGTGCAAAATCTTTATTGTGAGAAGCTATATTGATTAAATTTTCTTGCATGTTAACTGGTAGGTAGCGCTATTATATAAAAAATTATAGAAGAAAGTATTATAATGGTCACAACATAACAATTTAAATTTAAATTTTAAATCGGCAAATTAATTATTTTTTGTATATAAGTCGTGGATACTAAATTATATTATATGTAGATGTGATTAAAAGTTAAAAAGCATGCACAGATACAGTTTAATTAAATCAAGAAAAGTAAGCACCCCTATAAGTTGGACACTTTTTCTTGGAACCGTAGGTGTCCAACTTAGAAGAGATGTTTTACTGTATAAGTCGAACCTTGTTAACGTGAATCTCAAGGGGAATAAAAAATTTGTTCATATTATAACACAGAAACTAATCTTCATTTTGACGAGGACTGTGGAAATAGTTCATGTTAAAATTAATTCGCGTTAAGCGTGTTCACGTTAACGGGGTTTGACTATACATACATATTGTCGACAGCAAAATTTCTAAGCACTAGCAATAATTTCTACTTAAAAGATGGACACCTAATACTGTTTTGTTAGGCAAATATTGGTCGAATTATGATCTTAGTCTTATCTTGTTTATAAAAAAGTAAGTTGATGATAAAAATTAGCGATCAAACTAAATATATATATATATACAGTGAAACCTCTCAAGTTGGACACCCCTTTATGTTGGATACCCCTCTAAGTTGGACACTTTTTCTCGGAACGGAATGTATCCATAGGATTAACATTATGTCCAACCTCTATAAGTTGGACACCCCTCTAACTTGGAAGTTGGACAGTCAAATACTGTCCTAAGTTGGACACTTTTTCCCAATGAGACAGGAAAAAAGATATAAAACTTCCGTTTTCTCACTTTTTTTTTTAGAAATTGTACTTATCCCTTGTAGAAATAGCTGTAAATATCTAAAAAACAATGTTTCTTGTCACAATATATTCATCTCTGTCTCATCTTGTAAAAAAACATTTATTTTCTTCGATTAAAAAGTTCACAAAAAACTGAATTTTGACGCATAATGGAAGAGTCTTTTTATTGATTTGCATGAATTGTTTTTGTCCTTTTCTCCAGGAAATATCCAATCCTACAGGCATGTTCTGACTTAGACTGTTTTAAAAGGAGCATTAGACAATACATTTCGGTTGTTAGGGTTCCTCTTCATTTGTCCCTTTTATTTTTCCTACCAAGTTTTACTTGAGTGTATAATTGCACTAAACTTAATATCTGAGAGATCTATCTATAGTGAAAAAATATGCTGATTCAATATGGGTGCATATCAATCGACAGGAGTAGGTAAAAAAGGAGAGTTCTAGCCCAGGCGGGTGAGGCACGGAGGCACCGGCAAGTCGTGCGGGTGCCACACCACCCCCTGAGGGGTCTAGATGGGTTGACGTTGACCTTGAGATCTCCTCTAACTTGATTGTGAAAGATGATGAGGGTATTAATGAAGAAAATTAATTAAAAAATTTAATGAGTGGTTTATTGTAAAAGGTGACGCTGGTTTTAAAGCGGTGTTTGCGGTATAAGGTAAAAAGCATGCTATTGTTTGTGAGTCATTAGGAAATTAATTAGGGAGTTAATTAGGAGGTTAATTAAGAAATTAATTAATAAATTAATTTAAAAAAATTGAGAAAAAAGGAATCGATTGAATTTAAGAATGTGGATGTGCATAGAGTATGTAAGAAATAGAGAGGTTTGAGTAGGGTTCGAACCCGGCACCTTGCAGTAAAAATATTTCCATAAGGCAGTAGTTTTCGCGTGTGCGTGAGTGATTTTTATAGTATATGTCTGCACTGTTCTTTTAAAACTATGAATGCTAGAGTCCGAAAAGAATTCAATCGTTTTAATGATATTAATTAGAGAATAATAATTAAGAAAAATATTAATTAAGGATCTTCTTGTAAAAAATCATCAAATATTTTCCGAAAAAAAGGTAATGAAAGCAAAAATTAAGTATAAAGAATGAAAGAAAGTTTAGAAACATAGATTTTGACTGAGATTCGAACCTGCTACCTTGCAGCAAAAAAATATTTCAGTAGTTTTCGCGTATGTGTGAGTGTTCTTTAGAAATATGTCTATGCAGATCTTTTTTAGCCTAAGAATTCTATTGATTGAAAATTAATCAATCGTAAAATTAATATAAATTACAGAATAATAATTAAGAAAAATAATAATTGAAGATCTTGTAAAAATTCACCAGATGTTTTTCGAAAACTGAGAGTAAAAATTAAATTAAAAGATGATTAAAATCTCAAATGTGTAAGTGAAATTAGATTAGGATGAAAGACGAGAATTGTTTTTTTGATAGATAACTAAAAAAGAGTGATTAAAATTTCTTATTAATTACTTAATTGAAGAAAATTCGTTAAAAAAAATACTTTTCATCATAGAGATTTTTTAATTATGAATAACTAGTATCCATTTTAAACTATATATATATTTTTTTCCATTATAAATATGATATCTTAATACAAAAAGATCGACTTTATTCACCAACGGTGACGTCACAATGTTTGCGTAAAAGGAGGTAGCATACCCTTAAGCAATTTCTGAGAATCGGGTTAGTTACGGTATTGTCAAAAGATAGGGGGAGAAAATTCCAGTTTTGCTTCAACTTTTCACGTGTTTAAATATGTTTACTGTTGGATGCACTAAAAATTATCTACTATTTTGAATTATGTTCAGTTCACTTCTTTATAAGAAAAATGTATATAATGTGAAATTAAAAGTAAATAAAAAAACTTTAAAAATTCATCTTTTAAAAATAAATTAATAAAAATAAGTTGATCAATGTAAAAAACTGAAAAATTCGCTGTTTGAAAAGAAGTCTTAATAAGTTTAAGAAAATATCGTAACATTTTGTATTATATTTTACATAAGAGAGTGAATCTATCATTTTTCAGAAGTTACTTTAGTGCAAAATAATAACTGATGTTGAAAATTTCTCTACCTTAAACAGTTACACTTCAGATATAACTTTTTTGGGGATCTTCTTATCACTGTCATCGAACATACATGTATAAACACTCCCACATAAATTCTTTCATATATATTTAAAAAAATTTACAATGTTGTATTTAATTATAAATTATCTTTAAATTTCCTTACGCTCATTAAAATATTGTATCTATTTTTATTTCAAGTTTTGTATTATAGCACTAGAAATCTTCCAACATTCTTAAAATAAAATAAGTTTCTGAACAGAGTGATAATTAGAAATTCAATGTATTTTTTATCTATAGTTTAACCATTTTTTTGTAACTCCCTCACATTTCTTTAGTGTAAAGCCGTGAAATTTTACCAATAAAATCAGAAATAGGGTCGTAAAAATAAGAATTTGGCATGATTTTTAATAAATTTTAGGATATATCTACAAAAATTTTAGAGTATTTGGCGATAATTCAGATTTGGTGAGAAACACCTAGTATTAATTCCGAGTGAAGAAAAATTTTATTACTTGTCAAATTTATTTTGAGAAGTGAGGTTGCTTATTTTTTAACCTGAATTCAGTACTACATAATAATAGTTTTTTTCAAGATGGATGTCAGAACAGATATCATTTTGTTAAACGCATTTACTCATATATTCAATAGATCACACATTCGCAATTCAGAACTAGAGATTATAAACCACCTTAAATTTCGAATGAATGAATTTATCAATTCAGAAATTAGCAATCAACTTTATGAAAATGTTGACATGTTATCTGAGGAAAATTTTCACATCTGTTTAGATATTGTCTTAAAAGAAATGATAAAAAATGAAATAAATTGGGACAAAGTTGTAATTTACTTAGTATTTTCAAGTGAGCTTATGGCGAAGCGCTTTAAGAGATCTGGTGACTTTATTATACCCTGGATAAAATTTTTTAATATCTTCCAGAAGTATTTAGGTGATTGGATTATTGATCATCAAGAATGTATAAAAGTCAAAGGAGAAAAGAAATCAATTTTTCAAATAATGTGGAGTTTTATCACTCGATCATAATATGAAAATTGTAAAAATATTATCTGCTATGTTGAATTATGTTCAGTTCAATCTGTATAAGAACAATGTTCAAGAAAAATATATGTAATGTGAAATTGAAAGTAAATAAAGAACTTTCAATGAAAATTTTGTTTAAGAAAAAATTATTTGAAGTAACATTCATCTTTAAAAAATAAATAAATAAAAATAAAAATAAGTTGATCAATGTAAAAAACTGAAAAATTCACCGTTTGAAAAGAAGTCTTAATAAGTTTAAGAAAATATCGTAACATATTGTGTCATATTTTACCTCTATCATTTTTCAGAAGTTACTTTTCTGCAAAATAATAGCCGATGTCGAAAATTTCTCTACCTAAAACAGTTATACTTGAGATATAACTTTTTGGAATCTTCTTTTCACTGTTATCGAACATATGTATGTACTTAAAAATTTTTACAAAGTGGTATTTAATTATAAATTTTCTTTAAATTTCCTTATACTCGTTAAAATATTGTAAGTTTTTTTTTTTTTTTTTTCAAGTTTTGTATTACAGTACTAGAAATTTTGTAACATTCTTAAAATAATATAAGTTTCTGAACATAGTGATAATTAGAAATTACCATTTTTGAGTTTTTAACGCGATCTGGAATCGAACCTGACACTTCCCTAATGACAACGTTAGAATTTTTTGTAATTCATCATAGTGAAATTCCTCACATAATATGCTACATTCACTCAGTTTTTCATTACAGATAGCAAGTTTGTAAATGATGAAAGCTAACTTTGAAAAATTCAGAGTTGAAAAAATATTAATATATGTTTTATTAAATACATCCACCTTCACAGATGCATACTTAAGTTTTCTAAGTGTATGTAAACATACTTAAAAAATATTATAACCAAGTATTCTAGATTACAAATATATGTATACTTTAAAAATTTTACAAAACTTTTAGAAATTAAGATAACTTATTCTTGAATAAAAATATAAGAAACCCATTTTCACAATAAAAAGATTGAAAATGTAAGATGAAATCACAAAATTACCAACATAAGATACTGCAAGTATTTAAAAAATTTTGAAGTATTAAATTTTAATGTTTCACATGTGTTAATAACACATCTTATTTTACAAAGTACTAAGTTTTTTAATCATTTAGTTTGAAGTTTTTCAAACATATGCTTATAAACCGAAATTTTTGTGAATGAAAAATTTTTCACACAAAGTATTTTAGAAAAAATATCATCTGAGAAATTAATTAACTTATTTTTAGAATAAAAATATAGGAAACTTGTTTTTTCCAATGATAAGAATGAAAATGTAAGATAAAATCTCATTCTTACCAACATAAGAGACTGCAAGTATTTTAAAAATTATGAAGTATGTAATTTTAATGTTTCACATGTCTTAATAACGCCTCTTATTTTACAAAGTACTAAGTTTTTTAAAGTCATTTAGTTTGAAGTTTTTCACACATATGCTTATAAACGAAATTTTTTGTAAATGAAAAATTTTTACACAAATTATTTTAATACAAATACTATCTCAGAAAATTAACTTTTTCTTTTTAGATTGAAAATGTAAGATAAAAATCTAACACTTATCAAATTTAGAAGCTGCAGATGTATAATGAAATTATGAACTTGAAACTTTAAGTATTAACAACCTACATTCTTTGAAAATACTAAACCACAAGTTTCGACAAATCTATAAACAACTGTTAAAAAACATAGATCTTAGAATATTTTCTACCCTAAAATGTTTAACGTTGATGCTACATCCATAAAAATACAGAGTGAAAGTGTGCAAATTATCTGTTTAGACATGCCGATAAACTAGAATTTTCCACAAGATTCGACTATTATAGCAAGGTATGGGATAATATTTGGCTAAATTTCCACTAATATTGGCGATAGTTATAAAAATTTGGCATGAAATAAGAGAATTTGGCGTAAATTCTTAAGTAAAACTGATGAACGAAGAAAAAATTTGAATTAGTTACAATCTTTTCTCGCTGTAGAGTTGTCTAAGTTCTCATACTTAGTAGTTTTTAAAGTTTTACTTTTAGAGTGATTTTTTATACTTTGCTAAACTGACGTACAAAATGGATAATACTTTACCGTGTGAGGAGACACACGTTTCTGTTCAACAAACCCCTTCATCAAGTTTTGAGGATGAGAAGTTATCTAAACTTTTTATTTGTCCAACTTGTAAGAAGCCATTTTTTAAAAAATCCTATCTTACTAGACATGTCAAGGTTCACAATGATATTAAACCTAATATTTGTTACGTGTGTGAGAAAGGATTTGTTACTTTACATCGTTTAAAAAGACATATGGAAACCCATAGAAAAATTTCCATAAGATACAAATGTGAATATTGTATTGAAAATTTCAATCGCAAGTGTGATTTATTTAAACATAAGAGATTATTTCATCAAAAAGTCTTACCTGAACATCTATGTATTATTTGTAAAGATGCTTTTAAACACAAGTATGAATTGGAAAAACACAAGAGGGTGCATTATCGTAAACCTGAGTATCTATGTGAGGAATGTTCTATAACCTTTACAACAAAACATGCTTTTTCAAACCATAAGCGAAAAAGTCATAAAAAGACTTTACATACATACTGTTGTGACGAATGTACTGATACTTTTTCAAACAGACGACATTTTTTAAAACATAAAAGAAATATGCATAAAAAATCTTTAATGCAAACTAGATGTGATGAATGCAGTGAAACTTTTCAGTGTAAGTATGAATTATTGCAACATAAGAGAAAGAATCATCTTAAAGACTTTAACATACGTAGAAATTGTAATGATCGAAGCACTAACAATGAATTATCAACAGTTAATAATGACAGTGAGAATCTGGACTTGTTAAATTTTTTGGATAATTTTCACATTGAATGTGCGAATGGTGTTTTTGACTTACATTCCAACAACTTTCAGAATGAAAATATAGACTTAGACTTAAAAAATATTTTGAACAATTCGAATGTGGAATATACAAGTGGAAATAATATTGATGATTTATCTGCCAAAGATGAAAATATAGACTTAAATAATTTTAACCTGATGCAAACTGATTTACCTCTAGTAAACTATGACAATGAAAGTCTGGACTTGTTAAATTTTTCGTATAACTTTAATCCCAAGTGCTTGAATATTTTTTCTGCTAACGACGAAAATATGAATTCGAATAATTTTAGTGCGAAGGAAAATGAGTTGGTGACAGATAACTTTAACAATGAAAATCTAGACTTGCTAAATTTTTTGAATAACTTTAATACTGAATGTATGAACGATATCCCAACAATATAGATTTGCTGTCTTGTATTATTGTGAATGAATTTCAAATAAAAAGATTTCAATGAAAATGATTTGTTTTAATTTTTATTACAAAATCATCTTTTTATAATATTTTCTATTAGAATACAAACTGAAGTGTCATCTTTTTTTTAAAATAAAAACATGTAAAAAGTTTACTTGTGTACTTTTTCATTACTGTAGTAGAATTGATTGAGTATAATATTTAAACACTAAGTAAAAATTATGCACAATAGTAGTTTTATAAACTATCAAACTTACATCGAAGAAGAAAAAACTTGTAAAATTGTTTTACCACTCAACTGTAAAGTACTTGTGAAAATCTTAAATGAATTTATCTTATTAACAATTTTCCTGAAAAACTAGCTTATAAAAATTTTAGATATAATTATGAAGTTAGTATTTTCCTAAGTATCACGTTTGAATCTTACTTTGAATATACATCATCAAAGTGTTTTATTCTTTAACTAAAATCACAATCTCTATTCCAAAGAGTGTAAAAATAATGTTATAGTAACAACTTAAACTTTTATATATAGATACTTTCACGATTGTATTTTAACTTTTTTTATTTTTTAGAATACAGAAAATATTTTGTAAGAATTGTGAAAGCTTAATTTTAGAAGTTTGTGAAATTTCACAAAATTTTTTTAAACATTTTTGTCAAATGTTTTCTTTATGTCACATCACTTAAAAAAATTTAACTGTTTTTAACAGAATTGCTAACACAAAACATTAAGTTAGAAAATTTATAGATAAAACTTATAAGATACGAAAAACCATATGTGAAGTAATAACAAAAGGTGTATATACTTTCAAGTTTAGACATGGTTCAACAAGTTTGAGGAGACACTAAAACATGTAGCTGACGTCATAACCCCTGTGGCGTAACTTTTCCCTTACTACTACGTCACAAATGTATAATTTAACAAAAAGTACTTATGTCACCCCACAATTCCTGTCTTGTATTATTTTACTTTATGTATAAAATCAATGATCTATAAAAAAGCTTTGTCGTTTTTATACACTTTGAAGTAAAAATTTTCTCCAAAAACATCAAATTATATTTTGCAAGTATGAATTGATATGTATTTGTTTTAAATATCTCTAAGTTACATTATACCAAAGTATAATTTCTAATATTTAAACAATTCTCACTTTACAGAAATTAACTTGTATGCATTTCTAGATCTTTAATAAAAATCTTTTATTTTTTATCTCAAAGACTTTAAACTATTCGAGATATGTGCAGCTTAAGTGCAATCCAATACTATTTGCATAACAATGTGGAATATCATATGTTAAGAAAATCTTAAATTTTCAATATTTTTCAGTTATTAAACGAAAAATTGTGTAAAATTTACTAAGTGTTTCACTAAAGAAGAGAATTACACTAAAAAGTTTTGACAAGAAATACTAAATTCACTAAGTTACATTTGTGGACATAAACACACAATATAAGAGAAATCTTTAAAACATTATTGCAAAAACAAATTAAAAAATAAAAATAAATAAAAAATAAATAAATAAATAAATAAATAAGTGGAAAATTGTTAATTTTAGACAATTTTTCGTTTAATAACTGAAAAATATTGAAAATTTAAGATTTTCTTAACATATGATATTCCACATTGTTATGCAAATAGTATTGGATTGCACTTAAGCTGCACATATCTCGAATAGTTTAAAGTCTTTGAGATAAAAAATAAAAGATTTTTATTAAAGATCTAGAAATGCATACAAGTTAATTTCTGTAGTTTAAATATTAGAAATTATACTTTGGTATAATGTAACTTAGAGATATTTAAAACAAATACATATCAATTCATACTTGCAAAATATAATTTGATGTTTTTGGAGAAAATTTTTACTTCAAAGTGTATAAAAACGACAAAGCTTTTTTATAGATCATTGATTTTATACATAAAGTAAAATAATACAAGACAGGAATTGTGGGGTGACATAAGTACTTTTTGTTAAATTATACATTTGTGACGTAGTAGTAAGGGAAAAGTTACGCCACAGGGGTTATGACGTCAGCTACATGTTTTAGTGTCTCCTCAAACTTGTTGAACCATGTCTAAACTTGAAAGTATATACACCTTTTGTTATTACTTCACATATGGTTTTTCGTATCTTATAAGTTTTATCTATAAATTTTCTAACTTAATGTTTTGTGTTAGCAATTCTGTTAAAAACAGTTAAATTTTTTTAAGTGATGTGACATAAAGAAAACATTTGACAAAAATGTTTAAAAAAATTTTGTGAAATTTCACAAACTTCTAAAATTAAGCTTTCACAATTCTTACAAAATATTTTCTGTATTCTAAAAAATAAAAAAAGTTAAAATACAATCGTGAAAGTATCTATATATAAAAGTTTAAGTTGTTACTATAACATTATTTTTACACTCTTTGGAATAGAGATTGTGATTTTAGTTAAAGAATAAAACACTTTGATGATGTATATTCAAAGTAAGATTCAAACGTGATACTTAGGAAAATACTAACTTCATAATTATATCTAAAATTTTTATAAGCTAGTTTTTCAGGAAAATTGTTAATAAGATAAATTCATTTAAGATTTTCACAAGTACTTTACAGTTGAGTGGTAAAACAATTTTACAAGTTTTTTCTTCTTCGATGTAAGTTTGATAGTTTATAAAACTACTATTGTGCATAATTTTTACTTAGTGTTTAAATATTATACTCAATCAATTCTACTACAGTAATGAAAAAGTACACAAGTAAACTTTTTACATGTTTTTATTTTAAAAAAAAGATGACACTTCAGTTTGTATTCTAATAGAAAATATTATAAAAAGATGATTTTGTAATAAAAATTAAAACAAATCATTTTCATTGAAATCTTTTTATTTGAAATTCATTCACAATAATACAAGACAGCAAATCTATATTGTTGGGATATCGTTCATACATTCAGTATTAAAGTTATTCAAAAAATTTAGCAAGTCTAGATTTTCATTGTTAAAGTTATCTGTCACCAACTCATTTTCCTTCGCACTAAAATTATTCGAATTCATATTTTCGTCGTTAGCAGAAAAAATATTCAAGCACTTGGGATTAAAGTTATACGAAAAATTTAACAAGTCCAGACTTTCATTGTCATAGTTTACTAGAGGTAAATCAGTTTGCATCAGGTTAAAATTATTTAAGTCTATATTTTCATCTTTGGCAGATAAATCATCAATATTATTTCCACTTGTATATTCCACATTCGAATTGTTCAAAATATTTTTTAAGTCTAAGTCTATATTTTCATTCTGAAAGTTGTTGGAATGTAAGTCAAAAACACCATTCGCACATTCAATGTGAAAATTATCCAAAAAATTTAACAAGTCCAGATTCTCACTGTCATTATTAACTGTTGATAATTCATTGTTAGTGCTTCGATCATTACAATTTCTACGTATGTTAAAGTCTTTAAGATGATTCTTTCTCTTATGTTGCAATAATTCATACTTACACTGAAAAGTTTCACTGCATTCATCACATCTAGTTTGCATTAAAGATTTTTTATGCATATTTCTTTTATGTTTTAAAAAATGTCGTCTGTTTGAAAAAGTATCAGTACATTCGTCACAACAGTATGTATGTAAAGTCTTTTTATGACTTTTTCGCTTATGGTTTGAAAAAGCATGTTTTGTTGTAAAGGTTATAGAACATTCCTCACATAGATACTCAGGTTTACGATAATGCACCCTCTTGTGTTTTTCCAATTCATACTTGTGTTTAAAAGCATCTTTACAAATAATACATAGATGTTCAGGTAAGACTTTTTGATGAAATAATCTCTTATGTTTAAATAAATCACACTTGCGATTGAAATTTTCAATACAATATTCACATTTGTATCTTATGGAAATTTTTCTATGGGTTTCCATATGTCTTTTTAAACGATGTAAAGTAACAAATCCTTTCTCACACACGTAACAAATATTAGGTTTAATATCATTGTGAACCTTGACATGTCTAGTAAGATAGGATTTTTTAAAAAATGGCTTCTTACAAGTTGGACAAATAAAAAGTTTAGATAACTTCTCATCCTCAAAACTTGATGAAGGGGTTTGTTGAACAGAAACGTGTGTCTCCTCACACGGTAAAGTATTATCCATTTTGTACGTCAGTTTAGCAAAGTATAAAAAATCACTCTAAAAGTAAAACTTTAAAAACTACTAAGTATGAGAACTTAGACAACTCTACAGCGAGAAAAGATTGTAACTAATTCAAATTTTTTCTTCGTTCATCAGTTTTACTTAAGAATTTACGCCAAATTCTCTTATTTCATGCCAAATTTTTATAACTATCGCCAATATTAGTGGAAATTTAGCCAAATATTATCCCATACCTTGCTATAATAGTCGAATCTTGTGGAAAATTCTAGTTTATCGGCATGTCTAAACAGATAATTTGCACACTTTCACTCTGTATTTTTATGGATGTAGCATCAACGTTAAACATTTTAGGGTAGAAAATATTCTAAGATCTATGTTTTTTAACAGTTGTTTATAGATTTGTCGAAACTTGTGGTTTAGTATTTTCAAAGAATGTAGGTTGTTAATACTTAAAGTTTCAAGTTCATAATTTCATTATACATCTGCAGCTTCTAAATTTGATAAGTGTTAGATTTTTATCTTACATTTTCAATCTAAAAAGAAAAAGTTAATTTTCTGAGATAGTATTTGTATTAAAATAATTTGTGTAAAAATTTTTCATTTACAAAAAATTTCGTTTATAAGCATATGTGTGAAAAACTTCAAACTAAATGACTTTAAAAAACTTAGTACTTTGTAAAATAAGAGGCGTTATTAAGACATGTGAAACATTAAAATTACATACTTCATAATTTTTAAAATACTTGCAGTCTCTTATGTTGGTAAGAATGAGATTTTATCTTACATTTTCATTCTTATCATTGGAAAAAACAAGTTTCCTATATTTTTATTCTAAAAATAAGTTAATTAATTTCTCAGATGATATTTTTTCTAAAATACTTTGTGTGAAAAATTTTTCATTCACAAAAATTTCGGTTTATAAGCATATGTTTGAAAAACTTCAAACTAAATGATTAAAAAACTTAGTACTTTGTAAAATAAGATGTGTTATTAACACATGTGAAACATTAAAATTTAATACTTCAAAATTTTTTAAATACTTGCAGTATCTTATGTTGGTAATTTTGTGATTTCATCTTACATTTTCAATCTTTTTATTGTGAAAATGGGTTTCTTATATTTTTATTCAAGAATAAGTTATCTTAATTTCTAAAAGTTTTGTAAAATTTTTAAAGTATACATATATTTGTAATCTAGAATACTTGGTTATAATATTTTTTAAGTATGTTTACATACACTTAGAAAACTTAAGTATGCATCTGTGAAGGTGGATGTATTTAATAAAACATATATTAATATTTTTTCAACTCTGAATTTTTCAAAGTTAGCTTTCATCATTTACAAACTTGCTATCTGTAATGAAAAACTGAGTGAATGTAGCATATTATGTGAGGAATTTCACTATGATGAATTACAAAAAATTCTAACGTTGTCATTAGGGAAGTGTCAGGTTCGATTCCAGATCGCGTTAAAAACTCAAAAATGGTAATTTCTAATTATCACTATGTTCAGAAACTTATATTATTTTAAGAATGTTACAAAATTTCTAGTACTGTAATACAAAACTTGAAAAAAAAAAAAAAAAAACTTACAATATTTTAACGAGTATAAGGAAATTTAAAGAAAATTTATAATTAAATACCACTTTGTAAAAATTTTTAAGTACATACATATGTTCGATAACAGTGAAAAGAAGATTCCAAAAAGTTATATCTCAAGTATAACTGTTTTAGGTAGAGAAATTTTCGACATCGGCTATTATTTTGCAGAAAAGTAACTTCTGAAAAATGATAGAGGTAAAATATGACACAATATGTTACGATATTTTCTTAAACTTATTAAGACTTCTTTTCAAACGGTGAATTTTTCAGTTTTTTACATTGATCAACTTATTTTTATTTTTATTTATTTATTTTTTAAAGATGAATGTTACTTCAAATAATTTTTTCTTAAACAAAATTTTCATTGAAAGTTCTTTATTTACTTTCAATTTCACATTACATATATTTTTCTTGAACATTGTTCTTATACAGATTGAACTGAACATAATTCAACATAGCAGATAATATTTTTACAATTTTCATATTATGATCGAGTGATAAAACTCCACATTATTTGAAAAATTGATTTCTTTTCTCCTTTGACTTTTATACATTCTTGATGATCAATAATCCAATCACCTAAATACTTCTGGAAGATATTAAAAAATTTTATCCAGGGTATAATAAAGTCACCAGATCTCTTAAAGCGCTTCGCCATAAGCTCACTTGAAAATACTAAGTAAATTACAACTTTGTCCCAATTTATTTCATTTTTTATCATTTCTTTTAAGACAATATCTAAACAGATGTGAAAATTTTCCTCAGATAACATGTCAACATTTTCATAAAGTTGATTGCTAATTTCTGAATTGATAAATTCATTCATTCGAAATTTAAGGTGGTTTATAATCTCTAGTTCTGAATTGCGAATGTGTGATCTATTGAATATATGAGTAAATGCGTTTAACAAAATGATATCTGTTCTGACATCCATCTTGAAAAAAACTATTATTATGTAGTACTGAATTCAGGTTAAAAAATAAGCAACCTCACTTCTCAAAATAAATTTGACAAGTAATAAAATTTTTCTTCACTCGGAATTAATACTAGGTGTTTCTCACCAAATCTGAATTATCGCCAAATACTCTAAAATTTTTGTAGATATATCCTAAAATTTATTAAAAATCATGCCAAATTCTTATTTTTACGACCCTATTTCTGATTTTATTGGTAAAATTTCACGGCTTTACACTAAAGAAATGTGAGGGAGTTACAAAAAAATGGTTAAACTATAGATAAAAAATACATTGAATTTCTAATTATCACTCTGTTCAGAAACTTATTTTATTTTAAGAATGTTGGAAGATTTCTAGTGCTATAATACAAAACTTGAAATAAAAATAGATACAATATTTTAATGAGCGTAAGGAAATTTAAAGATAATTTATAATTAAATACAACATTGTAAATTTTTTTAAATATATATGAAAGAATTTATGTGGGAGTGTTTATACATGTATGTTCGATGACAGTGATAAGAAGATCCCCAAAAAAGTTATATCTGAAGTGTAACTGTTTAAGGTAGAGAAATTTTCAACATCAGTTATTATTTTGCACTAAAGTAACTTCTGAAAAATGATAGATTCACTCTCTTATGTAAAATATAATACAAAATGTTACGATATTTTCTTAAACTTATTAAGACTTCTTTTCAAACAGCGAATTTTTCAGTTTTTTACATTGATCAACTTATTTTTATTAATTTATTTTTAAAAGATGAATTTTTAAAGTTTTTTTATTTACTTTTAATTTCACATTATATACATTTTTCTTATAAAGAAGTGAACTGAACATAATTCAAAATAGTAGATAATTTTTAGTGCATCCAACAGTAAACATATTTAAACACGTGAAAAGTTGAAGCAAAACTGGAATTTTCTCCCCCTATCTTTTGACAATACCGTAACTAACCCGATTCTCAGAAATTGCTTAAGGGGACTCTTCATCCTCTAGAGAAGTCAGATTCGAGAACCACGACCTCTACTGGGAAAAAGGAGAAGTTCTACAGACTGCCCATTCACCCCTATGGTCCTGAGATATCCCTGCCTTTAAAGAAAATAGTTCTACCTCTCAGAACCCGCGTAATTTGCAGAATAGTACAGGAGATCGGTTCTTGTATTTCTTTTACGAGAGGGGGTCTGAAAGATCAAATTACCTCTGTGGCGAAAACGTAATAGAAGTGATACAAGGGGTTTCTTGCCTTTAGAAAAAAGTTACACTGAGAGTGATAATGTTTGTGAGAAACATATTCTTGTCCATTTTTATCAGATTTGCTTTTAATATAATTTGTAATCCGTTTACATACATATATATATGAAAGGAATGGTACTAAGATTTATAAAAGGAACAATGCATATATACACTAAGCGACAAAAAAAAAAAAAAAAGGCCGCACTGCAGAAAAATGACTCATACCTTTTTACTTTCTCTTACCCATAAAGTAAAGAAAGTATTGTTTCGTGGTCAAATTTTCGAACGCCAGATTTTGTTATATTTACACGTTTTGAGGTTCCCTGAATACGAAAATCATGTTTTTAGCAAATGGTCTGTGTGTATGTCTCTCTGTGTGTGTGTGTGTGTGTCTGTTATCAGCGTATCTCAAAAACAAATTATGGCAGAAAGTTCAAACTTGGTATTCTGAATGTGTATCATATAGGGATGCTACAGTAAGCTTTTCGTTAAGATCAAGCAAATGGTTCGTGTACAGGGACAATCAAGAGAATTCTAATACATTACGTCTGTGGGGAAAATTGCAGGTAAGTAGAGTCTATAGACTGCACTAAACCAAATGAAACGATTTTTTTTTTTTTTTTTTTTTGTAATAGAGATGGTTAACTTGGAAAAAAAAATTGTGTATGTAGGAGCTTCGCCCCCCCCCCTGAGGGGGGGAAGTCCCCCTCGGGAGGGGAGTAAATTTTCATGATGGGTATCTTTCAAAAGAGCTTGCCAATACCTTTAAAACGAATGGTTGAACCATCGATTTGCGATAATTTAAAACAAAGTTATCGATTTTTTTTTTACTTTTAACGAAAAAAAACTTAGAAAAAAAAATCGTATTTATTTATTTATTTTTTTTTTTAACATTGAGAATAAAATGGACTTTTTATGGATATCTGATGTTATTCTACTTCTCTAATATGGAAATTGTCTGCATTATCATTAAAGATCATTTTTTTTTAAATAATAATTTTAATAAATTATTTTTTAAAAACAGAATTATTTTTTAATAGCCGGATTATTATTAATTAAATTATTAATAATTAATTAATTATTATTAATTAAATTCTATTCCGGATTATTAATTAAATTCTATATAAATGTTAGTGCATTAATGAAACGGGGGGTTGAGGGGGGCGGTAGCCCCCCCTCACACAGAACTAATTATCATATAAAACTCTTCAGAAGCCTAATATGAATTGTTTAACACAGGTTTACATATCATTACTCGTTATCTTACCTTTAATCTGCAACCTGTATTTAAAGTATTAAATTTCAGGGTAAGAGAAAGTTGTGTGAGTGACACACCAGATTATTTATTTGTAATAACTTTAAAATTAATGTTTGAAACAAATAAAAGTGTCTTGTTTGCAAAGGTATGAAATGATACCTATGTACATTTTCGATTTAATAATTCGCTTTATTGCACTCTACGAAGTACTTTTTAAAAATCTGCATAAAATTTCCTTTTTGAACATAATGTAATAACTATACACTTTGTATTCCATTATGATTTATTATATGAAATAAACAAGTTATATTTTAAAATATCAAATAAAACTATTTATTTGTTAGATCTAAGCAATTTTTTTATTAAAAATACGTATTCTTCATTGGGTTAACTCCGCCTTTATATGGAATTACTGCTTAAATGCACAATGGCATAGTTTTACGCAGTGTTTTAATATAAATTTCAGAAATTTCAATGTGTCAAATATCAAGAATAATTTTTTCTAGTTCTGGCAGAGTTATAGGCTGCAAATATCGAATCCTCTCCCCTCTCCTCCGCCGTTTTATAGACGAAACATTTTCGAGCGGATAGCGATTAGGACTATTTCCATGTCTGGTAAAGAAGAAATTCTACTGAATTCTATTGTGGGATTTAACTTAAAGTGAAAAAAGGCATGATTACTTACAGAATTATAGGTTCTCATGGGAATGTATGGGAAATTTTGACAATTTGAAGTGAATAAACTTACCACAGACGCCGTGTATGTAAGGTGCATTATCATCTTGAAATGCAGTTTACGGAAATGTCCCCGATTCCTCCAAAATAGTTGGCCAGGCACCATTTTAATGAAGATTGTGCTTTATTTCGAGTTAATTGATTCCTTGAGCATAAAAATTTGCCCGACTGTTTGACAAATTATGCACCTCCGTACCATAATGTACGGAGAATGTGTCACTGTTTTAAAAGTGCGATTTTCATTAAGTCGGTCATATTTTCGTTCTCAGATCTGCTTGTTTTCTTTAGCTCGAAATAAGTTAAATTTGACTCATCAAATAGAACAGTTCAGCCCAATAATTAACTAACCATTTTTTAATTTTTTTTTTAGCCATCTGAGGGTCTTGCTTTACTAATTCTCTTCACTAAGAATGGAATTTTTTCAAATTTTGTGTCATTTAAACCTGCTTCGTTTAATAGTTGCTGTACTGTAGTTAAAGAAATTATGCTGATAAACCCTTTTTCTGAATCTCTTTTATGTTCTAAATATAATAAAAAACGATTTTATAAGCAATGGCTTTTTACTTACGGTCATCTCGCTTGGATGAGCAACGTGGCCGCTTAAAAAAATTTCCAGTTTAAACGGCTAAAAAATCTTATATCTTGTTAAAAACCCATTTACCAATATTTCGTTAACATTTAATTATTTTGCCATCGCAAGTATTAAACTATTTTTTGAGTTTCCTTCAAAAATTAATACTTTTTGTGGCATCGTTAACTGCCTTATTCTTACCATTTTTGAAATAATTTCTAAAATTACAATTTTCCTGACAATTGCATTTTGTTTTTAACACTGGACTCAAAGCTACAGTGTATGTGGAGGACAACATAATAAAATCTGTTCGAAAATTTTCTTTTTAAACGATAAAATTAGCGGTTGTAGAAGGCGAAAAGGAAAATATTCAAATACGGCTTTTTTTTTTTTTTTTTTTTTGTCGCTTAGTGTATATATTATAAACGCAATAGAGCTATATAGGAAGTTCCTAATGAACTTGAGAAGATTACCTAAAGTACGTGAGAAAGTATTTGTTATTAACTAGTAATATAAGAAAAAATCTAAGCAAAAAATAAATAAATAAAATAAATGATGCATTAAAACGTAAATCTGTATAATTAACAGGTAAACATAAAATTTGTGGTACACTTTTAACATATTAATTATGGGAGCAGGGTGTTTAAAAATGGTATAATTCGAAAGACATGATTAACCAGATTTGCAGATTACAAAAATTGTTTTCTTACCATGTCAAGAAGGTATTTAAAAATGCTTTTATTTATTATGCATTTTGCCATCTTATACAGCTATTCTTTTATATTAAAAAATACCTAAAGTAGGAAGTTGTTAAATCTGGCAATTTCTTAAAACTCATATAAAACCATAGACAAAGACATAGTAATTTGTATAGACATAGCATCAATATACTTTCGACTACAGATTTTTTTTTTTTTTTTTTTTTTTTTTTGTCTCCTAAGAGAAAATAACTATTAGAATAATAGAAATTTAAGTGAATGAGTGTTAGATCTAAAGTTTATACTGTTTAAAATATATGGAAATTAAAAAAGATGTATGAATTCTATTTATTTATTTGTTTAAGATCTAATTACTATTTTTCTTTCATTTCTTCCTTCCTCTCTTTATTTATTTATATATTTATTTATTTTTTTATGAGTTATGTCAGCTGTAACTTTAAGACATATTTTTAAACTAAAACATAATGCATTCCAATTAACTAAAATTGATTATTTATTGAAAAAAAAAGGGGGGGGATTCATTATTTTATTTTCTGCATACATAAGAAGAAAGTATAAGATTTGGAAAAACTTTTGATTTCCTGTATTCAATGAATTTACATTTTCTGAGATTTCCTTGCATTTTAATTAACTGAAATTGTCTAGTTATTTTTATAAAAGTGGATTTAAGTAGAATATACGGAAAAAATTTAGATTTCCGGATTTCGATGAATTTACACGTTTTAAGATTTCCTTTCATTTCAATTAACTGTAAGGCCTTATTTAATTTTAAAAAGGCGGATATATTACTAGCTTCTGCATGCATAAGAAGAAAGTAGAAAATACGGAAAAAATTTCGATTTCTGGTTTTCGATCAATTTACACGTTTTGAGATTTCCTTGCATTTCAAATTAACTGAAATTGGCTACTTATTTTTAAAAAAATTTGATTTATTACTAGCATCTGCATGTATAAGAATGCATTAGAAAACAGAAAAAATTTCGATTTCTGTTTTTTGATGAATTTACACGTTTTGAGATTTCCTTGCATTTTATTTAACTGAAATTCACAACTTATTTTTTAAAATGTGGATTGATTACTAGTTTCTATATGTATAAGAAGCAAGTAGCAGATACAGAAAAAATTTCGATTTCCGGTTTTAAGGCTACTTGTCAGTCAATTTTTTTTTCAAGTTCTACGATTCAGCTTTCGCTTCTGTGGGATACCTTTTATATTTTCACCCCCTTCACTTAAGTCATTAGTCCAATTTCCGTTAAAGTTCATTCTTTGTTAAAGCTGTCAACATTCGGAATTTATTGTCGAGTAGGCGTTACTGGAAGACAAGAAGGTAGGGGGGGGGGGGCTCCCTTCTACTGCTAGAGGATAAGGGACTGAAATATGTTAGTTTCTGTAGAATAAGGAAATTTCTTATTTTATGTTTATTGCTCGGAGTAATCTATCCTTCCTCCCAGGTTTATTGTTCATATTTTTTAATCATTACTAACATTTTAGATGTATGTATCTATCTACAACTGAAATTACATTATATTAATACATGTTCATAATAAATAGCTTTTTTCGAAGAGATTTAAATCCTATATTCACTTTAAATATGTCTACAGTATAGCGTTGCTTTATTTGACCTTCTGTGTATCTTTATAAATACGTTTTATTATAAATATTCTTGAGCAATTTTTGAGATAAATTGTGAGAAATAAAATGGAATAAAAAAGAATATGTTGTTTAAAAGTATATTTAGGTGTATATATATTTAGAAAGGTATAACTTTTGAATGAATGCCTCGATATTTTTTTCTTTATTCTATAATAAACTAAATAAGATAAATATATTATACGTAATATATATTGTTAGTTAGTGCCGTAACAAGTAAGCTGGGGACGCCTGTGTGAGAGAAAATTTATAGGGCTCCCTCCTCTGCTTTATTACTTCAGGCGCAATATTAAAACTTTTACAGCGAACACTAATACATATATTAATTGATTACAATATTCAATAAAAAAGTATTTAAAAATCGTTCTAGAATAAGAAAGCAAATTAATAGGTAGTATATCATAATTTTTGACAGATATTGCATTTATGAAAAAAGCATTTATTTAAAAAAAAAAAAAGAAAAAAAAGAAAGAAAGAATGTTTATTTCAATATTATAAATGCTTTGTAAAAATTAAATAAGCAAAGCAAAATTAATTATTTAAATAAAAATACAAAAAAATATATATAATGAGTAAATGCCTTATCTGAATGAACTGAAAATTTATATACATATTACAGTAAAACCTCTCTAAGTTGGACACCTACGGTTCCAGGAAAACGTGTCCAACTATAGGGGTGCTTGCATTTTTCGATTTAATTAAACTGCATCTATGCATGCCTTTTAACATTTAATCACATCTAAATATAACATAATTAAGTGTACTCATAACTTATATAGAAAAAATGAATAATTTGCTAATTTCTAATCTAAATTTAAACTGGTATATTGTGGCCATAATAACACTTTCTTTTATAATTTTTTATATAACAGCGCCATCCACCAGTTAATATGCACGAAAATTTAATCAATATAACTTCTCACAATAAAAATTTTTCAGCAATTTTATTCAATAGACGCTGTGATAGTCATATGGAAAATCGGAGAATGTGATTAAAAGTAGTACCACTTTGTCTACTGATATACACCCAAATTAAGATAACATTCATTTTAATAATATTAATAGCTTATGAAGTTTGGTGAATTTATTCGCTCTGGAAACTGTGATATAGTTTTCCTGTGAAAGGGGAAAACTGCAGCCTAGCAGCGACACCTGTCGATTGATATGCACCCAAATTGAATCAGCATCTTTTTTCGCTATAGATAGATCTCTCACATATTATGTTTAGTGCAATTATACACTCAAGTAAAACTTTGTAGAAAAAATAAAAGGAACAAACGTAGAGGAACTCTAACTACCGAAATGTATTGTCTAATGCTCATTTTAAAACAGTCTAAGTTAAAACATACTTGTAGGCTCTCTACTGGATATTTCCTGGAGAAAAGAACAAAAACAATTCATGCAAATCAATAAAAAGAAAGACTATTTCATTAAGCGCTAAAATTCAGTAATTTGTGAATTTTTCAGTTGAACAAAATAAATATTTTTTATAAGATGAATATACATAGGTGAATATAGCATGACAAGAAACATTGCTTTTTGGATATTTACAGTTATTTCTACAAAGGATAAGTAAAATTTCTAAAAACGGCGAGAAAATGCAAGTTTCATATATTTTTTTCCAGTCTCATTGCGTAAAAGTGTTCAACTTAGGATAATATTTGTATGTCCAACTTCCAAGTTAGAGGGATGTCCAACTTATAGAGGTTGGACATATGACATAATGTTAATCCTATGGCTACATTCCGTTCCGATAAAAAGTGTCCAACTTAGAGTGGTGTCCAACTTGACCGGTTTCACTGTACAAATAATCGTCACAGAAACTGTATAGATTTTGGGGAATATATTATAGATTTTTTTACAGAAACAGAACAAAAAAAATTATTATTACGGCTTACGGGCTCAAATTATTTAAAATGTGCTAGCATCTAAATGCTTTATCTGATTGCACTGAAAATTTATATACATTTTAAAAAACACTGTCGCAGAAGCTGTATTGATTTTGGTGAATCTAATACTTATATATTTTTACAGGGACACAACGAAATATTCTTTATTATTATGATCTATGGGCTATAATCATTTGAAGGGCTATAGCGTAAAATAAAACAACATACTATATGAACAAACAAACAAACTAAAAAAAACTTATAATTTTCTTTTTGTTTATTTAACGATTTTTTTTACTATATTTATTTAACCATTAATTACTTGATGTTTGGAATGTTAAATGGACAATGGAGTCATTCTAGATATATTAGATAAAGCGTAAAGAAGCAGAATGAAAAATAACTTTTAAAAAATGGTTAAATATTATAACTAGGTATATATATATGTATTTATGAGGGTATAACTTTTAAATGGGATCCCGAAAAACAGGGCATCGGTAAAAAGGGCATCCGAAAGAAAGGGCACCGGAGAAAAAGGCACTTTTTCAAATCGCAAAATTTTAAATATCAAATAATGAATATAAAGAATGACTTTCAAATTACATTTTTGAAATTCGGTCCCCAAGGGGGGGGGGGGCGAAACGTGATTTCGCATGCGTTAAACGTGATTTCACATAATCCTATATATCTGAAACAAACAACAACAAAAAAAAAAAAAAAAAAAAAAAAAAAAAAAAAAAAAACAGATATACGTGAAAGAAAGGGCACCGGTGAAAAAGGTACTTTACAATACATTTCGGTTGTTAGGGTTCCTCTTCATTTGTCCCTTCATTTGACCCAGGTCGCGCTCGTCGGCCTAGCCGTTCGGAGTTTTCCGTAGTTTCCTCCGAAACTTGCATATATACGGGCTAGGATCCCTTAGAAAGACCCCCCCCCCCTCGAATGGATGGCACTCTCCCTCAAGCCTAGGACCTACAGCAGCTCTTTTACTTCTATTACCCAACTACCATAGGTAATGGAAGTATTGTATTCGGTCCAAAACTTAGATATCGAGATTTCACCTGATTTACGTGTTTGAAAGTCTCATGGGTCGAAAAGAGTGGTTTTTGGCAATTGGTCAGTGTGTATGCGTGTGTGTAATCTTCCGGTTATTATATCTCGGAAACTAATAAAGATAGAACTACAAAACTTTAGAATTGAAATAGGTCTGGTGTACAAACGAATTTTCCAAATTTTGGTGAAAAATGGAAAAACAGAAGTGGGGCATCGGAAATCGGAAGTGAAGCCGTAAGCCGTATGTCAAAAACGGCTCTAACGATTCTCTTCAAAGTTGCTGTATAAACACTCTATTAGACGTCCTTTCCAATGATATAGTTGGTTAGTTCAAGAAAATTGATAGGCTCTGTTTTTAAAAAATAATTTATTAAAATTATTATTTAAAAAATTTATCTTTTATGATAATGCAGACGATTTCCATATTAGAGAAGTAGTATAACACCAAATGTCCAAAAAAAGTCCATTTTATTCTCAAAAAAAAAAAATCGATAACTTTGTTTTAAATTATCGCAGATCAATGGTTCAGCCATTCGTTTTAAAGGTATTGGCGAGCTCTTTTGAAAGATACCCATCATGAAAATTTACTACCCTCGAGGGGGGACTCCCCCTCCAGGGGGGAGGCGAGGCTCCTACATACACACAAAAAAAAAAAAAAAAAAAAAAAAAAAAATCCCAGTTAACTATCTCTATTACAAAAAATATATATTCGTTTCATTTGGTTTAGTGCAGTCTATAGACGTTAAACTCTACTTACCTGCAATTTCCCCCATAGACGTAATGTATTAGAATTCTCTTGATTGTCCCTGTACACGAACCCTTTGCTTGATCTTAACGAAAAGCTTACTGTAGCATCTATATATGATACACATTTAGAATACCATGTTTGGAATGTCTGCTACTATTTGTTCTTGAGATATGCTGATAACAGACAGACACCTACACAGACACACACACAGACCATTTGCTAAAAACATGATTTTCGTATTCAGGTGTAAATCTAACAAAATCTCGCGTTCGAAAATTTGACCCAAAAACAATTCTTTCTCTACCTTATGGGTAAGAGTATGACATAGAGTATGACATACCTAGCTAATTAAATTGATTTTTTTAATTTAAATTTTCGGTTATCTTCAACTGAAAATTTCGTTATTAAAAAAAAGAAAGAAAAAAAAAAAAGAAAAGAAAAGAAGAGACCTTAAAAATTGCCAAATCTGAATTTGCAGCAAAAAGCTTTTTTTTTTTTTTTTTTTTTTTTTTAAGGGGGGGGGGGGGGGAGGTGAACTTCAGATATTAAGAACTTTGTATATAAATATCATAAAAATCAAAAGAATGGAATAATTATTTTGTGTTAAAATCATCAGAAAATTAAATAAAGAAAACGAAAGAAAGAAAAGGAAAAGTAGGCACGAATGTAGCGTGAAAGAGATAAGTCCGAAACAATATTTTGTGTTCTTTGGATTTTTATGTTGTTTCTATACAAAGATCTCTGCATCGACCAAATTTAAATGCTTTAGCTAAGTTCTTTTTCTTTTTTTTTAATTAATTAATTAATTAATTAATTTTTAATGTCCGCATGCAATTGTTTAGTAAGAAGAAATACAGTCGAATTTCCCTAATGAGCAATATTTTAAATATTTTTATGCACTTAGTATTAGCTCACTTTAAAAATATTGAGAACATAATAAGGATTTTTTTAATAATCAGTTTAAACTGTGTCCTGGACAGTTGAAACTTGTTACAATGCGCAGAAGAATGCTGAAGATAAAATTATTATTTCCCCTTCAATTCCGCCAGAAGAATTTAAATTTATAAAGATTAGGTAAATATATATAGGATAAAAATTTATTAATTAATGGGGAATAGGGGATCTTTAGATTTGTTTTAAAAATCTATTTAAAAATTAAAAAAAAAAAAAAAAAAAAAAAAATGTAGTATATTTGTGATATTGAAAAAAGAAATTATCTAATAAATACATATGCATAGTATATGTTCAGAAAAACAAACTGATAGTTCTTATTCCCTATTGCTTCTGTCCCTTTTCTACTGACATGGGTAAGCATTCATTCACTTCAGGGCATTTTCACACTTTCAACTTATAAGAATGAAAACAACTAATGACCTGTCATCCTTAATGCGCTTTCTACCTCCCACCAGTGATAAATTACAGCAGGACGGGAAGGGGGAAAATCCAGTTTTTGCAGCTAAAAATTGCATTTCTCCCCAAAATTATTAATAAGTTTTTAAAATTTAAATATTATGAAAATTAATAATAATAAGTTACATTATTTAAAAAGGTTTAGCATGAATTATATTATTGATAAAACAACTTGTTAATTATTTGAGGGCGATAAAGGAGATCAAGTAAAATTTCGACTTTTACAGCTTAAAAACAAATTTAAAAAATTTAAAAAATCAATTTTTGAAACATGGAGGAACTCTTAACGGCCATGAATTTTCAGAATGCGAAAACAGAATTTGAAAATATGCATTACGTAATGAGTAATAATGGGGATTATTTTACAATAGATTAATACGGGATTTGGATGACCTTGAAGCTCACTGACAGAGAGCCTTAAATGAATTTACACGTTTTGAGATGTCCTTGCATTTCAATTAAATGAAATTGGCTACAATTTTTTTTTTTTTTTTTTTTTTTTTTTGGCTTTATTATTCTATCCTCTACATATACAGTGAAACCTGTCAAGTTGGACACCCCTGTAAGTTGAACACTTTTTCTCGGAACGGAATGTATCCATAGGATTAACATTATGTCCAACCTCTATAAGTTGGACACCCCTCTAACTTGGAAGTTGGACATTCAAAAACTGTCCTAAGTTGGACACATTTACCCAATGAGTCAATGAGACAGAAAAAAAGATATAAAAATTCCATTTTATCACTTTTTTTTTAGAAATCTTACTTATTCCTTGTAGAAATGGTTGTAAATATCTAAAAAATAATCTTTCTTGTCACAATATATTCACCTCTGTCTCATCTTGCAAAAAAAAAAAAAAAAAAAAAAAAAAAATTCTTCAATTGAAAATTTTACAAGTTGCTCAATTTTGGCGCATAATGAAAGTATCTTTCTTTTTATTGATTTGCGGGAATTGTTTTTGTCCCTTTCTCCAGGAAATATCCAGTAGAGAACCTACAGGCATGTTTTGACTTAGACTGTTTTGAAATGAGGATTAGACAATGCATTTCGGTTGTTAGGGCTCCTCGTCATTTGTCCCTTTTATTTTTCCTACGAAGTTTTACTTGAATGTATAATTGCACTAAACTTAATATGTGAGAGATCTATCTATAGTGAAAAATACACTGATTCAATTTGGCTGCATATCAATCGACAGGTATCGCTGCTATGCTGCAATTTTCCCCGTTCACGGGAAAACTATATCTCAATTTCTAGAGCGAATAAATTCACCAAACTTCATAAGTGATATGGCTATTATGAAAATGAATGTTATCTTAATTGGGTGTAAATCGGTAGACAAAGTGGTGCTACTTTTAATCACATTCCCTGATTTTCCATATGACTATCACAGCGTCTATTGAATAAAATTGCACCAAAATGCATATACAAAATCTTTATTGTGAGAAGTTATATTGATTAAATTTTCGTGCATATTAACTGGTGGATGGCGTTGTTAATATATATATATACATATATAGAAAGTGTTATTATGGTCACAATGTACCAGTTTAAATTTAGATTTTAAATTGGCAAATTAATTATTTTTTGTATATAAGTTATGAATACTTAATTATGTTATATTTAGACATGATTAAAAGTTAATAGGCATGCATAGATACAGTTTAATTAAATCGAAAAATGTAAGCACCCCTATAAGTTGGACACCTCTCTAAGTTGGACACTTTTTCCTGGAACCGCAGCGCAGGTGTCCAACTTAGAGAGGTTTTACTGTATAAGAAGAAAGTGTAAGATTTGAAAAAACATTTGATTTCCGGTTTTCGTTTTGAGATTTCCTTCATGTATATATAATCTGTGGTAGCCTCTTCTCCTTCTTATGGTTATTTCAGTTCCTTTGTTTGAATATTGCCCTTTTTCCAACATATTTCAGTTCTGAAATTAAATGTATGATTTGATTTCTTATGTCGCATCATATAATATATATATATATATATATATATACATATATAATATTGAATATTCTCGGGTTTTTTTAGATTTTTGTTACACGAACATAAACTTTCTTTTCTGCTTAGATTTGCTCATGATACAATTTTTAATGTGTTCAAGTACAAATTAGGATCCGTTAAGATTCCATTATATTATTATATAAATATATATTTAATGTATATTCTATAAGATATAAATTTACCTCGAATATTTTCACTTCTCGCTATAACCTCTCATTTATGACTGTCCATCATACACGGCTTTCAGTTACACTAAATTTTTTAAAGTGTCGGTATGAGGAATGGGAAAATAATGATAGGTTTTTCATTTATAAGAGTCTTTTTGAACTATGCTATGAAAAAAATATTAAGTTATTCATGTAATTAGTCAGTTGTTTTTCTGTCTGCAGCTAAGAGTGAAATACTTTTTCTGATGTATTAGAAGAGATAAAATTTAACATGAACTAAGTTAAAGATATACTGAAATGGTGTTTTGATAGCGTTATACCTACAGACAATCAGGATGATTTGACTGTTTCTAAATTTATCTTATACTTACTAACGGTTATTGAAACATATCGCGCAAAATTCATCAAATGCAATAAAAAATTTAACGATTAAAAAAAAAAAATAAAATAAAATAAACTAATGAGATATAAGAAAAAAATCATTTAAAATTATTACATATATGCATATGGTTAAAGAGCTAATTAATCCTTTACATACATATCTCACGGATTAATTAAAATTTTATACATTACCATTACTGCCAACAATCTAATTAATATTCCATAAAACTGTTAGTACTTACCCCCCCCCCCTTTTTTTTTCATTCATGCCAGTCTTTTTTTTTTTTTTTAATATATTTTTTCTTTAATCGTAATTACAATTAGAGAAAAATGCTCAAAAATTAAAATGATGTAGAAAAAAGGAGCAGGTAGTAATAATTTTATGGAATATCAATTAGATTATTGGCAGGTATGTATTACGGATTAACTGGCATATAATCGTGTAAATGAAACTAATGTTTATAGTATGTGAAATGAAATTATTTGCTTTTGTTGTAGATATATTTGTTCAATGAGAAACTAAATTCTACAACACATTTCATGTATAATATGGCATACTTTGTGCGTAATGTGCATGGTGATATTTTAAAGATTTTTGCCATTCATTATGTGCAATGTAGAGGAGGTACACTGTAAAAATGGTACACATATAATTTGAACTACAAAAAGTTTTAAATAATCATAACTGCACAAAATTTGTTTTCATAAGTGCTTATGAGACAAATCCATGTAAACAAATTCTCATAATTTGCATGACAGAATATATTGTAATTCGAACATAGAATAATTTGTTTGAAATATATACATATTTAAAAAGAGGAATAAATAAACTAAAGAATTAAAAAAAGAAAAAAACAGTATGAAAAATAATGAAATATAACTAATAGAAAAAGACTTATTGAACTATCAAAAAATGAACTGAAAACATAGAAACGAAGGAGAAAAGGAACAGAAAAAAAATGCGTCAGAGGACAAGATCAATTTCCGAAAAAAAAAAATAACATTTCTGTTTCTGAGATTTCAACTCTGACCGTCTGACCAGAGAATAGCAACAAGCAATAAAGCAATAAAAGACTATTATTCTTTTCCTCCCTTTTCTTTGTTACATGATACTTAGCTTGGAGGTAGTTTTCCGATGACCCCCATCCCCTTTCGCACGATGCAACTAAAATTAAGCACTGTATTCCTCCGCACGCCAGGATTAATAGACTACCTTCCAAAAATACTCTAATAAATCAGCTAAAAATTAATTAATTATTTTTTTTTTTACAGTCCTGAGAAAGAGGACTTCCTTGGGTACTATTTGTATTTTTCTTCATGTCTCTACGACGCTTCACTGATTTTCTATCATTTTTTAAAGTCAAAATTTTAGATTTTGACATTTTTGGCTGACTTTAAGCTAAAATTAAAAATATTTCTAAACGTTTTAAAAATAATACAAGAAACAAAATTAGTAAATAAACTTCTGTTTTAACGATTGCAAAAATTTTTAATCCGTTAATTAAGATATTTTTCTCTAAAAAAGGAATGTAATTTTTTCCATTGGTTAACATGGGACACCTCGTAATGGCCGCCGTGGATGAAGAGTAGCCTTAAGGGTATGCTACCTCCTTTTACGCAAACATTGTGACGTCACCGTTGGTGAATAAAGTCGATCTTTTTGTATTAAGATATCATATTTATAATGGAAAAAAATATATATATAGTTTAAAATGGATACTAGTTATTCATAATTAAAAAATCTCTATGATGAAAAGTATTTTTTTTAACGAACTTTCTTCAATTAAGTAATTAATAAGAAATTTTAATCACTCTTTTTTAGTTATCTATCAAAAAAACAATTCTCGTCTTTCATCCTAATCTAATTTCACTTACACATTTGAGATTTTAATCATCTTTTAATTTAATTTTTACTCTCAGTTTTCGAAAAACATCTGGTGAATTTTTACAAGATCTTCAATTATTATTTTTCTTAATTATTATTCTGTAATTTATATTAATTTTACGATTGATTAATTTTCAATCAATAGAATTCTTAGGCTAAAAAAGATCTGCATAGACATATTTCTAAAGAACACTCACACATACGCGAAAACTACTGAAATATTTTTTTGCTGCAAGGTAGCAGGTTCGAATCTCAGTCAAAATCTATGTTTCTAAACTTTCTTTCATTCTTTATACTTAATTTTTGCTTTCATTACCTTTTTTCGGAAAATATTTGATGATTTTTTACAAGAAGATCCTTAATTAATATTTTTCTTAATTATTATTCTCTAATTAATATCATTAAAACGATTGAATTCTTTTCGGACTCTAGCATTCATAGTTTTAAAAGAACAGTGCAGACATATACTATAAAAATCACTCACGCACACGCGAAAACTACTGCCTTATGGAAATATTTTTACTGCAAGGTGCCGGGTTCGAACCCTACTCAAACCTCTCTATTTCTTACATACTCTATGCACATCCACATTCTTAAATTCAATCGATTCCTTTTTTCTCAATTTTTTTAAATTAATTTATTAATTAATTTCTTAATTAACCTCCTAATTAACTCCCTAATTAATTTCCTAATGACTCACAAACAATAGCATGCTTTTTACCTTATACCGCAAACACCGCTTTAAAACCAGCGTCACCTTTTACAATAAACCACTCATTAAATTTTTTAATTAATTTTCTTCATTAATACCCTCATCATCTTTCACAATCAAGTTAGAGGAGATCTCAAGGTCAACGTCAACCCATCTAGACCCCTCAGGGGGTGGTGTGGCACCCGCACGACTTGCCGGTGCCTCCGTGCCTCACCCGCCTGGGCTAGAACTCTCCTTTTTTACCTACTGACAGGTGTCGCTGCTATGCTGCAGTTTTCCCCGTTCACGGAAAAATTAAATCTCATTTTTTAGAACGAATAAATTCACCACACTTCATAAGTGAGATGGCTATTATGAAAATGAATGTTATCTTAATTTGGGTATATATCAGTATCAGTAGACAAAGTGGTGCTACTTTTAATCACATTCTCCGATTTTCCATATGACTACCACAGCGTCTATTGAATAAAATTGCACCAGAACGCATATGCAAAATCTTTATTGATTAAATTTTCAATCATATTAACTTGTGGATGGCGCTAATGTATAAAAAATTGTAGAAGAAAGTGTTATTGTAGCCACAATATACCAGTTTAAATTTAGCTTTTAAATTGGCAAATTAATAATTTTTTGTATATAAGTTATGAATACTTAATTATGATATATTTAGATATGATTAAAAGTTAAAAGGCATGCATAGATACAGTTTAATTAAATCGAAAAATGTAAGCACCCCTATAAGTTGGACACTTTTTCCTGGAACCGCAGGTGTCCAACTTAGAGAGGTTTTACTGTATATGAAAAGTGTGGATGTGTACTTCAATAATTTTGCTGTTTTGATATATTCAGCAATTGGTTCAGAAGGCATCACTTGAATTTGCAACTTTTGTTATAATTCGAACTTATTATTTTAGTGAAACTAAAAAATAAATACTCTAGTGAAATAACATAACAAAGTTTTAATAATAAGACGAAATAGTACATAACCATTCTATTTAACCTACTGTTCATACAGGACAATCATAAAAACATGCATCACATATATATGTGATTCCTAGCATGTGTAAAAATTACAGAGAAAATCAAGAGAACGACTTCTCTCTACACAGTGCAAAATTCAAGTCTCTAGAGTTTTTTCTGATTTTTCAGTCCTCCAAAATTTTGATGAGAGGCAAAGGGGGGGGGGGGAAACTATTTCCCCACAAGATGACAACAAATCAGAAAGTTTTTGGTCACGTGAGATACATAAGTTCACACCTAGTTTATAGTTCGTTGGTGTTTGCTAGGCGTCAAAATGTCTGAGTACAACCTTCGCCTGGGAGCGCAAGACGGCATTATCAAAGTCGAGCGTGAAATTGCGGCGACTGAGAGTGTGAAAGGATGCACGGAATGTCCGTTTTCATGATTTCGCAGACAGAGAGGCACCTCGGACCTCACACTGGCAGTCGAGTACAAAAGAAGAAAACCTTATCGATGTCACACTGTCTACTGTACATGCATACATACAGTCGGCAGCAAAAGTATCCGAGCACTATCCAATAATTCCGATATAAAAAAAGTAGGCTTACTACTGTTTTGTCAAATGAATCCTTGTCGAATCATGTTCTTAGACTTACTAAGAACATGACTCGACGAGGATTTATTTAACAAAGCAGTATTAAGTGTATTTCTTTTAGACAGCGATTATTGCTAGTGCTCGGATACTTTTGCTGCCAACTGTACCTGTACATATATATATGTATGTATCAGATTGCAAGCAATTTAATAGGGGAGATACTTTTAGCGTAAACCTTTTTAATGGAAAGGGATTTATGTATTTTCGTTTTAACAAAAGGAAATCTGGTAAAAAATTTATAAAATTATCTTCCTGAAATCGTAGTCAAATAAAAAGAAAATATGAATTTAAAAATGAGCTTAATCACAGTCAAAATTTCAAAATGTTGTTAAATGTTCGTAAATTAGCGAGGTCAAAATGATGCGGGATTTAATTGCTGAAGAACAATCACAATTTTAAAATTTTACATATTGATTGTTAGCTCATTTCATTTCTCACATGTCAACAAATATGCAATCACATTAAAAAAAAAAAAAAAGAATTTATTTAAACAGTAAGCAAAAATATAGGGGAACCGAAATATTTCAGGACCAAAATGCTTACGAAACCAAACTAGCAGGACCACAACGCCGGAACCAAAATATGCTCTTTTGACAGTTAAATACTTACGTTCATTGCTTGCAAAGTTTACAGTCTTATGAATTTATTAGAGTGTCTGAAAGGGCAAAACGAAAAATACTTTCCCTTCAGTGCTTACAAAATACTTATAGTCTATAAGAAACTTATTGTTTAGAGCATCTAAAAGAACGGAGATTGATCATCCCCACAATTTACTTTATTTTTAAAGATCATTTACTCTAATAGGAAACAAAATATGAGTACGCACCCTTTCGAATCAGGGTAGTCTATAATTTTAACTAACAGCGCTTTTCTAGGAAAACGAAAATAATAGCTATATTCTACTATTAATAAAAGAAAACGAAGCCTTTAAATATCTGTATAAATTTCATACTTTATACATCTCAATTTTCATCGGTATCTCTTAACTGAAGTTCAAAAGGGAAAATACTTTCCCTTCATCTTTTTATACACTCTGTCATTTTTCTGAACGAGCGAAAGTAATGGGCACCATTCCTAATGATGTAGTTGAGGACAACTAGCATGATTGATGCTCCTTTACTTCGCCTTGCCATCCCCCCTACTCGCTTTACTTTTTTTTTTTTTTTTTTTTTAACTTTACTTTCATTTTGTCTTTTTTTTTTTTTTCTGCCGAAAAACCTAGAGTTGGAAAAGACAGCTGATGTAAGGAAACCTTGAAATAGGGTGTATCACCAACTTTCAAGAGAGCAGAAATAAAAAGTTCGAGTTCAAGAGGTGCCAGTTATTTGGCATCTCTTAAATGAGGCTTCTTTAATTTTGTAAGTGTTAAATAGGTTATAAGAGTCAAGGCAATAGAGTAACGAGTACAAACCCGGATGATAAGATATTTTGTAATGATAATTTTAATTTCATTATCAATATCCATATCATATCTTATTGATTTATTATGGCTTGCTGGACAAAAAGTTTTGCAAAAAATTATAAAATAATTCGGATATCAAAGATTTCTCTAATATTCTGTTTGACAACATTTCTAATTCATTCCAAATGATGATTAGGACCCGCCTTTTTCTACGCTACTTTTTTACTTTCCGAACATACATCTGTAAAAAAAGTATTGTAATCATGACAAAAATTCGATTTTGAGATTTTAATGTACCTATACGTTTTGAGATGTCCTGAGTTCATTTTTGATATTTTTACTGTGATGTATGTATATGTGTATATATGAGTAAACACGATAACGTCTAAACGCTTTATTCGAATGAGCTATAATTTGGTATTTATGTTATAGGTCACCATAACATGAATCCTCTTGATTTTTGGTGATTCTATCACATATCGTTTTTTACAGGGACACAAAGAAAATTTTTTAAATTATTTAATGTACGATAGCATAGATTTTCGTGACTCTAGCACTAATAGTTTTTCAACATAGAAACAAGGAATAATAATTATTTATCATTATGGCCTATGGACTCAAATTATTTAAAGTGCGATAGTGTCTAAACGCCTCATCCGAATAAACTGTGAATTTATATACGTGTTATAGGTCACTGTCGCACAAACTGTACAGATTTTGGTGAATCTAGCTAGCACTTATAAATTTTTACAGACATACAGCGAAAATTCTTTATCATCATGGTCTAAGGCCCAAATTTTTGAAGTTCCATAGTATTAAATTAAACAACATACTGTATGGAGAAAAATACTTGAACACCGTATTATGATTTTATGCTTTGTTTATTTAACGATTTCTTTTACTTAATGCATTTATACAACCGTTAATTACTTAATGTACCGAAAGTGAAGTAGAGTCCCTCCAGATTCTTTTTTTTTTTTAAGAATAATATTCTTATTTAATCGTAAATACAAATTTGGAGAAAATTACTCTAGAGATAAAGTGGTGGGAAATAATGTCAAATATTAACAGTGCTCCGGAATAAATTTTAAATGTTACTATACCTTCAATAGTGTCGAAAAAAAATTATTGTCAGCCTATCTTAGATAAATCATAAATGCACTATGGGGCCGTCCATAAATGATGTCACACTTGGAAGGGGGGGAGGGGGTTCGTGAAATTGTGACAGATTGTGACAAGGGAGGGGAGGGGGGTAACAAAAACTGTGACATCACATATTTCAGTTAAAATACAAACATATTCAGCAGATGAAATTTTGAAGTTATTTTAAAATTATCAAAGATTAAAGATATTTTTTTAATTCGGGTAAAAGTAACTTTATCCTGTGATTCCCCCCTCCCCTCATACATTTTCTTTCAGAAAAAAGCATTCAGAGTAGGTTTTTAGTATATGATAGCAATAGAAAATCTTTACTTAGAAGAAAACCTTCCCTTCTCACACTCTTGAAATGTCCAACAAAAGATATAAGTCCTTATGGTTATATTTACAGATGTCATTAAGATCCATAGTCAACATTTAAAAATAAAATTTGAAATATGATCTCCAGTCTAATATTTTGTTTCTGAACTTCAAGTAATTATTGATGTATGTCATGTTCCGTGACAGGGGGGGGGGGGTATATTGAAACGTGACACTTTGTGACAAAGGCGGGGGAGGGGGTCCAAAATTCTGAAAAAAAGCGTGACATCATTTATGGACAGCCCCTATACTTCAGTACTGCTTCCTTCAGTTATGATCAAGGTACTGTTGTATATTTTATATTAATTAATTATATCAGTAAAGCACCGTATATACGTTTCTCGTTTATACGTCTTTTACATTTATACGTCCTTTCAGTGAAGTCCCGATTCATTCCTATTCATTTTAATGCAAAAATTCTTCGTTTATACGCCGCTGATATCGGTTATACGGCTTTTCCACTTTCCTAAAATTTGCAAAATTTCTCGATCTATCATTATTTTCCATTCTAAATAACACGGATGTTTTCTAGAAAGCAACTTAATTGGAGGAACACATTAAAGATCAAAGAATACTAATCAAAGAATCAATTGAATTCACAGTAGAATTTTTAATACTCATAGACAAGCATCAAACAAGATGAACATTAAAGATTTTTAATGTTGTTAAATAACTATCTGTATGGACGTAAATCGTATGCTTATTATTAAAGATACGCAATATATATAATTAATATTCAAAATGTGTTCATATAGTTCTTAAGAAATGTAATATAATACTCAATATATGATATATGTAATTAATACACAGTTATGCATTAATAGCATGAATTTTCTCCCTTTTTGTAATAAATCTTTTTTTTATTATTATTATTGTCCTTAAAAAAAATGTGATATACATTTACTAACTTCAGAAACTTTATTAATTAGTATTTTCATATAAATTTTGCTTAAGTTTCATTAAATTTGTAGCAATCAAAGTGTTATTATTAAAATTTCGATTATACGTCTTTTCGTTTATACGTCCTTTTACGCCAGTCCTTTGAAAGACGTATAAACTGTGCTTTACTATATTAACAATGTATGATTTTTTATGTAACTACATAAAACACCTCAACGATATTATTATATAAAACTCTTTATCAAGTATAAAAACTTATTAAATCATTCATATACACATATATTAAATTATTTCCATTAGTCATATTTTATACTAAGCTTTCGACTCCATATCGTGGAGTCTTCATCAGAGTTTATTAGTTCCATTATAACAAAATTTCATTTTTAAAAATATATACAAGTTCAAAAAAAAAAAAATTATCGAAAATGAATATTAACAGTCCTTTAATAGAAAATCCATGCTTGTTTTCAAGAACTATGATCCTTAAAAGTTTAAATGAGAACATAATTAAAAGGTTAAAAAATTCAACACTATTAATGTCTTTTACTTTCTAAATTATAGCGTAAATTATTTAACATTTTCTGAGCAGTCTTTATGAGAGTTCACATTTTTTCATCGTAAATGAATAAAATATATTATAATAATCTGTACAAGTCCAATACTTTTGTAATAAAATAACTGCATTAGTCTTTAAATATAGATTTTACTTGCTCTAAAATATAATCTGTAAATGTTTTATACAATTTTCTTGTTGCTCAAAACAAACACATATCCATAAGTTAAAGATCACGGCGTTTTCCAGTGTCTTTCAGTTCCAACTAAGTTCATTCTTGGAACTGAAAGACACTGGAAATTTCTAAATTCTAAATTTCTATATAAACAGTGTTCTCGATAATTTACTCTATCATTAAAACATAAATAAATAAATAAATAACTGTCATAATCATAATTTACATGATGATACAACTCTTTACGAATTTCTCTATCTCTTTGCCTCTCAACCCGACCCGTCAAAGTTCTTCATTTCTGAATTTCGATAGCAAATAAGTCCATATCGAAACAATATTTAAACATTTAAGAAAATGTACGAAGCAAAGAAGGATTCTTCCATGCAGTGTTATGTTTGAGGTTTTAAAAAAATAGGAAAAAATAAATCTAGAAAATTAGCTATAACACGAGCCGTTGTATTCCGTTTCAAATAATTGTGCGTGCATATTTAACATATTTTTTCTATAGAATTTTTAAATAAATTCTTGAGTATTCCGTAAAACAAGTTTCACAATATTAAAACCACATCCTCGGGAAAAACAAGAATAACATCTATTCACGTAATAACGATTCGCAGTATCGTGTAGCACGTTTATACGTCTCCTATTTATACGTCTTTTATATTTATACGCAGAGCCTGATTACGACCTGCTGGGGCCTAAGGCCCAGGATGATTTTGGTGCCCCCCCCCCCCCCCCCAAACAAGTTTTTTTTTTTTTTTTTTTTTTTTTTTGTGCACTAAGTTTGATCGCTGGCAACAAAGTTAAGGCATCACCATCATAAGAAATTAGTTTTCACTTCTTTTGCAAAGAGACCTCAAATCATTATTATTATTATTATTATTATTATTGGAAGAAGGGGTATTTTTCTTCTATGACTGTTGAAAATCACTTCCATAGAAATGTAATTTTTTACGTCATTTAATACTTTATAATGCTGTTTTCTTTTTTAATCCTAATCTATCTCATTCATAACCATACAAAGTCAGCGGGTATGTAAATATTAACATATGACCAAATACTATTGAAAATGCAAAGATATTTTCCATTAGTATGCTACAAAGTTCTTTAATTTATATTATATAACTGTAAGTCTGTCAGTGAAACTTTCTCTGAATTTTTAGATCCGCTGTAAAAAGTTATATCCATTCAACTGATCTCCACGAAAACTGGTACATTTCATAATCTAGCTAATGCTGTATTTTTTTAATTTAATCGGATAATTGGTCAAAAGGTATTTTAAAAATCCCTATTTTCAACTAAAGATTATTATCGTTAGCTAACTTTCAGTTAATTTTTTTTAAGGAAATCTTTGCCAAAAATAGCACTTTAAATTTAAAAACTGCTTTGATACCCCTAGATAAAGGTGGCCTAGGCCGAGACCTAGTCGGCCTGTGCGATAATCAGACCCTGTTTATACGTATATTTAAGATAATCCCAAAACATTCCTATTCATTTTAAGGAAAAACTGCTTCCTCTATACGACACAAAAAAGGTTATGCATCGTTTTTCATCTTTCTAAATTTTTCATTTTTTTATTTTATTTTATTTTATTTTTTTAACCCTTTTCATTATTTCTTTATTTTTAGTAATTAGTTTTTGTGAGATTCATTAGATTTTTTTTTTTTTTTTTTTTCATATGCAATTATGTATTCACACTGAAACTAAGCAATCCTGATTAATGCTTATGGTATGATATTAAGGTGATATTAATCTCACTTTCTGATGTATGTTTTCTAATAAATGTTTTATTTTATAATTTATTTGTTGTATTCAATATAAATACTGCAAAAAAATAATAAATTAGCAGCATTATCTTAGAAAACATTAAACTATTACTTTAACTCAAAATTGCATTTGTATAGTGTTGAATTAGTAGGATGGAAGTCGTTTATTAAAAAATCGGTTTTATGTCTCCTCATTTATGCGTCGTTTTACATCAGTCCACTGAAAGACGTATAAAAATTAAAAGGTTCTTTATTGTAATTGACTGATAGTTTTTTATTTTCTAGCTGTGATTAAATAAGAGTGTGTGAACAGCTCCTTCTTCCATCACAACAAAATATCTCTTCATTTTTTCCCAGACCAAAAATAGGAATATTATAAGTTTAAGAATATTATAAGAATATATTATATTATAAGAATATATATTATAAGAATATTATAAGCCTTTATCTATTTGACATTTGAGTATCTGTCTGTCTGCCAGTGATGTCAGATGGTCGGCAGTCAGTTTCCCCAAACAGGCTTTCAAATTTCCCAAAATCAGGATTTTTTTCCAAAAAAATCCCCAACTCAATTTTTACCAAAAAAGTAAATTAAAAAGAAAAAAAAAAAATTCAAATATTTCACAGATTTAATCCCAAAATTTTCCCCAAATGAAGCTTATTTTTTGAAAAAAATCCCCGTACACAAACAGAAAAAAAAAAAAAAAAAAAAAAAAAAAACGCACACTAGTTATAGGAAAATATTAAATTTGCGTAAAGTAATTTAGCGCTGAGAATATACATAGGATTTACTTTCATTCTTATTCTTAGGATATCCTACGGATGTCCTGGAAAGGAGAAATATCTTCAAAAAGATCCTACATGCTAATGAAAACTGTTAGAAGTCCCTACATGTAGAGAAAAATCCCTACAGTTGGCAACACTCTTAACTTATCAGTAGATTAAAAATTTGAAATATTCCCTAGATTTCTACCCAAAAATTTTGAAAATCCCCTTGAAATTCCCCACAAACATTCGGTCCCCAAAAAAGTTCCCCGAAGTCAAAAAAATCCCCAAAATTGGGGCGAAATCCCCAATCTGGCAACTGCGTCTGCGGCACGGTAGCTTCCAAATGAACAGACCTATTTCAGTTTTCTTTTCTTTTCTTTTTTTTTCTTTCTTTCTTTTTTTTTTTTTTTTTTTTTTTAATTGACTGATTTAACCGAGATTTAATCGCTGATTCAACATATATTTAATCGGGAGGATTCTTAGTTAAGTTTGATAGCTGTAACTTAAATGATAAAATTAATTGAAATGTGATAATAGAGAAGATATATATAATGTATAATTGACAAATAAATTAATTAAAATATTTTTTTTTTTTTCTTCTAGACACTTTGTATTTATATATTAAAATTTGCGAGCTGGAAATCTTCCAAATCATGGCAGGTAAAGTCGACAAGTTAACAATCTTTCGCTTTTTGAAACATGTTAGAATATAAATCACGTTATTATTATTATTTTTTTTTTTCCCCCTTCTTTTTTATTAGAGTATAAAAACTTATCTAAAATCGGGATTCTTAAATCTATTTTGACAAAAGTTAAAAATTGACTACAAATACTGATTACAAGTTCATAGTCAAAAAATCTCTAAATTAGGTTGAAAATTATATATTTTATAGAGAATTTTAAAATTACTTTATTTTTTTTCCCTCTTTGCAATGATATTTTAAAATTTTCAAGTTGTGTATCTTCCAACTCATGCTAGATGGTAAATCATGTTTTTATTATTATTCGAGTTGAAGGTTTATCGAACCTCCTGCAATACAATCATCTAATGCTGATACAAATGAAAAAATGTAAAATTTTATATAAGATATGTTTTATAAAAGTAATGTAGTATTTATTTCAGGGATAGTACTCTGGCGCAACTTTTACACCGCTATTCAGGAAAAACACTTTTTCTTTTGTGTAATTAGAGGAAATAAGTATCTTAAAAGATTATTATATGAAAATAATGATGCTTTGCACCATCATAGTGCTATTTTTCATATTCTTTATTCTCGGAATAAAACATCGTTAGCATTTGTTAACCATTATTTATTTATTTATTGACGTTAAGAGGAGGGGGGGGGGTATTTTTGATTTTCATTAGTATCGGAGAGATTGTATCGTTTGTTATTATATACGTAACTTTTTACCTTCAGAAAAATTAAGTTGAAAATGTCCAAGGAATTAAAAAAAAATTAAATTAAATTAAATTAAAGTTAAAACCAAAGGTTATTAATCTCGTCTAGTGGCATTGTAAAATTCCAATTTTATATGAAAATGTTTTTATTTATTTATTTATTTATTTTTTTTTTACAAATTTTTATTACTTTTTAAATACTAATAACAATATCCTACAATATTTTTAAATTTTTTAAATTTAAATTTAAATTTTATTTTATTATTATCTTAATGTATATATTTTTTAAAGATTCTAAAGCAAAATTTTCTCTTTAATTAATGGAGAATAATAGGAAAAAAAAAAAAATAATAACAGTATAAAAACAAAAATTAAAATTATTTGTAAATAGATTTTTTTCTTTCTTTTTATTTATTTTTTTTTTTCCCCTCAAGGAAATCTTATAATTTGAATTTTCATCGAGTTAATTCTGCAACTCTAAAATACATTTACTCAGAAACATAAAATGATTTACAATAAAAAGTAAAAACAAAAATAATTTAAAAATGCATGTAATTTTATAAAATAAATAAATAAAAATTCTTTAAAACCTATTATTATTATATTTTTTTTTCAAAAAGTGATATTTCCAATTCGATTCCTAATTAATTCAATTTTCTCTCAGGTATTTTTTTTTCCCCTCGCAGTAACTTCAAATGCTGAAAATTAACGTGAGTTCCTCCCATATCACTTTTAAAATTTTCCCCAACATTCCTACACATCATAATTTTAACATAGCCTTAACAAGCTTCTCACGAACGACATTGTGAAGAATTCCAAGCCTTGAAATGCCGCCACAATCGGAATTAACTTCCCCCTTGTCTCGATTTGTGAAGCTCGTCGCAGATGTTAACGTGTTTTGGGGGCTCCATCACGGGAGCTACTGTCCCTTTTCAATCCCTCATTCTTTTCGGAGTTTTCCCGTTTGCTACGCCACGTGGTATCGGTGCCCTTTTATCAGTATGATGAATCGGCACTCGTTGCGCTATGCATCCGAAACAAATTGAAAGTCGGAAGAGGGTGCGTCTCCTATCTAGTTACCACACAGTGGAACTAAATACATGGGCTCCTGTTGCTGTCTTCAAGAAAGACTAAATTAAAAATAAAGGTGACATCCAATATTCCCTGATGTGCCAGGAATTCTTGAAAACATGCTGATAATGAGCACTATATGAATGAATCTTTTTGTAACCACCAGTTAGAGATTCCATCAACCATGGACCTCAGTTTGCTACATGGATCTATGATATACGGATCCATTTACATTAGTAGATCTAGTTATCTCTCTCATTTAATAAAATTGCACTTTTAAAAAATTAAAGAACACGCTTTTATTGAAATGTGAACTAAAAGCGCAAAATGTTTACATTTACAATATTAAAATGCAGGTTAGACGAAAATCGTGTGAGTGACACACCATAATGTTTACATACTTTTAAATCTTTGATTAAAATAATTTAGAATTAAACAAAAACCATTTTTAAAAAATCTCCCCTGACTGGGCTCGAACGTTAGACCTTTAGGTTCGTAGCCCGGAGCTTTACCTCACAGTCACAGCGTTCAAGTAGGGAAAGTCTTTTTTTTTACAATATAGATTTTTTGTTTGCTCCCAGAGCGGTTACAAACATACATACAGGTGAAGCTAATAAAAGCGTGTTAAAAATAAAAATTATAAATAAAACTGCGTAATGATGCTTCGCATTTTCTATCCCCCCCCCCCCCCCCCCCAAAAAAAAAAAAAAAAAAAAAAAAAAAAAAAAAAATAACCATATTATTTATTGTTTCATAACTTTTGTAAACAAAGCAATAGTGTTACTCATAATCGGTTTCTTTTCCCCAAATTCTTATGTACTTACTGTCATTCACTACCGTACGTTTGTGAATCTCAAGCTAATAAAAAATGCGCCTCCATAAATATAAGCTTTTTCATTTGTCTCTCTGTGGCTGAGGTAGTTAGAGCGCCATGTTAGTAACGTGGTGGTCGAGCGTTCGAAAGTCCGGAGTGTTAATTTTTGCAGATAATTAGTAGAAAAGATGTCAATTGATAAAAGAAAATTTTTCGTTGACTACACAGTATACTAAGAATTTTTGAAGAGTTTTTTTAAGAAGCCTTTTTTTATGTTCGAATGCTGAAATTTAAGGCAAAAATTTAGTATTCAAACATAAAAATGTTCTATAAAAATTAACTCATCGATAAATTCACAAAGTAGTACACAAACATATTTAAAATATTTTTTTAAACTCAAAATTAAAAAATTGTTTGCAGGGATCAACATTGTATGCATATTTTTATAATTCTAAAACAATTATGCAGTTATTCACAAAAAAAAAAGGAAAAAAAAAAAAAAAAAAGTTCTACCTAAAAAACGTTTGTAATGTTTGTATAGATGGCACAACCAGAGCAATAACTAATGGCCAATCATAGCAATGCATCGGTCAATGGATCAAATGCCTCAGAAAATTTTTTTGAAACTCGGTCAGGCGTGTATCGAATCTTCGACTGCCTTACCGCCTAGACTTTCGTGGTTTATAAAAGAGTACAAATTATTTTCCGCTGAAATTTATCATTTCACCTTAATACAAAAAAATTTACAAAATCATAACTTCGAAAAGATTTATGTGATATGATACATTAAGAATTTGGGTTTTAAAATTTTTTTTAAAATAGATTATTGTTACTCTAGAAGGTATCGTTGCTCTTTTATCAATCTCATGAATTAGGATTTGTTGCGCCATGGATCCGAAATAAATTGAAAGTAGCCAGACAGCGTGTCCTGTGTATACTTAGTAAGCAGTAAAACTAAATACAGGAGCTCCTGTTCAGGGAGGAATAAAAGTAAATTAAAAAGAAATGATGGTGATATCAGCATTCAATATTTTCCGATGTGGGCGATCATATGAACAAGTGCGGAGAATGCATGGAAACATTGATAATGAACATTGTATGAATTAATCTTTACTTAACATTATTTAATTATTCCTTCAAAATTGATTTACATTTGCATCAATAAATTTAGAGAAGCCTTAGAAATTATCTCTCTCAATTAAAATAATATATATATATATGTTAATCATCGCTTTCTTTATTTTTCAACCAAAAAAAAAAAAATAATAAATAAATATATATATATATATATATATATATATATATATATATATATATACACTGGTCAACAAAATTTAATGAACGACCTGTTTTCCTTTTCTCTTCTTTTGCACATAATTTTTAAACAAATAAACATGTGAACATAACATTTGGATGGCCTGTTCGTTATCATATTATTAACTGAATTTCGTGTAACTTTAGCATTAGAATAATTTTTAAGCTAATAAATATTCAGTTTTCTCTCAAAAGTAAGCTTTGAAAAAAATGAAAAATTTCAATAATTTTAGGAAAGAACACTTAATGAAAAATGATCATAAGGATGCCTTACAGATAGGTAAAGACGCACACGCGTTCCTATGTTAGATTACAACCAAATCTTTCTACCTGCATTCATTTTCTGTTTCTTATTTTTTCTTCTTCTTTTCGCATGTGAATAACTTTTTAAAAAATATGCATACAAACATGAAAATTGGATAAGATGTTCATTATACAATTATTTTTCGACATCATTATTATTCTAGTGCTGCGTATAGTTTACAAATTAGTAATTATATATTTTTAAAAAGTTCATTATAAAAGTAAAAGAAAAGTCAATACAAAAAGAAAAATCGAGATTTAGTTTAACATTTCAAGGCATGAGCGTCTTTACCTATCTCTAATGCATCATTAACACCACTTTTCATTATGTGTTCTTTCCTAAATTTGTTGAAATTTTTCATTTTTTCCAAAGCTTACTTTTGCGAGAAAAATGAATATTTATTAGCTTAAAAATTATTCTTATGCTAAAATTACATAAGATTCGGTTAATAATATGATAATGAACAGGCCATCCAAATTTTATGTTCATATGTTTATTTGTTTAAAAATTATGTGCAAAAGAAGAGAAAGAGAATACGGGCTGTTCCTTAAATTTTTTTGACCAGTGTATATATTTGTTTGTTTCAACATTCAAATAATCGATGCATTAAATAGTGTTACTGCCATTGCTAATTAATTCTTTTCTTGGTACTCTACGTGGTATCGTTCCCTTTCATCAGTATGATGAATCGGCATTCGTTGCGCCATGCATTCAAAACAAATTGAAATTCGGAAGAAAGCTCGGCTGCTGTCTACTTTCCAAAGAATACAACTTAATACAACGTCTTTAGTTGCTGTTTTCAAGAAAGAATAAAGACAGAAGTGACATTTAATATTTGCCGACGTGCCTATTATATGAACAAGTGAATAGGATTGTATGCAAACATTCTGATATTAACTAATGAGTACTATGTGAATAAATCCTTTGTAACCACTGGTTAGAGATTTTATCATATTCTTTAACATAATCCTGCATTTACCAGTAGATCCTCAGAAAGATTAGAAAGACTTGTTACCCTAAATTAAAAGCAAAAAATTTAAAACTATACATAATTTTTCAACTTCCAATATTCTTGACGGAAAAGTTGATAAAATCTACAGTGAATAGTATTAAGTATTTTTTATTGTTTCTACATTTAAATAATTAACGGTATTAAACAATTCTGCTTAATTTACTGTTATTCAGCGATGAAATACAGTCGGCAGCAAAAGTATCCGAGCACTAGCAATAATCCCTGTCTTAAAAAAAGTACACTTAATACTACTTTGTTAAATAAATCCTTGTCGAGTCCTGTTGTTAGTCAGTCTAAGAACATGATTCGGCAAGGATTTATTTAACAAAATAGTATTAAGTGTGCTTTTTTGGTATAGGAATTATTGGCTAGTGCTCGGATACTTTTGCTATCAACTGTACGTACAACTTATTAAGAGAGGCATACTATTGTAACAATCGCAGCTATCGTAGATCACAAGTCGGATCGTACACTCCGCAGCAAAATTATCCGAGCACTAGCAATAATCCCTGCCTAAGAAAAGTACACTTAATACTGCTTTGTTAAATAAATCCTTATCGAATCATGTTCTTAAACAGACTAAGAACATGACTCAACAAGGATTAGACAGAGCAGTATTAAGTGTACTTTTTTAAGACAGGGATTACTGCTAGTGCTCAGATACTTTTGCTGCGGAGTGTAAGATCCGACTTGTGATCAACGATAGCTGCGATTGTTACAATAGTATGCCTCCCTAATTTTGCCATTTATTGAAAATTCTTAAATAAGTTTTAATATTGTACAAGCGCAGAATTACAGTCGAAATTTCTCTCTAATGAATGATTGTGATAAATATTTTCAATTAAATTTTGTTAGTACAATATGTGTGTTTTGTGTACCTATTTATATATGTGCGAATGTGTGTCATGTGGGTAATTTGTACTCCACTTTTTGATAATTACAGAACTCCATGACATGAGTTATTTTGATTTCCAACTTCTTTTTGATTTAATTGTTTTAAATGCATAATATTCAGCTAATTATAATATGTTTTTGTATAATTGATAGAATCGAAGCACCAAAATTTGCATTTATTTTAATAAGAATTGTAAACAAATTCCTCTTGTGCAAATCATTTTATGTGATTACACTTCTATCTGATTTCAATTCCGATTCAAGCATTTATCTATGTGAAACTTGACCATAGGATGACAACCTGAACCGTATCTTCTATTTACTATATATGATATAGAAAGGAAATTGGCATGTATTTGTGACATCGTTAGCATGGAATTTAGCTTTTACTCATTAATTACTTTAAGAAAGTACGTTATTATTATTATTATTATTATTTTGAAAAACTATATAAATAAGCCTTAGTCATTTATGTAAAATGTAACTATTAAAGTATCGCCAACAGAAAAGAAAAGAATGTAGATATTGGTAATGATAGTGGATTTAACAAATTCCTGTATTTATCACTAGCTAGCAGGTTTTTTTTTTTTTTTTTTTTTTGAGCGAGAGACACGGGGGGGGGGGGGGGTCTACGCACTTTATGCTCATATGAATACTTTTTGTTTACATTTTCAAACACATTTTTTACATTTTTGAAGACCTGCACATGGTTACATTATATTCCTTGCTCAGTGTTGTCAGAAACTGCAGATGATCAAAGGTGTCCGTAAAACACAGTGTAAGTCATAACTCTAAACTACCACACGAGTTGTGCCGACGTAAAACGTAAGACCTGCTGAATGCAAGACATTCTTCTAAACTGATGAATCCCTGACAACATCTTGTTCGCCACGGGCGTCATCAAGGATCCAGTTCCTCTCATTTCTGCATTCCATCAAGTTAAGACATTGGGCACAATGTTCTGAGTATGCCTTGTGACTTTTTAACAGTATTTCCTTTCTGGAATGCGCACTTGAGGATTTCTTCTTTCTTGATATTATTACATTAACTTTTTTTTTTAGGATGCCGTGACCACTCCCTTCTATGACCTGACAGAAAATCGGGGTTGTTCTGTGGCGCACCACGTGCAGCCATGGGTGGTCGCTAACCCCCTTTCTTCTATTCGGAGACCTCTCTGCTTGACCTTTTCTTGACTCCTTGGCAAAGTTGGCCCCTCCTCCCTCCTTGGCAGTGGGAGGGCTTTATTAAAACCGGAGATTTCGTCACCTTCAGTGGAGTGACGGCTTTACTCAACTTTTCTTTTCTTTTGACTCCTTCAACGGCATATTTACTCTGCCCCCTACAAATGGGTCTATTTCTCCTGAATGACCAAAAGGGGGCTCTATCTGTTGAAGCACAAAATTTCAACAGAGTGCTCCTTCTTCGAGGTTAATCGCTGTCCTATTATAGGTTCTTTGGATGATGGGTTTAGTTGGAGATTGAGTCTTTTTATGCACGCATGTTTGTTATTCTTTGCGGTCGTCAACTTCGGATTGAGTTAAAAATGCTGCATTGATACTGATATCCCATTTCGATTTCTTCAGGTAAATAAAGAAAAGCACAATTTCAGCAATGATGGTTCCGTTTCATATATGACAAAAAGCATTCTTATAAGAAATAGTTTTTGGGATAATCATTATGATATTTGAAAATATGAATGAGTCAGCTGCAATATTTCCTTTTTTAGTGTGTGTATGAGTGCATTCACGTAAATAAGAAAGGAAGAATGAGAAAGAAAGGTATACAGTGAAACTTCTCAAGTTGGACGCTTTTTCTCGGAACGGAATGTATCCATTAACATTATGTCTAACCCCTATAAGTTGGACACCTCTCTAAGTTGGACACTTTTTCTTGGAACTGTAGGTGTCCAACTTAGAGAGGTTTTACTGTACTTTCAAAATGTCCAAAGAATTTAAATATTTGCAAAATGATGAAATTAATTTCAGCAGCCTTCCTCATTGAGAATTTTTACTTAAATTTAAAAGAAAAAAAAATCGGGGGAGGGGAGGGAAGAAAAGAAATTGTGTGTGTGTTAAAAACACTTGTGCTTGGCTTAAATTAATATATATATATATATATATAGTATATATATACAGAAAGAAAATTATGTGTGTGTGTGTGAAACGAAGAGAAAAATTGTCTAAGTGTCTGAGAGAGAGAAGAAATTAAAAGGTAAAACAAACAAACAAACAAGTAAAGAACATTTTTGATACCTTTAAAATTGGTTCAACATAACTTTAATATCACAAAATTAAGGATCCCCTCCGTGGAGGATCAAAATTGTGATGGTATGTATCCGGACCACCTCTAGAGGTGATTCCCAGACCGTCGCCAATTGCCCATTGCGCAGCACTAGTGCGACGTAAAACTCAACCAACCAATCACAATATTAATGTACAGTATGTAAACAAATAAAATGGCATATATAGCTAAACATCCAGAAATCATTTTGTATTTAAAAATCGATCTATGAAACTTTTTATTACGACGCTTACCTGACAATATGAATGTGAAAAAAACCATATTTGTCTATCGTAAAATGGGATGACTCGATCACAAATTCACATTGACAAAACAAACTGTAGCACAAAATACCAAGACAGTCTGATATGCAAAGTTCCGAGTCTTTAAATATTTTTACTATTCTTATAGCTTTTATGAAAGACTGATATGTCTCTACCCACCAGAAAAAAATTTACAATTTCAGTTTTGACGCCGCATACTTTTTCTGTAAGATATCTATCACCCAACGAATAGTCAAAACAACCCATTTTTATACAATCAAGATTGCGAGAATCACTCCTATAAGCTATAGTTCTATAAGAAAATAAAATGGCAGCACTCTTAAGTAACCAAAGATCCAAAAGTTACAGTCGGCAGCAAAATTATTGAAGCCCAACAATAATTCCTACTTTAAAGATGGTCACCTAATATCCATTACCTGCCTTATTGGAGCTTTCCGATGCGTTTTTAAGGGAAACTTAGGCTATTTTAACCCTAAAACGACTAGAAATGCGTAAAGTTCGCATTTTATCAACTTACTAAGCCTCTTTGAAAGAATTTATACAAAAATAAATACAATTATTTGCAATTCCGTAACACTATAAAATCAGAATAGGTCACCATAAACATTCGGCAGCAAAAATATCCGAGCACTAGCAAAAATTCCTATGTAAAAAAAAAGTACACTTAATACTGTTTTGTTAAATAAATCGTTGTCTAACTGTGTTCTTAGACTCACTAAGAACAGGATTTGACAAGGATTTATTTAACAAAACAGTATTAAGTGTACCTTTTTTTATAAAAAAAAAATTTCTAGTGCTCGGATACTTTTGCTGCCGGCTGCATCACTAATGTTAGCTCTACAATCAATGATGTATGCTTCGGAAGATAGCGTGAACTTTAGTGATGTAGAATTAAAATCAATGTTATAAAAAATATTGTATACTGTAAAGTAAGTCGATTTAACGACACAGACGTTCATCGATATTCCTCGATGATTCCGGACATCGCCCAGTCCTACTCCCAACCACAACTCCCTCCCTTTTGCTGCATTTCGTTATGGTAAGTAAAATATAATACAGTTATGTAACGAAAAATACCTATTGACTTGAAAAATAGGCATAAAAATGATTTTTAATTAATAGCATTTTATTTTTCATTTTTAATTATTTAAAATTTTTAATCAAATTAATAAATGATTGAATTAAATTGAAATTCTCGTAGTTCGTAACATGTACGATCTACAGTACCATTTAAAACAACTTTAAGCAGAGACCAAGTACTTTTGCACTTGGTCTTCAACTCTATTTTATCAAGCATATTTCAGGTCATGGAGTGAAACGAATGGCAGAAGTGCAGATCGTATTCTACTAGACTTCACGGTTAATTTATATTTTGTACTTCCTTAGTTCTTCTGAGAATAGTAGTTAACTGAAAATATAATACGAGTGAAATATGAGTACTGAAATGTAATACAAAATATTCATAATTAAGAAATAAATAAATGAAAGTTTTATGCAATGAATGATATAGCTTTGAAATTATATTGTATTTTCAACGTGTTTTCGACACTCAGACAGCACAGAAACTGGAAATTACTTTTCTTATGTAATGGAGAGAAGAGAGAAGGTAGACAAAGCCATTAGAGATGAGACGGGCTCATCCCGAGCCCGATCGGGCCCAAATCTTACGCAAGTCTTCAGGCTCCGGGCGGGTTTGGATTCAAGCTAAAAGCTCCGTTCATTTTATTCTTCACTAACTGGAAAATTAATATATATATATATATATATATATTTATTTTTGAGAGCACCTTTAGTAATGCTATAATAGTCATGATAGGTTATAAATCACAAAATAATCTTGCAAACCTTAGTAGCTTTGACTTTCCTTTTTCTAAATAGAACTTTTTTTTTTTTTTCAACGGGATGCATATTATGTCATAGTGTTATACAGTAATCCTTCCTCCTTCGTTATATTGGCCCTCATTATATCACTCATTCGGATAAATTTTTTGTCCCCCAATAGGCGCGATAGAAACAATGGGCTACACTATAAATATTTATTATATAAATATATACATGTATACAGAGACACAGACATTATAAATTGTTATAATAACATTTATAGTTATTTAAATTGAAGATTCATAATAAGAAAATTAATTTGAAAATGAAAACGGTATTTAATTTTACTATTGTGTATGCGTTGCATAGCGTACCACTTTCAATATCGGGCTCTGAACACACAAAATTTTTGGAGCTCGGGCGAGCTCAGTTCAAAAATTTTTCGGGCCCGAGCGGGCTCGGATAGCCAAAATAGAGCCCGAACTCACCTCTAAAAGCCATTGCGGTCTATAGACGAAATGCATTTTAAAATGTTTTTACTCCATTGAACATAATGAGATAAACATATTTGAATGTTTAAAAGCAGGGGTGGCCAAACCGTGCCCCCCGAGCCGCATGCGGCCCGCCGTATAATATTCCGCGAGGAAATTAACGATATTTAAAGTTTGAGAATTTTGGTTAACTATTAATAAATCTTTTCTGAAATTTTGAAGCGAAAATATCTTTCAACAGTTGCTAAATTATATATATATATATATAGGGGAGACCTGGGCACAGTGGACCACTTTTACACTCATAATTCTTTTTCACAAAAACTAGAAAAGCAATGTACTTGAAAAAAAATAGGAAACAATCTCTAAGCCCTTCTTAACATGTCTTAATTTTTTTATAACAATATTTTTAATACATTATGAATTAAAAAATAAATTGTAATTGTAAGCACTCACAAAGTGGACCACTGTGCCCCATCACCGGGGTACAGGGAACCAGCCTCTTTTGTTTATATTAAATTAATATAAATTACTTTTTTTTTCTTCTAAAATTAGTTTCTTATACTATTCTAGTCTAAATAACATAATTCTAGAATTTTCATGAAATAAAATAACCAAAATTAAATTAAAATAACCAAATAAGAAATCAAATCTCAGTAAGAAAATTTATTAAGTTTAAATAGGTATCGTTTTTTATTCTTTCATTAATATTATATAAATGAAATATTTTTTTAAATTCAGATATTAATAAATATTATACTACTATTCAATATTTAATATTTTTGTAATTATTTTGAGATATAATTAATTTACATTGTATTTGTAGGATAAATTTAAATAAAATATATTAAGCTACTTCTTTTGCTTTTCACGTGTGATCTCTAAAAACAACAAAAATAATAAATAATTCCTACTATTTATTAAATTAGATAATTTTTTTTTATTAATACTATATAATTCAAGTAGTTAATAAATTTAGATATTAATAATAATTATATTACTATTCAAGTACTTACTCTTTCAGAAATTTATTATTATTTTTATTTTATTATAACATTAAGATAGTTATTACTTTGAGATATACTTTACATTATATTTGTATCTATAAATTTAACTAAAACAAATATATTAAATCTAATTTGTACTTTTAGGCACACTGGAAGGTGGTCCACTATGTGTCCCGTGTCAGAGTAAAACAAATAATAATAATAAAATAATATATAGACTATAAATATGCATATAATTTTCAGGAATTTAAAAACAGCAATATCTTGCCTTTCTTTAGCAGCTATATAGTATTTATAATCACTAGTTAAATCTTTATAAAATTTTAAAAACTTCAATGTGAAAAAATTACTTTGAGCGCCTCAAAACATAAAAACTGCTCAAAATGGTTATCTTACTATTTCCCATGTGATTCTTTTGGCTGCATACAACTAACTAGTACTGCCATACATGTGTATTCATATGAACTAAAAGAGTTGAATATTAATATATTTAAATAGGGGTGGTCCACTGTGCTCCGTCCTCCCCTATATGTATATATTATCCATTATTCATTCTTTTTATTACGTCTATTAATGAAAATAATTTAATATTAATGTATTTTGCTCTAAATCTTCACTCTCTCCTCTTCCGAAAAAAGACGTGATTCATACACTCACAAACATACATAAACAAACACATACATATGTACATACAGTGCGGACCGCCTGAATAAATCAGATTTCCAATACGGCCCGCCAAGTGTTTCGGGTTAGACAAGCCTGTTTATAAAAGCATGTTTTCTGTCGAAAACGTAGATAAAGAACTAGTAATTAGTTTACAGGGCTTCACAAAATAATTCATCTATATATAATATGGTGTAAAAAATTATCTGCTAAGTAATGACTTTAGGTTCCTAATCTGCAGATCCACTAGTTTAAATTAAAACTTTCCATCATTTTTCGTTTATCAGTATAGACTCAATATTAATTTGAGAACATTTAAAGATAAATACGTTAAGTTGAGGACATTTTCTATTTTAGAAAATGTTTGAATTTTTTGGTGAACATAGATTCGAGGATGTAAGAAGGAGAGAAAGAGAATGAAAAATTTAATGATGCCTTTACTGCAATTATATTGATAATAATAATTCGAATATAATAACAGGTGATTTTTTATTTATTTTTTTTTTTTTTTATGAATGATTTTATAATAAACTCATTTATATATACTTCCGAATAAAATAGCATTTTTTAAAATTAAATAAAAATAATAAAAAATAAAAAATAAATATTTTGCTGCAAAATTTCATACTAAAAAAAAAAAAAAAAAAAAAAAGAGTATTTTTGGTTTCTTCTACATATATGAGAAGAAAGTATTAGATTCACATTTTGAGATGTCATAAACATGATTTGACTATTTTTAGAAAATGTCTGTTCGTGTGTGTGTATCAAAAATTAATTGCTTGGCGCTGTATCTCACGAACCAATGAATGAAATTTATCCAAATGTGGTATTTAGTTGGACCGACCTAGACCTAAACTAATTATATCTGGGGATTAATCGCTCAACAGGTGGAGCTGTTACCCATTTTTTTCGTAACTTTTAGGATGGCAATATAAAACAAAATTTCGTATAAATGTACATAATGAGAGTTGTTTTCAACAAATGCATGCGAAATTAATATGAATAATTTATAATAGTAATTGTAAACTAGGAAAAAATCTTGTGCACGTAAAGACTTCGCTCAACCTTCTGGGGGTGGGGGTGGAAGTTGATCCTCTGATATGTAAATTTTCAAATGAGTATCTTTAAAAAAAAATTCGTTATTAAAACGTATGGTTGAGATCATAGATCTGTGATAATTTAAAACAAAGTTATTCTTTTATTATTATTATTATTATTAACGAAAAAAAAAAAAAAAAAAAAAAAAACCTTGGAAAAAAAGAAAATCGCATGCCTTCATATGTCGGCTCAAATTTGATTTTCTTTCGGCATTTGGTGTTAAACTTCTCTGACATAAAAATCGTCTGCATCCGTCATGGAAGATAATTTTAACAAATAATAATCTAAATAATCTGGTCTGTCACTCACACGACTTTGTCTTACCCCGCATTCCAATACTATAAAGATAGATTGCATATTAAATTTTAAGATCAATTACGTAAGGATAATAAAGTTCAATGTATTTTTAAAATAATCTAAAATAGGTTTAGAAAAAGTTTTATTTGATATATAATTCTGTGTGAGTTCTCTCTACCATATATATGGGTATGAGAAAGCAAAAATGATTTGTACTGCGTGAATTTGCATAGAAAAATGCAGAAGAAAGTCTTGTGGTGGCTACAACATACTAGTTTTAGATGAGTTGTTCTTTTGCTTTCTCTTAAAGAAAATATTCGACGCAATTTAAAAGAAGAAAAAAAAAAAAAGGCCTCTGCTTTTTATACCATTAATTTTCCAAGACAAACTTTTTTAGTTATAGTTTGAGCTTGGAACATTTTTCAAACCGAAAGGAAAACAATAAAAGAAGGTGAAAATGTAAATTGGTTGTCACCACCCTTTCTTTTCACTCAATGGGATGGTTAATTTATTCTAGCCTTCATGTCAGTGAAATAAAATTCTCTGGTTGGATTTTTTATATATTTAAACATTTTTAAGCTCATTAAATTGTAGAATGGCTTAATGTTGAACAATACACGAATTAAATATTAATAGAGTACAATAAATAATTTAATAAGTTAAATAAAACAAAATTCAGATATATGAAACAATTTTGGTTTAAGTAATCGCGATTTTTTTTTTTTTTTTTGTACAGATTTCTTAAATAACTAGTATCAAGGCCGCAGCAACTCACCGAAATTTTGCAGCTTTGACAAAAAATTTTGAGTTGTAGTTCAGTTTTAACACTCAACATTATGTACTATAGTTTGAATTCCCTCCGAAAAGTTTTTCTGTCTGCGGCCTTGAATAGTATGTTGTGGCGGGCACCAAACTTTCTTCTATTCTCCTACGTGTATTCAGAGAAGTCAATTTTGTTCCAACATATAAAAATAAAAAAATAAAGATAAATATGTTTAAAATTATCACACATCTATTATTATAAATATGTATATACATATATATATATATTTTTTTTACATTGAAAAGTTAAAAATAATATACATTTATACGAAATTTTATCCTATATTGTCATGTTAAAAATTAGGGAAAAAAAGGATGACACCACCACCATTTGAGCCATGGATCCCAAATATAATCAGTGCCAATACTAGGCAAGGTACAACTAAATTTTAAATTTGATTACATTTCATTTATCGGTTCGTGAGATATAGTAGAGATATTGTATAGTGGTGTTCACAATACTTTTGATACACCACACACACACACAGACAAACAAATAGACATTTTCTAGATTTATCAAATCATGTTCAAAACGTATAAATCCATCGAAAACCGAAAGTCGAAAATTTTCACGAATCCAATACTTTCTTCTTATATACACAGAAGAAAGTAAAAATTGTAAAAAGAAAAGAAAATATAAATAAATAAGTTTTATTTATTACAATCGAAATGAATAATAAGGCTCACGGCAGCTTACTTGGCAGCGCGTGGAACTCAAATATAAATTAAGTCAAACTGCGTGATAAAACACAGCAGCAACTATTACATCGGAATAAATCTCTTTTCTGCCTCAGTTGGATTGTTGCAATGAAACTAGTTTTACTGTCAAAGTGAAAATAAATTGCATTTCCATTCACTTCCAGTAAGATTGAACTTGGCGACTCAGTAAAGGATTTGGTGACTTGTCAACCAAACTTGGCGCAAAATGGTAGTTTAGGGTTCCCGAAATTTCGAACCTCTATAATGAATAGAAGCCAACTTCTGAAACATTAGATTCGAGCACGAAATTCACAAAAATCGCGCCAAATTAGTCACCAAAGACAATAAACAGCAGTGGATTCCCGGTAGAGAGTCAGAGTTGTGTTCAGAAAGATATTGTAGGCGCTATTGCTATTGACTACTCTTTTCCAAGCGACTGATCTTTGTTCGTGAATCAGCAAAATTCCCGCTCTGTGAAATACTGGACACTAATGGCCTTACTGTTGTGTAATGAATAACTATTCTATTGGACTGCCTCGAAATAGTCCGAGAGTATTGTCAATTCAACGAATATTTTCGATTCGAAACTGCCCAATAAAGCCGTTGCTGGTATAACAAAAGTCCCTATTCATGAAATGTTTGGGAAACAGTCCAAAAAACCGTCACTTGTTTTCAAAGTGCAGAGGAAACCACATCATATACTCCACAGAGTAGGAATTTTACAGATCGACAACAAAGTTCATTCACCTGGAGCACAATCTGAAAAAGGCAATTGCTCAGAGCAGTATCTGAACACACACTGATCTCTACTCTCCCTCAGAATTCAACTTACTTCTATTTATACATTTGACGATTGAGTTTGGCGATATTTTCGTCTAGATTATCATAGAAAGTTCAAGATCTCGGCTCCAGTTAATGAAAAGCTTTGAAATTTTGAAAACCCTAAACTACCATTTTCCACTAAATTTAGCCACTAAGTCACCAAATTCGTCGCCAAATAGCTAAGTATATCGCTAAGGACAACCTTATTGGAAGTGAATGAAAATGCTGTTTATTTTCATTTTGACTGTAAAACTATTTTCACTGTGACAGAACAATCGATGCGGGGGGAAAGATTAAATCCGTTGTTAATATTGAAGCCATTCCACATGGCTTTTTAGCGGCTGAGAAACAGAAAACTGCTCTTTTTTATTACAGTTATTTAAAAATATCAAGACTCAATAGAATGTCACTTCAAATTCCTACTTAGTAGCAGCTAAATGTTTCTTATATAATTTTCTACAACCATTTTTCTTTTTCAAAATATTCTTTTTTAAAGTAGATAAACATTAAACATCCATTTTTTTTTTTTTTTTTTTTTTTTTTTTTAACTTTAGACGTTTGTGAATGGTTTAACTTACTGAGACAGCAGATATTTTTATGCATTGGAGTTTTTTCGATCCAATGGATTTTTAAGCCTTTGTACTTTTAAGTGTTTGTCTGTGACACTGTAGATCCCAGACGAATGGACCCATTTCTATATTTCTATTTTATTTCTATATTTAATTATTATCATTTAGAACTTTGATTTAATTGAAAAAGTTCTTAGCTATGTGTTTAAAAAAATATGTTTCACAGATATTTTAAAAGTGATTAAGCTAAAAATTTTTCAACCCAATATTATAATTTGGCAGTTGGTGATCTTCCAACTGATCTCAAATGATAAAGTATATGGTTGGAAATGTTAGGGTTTGGTTAAAGCCAATTGACTGCGTTAGGGTCCTTGACCTGGGAGGAGTGCCCTCCGTGAGGGGTCTTTCTGGTGGATCCTAGCCCGTAAGTAGTGTAAAAAGGGGGGTTCACCGACACGATGGTGGCGCGGTGGCGCGCTGTGGCGCGCGCGCCTCCACACTGTTGGAGCGCGCCACCGTGTCGGTCAACGACCCCTTTTTACACTACTTAGTCATCATCTTTAACGAGAGGTGTTGCCACCGAAAGAATAGAAACTTTGAGTATCATCTTGGATGAGGTTTGGTGGTGCCATCTATTGAAGAGAAGGGGAATTTTGAGGAGTTAGATTTATTTTCATAAATTTTGAATTTAGTATTTTTTGTGGAATTTCAAGGAGTTAGATTTATTTTCATAAATTTCGGACTTAGTATTTTTTTCACAATTTCGGAGACTTAGCATTTTCCGCAATGCACAGCGAAGTTGATTGACTGAAACAAAGGTAGATGAGTATTATATAGTTAAAAACAGGGTATAGACTTTAATATTTAGGTGTTGCCACCGGATGAATAGAAACTTTTGAAGAGTTGTCATTCGGGGATTATAAATTGATTATAGAATTAAATAGAAATTTCCCTATGTATTTCAGGGAATTTGACAAAATAAAACAAATGGTTGATGTGTATTATAGAATTAAAAACATTTAATGAAGGGCATAGACATTAAAATTTAGGTGTTGCCATTGGAAGAGTATAAATAATTTCCGGTGGGACTTAACATTTTTGACTGAATGAAACAATGAATGACTGAAGTTAATTAACATCAGTAACAATTTATGAGTATTTTAGAAACTTAGCATTCTTAGAGATTAAAAATATATTGCATTAAGATAATAAATATCGAATTTAAATAGAAGTTCATACTTTTAGTGATGTCATTGTAAATTTATATTAGGAAATTTTTACAGAATTAAATAGAAATTTTCCTATTTTATGGATTAACACATAGATTTAAAAGCAAAACAAATAATAAATAATTTAACATTCATTAAAAATGTAAGACATTTAAAAATTCTAACTTTATTTTAACACTAAATAAGTTTCACTTTTTAAATTTATTTAGACTATCTTAGAAATAATATTATTACATTCGTTAAAAATTGAACACACATACACTTTAAAAAAATTACTATCATATAAATGAAACTAAATATAATAAAATTTATGTAAATTAAACTTTATATTCTCACTAAATAAGTTTAACATTTCTTTAAACTCTATCTTACATTCGTTAAAAATTTAACAGAAGTTTTTAATCAGTTAATAAATTTTGTATACAGTTATGTTATATAAACTAAATATAATAAAAATTATATAAAACACATACTGTTATTTATGCTATAACTAAACAAATACGATAAACAAAAGTTTCAAAATCAGTAAATGATGATATATATGTTAAAAATTAAACTAAATACAATAAATTTTATATACAATAAAGTTATATACTAAACTAAATATAATAAAAATTATATAAATTAAACTTTATATTCTCACTAAATAAGTTTCACATTTATTTAAACTCTAACTTACATTCGTTAAAAATTGAGCATTAAAAAAAAAAAAAAAAAAAAAAAAAAAGTACTATTATATAATAATATTAATTAAAAAAATTACTATTATATAATAATATTAAATAAATAAAAAAATTACTATTATATAATAATATTAATTAAAAAAAATTACTATTATATAATGATATTAATTTTAAAAATGCATACAAAGATATACAGTAAAGTTATAAATTAAAAAAAAAAAAAAAATGACTATCCTATAATAATATTAATTTAAAATATACATACAATGTTTAAAATCAACAATTAAATTTTATATACATTATAATAAACTAAACTTTATGCTGTTACTATTAAATAAATTTATCCTAACACGAAAATTTTATAAGCAAAAAGTTATAAGTACATGAATATGTTATTTAAATTAAACATTGTATTGATACTACACAAATATTATTTGACATTTATTCGAGTTTAACGCAGTAATATAATTTATACTATCTTAGTTGATTTAAATTAAACAGGTAAATACTTTTAGATTTTAAATAATATAAAAAACAAACAAATTATTTTTTATAAAAAAATTGATATAAATATTAGTTAAAAAAGAATTAGTTATATTTAAAAAACTATCAGTTACTAAAAGTTATTTTGTATTAAACATTTCTAAATAAATTGCATAAAAATTCAACGTATCATTTTAAATGAAAATAAGCAGTTTCCTTAAAAACAGATAATACGGAATATTCCATGAATCATAGTTATCACCTGCAACGGAAAACCCATACACTTGATGAATCATGTGTAATATACGCTGAGGAATTGTGCCTAATAGTAATCCACACTATCTCATATAAAGATTAAGTTAAAATCATTAAAACAATACAGCGAATAATTAGGAAAATGCAATAATTTTTTCACAAAGCATATCATACACTGAGTTTTAAACGATTATTACCTACGTATCACTTAAACGGTATTGAAATAAATAAATATAAAAGTAAGTTATAGTTAAAAAAATAAAAATTCGTTTGTGAAAGGAGTTTTATATATTGCAAAAATTAGTTTTACTCAAATAATTTCTAAACATACACAAGTTAAATGGAAACTTTTCTAGGTTTCATTTAAGCAATAATTTTCCATGTGTGAAAGTAGTTTTATTTATGCAAAATTTAGTTTTATATAAACAAAAAAGTTTATAGTGTAACAAAAAAAAAAGTTTATAGTATAACAATAAAAAATTCCTTATAAGTAAATACCAATAAAAAATATTTTTTAAATTAATTTCTCTCTCTTCAATAAAACAATAAAAATTTCTTATATAACTTTCGTAAAGTTTTAATAAAATTTCTATTATAAACAAATATATTTACTAGAGTATACATATTAAGATATTACGTATAGAGTAGAGATACATATTAAGTTAAATAAATTATCAAATAGTAATAATAAATTATAAAACTTACTTAAAATTGAAGAAATTTCCCTTAGCGAAATGCAACCTTCAGTCTTGCACACAAAGGCGAGATACTGTTTATCGCAAGACGATGACTCATACAGATAAGAATGTTGAATCAAACCTATCTTACCAGAAGACTTTTGTTGTTAGAGTTCTGTGTTTTTACAATAATATAAAATAGTTTATAGAGATCATTTATTTAATATCAGTTGTAAACTACATTTAAATAACGCAATAAGAGTTGACCTCTGCAATTAACCTATTAAAATATTGAAATATTTTTTTTTTTTTTTTTTTTTTTTTTTAAATTTTACTTTTTTAATTATGCTAAGAAAATAATGAGATCGAAACAGAATTATTTCACGATAAGGCAACCTTTTTCATTCAATAATATGTAACTGTAATTTTTAATGAAAGGTTTTAAAATCACATAGTAGGATAAAATTAAAAACAGAAATCTTATTGTTTTAGTAATTATTTTCTCTAGTTATAAAACTAAGTAATAAACTATCTATAAATAATCAGATAGCAAGCGAGATTTTTGTATAATAACTATATATTATTTTAATATATACATTACATCGCAAGGTAAAATTTTCAACTTATTTATACGGATTGAACTATAAGTAATAAAAATTACTCATATGCATAGCCACTAAATTTTATAAGTTGGATATATGATTTAAAATACTAAACAATAATCCTTGTGAGAGAATTTGGGTGACACTTTCACAGAAAGAAATTATCCTTTACAATAAGATTTGCTCAGAATGTCTAAGTGAAAATAACTCACCGTGAATCATACTAGAATCAAACAGTTGTATTCGAATTTATTGTTTTTAGTTAATGAAACTTCTAATGAGACAATTATTTTTACTAGCACATAAATGTAAATTTTTATATTATTCCTATATAGATAAAATTTTAAATAATTCATTAAGTGTTAAACTTTACATTTAATCGATTAAATAAAGTTTTACCAAAATATAAGTGTAATTTTTTAATGAACGGTTTTGAAATCACTTTAACTTTATAAGAAAAAGCCAAAAAGAGGATTTAAAATTACTTAATAGGATAAAATTAAAAATCTTATTGCTTTTAGCAATTATTTTATCTAGTTATAAACTATATATTATTTTAATATACGCCTTATAGTTAAGTCAGTTTTAGAGAAAAAATCCCAACGGGTAGGTTGATGAGTTGGAATATTCTATTATACTTAAAGAATCCAGGTACGGAAAAACCGAAATACAATACGCGGAAAAACAGGCGGGATTTTCGGCTAAAACTTCAAAGCAGTGGACGGTAAACGTAACACACAGTAAAACAACCTACTCACACGACGGCGAAACTAAGAATGAAGGGAAACGTTGAGTTGTAACATCTTATCTACTAGAGATAAGGGGAATTCCCGGAAAAGCTGAGTCACCCCTGTGGATCTTACGAGAAAGTTCGTGAAGGATGACTTATCGGTGACGAGTTTGAATAATTTGCATAACCGCTAAATTGTATAAGTGAGAATCTTTTAATGTGAGTATTATAGTAATGATAAATTTATTTCATAATCGATAACTCATCAGGTTCACACCTTATACAAAACAATACTATATTTAAAAGTTTTACTATACAATAAACATTCACATATGGATATTCATAAGGCTTAAGACCAATTAATAAAACGAGGGTACTATAAGCAAAATGCATGAGAGTCTTTCTAAGGAATCCTAATCTGTATTTAAGCGAGTTTTAGTGAAAACCAAGAAAAACTACAAACGGGTAGATTGATAAGCTGAATTTGAACCTAGCATTACACATAGATTCGTTTGGTCTTCCAAAATCCTTGTAACAACATGTTTATGAACTTTATAAGAAAATGCTTAATACGGTTTGAGCTTAGTAGATTTTGCATGCGTTAAATATGTAACAGCGAATTAAACATCTATAGTTGTAATTTTTTTTTTTTCACTATATATTGTTTAACTATATTTATACACCATGCATTGTATAATATTTCCCAGAGTAAAAGTTTAAACTGAGTAATTATTCATCAACATAAGTGTTAAATTGAATACATAAGACAGTATATGAATAAACGGTTAGTAATGTGAAAATGCTGATTTGTAAAACATTTTGAAAGAAGTAACTCATAAATTTATTTCATATCTTTATACTTATGCACACACACGCTTAAGAGACTTATATAAAACAACACTATGATTAAAAGTTTTACTAATTTTTCAGCATATAATAAAAAATAGTAATCAATATTCATTTACAATAAATAATTTAACGTTATTAAACCAAAAAATAATTTATTTTTTGATTCGATTTAAATAATTAATATTTATATGAGATTGTTGGTTGATGAATGTCGTTCAATGAACACTTAAACAAAGGGTTTGCGGATTATAATTGAATTGTAAACGAAATGTCGTTACACGTTTTGAATGACTATCCTCCTTCATCAGGATTTAAAGGGTAGATTCGAAAGACTATCCTGTCTTATTTATAAATTGTCAGATAAAAGAACAACACTCATCTTGCATTCTGATGGGTTGAATCGGGTCACATGATAAAATACTGCATTCATATAACTTTTTAGAATTATGCAGAACCTTTAATAAAAAAATTTTGTATGCATTTTAGGGACTTAGCCTTTTTGAAGATATTTCGGATACATAAGTTTTGATGGAATTAAAAATTAAAGGGATTACATAGGAGGGAAAACAATAACATACCGTTAGTTAACAGTTAATTTTTTAACATACATTAAGGTTAGTGGATGAGTGTCAGGTAATTCATTTAAAAGAAAAATATAATAAGGGTCGATTGAAACAAAGGGTTTGTAGGTTATAATTATAGGAAAAAACGTTATGTGTTTCGAAAACCCTTCATCAAGATTAGAACAACCGTTTCGAATGATACTCTCCCTTCATCAGATAGACTTAAACTTTTATTTTCTCAGAATGAAACAAAACGATAGATGATTTACACTTATTGAAACCCCAACTTATAAATAATTCGACTTTCATTAAAAATGCAAGTCGCATATACACTTTGAAACAATCCATAAATTTTATATTATCACAATGCATTAAATAAATTTCCCGTTTAACATTCAAGATGAATTTATTTTTACATTAATTAAAAATTGAACACGTATTAATTTTTAAAATGACTATTTTTTAAAAAGTTTTAAAACAGCTAATAAATTTTATAAGCTTTTACAATTAAATAAATTTAACATATTATGAAAGTTTTACATCACTCGATAAAATTTTATATAGGCAATAAAAGTTATACAGATTATAAATATAAACTCATAAAATAAATTTCACACTTAACATTTAAACTCTAACCAAACAATCTTAAAGTAATTTTTTATCCCTTTATACATAATCATAAACCTTATGTTTCTATTGTAAAGTGAAGTATGACTCATGCTTTAATTAAAATCTCTAATCAAAATTATAAGAAAGTAAAGTTTAGGGTACACCTATATATTATAGGTAAATTAATACAGTATAAATATTCATGTTTTCCAGTTAAGTAAAAAAGTTATATAATTAATTTTACAGAGTACTTAAAAAATAATGTATAATTAAGTTTAAAGAATTTTTTTTTTCTTCTATAGTATGTATATATATATATATAAATATATATAAATATATATTTTTAATTAGAAGATTTAATTAAAACTTATTGCCATAAGTTTAAACTAAAAATTTTTTATTGTAATAAATTTATCATAAGTTATTTATAACTCATACTTCGTTTAGAGATGCTTTTTATATTATTCAAATCAAAAAGTTATTTTTATTATTATTGTTGACTTATGAGAATCTTAATTTGCATTCATTATGAATAAAAATTTAATTATTAACTAGAAAATCAGTTTACTTATAAGAAACTTAATTTTCATCAAGTAGTATTGTTTACTTAATTTCCAACATCGTGTACTTTGTGATTCATATAGTAATTATCGCTTATACATTAAAATGTTAGTGTTCAAGTAGATTCATGTTCAGACATGTTTAGACATATTTAGGATGACTCAAAGTTTGATGAGTCATCGAATAGCTTATACTTATTAAATTTATTTATGTTGTATAAAAGTTAGATTTGCATAACCTTTTGTTTATTAAATCTTAAACTAGGAGAATTTATTTTTCTAAAATTTTTTAAAGTTTCATACCCAGTCCTATGCTTAGATGAAATAGTGTGTTTGCTTATTAAATGAAAGATTAACATAAAATTTGCATAATTTTAATTAGAAAACTTACTTAAGAGATATTTGAAAAAACATACATAAAATTTGCATAATTTTAATTAAGAAACTTAATTAAGAGATATCTTCGCGATAGATGGTTATGTGAGGGGAAAACCTATGACTCATCCCTTCTGCTTAAGTGAGGGGAAAACCCATTCTTCAAAACAGTCTAATCAACACGGGAGATTTATAGACCTTGTCAAATCGTTAGATTTCAGTTGCAGTTTGACTCTCATCCTGCTAGCATCTCTTTAGCCGTGCGGCTTATTCTCATCGGGCAGTATGTATAGTTTCTCCGGCATATGTCGATCTTTTTTTCGCGTGTTATATTTCAATTTACCGTATAAACAATGGAATCGTTTCGTGTAATGTCCGTGGACTTTGAATATTTTTCACTGCGTACTGAAGGACATTTCCCGCGTGTTGTGGTAACTGATAAGCAATCGGTGACGTCACTGATGAGAGGATGACGTCATGATCACGTGACTACGAGATCGATAGATAAGAAAGTCTCATATCATTCATTTCCTCCAAGTCTGCCAAGGGAGTAGGACGTGTTTTAAGGTAAGTCCCAACTTTTTCTGAAATAATGACAATTCAGTATTTAGTTAAGTCAGACATGTTATTTCATGTATGCGAAATAATTTTATGTAATAGCACACTCGATGTGTCATGCTAAGTGTATTATTTTATAACATTAATGTTTCATTTTAAAAATTTTATTTAAACAATATAAAAATATGCGTGTCTAAAATCTTTACGGTGTTTTATAGCTAAATTCAATAAGATTTTATTATTTATATATGCTTCAGACAAAACCAACTGTGCAATTGTTTCTATATATTTAAAGTTTTAGGTGCTCTGTTAGTTAATATCCTACAAAACTTTGGTTATTGTATTTTAATAAAAACTTTGTAACTAAATATTTATATATATATATATACATACTATAGAAAAAAAAATTCTTTAAACTTAATTATACATTATTTTTTAAGTACTCTGTAAAATTAATTATATAACTTTTTTACTTAACTGGAAAACATGAATATTTATACTGTATTAATTTACCTATAATATATAGGTGTACCCTAAACTTTACTTTCTTATAATTTTGATTAGAGATTTTAATTAAAGCATGAGTCATACTTCACTTTACAATAGAAACAAAAGGTTTATGATTATGTATAAAGGGATAAAAAATTACTTTAAGATTGTTTGGTTAGAGTTTAAATGTTAAGTGTGAAATTTATTTTATGAGTTTATATTTATAATGTGTATAACTTTTATTGCCTATATAAAATTTTATCGAGTGATGTAAAACTTTCATAATATGTTAAATTTATTTAATTGTAAAAGCTTATAAAATTTATTAGCTGTTTTAAAACTTTTTAAAAAATAGTCATTTTAAAAATTAATACGTGTTCAATTTTTAATTAATGTAAAAATAAATTCATCTTGAATGTTAAACGGGAAATTTATTTAATGCATTGTGATAATATAAAATTTATTGATTGTTTCAAAGTGTATATGCGACTTGCATTTTTAATGAAAGTCGAATTATTTATAAGTTGGGGTTTCAATAAGTGTAAATCATCTATCGTTTTGTTTCATTCTGAGAAAATAAAAGTTTAAGTCTATCTGATGAAGGGAGAGTATCATTCGAAACGGTTGTTCTAATCTAGATGAAGGGTTTTCGAAACACATAACGTTTTTTCCTATAATTATAATCTACAAACCCTTTGTTTCAATCGACCCTTATTATATTTTTGTTTTAAATGAATTACCTGACACTCATCCACTAACCTTAATGTATGTTAAAAAATTAACTGTTAACTAACGGTATGTTATTGTTTTCCCTCCTATGTAATCCCTTTAATTTTTAATTCCATCAAAACTTATGTCTCCGAAATATCTTCAAAAAGGCTAAGTCCCTAAAATGCATACAAAATTTTTTTATTAAAGGTTCTGCATAATTCTAAAAAGTTATATGAATGCAGTATTTTATCATGTGACCCGATTCAACCCATCAGAATGCAAGATGAGTGTTGTTCTTTTATCTGAAAATTTATAAATAAGACAGGATAGTCTTTCGAATCTACCCTTTAAATCCTGATGAAGGAGGATAGTCATTCAAAACGTGTAACGACATTTCGTTTACAATTCAATTATAATCCGCAAACCCTTTGTTTAAGTGTTCATTGAACGACATTCATCAACCAACAACCTCATATAAATATTAATTATTTAAATCGAATCAAAAAATAAATTATTTTTTGGTTTAATAACGTTAAATTATTTATTGTAAATGAATATTGATTACTATTTTTTATTATATGCTGAAAAATTAGTAAAACTTTTAATCATAGTGTTGTTTTATATAAGTCTCTTAAGCGTGTGTGTGCATAAGTATAAAGATATGAAATAAATTTGAGTTACTTCTTTCAAAATGTTTTACAAATCAGCATTTTCACATTACTAACCGTTTATTCATATACTGTCTTATGTATTCAATTTAACACTTATGTTGATGAATAATTACTCAGTTTAAACTTTTACTCTGGGAAATATTATACAATGCATGGTGTATAAATATAGTTAAACAATATATAGTGAAAAAAAAAAAAAAAATTACAGCTATAGATGTTTAATTCGCTGTTACATATTTAACGCATGCAAAATCTACTAAGCTCAAACCGTATTAAGCATTTTCTTATAAAGTTCATAAACATGTTGTTACAAGGATTTTGGAAGACCAAACGAATCTATGTGTAATGCTAGGTTCAAATTCAGCTGATCAATCTACCCGTTTGAATTTTTTCTTGGTTTTCACTAAAACTCGCTTAAATACAGATTAGGATTCCTTAGAAAGACTCTCATGCATTTTGCTTATAGTACCCTCGTTTTATTAATTGGTCTTAAGCCTTATGAATATCCATATGTGAATGTTTATTGTATAGTAAAACTTTTAAATATAGTATTGTTTTGTATAAGGTGTGAACCTGATGAGTTATCGATTATGAAATAAATTTATCATTACTATAATACTCACATTAAAAGATTCTCACTTATACAATTTAGCGGTTATTCAAATTATTCAAACTCGTCACCGATAAGTCATCCTTCACGAACTTTCTCGTAAGATCCACAGGGGTGACTCAGTTTTCCGGGAATTCCCCTTATCTCTAGTAGATAAGATGTTACAACTCAACGTTACCCTTCATTCTTAGTTTGGCCGTCGTGTGAGTAGGTTGTTTTACTGTGTGTTATGTTTACCGCCCACTGCTTTGAAGTTTTAGCCGAAAATCCCGCCTGTTTTTCCGCGTATTGTATTTCGGTTTTTCCGTACCTGGATTCTTTAAGTATAATAGAATATTCCAACTCATCAACCTATTCGTTGGGATTTTTTCTCTAAAACTGACTTAACTATAAGGCGTATATTAAAATAATATATAGTTTATAACTAGATAAAATAATTGCTAAAAACAATAAGATTTTTAATTTTATCCTATTAAGTAATTTTAAAACCTCTTTTTAGCTTTTTCTTATAAAGTTAAAGTGATTTCAAAACCGTTTATTAAAAAATTACACTTATATTTTGGTAAAACTTTATTTAATCGATTAAATGTAAAGTTTAACACTTAATGAATTATTTAAAATTTTATCTATATAGGAATAATATAAAAATTTACATTTATGTGCTAGTAAAAATAATTGTCTCATTAGAAGTTTCATTAACTAAAAACAATAAATTCGAATACAACTGTTTGATTCTAGTATGATTCACGGTGAGTTATTTTCACTTAGACATTCTGAGCAAATCTTATTGTAAAGGATAATTTCTTTCTGTGAAAGTGTCACCCAAATTCTCTCACAAGGATTATTGTTTAGTATTTTAAATCATGTATCCAACTTATAAAATTTAGTGGCTATGCATATGAGTAATTTTTATTACTTATAGTTCAATCCGTATAAATAAGTTGAAAATTTTACCTTGCGATGTAATGTATATATTAAAATAATATATAGTTATTATACAAAAATCTCGCTTGCTATCTGATTATTTATAGATAGTTTATTACTTAGTTTTATAACTAGGGAAAATAATTACTAAAACAATAAGATTTCTGTTTTTAATTTTATCCTACTATGTGATTTTAAAACCTTTCATTAAAAATTACAGTTACATTTTATTGAATGAAAAAGGTTGCTTTATCGTAAAATAATTCTGTTTCGATCTCATTATTTTCTTAGCATAATTAAAAAAGTAAAATTAAAAAAAAAAAAAAAATTAAAATATTTCAATATTTTAATAGGTTAATTGCAGAGTTCAACTCTTATTGCATTATTTAAATGTAGTTTACAACTGATATTAAATAAATGATCTCTATAAACTATTTTATATTATTGTAAAAACACAGAACTCTAACAACAAAAGTCTTCTGGTAAGATAGTTGTGATTCAACATTCTTATCTGTATGAGTCATCGTCTTGCGATAAACAGTATCTCGCATTTGTGTGCAAGACTGAAGATTGCATTTCGCTAAGGGAAATTTCTTCAATTTTAAGTAAGTTTTATAATTTATTATTACTATTTGATAACTTTGATTTGATTTGATTTTTTAACTATAACTTACTTTTATATTTATTTATTTCAATACCGTTTAAGTGATACGTAGGTAATAATCGTTTAAAACTCAGTGTATGATATGCTTTGTGAAAAAATTATTGCATTTTCCTAATTATTCGCTGTATTGTTTTAATGATTTTAACTTAATCTTTATATGAGATAGTGTGGATTACTATTAGGCACAATTCCTCAGCGTATATTACACATGATTCATCAAGTGTATGGGTTTTCCGTTGCAGGTGATAACTATGATTCATGGAATATTCCGTATTATCTGTTTTTAAGGAAACTGCTTATTTTCATTTAAAATGATACGTTGAATTTTTATGCAATTTATTTAGAAATGTTTAATACAAAATAACTTTTAGTAACTGATAGTTTTTTAAATATAACTAATTCTTTTTTAACTAATGTTTATATCAATTTTTTTTATAAAAAATAATTTGTTTGTTTTTTATATTATTTAAAATCTAAAAGTATTTACCTGTTTAATTTAAATCAACTAAGATAGTATAAATTATATTACTGCGTTAAACTCGAATAAATGTCAAATAATCTTTGTGTAGTATCAATATAATGTTTAATTTAAATAACATATTCATGAACTTATAAATTTTTGCTTATAAAATTTTCGTGTTAGGATAAATTTATTTAATAGTAACAGCATAAAGTTTAGTTAATTATAATGTATATAAAATTTAATTGTTGATTTTAAACATTGTATGTATTTTTTAAATTAATATTATTATAGGATAGTCATTTTTTTTTTTTTTTTTTTTTTTTTTTTTTTTTTTTTTTTTAATTTATAACTTTACTGTATATCTTTGTATGCATTTTTTAAATTAATATTATTATATAATAGTAATTTTTTTTAATTAATATTATTATATAATAGTAATTTTTTTTTATTTAATATTATTATATAATAGTAATTTTTTTAAATTAATATTATTATATAATAGTATTTTTTTTTTTTTTTTTTTTTTTTAAATGCTCAATATTTAACGAATGTAAGTTAGAGTTTAAATAAATGTGAAACTTATTTAGTGAGAATATAAAGTTTAATTTATATAATTTTTATTATATTTAGTTTAGTATATAACTTTATTGTAAATAAAATTTATTGTATTTAGTTTAATTTATAACTTATATATCATCATTTACTGATTTTGAAACTTTTGTTTATCGTATTTGTTTAGTTATAGCATAAATAACAGTATGTGTTTTATATAATTTTTATTATATTTAGTTTCATTTATATGATAGTAATTTTTTTAAAGTGTATGTGTGTTCAATTTTTAAAGAATGTAAAAATAGTATTTCAATGTTAGAGCTTAAATAACAGTATGTGTTTTATATAATTTTTATTATATTTAGTTTATATAACATAACTGTATACAAAATTTATTAACTGATTAAAAACTTCTGTTAAATTTTTAACGAATGTAAGATAGAGTTTAAAGAAATGTTAAACTTATTTAGTGAGAATATAAAGTTTAATTTACATAATTTTTATTATATTTAGTTTCATTTATATGATAGTAATTTTTTTAAAGTGTATGTGTGTTCAATTTTTAACGAATGTAATAATATTATTTCTAAGATAGTCTAAATAAATTTAAAAAGTGAAACTTATTTAGTGTTAAAATAAAGTTAGAATTTTTAAGTGTCTTACATTTTTAATGAATGTTAAATTATTTATTATTTGTTTTGCTTTTAAATCTATGTGTTAATCCATTAAATACGAACATTTCTATTTAATTCTGTAAAAATTTCCTAATATAAATTTACAATGACATCACTAAAAGTATGAACTCCTATTTAAATTCGATATTTATTATCTTAATGCAATATATTTTTAATCTCTAAGAATGCTAAGTTTCTAAAATACTCATAAATTGTTACTGATGTTAATTAACTTCAGTCATTCATTGTTTCATTCAGTCAAAAATGTTAAGTCCCACCGGAAATTATTTATACTGTTCCAATGGCAACACCTAAATTTTAATGTCTATGCCCTTCATTAAATGTTTTTAATTCTATAATACACATCAACCATTTGTTTTATTTTGTCAAATTCCCTGAAATACATAGGGAAATTTCTATTTAATTCTATAATCAATTTATAATCCCCGAATGACAACTCTTCAAAAGTTTCTATTCATCCGGTGGCAACACCTAAATATTAAAGTCTATACCCTGTTTTTAACTATATAATACTCATCTACCTTTGTTTCAGTCAATCAACTTCGCTGTGCATTGCGGAAAATGCTAAGTCTCCGAAATTGTGAAAAAAAATACTAAGTCCGAAATTTATGAAAATAAATCTAACTCCTTGAAATTCCACAAAAAATACTAAATCCAAAATTTATGAAAATAAATCTAACTCCTCAAAATTCCCCTTCTCCTCAATAGATGGCACCACCAAACCTCATCCAAGATGATACTCAAAGTTTCTATTCTTTCGGTGGCAACACTTCTCGTTAAAGATGATGACTAAGTAGTGTAAAAAGGGGGCGTTGACCGACACGGTGGTGGCGCGGTGGCGAGCTCCAACAGGGTGGAGGCGCGCGTGCCACCGCGCCACCACCGTGTCGGTGAACCCCCCTTTTTACACTACTCCCGTATTTACGCAAGTTTTCGAGAAAACCAAGAAAATCTTTGAACGGTCAGATGGACGAGAGTGACCACGGATCAAACCTGTCCACGAGGTTTGAGAGCAGAACCTTTCGACCACTAGTCAGTAGGAAAGAAGTGGGTGTGTGGATAGAGGTCTGCACGGGCCGGGTTCGGTCCGAAATTTTCAATTTGCTCTCGGGCCGGGCTCGGGCTTAAATTTTTTTTGCAGGCTCGGGCTCAATTTTTTTGTGTATACTCGTGCCGGGCCGGGCCTGGATGAAATTTTTTCCTAGCCGTGTCAGCCCGAGTCTTTATCTAGTTTCCTCATTAATCAACGAAAAAGGAAATGATAAAATATTTCTTCAGTTATATATTTTACATAATTTTACAGGTTGGTATATCACATAAAATTTTATTTTGTTAAAAAATGTCTGTAACTTCATTTTAATTGCCTATCAGTCTGTCTGTTCGAGATCTGATTTTTCACAAATATTTTTAGCATGTCTCGGAATTAATATATTTTATTTAAAGTAATATTAGATGGTTTCCTATTCAAAATAGTATGGATGTCACTACTAGTTTGCGCACATGTACAAACAAAAGAAATTAGATACGTTACTGTGTATAAGGCTTTGTGTCCTATGGTCTGTAGAGTTTAGGTGTTATGAAAGCTATAAAAATCCTTCAGCTGTAACTTTTTCTAGGCTCCTTTTTCTTTTCTCCAGTGCACTGGACGAAAGTAGCATCATTTTTAGCATGTGCAAAAGCACCTTTTCTGTTGAATATGGTTGGATTAGCATTAACGTTTTGTTTACCGGATCACGTGAAAGATTCGGATACATTATGATATGTAAGAAGAAATCTTTGAAAGTGCATTTTTAGTAGTATTAACCATTTTAAATACCTTCCTATATTGTTTGATGAATGCTAATATTTTCGATTTGACTTTCTGTCTGTCTTTGTGCCTACTGTACGTCTGTAATAATAAATTTCTGTTTACATATAATCATCTTGTAAAAGTTCAGCAGTTTTTTTTTAAAGAACATTCTATTGCTTCGTTATATAAAACCTCTACAAAACACATACTAAAAATCTTTTTCATACAAAGGCATGCTTTTTTTTTTTTTTTTTTTTTGTTATTTTACGTACTTTTTAATGCCGGGTCGGGTCTGATTTTATCGTCATTTGGCCGGGCCGGGCCGTACACATGGAAAAAATAAACGGGCCGGGCCGAGTAAGCAAAGCTTTCGTACGGACTGGACCGAGCCCGGGCCTGAAAATTTCGGCCCGTGCAGACCTCTAATGTGGATTGCATCGGAGTAATAAACGGCTTTATTTATTTATTTTTTAATCACGACTTTTCAACCAAATTTAACGAAATTTAAAATTGGCTATATATTATGTGTTTTCTGGTTCAGACTTCAGAGTCCAAAAATCTCTTAATTGTGTTGATAATTATAGATTTTAGAAAACTTATACATATTTATATAGTTTTAAGGTGCGACTCTGGATAGTTTAATCGGAATATTTCCCAACTATGTTTTTATGTTATTATACACTTATTACATTTGTTTCATTTGCACTTTCAGTTGGACACTTTTTAAATTTTAAAATTAAAATGTAAAAATCTCTTTCCCTCTGTCTCTCTGCCTTTTTAAATACAATAACCAGCCTCCCACCAGCGGCCGAGCGGTTCTGCGCTCAAAGCTGGTAGATGGGAGGTGCCGGGTTCGATCCCAGGTCGCGCTCATCAACCTAGCCGTTCGGGGTTTTCCGTGGTTTCCTCCGAAATTCACGTAAATACGGGCTAGGATACCTTAGAAAGATCCCCATGGAGGGCATTTCCCCTAGGACACATTCGGAGTCAATCGGCCTTATATCCTCTAACCAACCAACCAACCAACCAATAACCAGCCACAATTTTTATTATTTTCATATCATTTTATAATTTGCCAATAAAAATATTTTCCCCTGAAAAAGCATTCACACAATTTTCGAACCATCTATCAAAATTAAAAACCATTTTCAAAATAAATCTGTTAGTCTACATTCCAAGGTAAAGAAAAATTTTGCAGACGATTATTACTGAAAACGACGACTCTTAACCAGAAAAATAAATATACAAAATAATTTCCACGAAGCGTGAATGACCTTCAGTACAATGGTATTTGAAGAATTTTTAGCGTTAAATTTTTAACAAGGTCTTCCAAGAATTGTTAAAAAGTTTAAAAGATGTAGTATGAAGCGTTAATGAATTAATAAATGCGACGATTTCTTTAAAAGTGAGGAATCCACCTTAATGTACACCTGCATTCATTACATGCTTAATTTGCTGTAAACGTATTATTATTCATTTTCTTTTTCATACTTTTATTCTTATAGTAAGAGGCGAAAATTTAAATTCATTGTCGCCGCCCTCTTGAGTTTTCTGTACTGAAAGATAAGTTGTGTCATTTTCATTATTAAATAAATTCATACAGATGAGATATAGATTGTTAAAAATCGGTTATGAACGAAAAAGAAAGAAAAGGGTTAAATTATTACAAAAAAGTCACTAGATATTTAAGTAAACACTAGAAAGACTAGACACTAGAAAGAAATCATTAGGCATTGATATTTTAAAAATTGTAAGCTGCCAATTTTTCAACTTCCAAATCATGTTAGATGATAATTCCCCCCCCCCCTCCCCCTTATTAGAGTATAAAGAAATTTATTTATTTGTTTATACTATTTATTTTTTTTCAATCGCTAATTTTTATCCGATTTTTACAAAAATTAATAATTGGCTAAAGATAGTGATTATGCGTTTACAGTCAAAAAACAGCTAAATTAAGTTGTAAATTAGAAATTTTAAAGAAAAATAATAATTAATTAAATTTAAAGTCAGCTCTGTGTTGATGCATTATAATTTGTGAATTTGCGTTCGTCTAACTAAAAATTACAGACTTTAAAGAGAAATATTAACTAACAAGCTTTGGCCACTTCACCGATCACTTTATTTATATAAATTAAAGAAGAAGAAAAAAGAAAGAAAAAGCTTTTTTTTTTTTAAATCATTTTTTTAATAAAAACTAAAAATAATTACATCAAACGAGTGAAAATTACGTTATTTGACATAATCTTAGAGAAATTTAATTATTAAAAGAATACTAATTTTGTAGCCATATTGAATTGATTTAGATATTTACCAACATAAAGATTTTTTTTTTTTTAATTGTCTGGCTTTTGAAAAAAATCGATGTATTTTTATGAATATAGAAGCCTTTTTTCATTAAATTAAAATTTGTAAAAAAGAAATTTAGTAGAACGAGAGGACTATTTTATCACTAAACAAAAAAAGTGCCGTCACCTTTTTGCGTTAATTAATAAAGCAAGAAGTGTCACAACATACTACCAAATATATATATGCATACATTCCTCTCGTGAAAAATCAAATTGTGTCTAGGACAGAATTTTAATTTTTTAATTATCCTATATATATATATGTGTGTGTGTATATATATATATATATATATAGAAATACATTAATATAATCAGTGCAAAGAAAATTTTTTATGAAATTTAAAGATGACTCAACTTCAGTATTAAAACAATTCCTTGGATCACAAGCTAAGACTACCCATATCAAATCAAAGAAGAATTAAAGAAAAATCGAAATAAATATTGAAAATTGGAATAAGAAAAAAAAAAAAGCATTATTTGCATTCTAACGTTTTCAAGGGCCTGGTAGAATGCATATATGCTAAAATATGGATGTTTTTCTGTAACAAAGAAAGCAAAAGCTAAGAATTTCTTTGTTCGCAGGCCCGAAACACCCATAGAAAAACCATTAAACGAGAAGATAAAAACAAAACTATAACCTAATATGACAAACCAAAACCATAAAATTAAGATTAAAATAAAAATACAAAAATTCAACTTACTGAATAAAATATTTGAAATGAACACAACTCAATAAAGAAATAGACATAGTCAATATAGAAAAACGAAGATCATAATGAAACGATACTAAATCGATAATCATAATAAAACCTTTACCTAAATATGAAAAACCATAACCATTTAAATATAAGATTAAAATTAAACCCATAAAACTGTAGAATAATAAGATTACTTTAACCTTTCTAAATGCAATTGAAGCAATGAACGTCGCACACTCGCACATGTAAAAATGTAACAATCAGTTAGCAGTCAGATCCACAGTTAATTAGTTCAAAATAGCATTGACCATAGAGTAACTTTTAGGATTCACAGTGGAATTCATGTATGATAAGGATTCAAATCCTTGAAAAAAAAAAAAAAAAAAAAATCAGATGATGATTCCTAATATTGAATCAGGAATAGTGCTGCCATCTGGAGTAATAAGATGAAAATAATGGAAAAATAAAATCAAATAAATTTAGGATTCAAATAATCAATGTATTTGATGAAAACCAAATAATAATACCTAAACGTAAATTTAAATTTGAATAAAATGTATGAGAAGAAAAAAAAAAAAAAAAAAAAAAAAAAAAAAGAATAAATAAATAAATAAATAATAATAATAATAATAATAATTAAATAAATAATTAAAAGAATTTTTTAATTAAGTGTTTGGGATAGCCATTAATTAATGCTAAATTTTTAAAGAATCGAAATTGTAATTTTTGATGTTTATCAGACACTAAATATTTGATCCTTAGAGTAAAATTAAGAAGAATATTGACAAATACAGATTTATGTAAGCATGTTTTAAAGTTAGTGAAAAAATTTACCTTAAAGGGGAAATCTTTCTTTTTATCGTATAAGTCAAATTCTAATTGGCCATTACTATTAAGAATAATTTTTAAATCTAAGAAATTAATGACACTAGAATCCAAATCAGTACTACTTAGAGACAGATTTTCAGGATATTTGACAGGTAAGTCTAGATTGGTGTGATTTTTATCCCAATATAATATAATTATATCATCTATGTATCGTAGTAATTTAAAGTTAGTACACTCAATGTCACGCTCATAAACAACAAACAAACAAACAAAAAAAAACTTGTGATCTTATAAGTAAAAAAGATTTATAAGTCATAGAATTTTAATTTTGCAGAAAATTTTTCGAAGAAATAATTATCGCTATTTAATTAAAGAAAATTCCTAATTGTCTCTTTTATTTTCCAGAAAAGTAATACTCCCTTCTTTCTTTTCTTAAGCCCCCAAAAGCTACTACATTTAATCTGCGATAAAAATGTTATAACAAGCAACCTAGAATAACGTAGGATGAAACACTCCTATATGACGGGACGTAATCATACACGAACGTACATAACACACATGCACATATGCTCAAGCACAGGTACATGGCGCAGTAGAGTCATAAATTATGAAACATTTCCACATGATATTAGTAGGGAAGAAAACAGTCATTGAAGACGGGATCTAATTAAAAAATTCTAGACTATAGGCCTTTAGCATAGGGTTCATTAGTTGATGAGGACCTTAGCACAGAGATCATTAAATTTTTCTTTCGTCAAAATCACCAAAACAGAAAAGATAGAAAGCAAGGGAACACATTGTGGTTAGGATAGACAATATACTGAGAGGGGGTTGTCGTGTTGAGAATTACCAGGTATACATACCATAAAGCAACCCTGAATTCACTCTGGATAAACTCTTGGTATCTAGTTACCTGTTCAAACAAATTTCGATCCTTTTGCATCATTTATCATCTTGAAAATGGACTCATTGCAAAACTCGCTTATTTTATTCGGGTCCCAGACAAAAGCCCCACCGGACAAAATCTCCTCGGACAAAAGACCCGCCTGTATCGGACAAAAACCCCACATTCAGCAGACAAAAGCCCTACTAACGCCGGACAAAAACCTCACTTACGCACTTTGTATAATTATCGCTTTAAAAAATATACCGTGGAGGGGGGGGGGAGAAGCTTAAGGGGGATAAGAGTGAGTATAGGGGAAATGTATTATTATTATTATTATTATTATTTTTTTTTTTTTTTTTACAGATCTTAATGAAACTTTGTTTAATTGTCATTTAGAATTTTAAGAAATATACCGAGAGTTACATATTTGAAAATGTGGGGTTTAGGAGGCAAAGTAAAAAGAAAAATGTAGTTTTTAAAGCAAATTTCAGCAGATTACGAAAGGCTTGGGGAGAGAAGGGGGGTAATGTGAGTTTTTTTTTTTTTTTTTTTTTTTTTTACAAATTTCAGTGAAATGTTCTTTAATTATTACTCACTGCAATATGTACTATATTATACTAAGTATAGCTGTACAAAGTAGGTAACATTTTAAAATATAGTACATATATATAATTGATTTAGTTTAAATAAAATTAAAAATATCAATAATTATTTTAAATCATAATATATATGATTGATATAGTTCATATAAATGTAGTTAAAAAAAAATATCAATAATTATTAAAAAAAAAAAAAAAAAAAAAAAAAAATCACCTGGAAATAATATAAAAATATTCATTTTACAAAACTTTTTCTTTCTTATTATATATTCTTTTATTAAAAGTATTTCTTATCATATTTTCTTTTTATGGCCTTGCAGAGGATTTGGGAAAAATTCGGCTGACGTAAAACTTGTTTAACTCTCTCCACCCGTCATAAACCGTGGTTGCCTCTGCTGCTTCGTATAATCATTTCAGTTTCATTTATACAGGGTGTTTCAAAAGTCTGCATACACCAAAATATACTGGAAAAAAAAAAAAAAAAATTACGCTAAAAACATTGATTTCAAAAGTTTCGTGCATTCAAATGATCTATCAGATGTGGTATCATAGGTGAGCTTCAGGTACCCCTAGGGACCCCAAGCAACACAAATTCAATTTTTTCAAACGAAAATCATTTACAGACTTTTTGAAACTTTGTTTAATTATCATTTACAGTTTTAAAAAATATAGTAAGAATTACATATATTTGATGCGGGGGGGGGCATTTTTAATTTCTTTAAATAATGTGAGAATAAGAAATGAAATTCAGAGGCTCTTTCAACATGTGTTAAATCTGATTAAATCTAATTTCCTATTGCATAATTTAATATGTGTGTGTGTAAGGTTGATTTTCCTGTTCTACAACGATAACTTTCTTCACGTTTAAAGTATAATGCATTGATAAAATCTTGTACACTCGTGCCAGAAAACATGACGAGTATGGAAAAAATAAATCTAGCTTTCCAAAATACACAGGACATTACCCGATACCTTCATACAAAATCAAAATTCTTATCGCAGACTGAAAAAAGAAAAAAAAAAAATACTCTCTCAGTTTTTCTCTTTACTTGACTCCACAAGGTGCAAAATTCCAACAACTGGCAAATTCAAAGACCGTGAATTCTCAGACCAAAAAGGGATGCAAAACTGTACGTCTGCTAAACAGCAGGGGTTAGAAACTACAGCAGAACACATTTCTGGGGGTTTCCTGTACCATCCCCCTTACGGAACTCAAACCGGCGCAGATATAAGCAGGCAGCAAGTGCAAAACCCGCCCTGAAGCAAATAACACGCGGAAAGGAGAGAATGGAAAGGGGGGGAGGGTGTCGAGCCGAAAAGATTCCAAAATGGCTTCCGCGGCTGCAAAAGATCTCTCCCACACTTCCTGTACTTGCCAGACTGCTTGGCGGGCGGATCGAAGCCACGTGTTCCCATGGCAACCGCACCCCTTGGTGTGAAGGAAAAATGAGGAGGGAGGAAATAATAAAGGGGGGCGAGCGCAGCTGCGCATCATGCTAGTGTCATCATCTCGTATAAGCGAAGTGCGTGGGCGATTTATCTATTTGTTAGGGCGATTTTTTTATGTTATTATTGGTGTTTCATAGCGTTCTTCTGCACTAAACCAGTCACCAGATCTATTGATGGAATTCAGGCCGTGGCCAATTTGACTTTTTTTTTTATTTTTCACATCTGTAGCCCAGGCAAAGATATTATGTATGGGAAAAATAGTAAAAAGGGATGATATTGAAAGTGTGTATGTATTAGAATTGCAAATGAATATAGATCGATTATTAAAATCTCTTCACGAATCTGAACAAAATATTATAATAGGAAAAGTTTAAATTTTGTTTAGGTATCTATTGCACGTACAAATTAAACACTCGTTTGTATAATGAGAAAGTTTGAATGGGATATCAATATTTTTATTGATTTATTTATTTTATGAAGCATTATAATTCATTGTAGCTAATTCTATTATTTTGCACTAATATCATAATTACATTGATATAACAATATGAAACACACTGCCACATCTCATATAAACGATGTGAATGGGCAATTTATTTATTTAGGGTAAATCCCCCCCACCCCACCCCACTAAACTAATCATTAGATTTGTTAAAGGATTTCAGAAAGTGGCCAATTTGATCCCCCCTCCTTTTTTTTTTTTTTTTTTTTTTTTTGTAGAATAATAATTATTATTATATCTGAAGCTCAAGCAAAGATATTTCGGGGGAAAATACATATTAATAAGATTTTTTTGTGCATTTGTTTAGATAAGTTTTTTAAACTGCACCAATTTGAATGACGAACGAATACAAATCAAGCGTTAAAATTCGTTCATGAATCTATTCAAACCTTTAAATTTTGCTTTTAAGCCTATATTGCATGTGTAATTAAACACCTTCATGTTTTACATAATAAGGAAAAATAAATCGATAGGTTTTCATTATTATTATTATTATTATTATTATTATTTTTTTAATCACATCAGATTTTTTATTATTATTATAAGTATTATTATTACTGTAAAACCTCTGTAAGTTTGACACCTACGGTTCCAGGATTAAGTGTCCAACTTAGAGAGGTGTCCTACTTATAGGGGTGCTTATATGTTTCGATTTAATTAAACTGTATCTATGCATGCTTTTAACTTTTAATCACCTCTAAAAATAACATAATTAAGTATTTACGACCTATGTACAAAAAGTAATTAATTTGCCAATTTAAAATCTAAATTTAAACTGGTATGCTGTGACCATTACAATAGTTTCTTCTATAATTTTTTTATATAACAGTGCCACCTATCAGTTAACATGCACGAAAATTTAATCAGCATTGCTTCTCACAATAAAGATTTTACATATGCTCTTCTGTGTAATTTTATCTAGACACTGATATAGTCATGTAGAAAATCGGAGAATGTGAGTAAAAGTAGTACCACCTCTCTGCTAATATATAACCAAATTAAACTCACATTCATTTTCATAATGGTCATCTCACATATGAAGTTTGGTGAATTTATTCGCTATAGAAAATGAGATGTTTTCTAGTAAAAAAGTAAAATTGACAAATGAAAAGGAACCCTAACAACCAAAATGTATTGTCTAATGCCCATTTTAAAACAGTCTAAATCAAAACGTGCCTGTAGGCTCTCTGTTAGATATTCCTGAAAAAAAGGACAAACATTGCATGCAAACCAATAAAAAGAAAGACATTATGCGCTAAATTGCAGTAATTTTTTAATGTTTCAACTGAAGGAAAGACATATTTTTTATAAGATAAGACAGAAGTGATTATATAGTAATAAGATCCTTTTTTTTTTTTAGATATTTACAGCTATTTCTACAAGGGATAAGTAAAATTTCTTTTTTTTAAAAAGTGAAAAAACGGAAGTTGCATTTATTTTTACTACCATAAGTAATGGAAGTATATATATTGTATTAGGTCCAAAAATTCGATATCTAGTTTTCACTTTATTTAGAAGTTTTAAGGCCTCCTGAGTCCAAAAAAGTAGTTTGCGGCAATTGGTTAGTGTGTGTGTATGTGTGCGGGGAATATTTTGGCTGTCATATCTCCAAAACTAAAAAAGATAGAACTATGAAACTTCAGAATTGATACAGGTCTGGTGCAGAGATGAATTTTCAAAATTTTGGTGAAAATTGGAAAAGCGGAAGGGGATTATCAGAAACCGGAAGTGGGACTGAAGTCTTTATCTCAAAAACGGCTCTAACGATTTTCTTCAAATTTGCTACATAAACCCTATTAGATGTCCTTTCGAATTATTTGGTAGGTAAGTTCAGGAAAACTGATAGGCGTTCTGTATAAATAGTTCATTTTCAGGTTTCACAAGTGCGTTCCATGAAAATGGCTGTACGGATTTTTGTCAAATTAGTCATATTAACTCCCTTTTAATTATCCTTCTGTATGTAATTATTTATTTCCTGTCAATAATTGAGTATGCCAAGTTTTGTTAAAAGTCGGTATCCTAAAAACGTCTCTAACGATTTTCTTGAAAATTGTTACATAAATCAATTTTAGATATACTTTTTCATGTATTACGTTGTTATTACAGGAAAATTAACAGTCATTCTGCTTAGGTCAATTAATTTTAGATCTCGGAAATTGGTGTTTTAAAAAATAACTCTACCATTTTTTTAACTTATTGTTTAACTTATTGTGTAAACTTTGTTTTAATGTCTTTACGCGTGTATTACGTTTCTCATACCGGAAAAATTTTAGGTTTCTACTTTATTAGGTCAATTTTATGTATTCTGATCATATTATCTCCAAAAAAAAAAAAAAAAATGCATATAATACGGGTAATGGAAGTCATGTGGTTGTTTCACACCAGATTTTTTTTTTTTTTTTTTTTCTGTCACATCGAGTAAAAGCGTCCAACTTAGGGCAGTATTTGAATGTCCAACTTCTAAGTTAAAGAGGTGTCCAACTTATAGAGGTTGGGCATAATATATTAATCCTATGGATACATTCCGTTCCGAGAAAAAGTGTCCAAATTAGAGGGGTGTCCAACTTGGAGATGTCTAATTTAGCAGGTTTCACTGCATTATACTTTTATCAGAATAAAATATAGATCATTTTTGTAGAGAAATAAATAAACAGAAAGATGCATGTGTGTGTGCATATATTGACCTTGCCACTTAAGAGGATGATGGACATTATAAAACTGTTTTACAAATTACCATTGTGCATACATATCAGGGGACAGCGCAGACATTTTTTTTTTTCTTAATAGAAAAATTTAGAAATCGTTTTCAGTAGTTAATTTTGACTGAATAATATGTAGATTGTTGCATCAAAATAGTTATATTCAGTACAGTGACTGCGCCGACTTCTGATATGACCATTAACATGTAACAATATTAAATACATATATTGAATTTTTTTTTTTTTTTTTTTTTAATATTTAAATTTAAATTTATTTTTTATTTCTTCAGCTTTACTAATTTTTGCTTGTTTCTCTCAACTTCAGATTATTATTGTTTGAATATATACTCACATTTAGGATCTATATCTCTATACTATTATATTCCGTATAGGGTCTATATTCCTTTTTCTGAATGTGAAAGGGAATAAATAAATATATATATTATGTAAGGAATAATTGTGGAAACAAATTTTCTCATAGAATAACATAGGCCTTGACTGTTGACGAGATTAAGTATTGCGTGTTCTTAAAGCAAATCAAACATTTATACTGACATTATATTTACTTCATCTATTTCTAATTTCACTAACATACAAATTTTAAGTTAAAAAAAAAAATCTGATTACACGAAATGATATCTGTCTGTACCCAGGCCTCTTTTTGATTTCTATTAACCCACTTCCTTTTAATACCTCTTTCTGTATAAATAGAATTTGAAAATATTTTTTCTACGAACTCATGAAAGATCTCTCAAATATTTTTTAAAGCTGTTAATCCAGCTTCTTCATCTCAATATAGAAACGCTTCCAACCATCTCATCAGTGACAGAAAAAAAGTTACGATTTTTACGCTCATATCTTTTTTTTTTCTCTTTATTTCTTTAAACTGAGATGGAATTGTGAAAAGTTTCCATCCGCCAGTATGCAGCCTATCTCCACCAGATGGCGTAACCGATCGTCTCTCCGCGGGCAAGAGATTAAAACAAAGTGAAGAGGTGCCAGGAATGTATGAACGGGGGATTGAAGAGCAAACGCCAAGCGGGATTACAAGAGGCAAAGCCGAGTCCGATCTTCAGGAAGGGGTGCCAGGATCTCGGGTTACGCCGTTGTACCGCCAATCATTCATTATTTGAAGATGTGATTGTTGAAAAGAGAAATATGGGAAACTTCCAAAATGTTTACAACAAAAGACATTTTCGAAATTAGGCAAAGCAAGATAAACTCTTTAAAATGAGAAATACAAATACTCTATAAATAACCATTATAGGATGGAAAGAATTCTTAACAACGGTTTTGGGTTGAAATGATAAAGCACAACTCTTCATCAGAAAGAAAAAAATTGTAGGCCCAAGTGCAACATCTATGCTGCAGCGTTAATGCTTTCAGTGTTTGAATCGCACTATATGTATTTTCAACTGTGTTATGCGCTTTTATACTGTCCAAATAAGTACGAATATATTTATAAATTCGATTTATCCGTCTATTCGCAATCTCAATTCCATAAAAACTTTTAGAATGTCTTGAAACTTACATATACTATTAATGTTCTCTATAAAATATTCTGTACTGAAAATGATAGAAATAAAACTCTCTCTGCCCTAATTTCCTATCTATAAACCGCGGCCGCATGTACAGTCGGCAGCATAATGTTTCGAGCACTAGGTAATAACTCCTATATTAAAAAAGTACACTTAAGACTGTTTTGTTAAATAAATCCTTGTCGAATCATGTTCTTAGACTGACTAAGAACATGACTCGATAAGGATTTATTTAACAAAGCAGTATTAAGTGTACTTTTTTTAGACAGGGATTATTGCTAGTGCTCGAATAATTTTGCAGCCGACTGTAGTCCACTGATGTGACTTTTATATGTACTATTTTTAAGGAAACAATAGTATAATCTGTAATTTAAAATTCCCTCCAAAGAAGAACTCGTATAATTCATAAGAAATTGGAATACAATTCTTTTCTTTTGTGGCCGTGCAAAATTTATCATATAAAAATGAAAACGAAAATAATAATAATAATAATAATACATATAATACACGAATATATATATATATATATGTATGTATATAATTGTCTGAAAAGATCGCATTTATTTCAACCCGAAACAGTCGTCGCTTGCTTACTGCATTTTTTGATGTCATGAAGTTTTTATCCGCCATCGTACAAGGAAGATTTTCAATATCCAAGAATGAAAGGATACAATACTTTTTCAGGGGCAGTGATTGAATAATGTATATATGCATACAATAGGTGAATTTCTGCATATCTCTAAAATTGATTAAAACAAGGAAAAAAATAATGAAAATTCGTTACATAAAAAATGCTAAATGTTTGATTTCAGTAATAAACTAATAAAAGGTAAAGGGTGAATAAAAATATTTTTACCTTGCCAAGTAACAAAGATTGCTGAGAGAAAAAAGACATTTCTGAAAGAGAAGCACCATTTCGTGTACAGTGATCTCTGTATCTGGAAATATTATATTATATAAAAATAGCAACAAAACGTAATTAGATCGAAATACACAATATGTAACAATTATATTAATCTTCCAAACAGGGCCAGATTAGGACACGAGCACATGGGTCACTGGGCCAGGCCCTCCAAATTTGGCAGGCATTACCTCCAAAAGCTGCAATATAGTGATAGAAATTTTTACGGGATATGAGTAAAAAAAATATATATATATATTAAATCATTCTTTTTATATTAAACAAGCAGGCTTTGCCTGCTTCGCTGGTCCTTAAACAGAATCACACACTTTTAATCTTTTTTACTTGGGAAAAAAAAAAAAAAAAAAAACAGAATTACTCTTTCTTTTATATTGCTTTATAAATAAAGAAAAACAGAAAACCAATTGAAATTTCCGAAACGCCTGTCTCGGGTCGCCGCTGCCTACGGCAGCGTTTTTCTCGGGCTAAAATATCGGGTACGTATACCTATTGCTTGTGACAATGCTCTAGCTCTACCCGTGGGCATTGCCGCAGGCAATAGAGACATCTGATGAGCATTTGGGTGCTTACTGGATGACAGTTTCGAAATGTATAGCATCTAAAATGTTGAAATAGCGCTTTTATATTTGAATCCCAGTTACATATGAACAACACTATTGTTATTTAAACGTACAAAAAAGAAAGTTATTTTAACTCTCTAGCTTACTATGTATAATTGCGGACGCCAAATAAACTTAAAGCATACAAAAGAAGTTATTTTAAACTCCTAAGCTTTCTAAAAAACTAAATAAATTCTAACAACAACAAAATCTATTTGCTGCTTTTATTCCACTTAAAAATTTGAATACCCAGAAAAAACAAACTAGATGCACACGCATGAGCATCATCTAAATAATCTTTTTTACAATAACAAAAATATATCACGAGAGTTAAAAATATAAAAATGAGAGGATAAAATAAAACATGGACAATAACTAACATCCTCCCACCTTTTGATTATATCATAATAAAGACTCTACATTTCATATATCTAGAACATTTCATAACATTTCAGTCTATGTGGCATTTTAATTAGTCTTCCAGATCTAGTCTTTTTAATTTCCGAGCAGGACCTATCCTCCAAAGGCTGTTCAATTTGTGCTTCTTTCACTGCTGGATTAGGAAAAGTATTTTCAGCACCGTCACTAGATTCTACTTCTAGAGGATAAATTCTTTGTATGGGTCGAAGTATCTCAGAATGAGACGTTTGTAACTTTACGAGGCGCACTCTTCCATCTTTGCCATGTACAAGCTCTATGATGCGTCCTAATGGCCAGTGAATCCTTTTTTTTATTGTCCGCTCCCACCAATACAATGTCTCCTGCAGAAACTGTCTGTTGGCTTCTTCTCACATTCGGTCGCTGAATAAGTAAACCCAAATACTCTGATCTAAAACAATTTCTTAAACTTTTCTGCAGTGCTTGTCTGTATTTAAACCTTCGTTTGAAAGAGTTTTCCTCGACTGCATCATTGGCTGGTAAAATATATGCATGAATACCTTTCAAAAACATGGCAGAAGAAATTGGTTTAATAGATTCTTGCTTTGACATGTAAGTCAAAAGTCGAGAATCGAGAATTGATAACGCTTTCGCAATCAGCCAATACGGTAATCATTTCTTCATAATTCAAGCACGCTCGCCCAAGGACTCTTTTTAATAGATCTTTCATCAGTCTGATGAGCCTCTCCCACCATCCGCCCCACCATGCAGCAGGTGCGGATTGAATTTCCATTCAAATGAATTGGTTGTTCCATCTTTTTGTATATGATTCCAGTTCAGTCGTTTCATATAGTTGGCTGCACCAACAAAATTAGAACCGTTGTCGCGATATATAACATAACGAAAAATCTTCCTCTACGAGATATAAATCTTCTTAAAGCCATCAAAAAAGCCTCTGTAGATGTTGATGTAACAAGTTCAAAATGTACTGCCCGATAGATGGCACATGTGAACAAGATAACTCAACACTTTTGATTGTCTTTCAGAAACAGAGGACCAGCCATATCAATACCAATGATCTGAAATACAGCTGCATCTTTTACTAGATTTTCTGGTAGAGAAATAGGCGAAGATTCCATGTTCTTAGAGTTAAATCGTTTACAAGTAGTACATTTAGATAAAATAGATGTCACAGTTCTTCTTCCATTCAAAATCCAATATTTTTCTCACATCAAATTTAAAAGAATCTGAGGACCTGCATGACAATTTTCAGATGAAAATATGAAATCAGTGGTTTAACAATTTCATGATTAGATGGTAGAACGATAGGAGTCAAAAATCCTTCTTGTCTTGTCGATAAAAAATTTTAGTTTTCACGCGTATTATATCTTAATCATCTTTGAAAGTCTCAAGAGTTTTCTATTTCTCATAATCTTTAGATGAAAAAGCTTCCTTCTTAATCATCCAAGCTATCTTCATTTCTGCTTTGTGAAATTCCTGACTTGTCAATTCTCCTTTCACTTTATCCTTTGAATTACAAGTATTATGTTTAAAACAGAGAATCCATCCAACAAGGCGCACGATTTTTCCATAACATGAAAAATATTGATAGTACCAAGTATTCTCTGAATTTTCATCTACATTTATCAGTAATTTTGTTGATTTTAACTTTTCTTTTTCGACATCTTCTTCGTTTATATTCTGGCAGATGAAATTCATATGTTTATCATACTCATATGGGCCCTTAAGTCACGATGGACCCTCCCATCATTTAAGAGAGACAAGTTGCTTGGCTTTACAACCTCTAGAGGATAGATCCGAGGGATTAATTTCACTGGGAATATATTTCCATAAAGAAGGATCGGACAAATTCCTGATTTCTCGAACTCGGTTCCTAATGAAAACAGACAAATTATCTTCTCTGGTTATCCATGCAAGCATTGTCGTGGAATCACTCCAAAAATATCTTTCCATATTTTCCCAACTGAATGCATCTATTACAGATTTCGATAATCTAGCACCAATCAAAGCCGCTAAAGGCTCCATTCGAGGTATAGTTGGGCACTTTAAAGGACCGATGCGGGATTTGACAGCCAGAAGGAATAATTTCACTTGATCAGCTTTTCCTGTCCTCAAAAATACAACAGCAGCATAAGCATGAATACTAGCATCACAAAATGTATGAAGAGTACAATTTTTTAAATTATCTGGAGTGACTTGAATGCATTGTGGAATCTCAATTTCTTCCAATATATTTAATTCACGAAACCATCTGATAAACTCTTATTTTAGATCGCCGGTAATTTCTTCATCCCAAATTATATCGAATTTCCAGGTTTTCTGTAACGTCATCTTGGAGCAAATCATGACTGGTGAAGTAAAACCAATTGGATCAAAAACTTTATGTGCTACTGATAGCATAGTACGTTTGTTATTTTCTCCAGATTTACCTCTTTCGTCCAGAATACACTGACCTTTAAAATGTCCGAAAATCTGTTCCAGTGAAATCCAAGTACAACAGCTTCTTTACCGTGTTCCATGTCCTTTCTCTCTTCTGTATGTTCCCATCCTCTTAGGTCGAATCCGCCTTTAGACATTAGGTTTTTAGGGCAAGTAATATATCTCTTTAACTCTTCCTCCGTACGGACACTCGTAACAACACTGTCAACATAGAAGCTTCTCAACAATCTTTGTTTTAGTTCTGTGTCGTATTCTTCATCAATTTTAATATGGTATTCAATTACTGAAGCTAGCAAAAAAGGTGAACTCTTGACTCCATAAACGACTCTCCATGACGAAAATTCTAAGCTCACTTCGTTCTGGATTGCTCCACCAGAGGAAACGCAAAAAATCCCGATCTTCTTTTCGGATGCTTATTTGCAAAAACGCTTTCTTGGTATCAGCTACGACACCGAATTTATTTTCTCTAAATCGCAAAAGTATGTCAGGAATTAATTCAATGAGATTTGGACCGCAGTGTAAACATTGATTCAAAGATGGATGGTTTTGGTTTCTTGCAGATGCGTCAAACACTGGACGAATTGGAGTAGTGCTATTCTCCTTTATAACTGGTCGATGAGGTGAGTAGTGTCCATAAAAGGACCTTTCACATTGAAGAACATTTTCAATAATTTTGTCACCAAGCCATCCTAAAAGTACATCCTCATATTTTTCATAAATATTGCTCGCAAGTAGTTTTTGTGTGACATTGGTTAAGCTTTTTTGGCTAAACACAAATTATCGGGTAAAGGTAGTTAATCTTCAGCCCATGGCAAAGATATTTCATAACGACCATCTTCATTCCGTGTTACTGTCAATAGAAAGAGTTCTTTTACTTGACGATCTACTTCCATCTTATATAGTTTTTCGACTGAATCACTTATTCCAAGTAAATCCAATCTCCATAAGTCGGAAATTTCTGCTTCTTTTTCAAACATGGAAGTAACTGATAGGGCTAAATTTTCTTTAGATGAACTTTCTTGAGGAACTTTTCCCATTAATGTCCAGCCTAAAAGCGTTTCCTCTCAAAAACAGCCGTTGATAGAATTTCTTGCACAAAAAGGGGATCTTTCTTGTATTCGTTGCTATTCAAGATAATTTCCTTCAAGGTAGAAATAGTGCATTTAGGAGAAATTATTTCGCCAAGCTCTTTCGCTACAACCTTCAGATCGGCTTTTCTAAAACCTTTAATTGCTTGAAAGATATTGTTTTACTTTGTCCTGTCGCGCAGACGTCACAAAATGTTATTTAAGCGTACAAAAAGAAAGTTATTTTAACTCTCAACTTACTAGATATACTAATTGCGGACGCCAAATAAACTTAAAGCCTACAAAAGAAGTTATTTTAAACTCCTAAGCATTCTAAAAACTAAATAAATTCTAACAACAACAAAATCTATTTGCTGCTTTTATTCCACTAAAAAATTTGAATTATCAGAAAAAACAAACTAGATGCACGCACACGAGCATCATCTAAATAATCGTTTTTACAATAACAAAAATACATCACGAGAGTTAAAAATATAAAAATGAGAGGGTTTAAAAAAAAGCACTTTTTATGTGTTCTTTCTGGCGATGAAATTAAATGCCAATATGTAACAATAATTTGAATTTGGCTGGAACTTTATCATTCTTCTCTGATCGCTCCTGCTTAGAAGATCCATGGATGTAATTCCTAAAAAAATTATCCGTTTGGGGCACCTTCCCTCCTTATTTTATGCAGCAAGTCAATAAAAAAACTGTGCACAAGTTTTTGTCAAATCTTTATTGATTTCGGAATTTCATCCTTTTTAACACCTCTGGATAGAATCTTGGTTATTTTAATGGAAGAACTGTAAATTATGTTTCTAGCGGCAAACAACGCAAGTAGAGGGGATCTTTTCATCTATACGAAAATAAGGGCTAGTGGAGACCATCGAAATGGAAACTTCTCTATTTACATTTGGTCTACCTGCAAAAATACTGTTCTAGATACCTGTGTTATCCTACATAATTGTACTATCCTACGGAAAATTATTTATCTGCCACTTCAAAAACTTCGCTCATACTGGGTATTTAAAAACTGTCTATTCCATAAATGTGGCACTTGTCAATGCCAAATTAAAAACCTGGCAAGATGGTTTCTCCGAATTTGCGGCAATTAACAGCAAATATTTGTCTTGTCGAATGCTTGTGGCCAACCTAACACTGATCATCAAATAACACTCCAGAAATTTGGAACTTTCTCCATGCAATTTGGACAACATATACTACAAAACATTCAAAAATCTCGAAATTTCGGTTTTGATAGATAATATTCTACCATTCAATTATTTCTCCCTTCATAAACAAATTGGTCAGCGTCTTTGTAACATCTTTAGTCCTTCTTTACTTTAACAAATCTTTATAACAGAGTTGCTAGATGAATACTAAAATTTTACTTTTTAACACCCCTAATTTTATATTAAGGCAATAATTTTATAAGGCAATCAAAAACTAAGGCAGACTTAATTGAACCAGTAGAGTAATACTTTAAAATATCAGTGGTGTTAAAAAATAAAATTGTAGTAATCATCTGTCAACTTTGCTTTATAACCTCCGCATTTGAGAAATCCGTATCATCTGATCATTAAAGGTCTCATTAAGGTGATTTTATACTCACTTGAACGTGCGCAAAATTACAAACAATGATCCTGCACCTTTTTATATAAAGGCTGAATTAATTTTAAAGAGAGACAAAAGTGACCAAGTCAAGAATCGAAACATGTTTTCTTGGCCCACCACACCAATATTCTACCACTGAAGTTACCAGGCCGACTTCTAATCACACTAATCTTTTACATGGAAATTAGAAGTTTTCTTTTGTTCTACGTCCTTTACGCAGAGGATCAAACTTGTAATGGTATGTCTCCGATCCACTGCTAGATGTGAATCCCAAACCGTCATCAATCACCCACTATGCAACTCTTGTGTGATATCAATCCCACAAAAATTTAACCTTCTGTTCTGCGAATAACATCGAAGTCTGGATGATAAAAACTGCTTGAACTGAAATTCAAAATAGATTTGTAGTAAGTCTGGAGCCTCTCTTAAAACAATCACTGTTCTCTTGATTTTTATTTATTTATTTATTTATTTATTTTTTAGTTTTTTTTTTTAGTTTTTTTTTTTTTTTTTTTTTTTTTTTTTTTTTGGGGGGGGGGGGGATTTTTTACAGAATTGTTTGATAGGTTATTGGAATTTTATAAAGATATCGGTGATAGAATGCAGTTTGTTGAATATCTTAAACTTCAAATCAATTTGAACTTCAGCAGATAAAAGGCATTTTTACAATTTGTAATAAAGTGAAAGTGCTTATTCTTGATTGGGAAAAGAGCCATATTTTAGTATGAACAATAATAAAAATGAGTCCTCGGCAAAACTATTTTTAACAAAATTATAAATCAAAGAATTTAGACAGAAAGTATGGTTCAGAACATCTAAAAGAGAGTATTATTTTAAGAAAATTCTGCTTAAAATATGATCTGCTTTAAGTTTTCAAATTAGAAATACAGAGAAAAATGTACTGTCACCGTATTTAAAAATATAATAGCCTAGCAGGAGAGCCATCTTCTTCGTGAAGGATCAAAATTGAGAGAGCATGTCTCAAAATCATAATTAGGAGTGAGTTTCAGGTCGTCATCAATTGCCCATAGCGTGTGCCACGCTATGTGCCACTTAAAATACACTAGTGCCACTTAAAATCTAATGAACATTAAACATTAAAGATGTAATAATAATTATAAGACCAGCAGATTACTAATTGTTAAAAAATAAATAATAAAAAATTGAAACGGGAATGAACAAGTAAATTTAAAATTAGTCTCTAATGATTTGACGCAAGTTAAATTTTCTGTTAAATCCAAAATGGTCTTTTCGATTATGATGGAAACTAGCACGTAAGACACATGTAAGAAGTAAAAACTTCATCTCAAATACAGCCAAGAATTCTTTTTATGCGACAATATGGAATTGTACAACTTAATCCTGAACCAATCAAATTTAATCTTGAGAGAATTTTTAAGATTCAGCAATATATCTGAACATAGTAAAAGATAGTACATGTACAACCATATTGGAACTTTCCTAAAATAAAATAAATTGCGCAAGCGTTTAGACAATCACAATTTTGCGATGATAGTGGTTCTTGTCACGGAGAAGCTGAAAAAAATAAATTTCTGTTATAAAGGGAAAATTTATCATTTGTGGCGATGTTGCATATTTATCAATTTATTGTAACATTGGTTACAATAAGAAATGTCTTAGAACTTCATTATGACCATGACTTGGAAGCAGTCCAGACATTAATCCGGGGGAAAATAGGGACACAAATTCCTTTATTTAAATCAGAGCTATAAAAAGTTATTTACAGAGTATGGTGCAATGAAATATGCTTAATAGAATAGGCTTAACGGCAAATGGTAAAATAAAATGCTGAATATTTAAATACAAAACATTTTTGCGTTAATTTTAAATATACAGGTGATTATCTATCTAAGACGATTAAATATTGCATAATGTTTAATGTTTTGAATTGTCTTCTTCGTGCAGAAAAGGGCGTCGTATGAAAATACGGGTGCCCAACGACCCCAGAAATCAGCATTTCAGAATTAGTCACTGAAGTTTAAAATTAATGTAAATCCAAATGGATGAATTTTCAAACACTGAATTGGCCGATATGCACCTCAAATATGAGCTTCTGACTCTGTGATGGGCGTGTCCTTCTACGCTTGAACAAAGGAATACTTCTGCACAGAAGTACTTCTCGTTGTATGAACTTTACATGCCTTCACACAGAAAGCTATGTGTGAATAGTTGTTTAGAGAATGCTTTCATGAATCGATGACAATCGACAAAGACGCCGAATAACGAGAAGGATGGCTTATAACTTTCAGAAGCAAACCAAATACGAATGCACGAGCAGAATCTCAATAATTGGGCATTTTCCAATCTACTTTATGGAAGATATTGCCAGAAAACTAAATAAGTCCACATCATTTGTAGCACCCCCATGCGGTGACGTTTCAGAATTGCCAATACCAAAGTGATTTTCCATTAATTTTCTTACAGAGCTGCAGCAGACTCCATATTTGGTGTCTCAGATTTGTTCCTAAATAAGTAAAATTTTACAAGAGTGAATGAAACATTCCAACTTTGATAATTCTTGATAGTTCTAAATTTATGGGGCTTTAGTGAAGCCCTATTGTGGCACAAAAATGTGTAGCTCAAAGCAGTTTCTCTTTAAATGTTTGGACAATCACGATGACGACCTCATTGGACCTTACATCGATACCAATCGTCTGGGAAGTAGGAAATACTGGATCTTTCTCCTTTCTGTAGTAAGTCCAGCCAGAAATTATCAAAAATCCTATGTTCCTTATATGCACGGTAGTTGTGCTTCTCAATATGATTGGCGCAATTTGTCCATTACAAAAAATAACGTGCGGATATACACCTAAATGTTACATTTAAACGCACCTAATTAGATGGTTTTCGTACATTTCATTTTCCAGCTGTATCGCCAGACTTGGCTTCTGATATATGAAGTGTGAAATATTTTTATTGAATCAGTTGAAGACGTAATCATTCCTTCGTATCTCTGTAGCTATCGCGGAAATCCGAGACACATCATAAATGTTCCAGATTGATAGCAATTTCATACGTGCTTGTGGTTGAAATTTCCACTCTGTAGTATCATGTAATACTTTTTGTCAATGTAAAACTTGTCATTAAAAAGCTTTATGTTACAGTATTATGCTTTTATTTTGGTTCTTAGTTATTTTAAAATTCTTTTGACCTTAAATCGTGTAAAGGCATTTTTTCCGACCCTGCAATGTTATCTAATTGCAAATTCTTTTGGGTATTTAATTATTTATAGCAGTTTGTCATCCAAAAAGGCATTCGATTTCCTGATTGACTGAATATATGTATTATATGTAATATATATATTATTTATTATTGGTTTAATTTATATTTTTCTTCATTAATTTGTAAAATGTAATAACATAATAGCAGACACTTAGTCATATACATTGTATATCTTTACCCCCTTTTTTTTTTCTCTTTTAGTTCGTTTGGAATATAAATGCTATAGTATTTTTTTCTATTTCAGTGCTTTGTTTAATCATACTACAAACTGTTCAAACTACATTTACAAGATAAGTCAATTCGAAATAAATAAATAGCGCACAAATCTTTTCAAAGTACGGAAATAAAAAGGAAAAATATGTTTAAAAAATTTCTTAAAAAAAAAAAAAAAAAAAAAATCCTTAGTCAAAATTTTCGAAGAAGAAACAATATCCCCAATGTGAAGAAAGAAGTGAATAGTTTTATCTATTCTTCGACCACATTTCATGAAACCATGGAAGCCTCTGCGCAAGCGCTAATTCAACGAGTCCACTGTTAAAATAGGGGTGACAGTCATCCGGCTCATAGAAAATGAATGATAACAGAGCGTGAATTATTGGATGTTTTCCAAATCACAACCTGCTGGCCAAGCTGGCATCCCTCCAACATTTTGGACGCGTCGTCGCTGTTAGTTTTATGAAACGTGGCTGCACTGTAAATTTCGTAAATAATAATAATAAAAAAAAAAAAAAAAAAAAAAGAAGAAATAAATAAAAAAATTATTATTATTATTATTTTAAATGTATTTTCTTTATTATTTCAAAAATAATTTATATCAACTATACATAAGTATAATTATAGTTTTACTTCAACAATTAAAACTTGTTTAGTCCGATTTCGATTTCTATTACTAAACAGATTAAAAAAAAAACTCTTAAGCCTTAATTTCAAAGTCTTCATTATCATTCAAATTCTTCAAATATTTACCCATGATATAATCTCTTCTCCGACTTTTTGCAGTCATTTTGACTCCTTAGCTTAGAAAAACTTCAAAAAAGAACTTGAAAGAATGGACTTTGTACAACTCCTGGCGGAATAAACTTCTATTCGCCAACATTAATACCGCCAAACAACGTGACAACCCCAAAAAGTCACCCCGGGCTACGTCCAATCGAACAGGAATCTGTAATTAAAACGGCTTCGCCTTCTCATACTCTCTTTCACTCTCACACTTCGATATGATAATGAACAAACAGCGTCCAGGAGATATTTTCCCGCGCTCTACATCTCAACTCGACTCGAAATTTATCGGATTGTCGGGCGGGAAGATGGTTAATTACCTTACTCGCTAAGCCCTTAGAAAGGCAGAAAAGAGCAACGGGGAAAACTTTTAACGCCCTGATTGACTTTGTAAGGATAATTTTCCGTAAAACGAAAAAGTAACCCCCAGGCTCTTGGATAGAAGCAGCTGATTTAATTTCGTTATTCGTTCAGCGAATATCGGTTTTAGATTTTTTAGCTGAAAGAATTTAGTGACGAGGTTAATTTGCCTGGAGATTGGCAGTTGTAAGACGCGATGAATTGTCAATTGACTTAAGGCATCTTAGTGAAATAGCACTTAAGTAAATTGATTTTCACCTTTCTATCAATAAAACTCATTTTACGAAAACCTGTTGTGTTTAATTACAAAAATAATTAAATCCATGGTAATTCTGTTTTAGAGTATTCAAGTAAAGATGTTCAGTTTAAAGTAAGAAAAGATTAATTTATTTATATAAGCGGCATTCACACTCCCAGAAAATATGTGAATGGTAAATTAAAACGAAAAATAACACTTTTGATGGAATTTGTAACATTGTTGAAAGAAAAAGTTACCATCTTAATGATTAAATGAATTTATCATTACTCTACAAAGGTTGTTACTTTTATTACTTTTCATAGTCCAAGTAAAAACAAAGAAAATAATATTTATATTATGAATGAAAAATGTCAACCAAACCATATATTGGAACTTTCAAATTTAAGCAAAAAAAAAAAAAAAAGTTTCCTTATTTCTAAATGTGGAGGTTTGCATTGCATTATTAATTCAGAAGCGTTTTTAAATAAATAAATAAATAAATATATACTCATAAAAAATTATATATATATATACATATATGTATGAGATATCCTTATCAACAAACTATTGTAAATGAAAACGAAAAATAGCGCTTTTGATGTAATTTGCAACATTGATGTAAAAGAAAGTAAAACTTACCTCTTAATGCGCAAATAAATTTATCACTCTGCACTTTTCTTTTTTTTTTTTTTATGTATGTAATTGCTTTTTGTAGTCCAAGTAAAAACAAACAAAATAATATTTATACTATGACTGAAAAATGCCAGTCATATTGAGATTTTCAAATTTAGCCAGAAAAAAGAAACAACCAAAAAGTTTCCCTATTTCTAAATGTGGAAGTTTGTATTGTTAATTCAAAAACGTTTATATATATATATGTGTGTGTGTGTATTTTAAATAAGCAAAATGCGATTGAATTTTAAAATGTATAGAAAGAGTAGGTATGTTAACAAATCGCTGAAGAAAATTCAAAGGATATCGTTATCAGCAAACTTGAACTCAAAATGCACATGACATACTATGATTTCAAAGAATCACCTGATCTTGTTCTTGTAGCCATGAAGAATTTTACACAGCGGAAAAATTCCTCTCGTCTCATCATAACTCGCTATCTCTACCCATAATATGTTAAGACCTAAAGTTAAATAACTTCGAAAACTTAGAATTCATTTCGTGTATAGGTGGTGCCTGGTCCCTCGTTGGTGGGGGCAGATGCCTACTTCCTTTTATACCTAGGCTATCTTATATAACAAAAGTCTATTATCACTTAACGAAACTGAATTTTCACAACTTCAAATTTATTTTCAATATTGGTAAAGAATTTACCCATGAATTATACATTATTACATCTCTTATCAGCACTTAAATTCATTCTTTTTGGTTGAATGCAAACTGCCTCTAAAAGCTTATACATTATAAAAATTTGAAGTGTCCTTTCAACTAGCAACCAGCAATTAATCATCCTTAACAGCAATCTAAGATGCAATAAATGACGTTACATCGATATATCTGAGATCCTGCAATCTTCTAAGTGTTCTGTAATAGCATAATTTACCAGAAAAATAAAATAAAATAAATAACTAAATAAAATATTTAAAAAAAAAAATCACCAGATTAATACGGTTATTCAAAGATTATAATGTTAGAGCTATATCTTCACTATAATGTTCGATTTATCTACAATAGAATACATGTGGTGCCATCTGGAATGGTAGTTTGTCTCTAAAAGCTTGCACCTTTATTTATTTATTTATTTATTTTTGTTGTTGTTGTTGTTTGTTTAAGCAATTCTAAACGAATGTGCTGCAATATATTGTACAAGAATATGCATATCATACGTCCTTAATTTCATGTCAAAGGAATATACAAATATTTCTATTAGGAAATAATTGTATTATAGATAAGTGTAAGAAATAGAAACTATGCTTAGATCATATTTTTTATTCAGCAAAGACGATGATCAATAAGATTCGGAAGTTTATTTAATATGTTTTGTTTTCCATTGCAGAGTATTTATTTGTTTTGTTCTAATATTGCAATAGCTAATATATGTTTACGAACAATGGTTTCTTGTTTGTAAAGCTGTTTATTTCATAATGGTTAAATTTCATACATGATTTTAATTTACACCACGATAATAAAATAGTATATATAACATCTAGACTGAACAATAAAAAAAAATTAAACTGAGATGCCATTTTAACAGAATGTACATCATAATTCAGACTGTTTGAATATCACATTTTTCTTTTTATAGTAAATTTTGTTTCCAAATAGCTCAAAATAAACAAATAAAGATTATTTTCAAAAAAGAAAAGAAAAAGAAAAAGCCGCTCTTTGATATTTTTATTTTTATTTCCAAAAACCATCTATTTTATCATTTAAATGTTAGCGATGAAATAGATAGTGATTTTGCCAGATACCGAACATATGAAGCTCTGTATACGAACACCCGATATCTGACAAAACCACTATTCGTTTCATCCTTATTTTTGTTAACGATTAAATTGGCCGTTTTTGAAGCTAAAAATAAAATTATCCAAATGGGACTTTTTATTTTGTATTTTTTCTGTGCCCCTTAGTGTAAATTGATGCCTCATAAAATCATTATTACTCATATTATTTTCTGGAATTGTTATTACTCATTCAAAAATGTTCGTGTTAGAATATGATTTAAAAATTATTTATTGCATCATTGACTTTTGTTGTACATTTTCAAACCTAAACGGGCTGTTGATAGTCTGGGGAGTAGAAGAATCGAGTAAATTGAAGCAATCGCATATATTTTCTCTATAATTAATTTATCAAAAGATTGATTAAAATATCAAAATTTCTTAAAATTTAAATCAATTAGAGCTATTAATCACTGCTAGATCTTTAATCAAGAAAACTTCTTTATGATGACTTGTATTTTTCAGATGCAGCAAAATATGTTTCTTATAAATAAATAAATAAATAGAATAATAAAATAATTAAATAAATAAATAAATAATGTTTCAGCATTACTGATTTATTTACATGTCCACAAAAAAATATTGAAAATCATCACGGAATATTGCTCAAGGCAAATTTTTAATTCTATTACGCATATTTTGCACATTCGAATGATGTTGGAACGTATTTATGATTTAGTAGACACGATATAAATTTGTAAATACAGTTAAAAGTGTTACGATTTTTATGACAATTAAAATGTTGACAGACAGACATGTAAACCTAAGTCATAAGCAATTTTGAGTTTTGTTGTAAAATGTTTAAAACAGCCTTCTAACTATTATTAAACATTGAAAGATAAATTATATCAACAAGTGCAATTATTTTGATTGAATTATTATAAGCATTAAAATAATAATAATAATTAAAAAATCACAATTATTTTAATTATTTTCACACGCCTGTATGTGTAAATTCGATTAAATTATTTTCATTTCAAATATATATAAATCCCTATGAAATATTTTTTCTGAATTTCACCCGTTTACTGTGGGCAAATTTTCTTATTTTGAACGCCAAGCACCCCTCCTCCCCTTTTAACATTTCTCTAAAACGTTGCTGTGTTTAATAAAAGTTTTTTAAATATTACTGTTAAAATAATTTTAATTTTATTCACTGCAATTATTGCGTTAATTAAGAAAAGCACCTTTTTACTCTCTCTTACCCATAGGGTCGAGAAAGTATCGTTTTAGGGTCAAATTTTCGAACGTGAGTTTTTGTTATATTTACATGTTCTGAGGTCCACTGAATACGAAAATCATGTTTCTAGCGAATGGTCTGTGTGTCTGTCTGTGTGGATGTCTGTGTGTCTGTTATCAGCATATCTCAAGAACAAATAGTAGCAGAAATTCCAAACTCGGTATTCTAAATGTGTATCATATCGGGATGCTACAGTAAGCTTTTCGTTGAGATGAAGCAAATGGTTCGTGTACAGGGACACTCATAAGTATTCAAATACATTACGTCTATGGGGGAAATTGCAGGTAAGTAGAGTTTAACATCTATGGACTGCACTAAACCAAATGAAACGAATATATATATTTTTTTTTGTAATACAGATAGTCAACTGGGAAAATTTTTTTTTGTGTATGTAGGAGACTCGCCTGGAAGTTCCCCTTCGAGGGGAGTAAATTTTCATGATGGGTATCTTTCAAAAGAGCTCGCCAATACCTTTAAAACGAATGGTTGAACCATCGATCTGCGATAATTTAAAATAAAGTTATCGATTTTTTTTTTTTATTATTATTTTCTTTTTTTTATGTAACCTTGAGAATAAATTCAACTTTTTTTTTTTTTTTTTTTTTTTTACTACTTCTCTAATATGGAAATCGTCTGCATTATCATAAAAGATAATTCATTTTAATAATAATTTTAATAAATTATTTTTTAAAAACAGAATTATTTTTTAATAACCGAATTAAATTCTATATAAATGTAGGTGAATTAATGAAACGGGGGGTTGAGGGGGGCGGTAGCCCCCCTCACACAGAACTAATTATCATATAAAATTCTTCCTAAGTCTAATTTGAATTGTTTAACATAGGTTTACATAACAGTACTCGTTATCTTACCTCTTAATCTCCAATCTGTATTTATAGTATTAAATTTCAGGGTAAGAGAAAGTCGTGTGAGTGACACACCAGATTGTTTTACATAATGTATTGCCTAAAGGCGGGGCTGTTTTCTTCTTTTGTCTGCTATTTGCGGACACTCGTGCGAAAAGGGCTAAAAGTGATCTTGATAACATTTCATAACAATTGAAAAAATACCTTATCATATTTCTTCCAATGAAGATATTGTGTAATATTTTATTACTTTACTAGCTGCCTTCGGCGACCAGCTGGTTCGCGATCCCTGAAAAATCCGACTTTACGAAACTCCCGCTCGGTCGCGCCTGCGGCGCCTTTTTCCCTTTTCAGGTCTAATAACAGCTTATTGATATATCGTGAAAATAGCTTATTGAAATCGCAGTAAATTCCCGTGCGGTAGCGCCTTCGGCGCCCTTTTCCCTTTTCAATATCTGAAACAGCCTGTTCGCTCACCATGTTATGATCTTTCAAATTTCTGACTTTAGCTAAGTCCCGCTCGGTGGCGCCTGCGGCGCCTTATCCCCGTTTTCGAACTTACAACAACTTCCTCGCTCATTAGAATTTGAAATATTGAAATTTAAAAATATTACAGCGCCATCTGGCGGTAGAAATTTCTGTAATATATTGTTCACTTCCAAATCAACAAAGCTTTCAAATAATGTATTACTTATGAAATTATTTTAATTAGTAGCTGAGATACAAAAGAAAATCTAATCAGGACACCTTAAAACGTGTAAATTAGGTGAATCTCGAATTCCACTTTCGATAATATAAAAATGAAATTATACTAATTAGAAGCTGAAATACAAAGATAATACAAACATTTTTTTTAAAGATTTGTGTCTGACTTATCTGTGGTTTTCTCCAAAACTTGCTTAATTCCGGGCTATATACCGTTAAAAATTATTAGTACGAAATGTGAGCGAAAATCTGAATTTGAAACTCTGTAAAATGTAAAAGAATAGAAATTTTCTGGTTTTTCCGTAGTTTTCTCCGAATGTTTCGTACAGAATTTGAACGGCTTATATCATTTTAATAGCCTGCAATAAAAATACTTTAAAATATCTTTTGAATGATGTATTATGTATTACAATAATGAATATCTTTGATATATTTTAGACTCAAAATAGCTAATCTATCAAGGGCGATTAACGATTTCTATTGAAATCCGTCTCTTTGATAAATGAAATAATTAAGTGTTCTGCCTGTTTCCAACTAAATTTCATACTTTAGTTAATTTTAAAAAATCTATTTGCTGTAGAGATAAGCCACTTGCACGCTTAGATTCGGAAAAAAAATCTCCTTTCATTTGGTACCAAATTCGTAACGATCGGACTAATATTTCTAAATTATTTTCCACTTTTTCTGTTTTTAACTTCGTTAAAATATCTATTTTTATGCAATCGCGGTGAATTCTCAGTCATTGAGATCGCTTTTTGATTAGACATGGGTCTACATTTTAATTAATATCTCCGCAACTAATTAAAATTTTTAAATTCTGTTTTCACTATGCGTTCGGTCAGGCTTCGGGGCACCCGTATGTCAAATTTTGTACTTCTGCGTTCAATAGGGCTGAACGTATAGATACTCAGACAGACGGACAGACAGACGGACAGACAGACAGAGAGAGAGACAGACATCTTCCTTTATTATTATAGATAATGAGGATATCAATAAACATAAAATAAAAAGTAGAAAATTAGCAAAGATTTAAAATGGCTTTGAGTAGAAAAAAGATTCAAAGATTTAAAACAGCTTTTATATTAAATAAAATCTGTTCCCTTTCCTTCTTATAAAATACTTTTTTACTTTAAATTAAGTGCTTTTTAATATTAGATTTATGTCTTCTTATAACTTTGGATTATATTTGTCTTGCTTTTTTGTTCAGTATTGGTTGCGCTTTGTACGGATGAAATGTACATGAATATTTGTAATTTCTTTCTGCTTACAGATATACAGAAACTCACCTATATTTGCATACAATATTTCAGTTAATGCCCCTGAAGAGTGTAGAACATTGCATATATTCATTTTTTGATTTTGTTTATCTTTTCATTACTTTCTTAATTAAATCTTCAATCTCGTAATGTAATATTTTTAATTTCCTCATGTGATAGTTTTTCTTTCTTCCTGTGATATATTTGAAAAGATTTTTCAAGTTTATATTATGTTAGATCTACAGGAAAGTTCTGCCCTTTTGAATTAAAATACTGACATCGGAAATTTATCCTGGATAATTTTTAAGATATTCTTGGGTAACTTTCAAAAAATGATAACACAGGCTTGCGATGAAAAACATTCAAGGTAATTGATAGCTAAACTTCGTGTATTTTTTGGTGCTGATTTAAAAAAAATATATATAACGGAAAAAAATTTCTACCACGTCACGTTTTCTTTAAACCTTTCAATTTTACTTCGATTTTTAACACATACATAATATTTGCTCCTCTTGGTCAATCGTCTATTTTATGTAAGTTGCTTTAATAAAAACAAATAAAATAGTATATTGGTGATTTTCTTTTAGAAACTGCACCGTAACTAGATGTAAAAAGCTCCCAAAGGAACTTTTTATTTCTCTCTCGTCCAGAGGCGGCTCGTGCGATCTAGCAATAGTAGTTTTCATCCATTTAAACCTATAGAAAATAAATCAATTGCTGAAAAAACAATTTGCTACTGCAAGAATCGACCGTTTTACAAAGATTTAAAGGGATAAAAGCACTGTAGCCAGACAATACATACAATATTGTTCGAGGGAAAAAAAAAAAAAAAAAATCTATGTATCGCTATCGATTAAAAAAAATTTCTGGTGTGATAGGAAAAAATGAAGGTCATTTTCGAGATCATCACACCAAATAATATAAAAATCAGTGAAAACTCCTCTTTTTTTAAAACTTCAATTTCGCAGACTTGTGTAAATGGTAAAGTACTATGTAAATATTGTCAAACAAAAATTTGCGGTGTCATTTTATTAATTCAAAAGAACAGAACTTTTAGTTAGATCTAATATATATATTCTAATACAGGGCTCGAAATTTCAACTCATACAACACTCGCCGAAAAAAAAGTTTTACTCGTCACAAAATAGGATTGTCATTTTTTCCTTTTTTACGTATTTTAGGTTTTTTATTTTTCTTAATTATTTGAAATGCTTTTACAAATATATCTAAAATTATATACCGGGTGATCCAAAAGTCAGGAAAAACTTTAAAAATGAATAATTTGAAAACGAATCAAGATACAAAGATACGGTTTTCGCCAAACGGATGAAAAAGAAACCGGGTTTTGTGTGGCAACGAAATAAAAATTAGTTCTGTTGGCGACCAACAGATGGCGCTATAGTGTTTTATTTCACCAAAAGATGATCTACAAATGAAAAAAGTGTTGATAACTTACAAGTCAGCTTAATTACAGTTAATTAGTACTACTACAATAACTGCTCAATGTGCTGTCCATCATTCAAAAGTACAGCTGTGAGACGATTCACCACACCGTTCACAGGATTTAGTAGCGTTATGGCAGCGTTATTTCTTGCGTTATGGCAGACACATTTTGGCAGATGTCATCTTTCAGTGCTGCTAGTGATTCCGGTTGGTCGCGGTACACTTTTGACTTCAAGAATCCCCACAGCCAAAAGTCACAGGGTGTCAGATCGGGAGATCTTGGAGGCCATGCGTGATTAAAGTAGCGACTGAGAATGCGATATTTCGATGCATGTAAGCTTCGACAACCATTACCTGCCGCAGTTGCTCCTTTTTATATCGTTTGTTGCTTTGCATAATCCTACATCAGAAATCCGACAGCGCCATTTGTTGGTCGCCAACAGAACTATTTTTTTTTTTCGTTGCCACACAAAACCCGGCTTCTTTTCCATCCGTTTGGTGCAAACCATATCTTCGTATGGTGATTCGTTTTCGAATTATTCATTTTTAAAGTTTGTCCTGACTTTTGGATCACCCAGTATATTAAAAGTGTGTCGTATATCATCAGGTTTCATAATCATCTATAATTAAAAACCATTGTGATGTATTGTATTTGAGATTTGAAAAAGATTAAAATATCTACATAAATCTACATAAATACTACTTAAAATATCTATATAAATGCAAAGAGTCAATAAAAAAAAAAAAAAAAAATGTCAAACAATATCCTGTGAAAATCTTTTTATTATGAAAGATTAAGCATTCTTATTACCATGTTTTTATTAACCTCTATTCTTGTTTGTTTGTTTGTTTGTTTGTCCGGTACAAATCTTGCAATCTATTTTAACATCCCTACTGGCTAGACATTTGAAACTTTCACAGTAGCTCAGAACTCGGTGACAACAGAATACTTCGAAGTCAGATTTTCGAATTTTCGAATAGTTTTCTTTTAATTAATTAAAATATGAAAATAAGCTCATAATAGCAATAAAAATAGTCATTAAAATATTAGCTATAATTTAATTGTTGCCCCCCCCCCACCCCCCCCAAAAAAAAACAAAAAAAATACGAGTTTATTTTCTTTCGACATAAAAATGAATACATTTAATTAAACGTGAGCGTTAAAAAATTGTAAAAAGTTAAATTATGCATCTGGCAAAAATTGACGTCATTATCACTTTAAAGATTTTCTTCACATTGATAAAGTGCTAATGTAGTTCATGATGCAAATGTATGTTGTCCTGAAAGGATTAATATTTTATTTTTAAAGCCAACTTTTTTTTTTTTAAATTCAAATTTCCCGTAACTCTTTAACCAATCACATTAGAACGTCCATCTTTGGAATATCGATAATAAGGATTTTCTCGCCAAAAGTCGCTATGGTCAAAAAGTCGCCAAATTTGGCGCCAAATCCATTACCTGCCTATTGGAGCTTTTTAATGCGCTTTAAAGGGAAATTTAAGCTATTTTAACGCGGAAAAGAGCTGGAAATGCAGAAAATTGATATTTTATCAACTTACTAAGCCTCTTTGAAAGAATTTATACAAAAATAAATACAATTATTTACAATTTCGTAACAATACGCATTGATAAAGTGCTAATGTAATTAGTTCTATAGCTATGATTCAACAGACAATTTAAAAACGTGGTTTTAAAAAAGTTTTTTATCTTATATTTATCTATTTATTTACTAAACTTTTTATATTAGAAATGTCTCTTTCATCCATTTTATTTTTGTAATCAGACGGAATGTCGATGTATATAACTTGTTCGTTGTTGTCATTTGAAATAGCCATTTCGGAATAACATTTTCGATAAAATCGTTGTTTACAAATCATCACAAGTGCAAATCATTGGTGCTTCAGTAAAAAACTGGAAAATTTGAACTGTTTTTTGATCATTATTCAACAAAATAAACATAGGCAGTATTTTTAAAAGGGCTCGTGCTCATTTTCATGTGACAATATCGCATAGGCAAACTTTCGCATATGATCTCTTATCTCGGATAGTGGGTGACGTACAGAGGTTCTTTGCTCATCTACTATTCTCACTCTGCTTGGAGAAATAACAGAGTGAGAAATGAAACTGCCGAATAGATCAAAACTTTTATGTATGCACTAAGCATTTTTCCTTTTCTAGGCTGGGGCGATCTCGGGCAGCGCACACACAGACTCGGGCTCTCCAAGAATCTAAAAAGGAGAGGTTAAATATGAGGTTATAAGAAGGCAAGATTTTGCCATATTTAAATCTATAACAATGATGTTTTCTGTCACCGAATCGTGTAAGAATTCTATCTATAACTAGACCAAATTTTTACTCGCCACAGTAAAAATTCCACTCGCCAATGGCGAGCTGGCGAGCGGAAATTTCGCGCCCTGTTCTAATATATATTCTTTAATTTCCTTTCTTTGAAAGTATTAATATTTCTTGATTTACGTACAATTTAAATTAACATTTAACTAGTTTAAACTTTAATTAACTTTAAAATAAAATTTCACTAGCTCAATAAATAATTACTCTGTGTATTTTATCGTTGATGAAGATGCTCACTCGTTATCAATTAATCGATTTTTGCAAAGCTTTCATTTTTAATTTAATTTTTTTGTTGGCATCATCCTATTCTCCAGTTTGTGTAAATGTTTTACATGTGGCTACTATGCTTTTTTCTAGTTTTCTCTCTGGATTCCATGAAGAATTAATTTAATAATTAATTTAATTTCTCATTCAATGTGGTTTTGCTGCTTCGATCGGGGCTGGAACAATATAAATTGCTATGATTAGCTATATTGTTTTACGAAATCGATGCAGCTTTCACAGCTTTATGAAGTACACGCCCCCTGATGCGTACTTACTTCTAATTTTAAGCATTTTCATCCAATTATTTCTGTGGTCATTTATTTATTTTTTCTGTCATTAAGTTTAATCGTCCTTTTTTTTATTATTATCATTCATGTCGGTGTAAGTAATTTAAATTGTTTTTGTCTCTTATTGGTTCTTAATCTGTAGCGCAACATTTTTGTGTCAGTCTTTCCTAAAAGTTAAAATCAGTTCTATTTTTTTTTTTTTTTTGTGTGTGTTGGTATTGTTTTGTATCTATTAATTGCTAAATTTTAAGATTAAATTTTATTACGATACATATCATTTATATAGATACTTTAATGTATTAATTTTTTTATTACTCTAAAATAACCCAATAGAATGCACAAAAAGTATTATTACATACATACCACACCACTGAAATTCAGACAGATGTTTTGTATATTTATTCTTAGATAGGAATTTTTATCCAAAGCTGTCTTAGTACACAATAGACTGCATTAACTTCTATCCGAGGTAGAGTTAACCTTTTTAGTAAACTCTGCGCGCAATGAAAAGGGAGAATGACTTGCCACTTCTCGTCGACTGCATTCTTCCATAGTTCGCAGTGTATGCACAGCATGGCGTACTACAAAGACCTACGTCAGAGTATGAATGAATGGAAGTCACTACGCATTTCATTGAAGAAAATACTTCATATTTTTGAAGAGAGAGAGACGTGTAGTCAAGAAAAAGAGTTGGCAGTGTTTGCTAGAAGCGATTTTTTGACATCGGTGTCAGGTGATTGTTGAAGAAGTTAGGGTAAAGATGTCTAAATTTCTAGCATGCTGGTAAAGATGGGTGAAAGAAGTCTGATAATACAAAAAATACTTTGTTACCATGATTGCAAGTGCATGCGACGGGCTTCCATTTTCAAGGGTCCTCAATTTTTAATATTTCAGTTTTTGCCAATGTTAAAATATATACAAAATAAAATAAAAACCTCTCTTTTTTTTATTATTTTTTATTTTTTTTTTTTTCACAGATTAAAGTTTATTCGTGTATGTAGTACTAATGAACTAACTGCAATACTGACCAAGCGGAATTTCTATTACAGAACTGTCATTTAAATGTATAACGACCTTTTTGATGCAATTTTGTTCTTATATGGCCTCCAAACACCACCTATACTATGGCTGCCTCAGGTCCTTACAGGAACTAAATTAGACTCCTAATTAGGAAATATAGTGACCAATGAATGGGGGTAAATACTATAAAAATTAACGAAGGAAATTAAAAGAAAAAAAAAATAGAGCATGTGTATTTTTAATATGTTTCATTTTGCTCACAATGGTAGGTACATTTTCATATTATAATATCTCTGTTTTACCCATATATATATATTGGTTTCTGACAGGCAAAAGACATTATAAAACAAAAGAAATAAAATATTATTACATAGCGAATTGTCTTTTTTACCACCAGTTCTAGTCTCAGACTTTCTTTAAAGTTTTCCTTGTGCCAACAACAAACACATTACCTAATATCAAATATCAAATATCTTTATCGGGGCTCATTTTATCTTTTAAGAAATGGCAACACTTTTATAGAGCTAGAACTGACCTGACGTCCATAGAAGTTCGAAATCGTTCATCTTCAACCCAGTGTTTCCATCTTGGAAGAGACTTTTTTAATTCAATAATTACCACTAATTTTGAAGAATGATGTTGATATATATTACACTCGGTTACACAAGCATACAATTAATAAACATTACAATTAAAAATTAGTGATGTAGTATATTGAAAAGGAAAGTTTCTACAAGTTGGCAAATCTACTTCAAACTAATTTGCTTCTCATATTTGGCAGAATTTGCATACTCAGCTTTACAGTTTTATTGATGTCAATTTCTTTTTCCCTATTTTTTTCCAATATACTTCAGATTGTACGTGCGTGAAATTTTCGAGGTTATTTCTATATTCCCAAGCTGTAGTAGTCAGTGTATATAGAAGATGTTGTTTTCACAGAAAAAATGTAGATTATTGCCTAAAATGGCATTATATCATTATCAAAGGGCACTAAATAATTTTTGCTTGTAACATTAAACTAAATTTTGTTAGAAAATGAATTATTCCCTACTTAACACTCGTGTTATATTTAGTATAACGGCGTTATGTCGTTAATGGCATTGACCGATTTTTGATCGTACCTATTATCAAATTATTTTTTTTTAGAATACTTTTTTATTCACCCCGGTTGTCTGTCATTCTGTCTGTCATCGAGCCACTTTTCTACTATATTTTGACTCAAGGGTCCTCCTTATGAATATGAGTGACCTGTGAGTAACCAGTGAGTGACCCCTGGGTGATCAGTGAGTGACCCATAAATTACTCAGAATATCAGAAAATTTTACAATATTTGGAGGATTTCAAAACTCCGCGTCCTGCTTCATTTCGGTTTTACGTTTTAATTTCGTTTTTTTCAGCTTTAATTTAAAAAATATTATTTAAAAAAAAAAAAAAAAAAGATTTAAAATAAAAAATGCTTTTTTTATTGGCGTCCTAAAAAGTAGTAAATAAGACAAAATTTTCTGTATTCAAACCAATTCAAAGATCAAAAGCATTATGACAATGATCAAAAGCATTTATTGATGACTACATTCTACTATATAATAACATACTTTGTCACCAATGAATGCTTTTGATGTTTTAATTGGTTTGAGTACAAAAATTTTTGCCTTATTTACTACTTTTTAGGACACCGAGGAAAAAAAGCATTCTTTTTAAAAATCTTTTATTTTTATTATTATTATTATTGTTGTTATTGTTATTATTATTTCAGTGTTTAAAATATTTCATACCAAGCTGTTGTAGGTATGTTTACTTTATAAAATCCATTTTTTGAGCTAATGTAAAAACAAGATTGCCTAAATTGGCATATTGTTAGTATTATCGAATATATTTCACAACTTTTGACTGCATTATCAAACTAATATTTAATAAATAAATAAAAATTGAATATTTTATACATAGCTGTTGTAGTTCTTCTATTAAAATCCCTTCGATGGTTATCTGGAAAGGTGTACCTTTTAAGCATACAGAAAGAGGAAAAGTTATTAAAAATTTTTGCGTAATTTAATATAAAACTTTTAAATGTTTTTATTCATTCCAAAAAATACAAAATAACAGCTGGAAAAAAAAAAAAAAAAGGCAAATCATAAATATAATATTTGGAACACAGAATATTTAATACAGTAAGGAATATTATATTTAAAAGATATATTTTCTTTTCTTTTTATCGTATATTTTTAACTATGCGAAATTAAACTTTTATTGCATTTTAATCAATTCTGTGACATTTATATTTTCCCACAAACTATTAGAAACGCGAGACAGTAAACACGATTTTATAATGCCATTTTTCATTGATAGTTCCAACACTGCCAGGACTTCAATACTACTATTATTTATTATTGGATTTCAGTGTTTGTAATTTTGACTTCTACACATTTAATATTTCATTACGGAATATAATTTTAAGGTAAAATTGCAAATATATTAGGTTGATTTCTTTAGAAATCGACCTATTGCAATCACTTCGTTTATCTATCTATCTATCTATCTATCTATCTATAATGAAAATTTTGTCATCTCGATAACTCCCGAAATAATACTGGAAATCGAACCAAATTTCGACAGTGAACTAATCTTATAAATATCTTGGATGAGTTCGTTAACCAAGATGCTCCGACTTTTTGTTTTCAAGTGGCAGCCACTTGAAAATTTCAAACCGACATTGTAAAAAGCATATTTAAAGCAAGATTTGCTTGAATTTTGTTGTAAATACAGGTCACATGAGGGCCTCAATGATGTTTATTAATGAAGTTTATCCGCCATTTTCAATAAAGTGGCAGATATTTTAAGTTAAGCGGGACCACTTGAAATCAGGCTACCACTTGAAAATTTAAAATCCCTATAACTTCCGAAATAATACTCCAAATCGAACCAAATTTGAACAGTGTCTTAACTTATCTTATAAATATCTTAGATGAGTTTGTTAACCAAGTTGCTCCGCCATTTTGTTTTCAAGTGGAGACCACTTGAAAATTCCGAATTCAAATTGTAAAAAGCGTATTCCGATTTTTTTTAAATTTTGATGTATACATAGATTACACAAGTTTCTCAAATAACTTTATTAATGAACTTTATCCGCCATTTTTAATAAAGTGGCGGATATCTTAAGTTAAGCGGGACCACTTGAAATTAGGCCACCACTTGAAAATTTAAAACCATGATAACTTCCGAAATAATACTCCAAATGGAATCAAATTTAAACAGTGTCTTAACTTATGTTATAAATATCTTAGATGAGTTTGTTAACCAAGTTGCTCCGCCATTTTGTTTTCAAGTGGAGACCACTTGAAATTTTCAAATTTAAATTGTAAAAAGCGTATTCCGAAATTGTTTGAATTTTGATGTAAATACAGACCACATAAGGATCTCAATGAAGTTTATAAATAAACTATGTCCGCCATTTTTAATAAAGTGGCAGATATCTTAAGTTAAGCGGGACCACTTGAAATCAGGCTACCACTTGAAAATTTTAAATCCCTATAACTTCCGAAAGAATACTCCAAATCGAACCAAATTTGAATAGTGTCTTAACTTATCTTATAAATATCTTGGATGAGTTTGTTAACCAAGTTGCTCCGCCATTTTGTTTTCAAGTGGAGACCACTTGAAATTTTCAAATTCAAATTGTAAAAAGCGTATTCCGAATTTTTTTTTTTTTTTTTTGATGTATACATAGATTACACAAGTGTCTCAAATAACTTTATTAATAAACTTTATCCGCCATTTTTAATAAAGTGGTGGATATCTTAAGTTAAGCGGGACCGCTTGAAATCAGGCCACCACTTGAAAATTTAAAACCATGATAACTTCCGAAATAATATTCCAAATGGAACCAAATTTGAACAGTGTCTTAACTTATCTTATAAATATCTTACATGAGTTTGTTAACCAAGTTGCTCCGCCATTTTGTTTTCAAGTGGAGACAACTTGAAAATTTCAAATTTAAATTGTAAAAAGCGTATTCCGAAATTGTTTGAATTTTGATGTAAATACAGACCACATAAGGATCTCAATGAAGTTTATTAATAAACTATATCCGCCATTTTTAATAAAGTGGCAGATATCTTAAGTTAAGCGCGGTCACTTGAAATCAGGCTCCCACTTGAAAATTTAAAATCACGATAACTTTTGAAATAATACTTCAAATCGAACCAAATTTTGACAGTGATATTATCATATAATTATCTTGAATGTTTCCACTAGGCAACTTGTCCCGACATCTTGTGTCTAAGTTCCAGCCACTTGAAATCACACTGCCACTTGAAAATATGCCATCACGATAACTTTTAAAATACTAAACTGATTCAAATAAAAGCTGGTTAGTAAACTTTTGGTTCAAATATCTAGGATTGATGACTTGATCCGCAATTTTATTTTCAAGTGGCGGCCACTTGAAAATTTGTCATTATGGTAACTTTAGTAAGACAGAATGAATTCGCTTATGAATTCGCAAATAATGAATATAGGTTAAGTGCACCAGTGATTGACACTTTTAGAGTAATCTCTGATGTTTTTAATGTTCTAGTCATCAGAAAATATTTTTAGAAATCTTAAGTTAATACATATGGAATGGAAGACATTCAGAATCACATATATGTTAAAATATATACATTTGATATATATTTATGAATTTTTATTTGGCACCCACTCAATGTTTCAGTAATTGACACTGCCAGTTTTTCATTTTATCAGTAATTGGCACCCTATGCTCCAGTGTTTGACATAGTAAAATGATAAAATTCTTATATGTAAAATATATGATTTTATTATTTTTCTTATTTATTAATTATTTTGGGATAAATATATTTAAAACACTTTAAACACACGTAAATATAAATTTATTTAAAAGATGTTAAATTTTTTTTATCCAAAGCTTTTCGCTTTAATAATAAAGCATCATCAGGGATTTATGATTCGTTTCCATTGTGCAGTTTTAAATATGTTTTCTTTTTACAGTCAACAGTTAAGTCTTTTATATATAACGTGAGTAGTAAGCCGCCCCGTTTGAGGGACGGAAGTGACGTCATAGGAGGGGGGGAGAAGGGGGAGGAAACCGGAAGTGACGTAACGGTTGGTTGATTGCTTGATCGTGAAAGATGACGGGGGTAGAGTTTCGTTTTACCGGAGGGGGAGGAGGGGGGAGGAAACCGGAAGTGATATAACGGTTGGTTGCTTGATCGTGAAAGATGACGGGGGTAGAGTTTCTTTTTACCCGATGGCAACCTGGACTTCTTGTCAAGACATGTGAGGGAGGGGGGAGAGTTTTCTTAAAGGGACAACACAGAATCCTGTCAGAACATGAAGGAGAATGACGTCATCAACTGAAAAGATGACAATGTAGTATATTTTTTAATTAATTTTTAATGAGTAGTTTATTAATCAATTTTAATAAGTAAATTTTATTATTAGATTGACTATTAAATAATTATTTTATTGACTATTTTAATTCGCCAGTTTTTTTACAAAACGAAATTACCTTCCAGTGGAATCGAACCTACCATCTATACCATGCGAGACCAACGCGCTACCGACTGAGCTACGGAGACGTTACCTTGAGCTTTCTTCTTTATATTTTCACCTCTTACGAGATAGGGGTGGGAAGAGGTTTTCCCCATATGGCTTTTAACTTCGAAGTATAGTCCAAGGAGATTGATAAATGACGTGATTTTCTCAAGATATTCATATGATATTGGTGATTTGTTCATTTTTGTGAACATTTTTTTAAACAACTAGAAAATATTGTTCGAGTATTTCTTTCTTGAAACAATATTAAAACAATCCCATTTTCTTAAATTTTATTTACATTATTAATAATACGATCAGATTTTATTTTTTAAACATGCAAAAAAAAGATTTTGCGCATGTTCCTTATTTATTTTATGATTTTATAAAATGCAAAACATATATATATATATATTATTTATTATTATTTATTTATTTTATTTTATTTATTATTTTATTTTATTTATTTATTTTATTTCATTTTATTTCATTTTTATTTTTATTTATTTTTCTTTTTGAGAAAAAAATTGAATTCTTTTTCTGGAAAATATATAAAAACAATTCAAAAAACTTATGTTTTAGTTATTTCTTTTCTAAAAAATTTAAAACAATTTTTTTTCTTACACTTTACTTACAATAGTAAAAATACTATCATATTTAATTTTAAAACATGCGAAATTTTTTTTTTTAACAGTTATTCATTTTTTATTTTTAAGTTTAATAATAATAATAATAATTAAAAAAAAAAATTAAAAATTCTTTTTTTTTTTTTTTTTTTTTTTGTTAATTCTGTATTTTCTTTTTTCTGAAATTTTTAACCTTTTTTTTTTTTTTTTTTTTTTTTTTTTTTTTATTATTAATGTAACTGTTTTTAGGTTTAATGAAATATTTTTTAAAAAATATTTTTCTCTTTTTTTCAGTTTGTTAATTCTATATTTTCTTTTTCTGAATTTTTTAAACTTGTTATTTTTAATTTTATTAATGTAACTGTTTTTAGATTTAATAAAATATTTTTTAAACATATCTCTTCTTTTGTTTGAGATTGTGAATTTTATATTTTCTTTTTGTGAATTTTTTTAACTTGTTATTTTTTTTTCTTTTTATTCTTATTACTAATTTTTAAGTTAAAAAAAAAATATTTAATAAAAAAAAATTATCTTTTTTTTATTTTATAAATTCTTTTATTTTCTTTTAGTGAAAAAATATAACAAAAATTACTTATTATTACTATTTAATGAAACTTAATTGTATTACTATAATTATTATTATCATTATTTAGCAATATAATGAGATTTTTTATGCAATGTTCTTTTTCAGTTTAAAAAAATTATATTTTATCTTGTGAAAAACTTTTTAGTCATTTATTTATTTCTTTAATGTAACTGTATTTTCTTACTCGCAAATTTTCAAAAGAGTTATTATCATTTAATAATTTGGATTAAGTAAGGAATCTGTTTAATACTGTCATATTTTAAAAGATATTTTAAAGAAAAAATGTTCTATTTTAATTTAACTTATGCATTCTGCTAGATTTGCTCAGGGAAAAATTACATTGAGTGACTAAAATTATAATTGTAGTCCAATCTAAAACAGAATTCCACTCGGCATGTGTTGAACTAAGGGATTTCTTTATTACTATTATTATTAAATAAATTGTTTTGGTATTACTATATACTCATTATGATACTTTTTTCATCACACCACAATATAATTCATCATATTCACAAAACTTTCCATTATTTTCATATTACTTCTTAAATATATAAATCTACTGAAACAGACACCGAATCTTCAATAAATTAATAAGTTTTAAAAATAGTTTATCTCTTTTTGGGAAAAAAATGTATGACATCTTGTATTATTTACACATAACTACATCAATATTCCAAAATAATAATTTGCGAAATTTTCTTGTACATAACAGTTTTTCATAATTCTGATAGAAATTTATAAAAATGAATTACCTTACAATGACCACCTATATCACTAAAGTCTTCAAAACACAAATCTTCATTCATACACATGAAATATTTTCATTATCTTATCACCTTGTTGACAATTCGAGTTCATGCTATCCTTTTCATTCAAAAGCATGTTAACAATTTAAGCCATGACACTTACCTATGTTTGCATAAAGTTACAATTTAAATGTTCCATAGATTTTACAATTATTTTTTAATAGCTAAAATAATAATAAAAGTGTTTGAAATTATTAGCTTTATAATTATACATTTTTTAAAAATAACGAAGTTTTAGTACCATTTATAAACTGGAAATATATTGTGTTAACTTTCTTATACGATAAATAGTTTAAAAATAAATATTTACATAGTTTTTATATTTACGATAGTTTTATATACAATGATTCATTAAAAAAATATATAAGTTATAACTGATACCTTTTTATTAGAGCAAGAATCTAACTAAATAACATTTATCTAATTTTTAAGCGATCAATAATAAAAAAGTGGCAGTACATTTTTTAAACAAACAGAACATTATATATGCATTCTTTAACTTATTAACTTAGACAACACATTCTGTTTACATTTGTACACATACATCATCTCATTTTGGATTTTAACTTAAATAAATAATGTTTATCACTGTGGTTTACAAAAGAAAAGAAATTCTACACATAAAAGTTCTTATTTATAAATATTTACTAATTAAAATAAATATATCTTATAATGAAAATCATCTTTCATAATGTTCATTAAAAAACTAAATAAAAATTCACAAAATTTTCTAAAAATAATTTTTTTCACATATACAAATAAAAAATATTTTACTATGTTATTATCTGTTTTGACAATTTTTTATGTCTGAGTGATATTATTTTAACATAAAGGAATTTATATCAGATATGAGATTTGTTGGAACTTTCAACATTTTTTGATAATTTTTCAGATATTTTGTTGTAGTAAAATTTATTTTATTTCTCATGCAAGTTGTCAGAAAACGCGATGCAATTTTTTATTTAATTTTTCTTATTACTTTTTCCTGTATCTGAACATTCTACTAAACATTCTATGCACGGGTTGCGAAATTTTTACTCATTTCTTAATATCCGTTATATTCCATTTAGTATGTTTTATGGAAGATCATAATAGCACACTTACAATAGAAAAAATAGATATAGAGCACAAGAACTTTAATGACTTAAAAAAACCGCTTGCCACGAATCTTTTTTTCTTTTCACTTGAATTACATTTTAATTTTTAAAAAGTTTCTTTTAAAATAATTTTCTAATAATCTTAACATGAATTAAACACAATCGATTATTAATTTTTCCGGCAAATTAAATATTTTGAACAAAGTTGACTTTTATGAAAGTTTTGGCGTAACACCAAATGAAATTTAGAAATACTGTTTTTATAAAAAATACGCTAGATTACTAATAAAATCATCCAACCTATACAGATAAACGCTATGAATTTTTTAAATTGTGAATAATATGAAAAATAATTTGTTGTAAATTGTGTTTATATAACTTAGTTTGTAATGAAAATAAAACTTGAACTATGGCTTTATGCAATTTTATTATTATTATTATTAGTTATATTATTAAATATGGAAGATATTATTATTATTTTTTTTCAGAAAAAAAATATTTCATAAATTATATGCTCGAATGATGACCAAAAGCATAATATTTTAATGTGTCTTATAATTGGCTCTTTAACGAACGATAAATGTATATTACCTTAGATTTTTAAATATGTTTTTTAAAAAGTACATTCAATCGCATTTATTTACTACACATTATTATAAATGCAAAGGGAATATATCTATCATTTATAGACAGGATATTTTTTCTGAAGAATATTAACATAAACTAAAATATAATTTTTCACAAAGCCTTTTTGTCAAAAGATAAATTTACAAATAGTAATCTAATAAAGTAAATTTTTCCATTAAAATGTCGCATAAATAATTATTATTTACAAAGCAGTTTTTATAATTTTGCATTTTAAAAATCTACATGTGATATCGTGCGTAAGTGTATGACTTTCATCATTGAAATAACGAAAGATATTTTTAAATGTTTAAACTTCCAATATGATATTTCTAATAAGTTTAAAGAGTCGCATCTCCATTCATCTATTAAAATTAATAATAATTCAAATAGAATTATAAATACTCATACCTCAATTTTTTCTTTATCGTATGACTCTGCATTTTAATGATTGGAAATCCATTAAGTGAATGGATAATTTATCTTTCAATTGAATGAATGCTTTACACAAGTTACCATCACTATCAGTAAATAAAAAGTCTTTCATACAATACAGCTAAGATAACTAATAATTACAACTTCAAGTAAACAGAGGTAGTATTTTAGAAGTATAGCACTTAGTAAATTTTTTGTTTTAACTGTTTAAATGCATGTCTTTTTTTTTTTTTAAATAAAATATTATAAATTAGTACGTTTGAGGGATAAGGTTTTATTACATTTCTAATCAGTCACGATCACAATTGACTAACATTTTTATTTTGAGATAAAAGCAATTCTTTGCATGGATAAATATTAACAAAAGATTTAAATAAGTGAACAGAAAATAGTACTTTTCATAAGTACTTAAATACAAATGTAATTATAAAATTCAAGATATATTTTTTTAAAAATCAAATAATATATTTTTCTAATTTTATTTAAAAAATAAAATAAAATATTTACTTACTTTTCGCAAGAAATTAAATAAAAAAAATGTTTTATTTATCCTAAAACTTTATTCAAAAAAGTAAAAAAATCCATTTCCTCTATCCTAAGCATTTAGTTTCATAAGAGAAAAAATTCTACAAAAAACGAATATATTTAAAGTCACATCCAAATATTTATTTATTTCATAACTTTTTATTAAAATTTTTATTTATTTATTTTATTATTTTTTATGTATTCAACAGCAGTTTTCCAATACATTTTTACTGCTAACATAGCTTTTACTCAAAATTAAACTTACAAAGTGTTCTCTAAAATTTCTTTTAACAAAACGTTTTGTTAATTTGAGATTTTGAATTTAACCAATTTACCAATCGATCTTTCGATAAGTGTCTTTCACTTTTTACCGTTGAACGTTATGTTAAAATTTATTTAGTATAAAACAAATACTCTTACGATAATGAGGGTAATAGAAAAAATTATTTTTATCATTTTAAACTAAAAGTGAACTGCATTATATGAATGAAAACAACTTTATAAAATAAATCAACTTTGAGAGAATTATCAAATATTTTTATATAAACAAAACTAACAAAAGTTTTTGCATTATTTAAAAATTCCTTATCAAAAATATGATATCTTTTTGAAGATTAAAAAATATCTAACCAATGATTAGTTTAATTTTGCTTGAAACAACAGGAAAAACTTTCTTTTAGAATTCAAATGGTGTTGTAAATGATTACCTGTGAAGCAATTTTATAATTATTTTGTTTATATAAATGTTAATTACGTTGTATTCATCAGGAAGATTTCCATAAAAACATTGTAATTTGGTACGATTTTTTTTTAATCGTTAGTTAGTATTTTAAAATTATACGTATTCATTTTAAATATTTTGCACTCAGAAATTGTAAATCAATCTTACACATAGCTAAAAGAATTGAATACTATTATTCATAGATGTATATGAAACCAAAATTGAGTGTTATTGCTGATAAGATATTTCGACCAAATTAAAAATTAAGTGCCAGTAGACATAAATTTTTAGCTAGACATTTTTAAAACATTTTCAGAGAAGTAATACGTTATCTAAGAAAATATATGTCTGTGTTTTTATGTCCCTTTTTTGCACACGGAAAGTGAAACTTTTTATTTTTATACTCTTTCTATGTTTTCTTTCGGCTTATGCATAAATATCACTCTTGAACTGAAAGCGAATACAAATAAAAATTTTCGCTTTCCGAGTGCAAAAAGGGGGGACATCAAACACAAACATATATTTTCTTAGATAACGTATTATTTCTCTGAAAATGTTTTTAAAATGTCTAGCTAAAATTTATGTCTACTGGCACTTAATTTTTAATTTGGTCGAAATATCTTATCAGCAATAACACTGAATTTTGGTTTCATATACATCTATGAATAATAGTATTTAATTCTTTTAGCTATGTGTAAGATTGATTTACAATTTCTGAGTGCAAAATATTTAAAATGAATACGTATAATTTTAAAATACTAACTAACGATTAAAAAAAAAATCGTACCAAATTACAATGTTTTTATGGAAATCTTCCTGATGAATACAACGTAATTAACATTTATATAAACAAAATAATTATAAAATTGCTTCACAGGTAATCATTTACAACACCATTTGAATTCTAAAAGAAAGTTTTTCCTGTTGTTTCAAGCAAAATTAAACTAATCATTGGTTAGATATTTTTTAATCTTCAAAAAGATATCATATTTTTGATAAGGAATTTTTAAATAATGCAAAAACTTTTGTTAGTTTTGTTTATATAAAAATATTTGATAATTCTCTCAAAGTTGATTTATTTTATAAAGTTGTTTTCATTCATATAATGCAGTTCACTTTTAGTTTAAAATGATAAAAATAATTTTTTTCTATTACCCTCATTATCGTAAGAGTATTTGTTTTATACTAAATAAATTTTAACATAACGTTCAACGGTAAAAAGTGAAAGACACTTATCGAAAGATCGATTGGTAAATTGGTTAAATTCAAAATCTCAAATTAACAAAACGTTTTGTTAAAAGAAATTTTAGAGAACACTTTGTAAGTTTAATTTTGAGTAAAAGCTATGTTAGCAGTAAAAATGTATTGGAAAACTGCTGTTGAATACATAAAAAATAATAAAATAAATAAATGAAAATTTTAATAAAACGTTATGAAATAAATAAATATTTGGATGTGACTTTAAATATATTCGTTTTTTGTAGAATTTTTTCTCTTATGAAACTAAATGCTTAGGATAGAGGAAATGGATTTTTTTACTTTTTTGAATAAAGTTTTAGGATAAATAAAACATTTTTTTTTATTTAATTTCTTGCGAAAAGTAAGTAAATATTTTATTTTATTTTTTAAATAAAATTAGAAAAATATATTATTTGATTTTTAAAAAAATATATCTTGAATTTTATAATTACATTTGTATTTAAGTACTTATGAAAAGTACTATTTTCTGTTCACTTATTTAAATCTTTTGTTAATATTTATCCATGCAAAGAATTGCTTTTATCTCAAAATAAAAATGTTAGTCAATTGTGATCGTGACTGATTAGAAATGTAATAAAACCTTATCCCTCAAACGTACTAATTAATAATATTTTATTTAAAAAAAAAAAAAAAAAGACATGCATTTAAACAGTTAAAACAAAAAATTTACTAAGTGCTATACTTCTAAAATACCACCTCTGTTTACTTGAAGTTGTAATTATTAGTTATCTTAGCTGTATTGTATGAAAGACTTTTTATTTACTGATAGTGATGGTAACTTGTGTAAAGCATTCATTCAATTGAAAGATAAATTATCCATTCACTTAATGGATTTCCAATCATTAAAATGCAGAGTCATACGATAAAGAAAAAATTGAGGTATGAGTATTTATAATTCTATTTGAATTATTATTAATTTTAATAGATGAATGGAGATGCGACTCTTTAAACTTATTAGAAATATCATATTGGAAGTTTAAACATTTAAAAATATCTTTCGTTATTTCAATGATGAAAGTCATACACTTACGCACGATATCACATGTAGATTTTTAAAATGCAAAATTATAAAAACTGCTTTGTAAATAATAATTATTTATGCGACATTTTAATGGAAAAATTTACTTTATTAGATTACTATTTGTAAATTTATATTTTGACAAAAAGGCTTTGTGAAAAATTATATTTTAGTTTATGTTAATATTCTTCAGAAAAAATATCCTGTCTATAAATGATAGATATATTCCCTTTGCATTTATAATAATGTGTAGTAAATAAATGCGATTGAATGTACTTTTTAAAAAACATATTTAAAAATCTAAGGTAATATACATTTATCGTTCGTTAAAGAGCCAATTATAAGACACATTAAAATATTATGCTTTTGGTCATCATTCGAGCATATAATTTATGAAATATTTTTTTTTTCTGAAAAAAAAATAATAATAATATCTTCCATATTTAATAATATAACTAATAATAATAATAATAAAATTGCATAAAGCCATAGTTCAAGTTTTATTTTCATTACAAACTAAGTTATATAAACACAATTTACAATAAATTATTTTTCATATTATTCACAATTTAAAAAATTCATAGCGTTTTTCTGTATAGGTTGGATGATTTTATTAGTAATCTAGCGTATTTTTTATAAAAACAGTATTTCTAAATTTCATTTGGTGTTACGCCAAAACTTTCATAAAAGTCAACTTTGTTCAAAATATTTAATTTGCCGGAAAAATTAATAATCGATTGTGTTTAATTCATGTTAAGATTATTAGAAAATTATTTTAAAAGAAACTTTTTAAAAATTAAAATGTAATTCAAGTGAAAAGAAAAAAAGATTCGTGGCAAGCGGTTTTTTTAAGTCATTAAAGTTCTTGTGCTCTATATCTATTTTTTCTATTGTAAGTGTGCTATTATGATCTTCCATAAAACATACTAAATGGAATATAACGGATATTAAGAAATGAGTAAAAATTTCGCAACCCGTGCATAGAATGTTCAGTAGAATGTTCAGATACAGGAAAAAGTAATAAGAAAAATTAAATAAAAAATTGCATCGCGTTTTCTGACAACTTGCATGAGAAATAAAATAAATTTTACTACAACAAAATATCTGAAAAATTATCAAAAAATGTTGAAAGTTCCAACAAATCTCATATCTGATATAAATTCCTTTATGTTAAAATAATATCACTCAGACATAAAAAATTGTCAAAACAGATAATAACATAAGTAAAATATTTTTTATTTGTATATGTGAAAAAAATTATTTTTAGAAAATTTTGTGAATTTTTATTTAGTTTTTTAATGAACATTATGAAAGATGATTTTCATTATAAGATATATTTATTTTAATTAGTAAATATTTATAAATAAGAACTTTTATGTGTAGAATTTCTTTTCTTTTGTAAACCACAGTGATAAACATTATTTATTTAAGTTAAAATCCAAAATGAGATGATGTATGTGTACAAATGTAAACAGAATGTGTTGTCTAAGTTAATAAGTTAAAGAATGCATATATAATGTTCTGTTTGTTTAAAAAATGTACTGCCACTTTTTTATTATTGATCGCTTAAAAATTAGATAAATGTTATTTAGTTAGATTCTTGCTCTAATAAAAAGGTATCAGTTATAACTTATATATTTTTTTAATGAATCATTGTATATAAAACTATCGTAAATATAAAAACTATGTAAATATTTATTTTTAAACTATTTATCGTATAAGAAAGTTAACACAATATATTTCCAGTTTATAAATGGTACTAAAACTTCGTTATTTTTAAAAATGTATAATTATAAAGCTAATAATTTCAAACACTTTTATTATTATTTTAGCTATTAAAAAATAATTGTAAAATCTATGGAACATTTAAATTGTAACTTTATGCAAACATAGGTAAGTGTCATGGCTTAAATTGTTAACATGCTTTTGAATGAAAAGGATAGCATGAACTCGAATTGTCAACAAGGTGATAAGATAATGAAAATATTTCATGTGTATGAATGAAGATTTGTGTTTTGAAGACTTTAGTGATATAGGTGGTCATTGTAAGGTAATTCATTTTTATAAATTTCTATCAGAATTATGAAAAACTGTTATGTACAAGAAAATTTCGCAAATTATTATTTTGGAATATTGATGTAGTTATGTGTAAATAATACAAGATGTCATACATTTTTTTCCCAAAAAGAGATAAACTATTTTTAAAACTTATTAATTTATTGAAGATTCGGTGTCTGTTTCAGTAGATTTATATATTTAAGAAGTAATATGAAAATAATGGAAAGTTTTGTGAATATGATGAATTATATTGTGGTGTGATGAAAAAAGTATCATAATGAGTATATAGTAATACCAAAACAATTTATTTAATAATAATAGTAATAAAGAAATCCCTTAGTTCAACACATGCCGAGTGGAATTCTGTTTTAGATTGGACTACAATTATAATTTTAGTCACTCAATGTAATTTTTCCCTGAGCAAATCTAGCAGAATGCATAAGTTAAATTAAAATAGAACATTTTTTCTTTAAAATATCTTTTAAAATATGACAGTATTAAACAGATTCCTTACTTAATCCAAATTATTAAATGATAATAACTCTTTTGAAAATTTGCGAGTAAGAAAATACAGTTACATTAAAGAAATAAATAAATGACTAAAAAGTTTTTCACAAGATAAAATATAATTTTTTTAAACTGAAAAAGAACATTGCATAAAAAATCTCATTATATTGCTAAATAATGATAATAATAATTATAGTAATACAATTAAGTTTCATTAAATAGTAATAATAAGTCATTTTTGTTATATTTTTTCACTAAAAGAAAATAAAAGAATTTATAAAATAAAAAAAGATAATTTTTTTTTTATTAAATATTTTTTTTTTAACTTAAAAATTAGTAATAAGAATAAAAAGAAAAAAAAATAACAAGTTAAAAAAATTCACAAAAAGAAAATATAAAATTCACAATCTCAAACAAAAGAAGAGATATGTTTAAAAAATATTTTATTAAATCTAAAAACAGTTACATTAATAAAATTAAAAATAACAAGTTTAAAAAATTCAGAAAAAGAAAATATAGAATTAACAAACTGAAAAAAAGAGAAAAATATTTTTTAAAAAATATTTCATTAAACCTAAAAACAGTTACATTAATAATAATAAAAAAAAAAAAAAAAAAAAAAAAAAAGGTTAAAAATTTCAGAAAAAAGAAAATACAGAATTAACAAAAAAAAAAAAAAAAAAAAAAAGAATTTTTAATTTTTTTTTAATTATTATTATTATTATTAAACTTAAAAATAAAAAATGAATAACTGTTAAAAAAAAAAAATTTCGCATGTTTTAAAATTAAATATGATAGTATTTTTACTATTGTAAGTAAAGTGTAAGAAAAAAAATTGTTTTAAATTTTTTAGAAAAGAAATAACTAAAACATAAGTTTTTTGAATTGTTTTTATATATTTTCCAGAAAAAGAATTCAATTTTTTTCTCAAAAAGAAAAATAAATAAAAATAAAAATGAAATAAAATGAAATAAAATAAATAAATAAAATAAAATAATAAATAAAATAAAATAAATAAATAATAATAAATAATATATATATATGTTTTGCATTTTATAAAATCATAAAATAAATAAGGAACATGCGCAAAATCTTTTTTTTTGCATGTTTAAAAAATAAAATCTGATCGTATTATTAATAATGTAAATAAAATTTAAGAAAATGGGATTGTTTTAATATTGTTTCAAGAAAGAAATACTCGAACAATATTTTCTAGTTGTTTAAAAAAATGTTCACAAAAATGAACAAATCACCAATAGCATATGAATATTTTGAGAAAATCACGTCATTTATCAATCTCCTTGGACTATACTTCGAAGTTAAAAGCCATATGGGGAAAACCTCTTCCCACCCCTATCTCGTAAGAGGTGAAAATATAAAGAAGAAAGCTCAAGGTAACGTCTCCGTAGCTCAGTCGGTAGCGCGTTGGTCTCGCATGGTATAGATGGTAGGTTCGATTCCACTGGAAGGTAATTTCGTTTTGTAAAAAATCTGGCGAATTAAAATAGTCAAAAAATAATTAATTAATAGTCAATCTAATAATAAAATTTACTTATTAAAATTGATTAATAAACTACTCATTAAAAATTAATTAAAAAATATACTACATTGTCATCTTTTCAGTTGATGACGTCATTCTCCTTCATGTTCTGACAGGATTCTGTGTTGTCCCTTTAAGAAAACTCTCCCCCCTCCCTCACATGTCTTGACAAGAAGTCCAGGTTGCCATCGGGTAAAAAGAAACTCTACCCCCGTCATCTTTCACGATCAAGCAACCAACCGTTACATCACTTCCGGTTTCCTCCCCCCTCCTCCCCCTCCGGTAAAACGAAACTCTACCCCCGTCATCTTTCACGATCAAGCAATCAACCAACCGTTACGTCACTTCCGGTTTCCTCCCCCTTCTCCCCCCCCCTCCTATGACGTCACTTCCGTCCCTCAAACGGGGCGGCTTACTACTAACGTGATATATTTTAAATATCAGCCAAAAAACAATATGAATTCCGGTAGAGGTTGGACCAAGGAGTTAAGAAAAGTGAGAGAAGCTGGAACTATTGCATATCATACGAGGTTATTGTAGGAGAAAAAACATCATGAATAAGCAGAAATAAACTATTAACTATTTTATAATATTGTGCCAAATTATTGGTAAAATTGCAGCATCTTTGGAATTTATTGCATTTTTGCATTTAATTATATGAATAGCTTCGGAAATGTAAAGTTCTTGGATATTAGATGGTGCTGTAATAATTTTGGCTTTATCCCATATAGGGTTGGCGTTTGTGTTGGCATAGATGAAGTCGACTAGAGCTATGGCAACACAAACGCCAACCCTATATGGGATAAAGCCAAAATTATTACAGCACCATCTAATATCCAAGAACTTTACATTTCCGAAGCTATTCATATAATTAAATGCAAAAATGCAATAAATTCCAAAGATGCTGCAATTTTACCAATAATTTGGCACAATATTATAAAATAGTTAATAGTTTATTTCTGCTTATTCATGATGTTTTTTCTCCTACAATAACCTCGTATGATATGCAATAGTTCCAGCTTCTCTCACTTTTCTTAACTCCTTGGTCCAACCTCTACCGGAATTCATATTGTTTTTTGGCTGATATTTAAAATATATCACGTTATATATAAAAGACTTAACTGTTGACTGTAAAAAGAAAACATATTTAAAACTGCGCAATGGAAACGAATCATAAATCCCTGATGATGCTTTATTATTAAAGCGAAAAGCTTTGGATAAAAAAAATTAACATCTTTTAAATAAATTTATATTTACGTGTGTTTAAAGTGTTTTAAATATATTTAATACAAATGACACGTGTTCAATTTAACTCTTTATTTTTTAGAGATTATTTATATTTTGGGATAGATATCAATTACTGGAGCATGCCAATCACTGGAGCACCAACCATATATATATATTATATAAAATACACAATTTCTTTCATTAACCCTTGCAAACAAAAAAAAGTAAACATTCTGTAATGTTAACCAAAATATTCAGTATAATAGCGTCACGAATGGTAAAAGTAAAGTAGTAAAAATAATTAAGTGATTGCAATGTCTCGGAAAATGAAATTTTACCCAAAACTCCCCATGTGTTTGCGCTGTAGAATCACTACAGCTGAAGGAGGGGGGGGGGGCAAATATAATCATTTTAAAGTATCCAAATACCTAGATATAATTTTTTAAATTGTTTATAGAAGCGTTTTTTTTTTGCTCACATATCTGTAAATCTAATTAAAATTTTGAAAGTTTTGATGGATATAATTTTATTTTAAGTTGGTTACAGATCTAAATCTGAGCCAAGGGTCATTGAATTCCGTCCAACTGTTTTCAGGTGATGCCTGGTCGAACAAAAAGCGTTCTATATACCTCCACCTTTTCCATGCACACAGAAAAAATATTGAAAAATCATTTTGGCTTCCACGATGTCTAAAACGTAAGGATAACGCTTTCTTCTTCTTCTTCTTCTTATTATTATTATTATTAAATGAGTTTTATTGACAAAAGCCTTATGACGAATGCACAGTCGTTTTTTACCCATATCTTTAAAGCTAATCAAAATTTTTAATTTTTCGATACATATAATTTTAAGTTGAGTACAGTAATTCCTGCCAAGTGTCGTTGAATTCCGTCTAGCCGTTCTCGAGTGATACCCGGACAAAATAGTGTTACAGACATACGGGCACAACGGCACACACAAACAGAAATTTTTCTGATGTCAGTTTTGGGTTTCATGGTGTGTGAAACGTGAATATATCACAAATTTTTTTTATTCTGTTAAATTTAGAGACAAAAGTCTGATTTTTTTAATATGGATTATGGGAAAAAAAAAAAAAAAAAAAAAATGGAATAGAACTAGGGGAAAAATAAAGGGCTTGAGTTTGTCTTTCTTCCTTTTTCTTTTTTTTTTTTTTTTTTTTTTTTTTTACTATTATAAGAAAGGTTAGTTTTTAAAATCATTTATTCAGTGATATCAATTTGAAACTCGGTTTTTTAAAAATAGTATTTTAAGAAGTTTTATCATTTTGAGCTCTAGACTAATATGCATGAAATGGTTTAATGAGTGATATTTCATTGAATATTTTTCCAAGATCTATTTAATGTTTTTATTCGATTTTTTTTATTTTTCGAAATTTTTTAATTACGTTTTTTAGAAGGTTTTTAATTGAAATTGACTTTGTCATCGTGTCTTCGTGTCACGCTAGTAAACAATGCGCCTTCATTTTAAAGTAAATATAAGCTGTTTCGTTTGTCGCTCTGTGGCTCGGTTGGTAAGAGCGTCCTGTTAATAACGCGGTGGATGTGAGTTCGGTCCCTGGAAGGTCCAGCGTGTTAGTTTTTGCAGATAATTAGTAGAAAAGGTGTTAATTGAAACACAAAACATTTTGGATATTAAAAAAGCACAAAATAAAATGTTTTAAGTAAAAAATACATTAAAAAATATTTTTAGAAGCTTTATATATATGTATATATAAACATTATATATTACTATTATATGAAATTGGATTTGTCATCGGCTTTTTGTCACGTTAAAAAACCAAGACGCTTCCATTATATATATTAAAAAAAAAAAAAAAAAAAAAAAAATGTAAGCAACTCATTGTATTTCTTAATGAATCAGCTGGTTACAGCGTCATGTTGATAATGCGAGAGTCGTGTGTTCGATCCTCGCCAGGCCGAGGTGTTTTTTGCAAATAATTAATAGAAAAAGTGTCAATTAATAAAAGAAAATATTTCGTTGTGTACACAGTATCCTAATAATTTTTCAAAAGTTTTTAAACGGCTTTTTATGTAGTTACAAAAAGCACAAAATTAAAATGTAAGTAAAAATAAATAAATAAATAAAATTTTTTAGAAGCTTTTTATTAGTTAGAAGCTTTTTATATGAAATTGACTTGGTCATCGGGTCTTCCTATCACGCTAGTAAACAATTAAAGTAAACATAAGCCGTTCCGTTTGTGGCTACGTGGCTCAGTTGGTCAGAGCGTCAGTTTAATAAAACCGTGGTCGCGAGTTCGGTCCCCGGTAGGTACGGAGTGTTAATTTTTGAGGATAATTACTAGAAAAGGTGTCAATTGATAAAAGAAAATTTTTAGTTGACTACACAATATCTTAAGAATTTTGCGAAAACAATTTTTAAGAAGTTTTTTTTTTTTTTTTTTTTTTTTTTAATATTAGAAAACACAAAACATTCTTAGATGTTAAAAAAGTTCAAAATTAAAAGTTTCAAGTACAAAATACATAAATAAATATTTTTAGAAGCTTTATATATATATATATATATATATATTATATATTATTATATGAAGTTGAATTTGTCATCGCATTTTCTGTCACGATAAAAAACAAAACGAAAAAAAAAAAAAAAAAAAAAAATGTAAGCAATTCATTGTATTTCTTAATGGCTCAGTTGGTTAGAGCGTCATGTTAATTTTTGCAAATAATTAATAGAAACGGTGTTAGTTGATAAAAGGAAATATATCGCTGTGTACACAGTATCCTAATAATTTTTGAAGAGTTTTTTTTTTTAAATAGCTTTTTATCTAGTTACTAAAAAGCACAAAATAAAAATTTAAATAAAAATAAATAAATAAATAAAGTTTTTATAAGCTTTTTATTGAAACTGGATTTCGTTATCGCGTCTTCATGTCACGCTAATAAATATGGCACCGCAACTTTAAAGTAAATGTCAGCAGTTCTTACAGTCGCTCGTTGGCTCAGTTGGTCAGAGCGTCGTTAATGCGATGGTGGTGAGTTCCATCCCCGAAGGATCGATGTGTTAAATTTTGTAGATAATTAATAGAAAATGTGTCAAATGATAAAAGGAAATTTTTCATTGTCTACGCAGTATTCTAAGAATTTTTGAAGAGTTTTTTTAAGAAGCTTTTTTTAGATATTAAAAAGCACAAAAAAAAAAAAAGTTTTATATATATGTACATATTCTTTTAGAAGCATTTTATTGAAACTGGATTTTTATCATCTTGCCTTTGTGTCATTCTGAAGAAGAAGGCGCCTCCACTTTAATATAAATTTAAACAACCTTTTTCGTCTTCGTTAGCTCATTTGGTTAGAGCGTCATGGTGATAACGCGATGCTCGTGGGTTCGACCCTTGCAAGCCGATGTGTTGCTTTTTTGCAGATCATTAATAGAAACTATGTCAACTGATAAAAGAAAATCTTTCATTGTCTACACATTATCATAAGGAATATTTAAAGAAGCTGTTTTTTGAGTTACTAAAGCGCACAAAATAAAAATTTTAGTAAAAATATAAATAAAAATAACACTGAAAGTTTTTTTTTATTATTATTGTTTAGCCCTAAAAATCCCAAAATAAAAATTTATTCTTGCAGAGACATGCTATAAAATCATAAAAGTGTCAACAACAAGAAAATTTTAAAGAAAAATATAGATATTTCACTTTTGCAAAAGGTGAAAAATTTTAAATATTCTAAATATTTTAAAAAGCATTCGAGAACAATATTCCTTTTGTATAAGTATTTGTGAGATTTTTCTAGAATGTTCTGTGGTTTTTCTTGACAGTTAGACTTTTGGTTAGAACGTCATGCTGATAATGCAATGATCGTTGGATTCGGTCCTCGAAAGACGATATAGTACTTTTTTTCCAGATAAATAATCGAAAAAAAAAATGTCAATTCATAAAAGACAATCTTCCGTTGTCTACAAAATATCCTAAGAAATTTTAGTTAGTTTTTTTTAAGAAGCTTTTTTCTTTTTGTAACTAAAAAGCACAAAATAAAATTTAAGTAAAAAATCATTTTTTAAAATTAGAAGCTTTTTATTGTGAAGCCCTAAAAAGCATAAAATAAAATTTATTCTGGCAAAGACATGCTACAAAGAAATGAAAGTTTCAACACAAGAAAATTTTAGAGAAAAGTATAAGTACTTTCCTTTTCAAGAGATGAAAATTTTTTAATGTTCAAAATATTTTAAAAAGTTTTCGAGACATTTGAAATTTCTGGCCAAACGAACAATTATATAAAAACTAATAACTAAGAATATTGGTCTCGAAAGATTTTTAAAATATTTTGAACATTAAAAAATTTTCATCTCTTGAAAAGGAAAGTACTTATACTTTTCTCTAAAATTTTCTTAGTGTTGAAACTTTCATTTCTTTGTAGCATGTCTTTGCCAGTATAAATTTTATTTTATGCTTTTTAGGGCTTCACAATAAAAAGCTTCTAATTTTAAAAAATGATTTTTTACTTAAATTTTATTATGGAATAATAATAAATAAATAATAATAATAATTAAAAAAAAAACGCTGTATACCTTTATTGCTTATAAAAATTAATCCCCACTGAAAATTCATGTGAGTGCAAGAATTACCGATAATTTCTGTGATGCCGAAGAAAATCATACACAGTTCATGATATTATTATTTTTATTATTATTTTATAATTTTATCTAAAAAAGCAAAAAACTGTAAGCATATTAAATGTTCTAAAATAAAAAAGAAGAAATGTAGGAAGGAACAAATAATATTTTACGAGTTTTTTTACATTCATTTTTTATTTTATTTATTTATTTACAATATATCTAATAACTTTTAAAATGCAAACCCCAATATTATGCGAGCTAATTTAAGCTACTTGAACTGTATCTGATTCCTTAAATATATTTTCTTTGCTTTCTAAAAAATATTATATTATATATTAGTATAAAAATATACACAGTAAAGCACCGTTTATATGTCTTTAAAGGAACTGACGTAAAAGGACGTATAAATGAAAAGACGTATGTTCAAAATTTTAATATTAATACTTTGATTACTACAAATTTAATGACACTTAAGCAAAATTTATATGAAAATACTAATTAATGAAGTTTTTTAAGTTAGTAAATGTATCTTATACTTTTTTTTTAAAGACAATAATTAATTTAAAAAAAAAAAGATTTATTATAAAAAGTGAGAAAAATCATACTATTAATGCATGACTGGGTTCTAATTACATATATCATATATTGAGTATTATATTACATTTCTTAAGAACTATATGAACACATTTTGAACACTAATTATATATATTGCGTATATTTAATTAATAAGCATACGATTTATGTCCATACACATAGTTACATTTAATAACATTAAAAATCTTTAATATTCGTCTGATTTGCTGCTTGTCTATGAGTATTAAAAATTCTACAGTGAATTCAATTGATTCTTTGATCAGTATTCTTCTATCTTTCCTGTATCCGATAAATGTAAAAGACGTATAAACGAGAGACGTATAAACGGTGCTTTACTGTATATTAGTTAGCCTTATTGGGAAACTCTGCTGGCAAATCACAAAAAGTGTTATGAGAAACCAGACACATTAATAACGTTCTAGCACTTTTTTTTTTCAAACTCTGAATCACAAGAAATATTTTTCGTGCCTACATATCTGAACTATAGGGTATCCATCACATCTTGACCTTTCACTTGACCCCCAACATCCTATTTCTGAGTGTGGATAATCTTAGTACAAACGGACGGACACCATAGAAGAAATAGCAATGTCTAAATACACCTGGTCAGTCTATGATTGTCAAGAGGTATGGGTAATGTATGCTCAAAATGTATTTTATTTGAATAAAGGATTAAAGGGAAGTTGAAGATGCAGAGTTTGTTGCCTCTCCAACAAACCTTAAAGTGTTGCATTAAATTTTGAACGAAAAAACAAACTACTAGAAAATTTCCGTCACGAATATGATTAAACATTTTGAATTATTCTTTTGCTTTATGATACACACAAAATATCTTTGATGCAAACAATCTTTATATTGCTTATGAAAATATTCTTTAAAATATTTTTCTTTGTAAAGTTATCAAAAATGATTAAAAAACAAAATAATCTTTGGCAACGTAGTTTGTGCACGTTTTAGAAATTAAACAATACTGTAAAAATAAAAAATAAGAAGTTCTTAAATTATTTTTATTAATAATTAGATTATAATGGTAATGATGAAATTTTAGGACGTTGGAGTTGGAGAATATTTAGAGATGTAGAGTTTGTTGCCAAAATGTTATTTTAAAATTTGAACGGAAAAACAAACTACAAGAAAATTTCTGACACATATATGGTTAAGATATTGAACTATTCTTTTGCTTTCTGATACACAAAAAATACTTCTGATGCAAATGCTCTTCATATTGCTTGATATATATATATATATATATATATATATATTAATATTTTTTAATAAGGTAGCCTATAATGGTAATGATGAAATATTTTATGCAAATTTAAAACATAAAACATTCCTTTATATATTTTTATTATGTATATATTTATATACAACTTTAATGCATATATATATATATATATATATATATATATATATATATATATATATATATATATATATATATAATGCAAATACATATTTAGAAAATAGAGAAATGTTTTTATCCCATTCAATATTTTACCATAAACAGTCATCTGAATCATCATAGCAAATTCAAAATTACTTTATAATTTTCAAATTTTTTTCCATGTTACTTTACTTTGACTATTATTCTTGAAATATAATTAAATTTTTTAGTCTTTTAAAATTTGTGTTTTCTGCCAATTTATAAAAGCCTTCACCATTATAAGCTCTTCTATGCTAAGATATTCTATGCTCTTACGTCTTCAGACAGTTTATGTCGATTATTTATTTATTTATTTATTTATTTATTTTTACATTATTATTATATAAAACATAAGATATATGAAACATACACTCATATAAAACAGGAGATTTAAGATCAAAACTCGTAATCCATTCTCTCAATAGTGATCATATTCCGGATTTTGAAAACTTTAAAATTTTAGCTTCTAATGTAAATGTCTATGAATACCGTAGTTTTCTAGAGGGCGCTTTTACCAAAATGCAACATTCTTCCTTGAACGAGGCTAAGGCTATTCCTCCCGAATATTTAATCTTGCTGTGATGTTTTATGAATTTTTGTAAATGTTGTTTGTGCTTGTATGTTTGACACTGAGGAGGGCTAGTGTTCTAGCCGAAACGTCTGTCTTGTCTTCTAATACTTTTAATTAAAATGTATTTTTAAAGTTTTAGAATATTTTTATTATCTCATTTTAAATGTTACACTTGTTTTAATATATTAATGAGACGTATAAACTATGTTTAATTTTATTAAATTATTATTATTATTATAAGTCTGATTGGTCGTACTATTTGTTTCGGGCAGCGATTTTTCGTTACTATTTCCAATCTTTATATATCACTTTGAATGAACGTGCAAACATTTTTCTTTTTATTTAAAATTAATAAAGCTGAAAGTTTTATGGCAATAAATATATATATAACAAAGAATGTACAAACTTTTTTTTTAATAATTAGTTTATTTCTTTTTAAATTAATAAAATAAAATTGAGAAAATTCGTGCTAAAGAAATGGAACAGCTTCGCAATAGAACCCCTTGGCGACATTACTTTTATATATGAAATTTGGCACCGAAGAAATTCAGATGTTTTTTCTAAGATCTTTACTTGTGCAATTGCGATAGAGATTTTCATTCACCGCCAAAATGACAACAAATATTGAAAGTCGCAAAGGGGCTCCAAGACTAAAGCAATACCAAAGAAACTTTAAGAAATGAATGTAATAACCGATGTTAAGGAATGAAACACAGTTATTACATGTCTTTTTATGTGGAATAATAAATTTAATTAAGTCTTTTCATAGTAAATTAGATTCTGTTTTGTGCAGAAATTTATACATATTAGATAATAAAAAATAGGCTCAGGGTTTTATTATTATTATTGAATAGAGTGTACCACGAAGTAAATAAAATGTATCCTACTTTATATTTTTTATTATCTAAGTGAAAGGAAAATTCTAAAAGAAAATCAAGTCAAAATTGTGACCTGAAAGGCAAAATAATTTTTTTTTTTTTTTTGTAAATATAGAGTATTTCGTTATTAAATAATCGTAGGTTCATTAATTTTAATTTTGCAATAAAATAGTCTTTAAAAAATATATATTTAATTAATAATAATAACATTGGCTAATGGACAATTTCCCAATTTGTCTTTGTGATATCTGGACTTATATTTGATATTTATTTGAGATATATAATATAATAAAAATAAATTAATAATAGATTATCTTTATAAAACATAATGACCAAGTCATCATTTTTTTTTCCTTTATAAGGATAATTTATAAGCGATCGGGATATTTCACTAGCGATTACCGAATTCTGACACAGAAAAAAGAAAAAAAGAAAGGAAAACGAATGAGATAGAGAAGATAAAAAATTAACATTTTATTTTACATCTGAATTTCAGTTAAAAATTTTCAACATTATTGATTACGCTACGTAGTACAATAAAAAGTCTTTTAACATACACATACTTACGGTTGTCTGTATTTACATGTCTAAATACAAAAATATGAAAAAAAAGTTCGTAAAATGGAGAAAATCGTAAAATAGAGGTTCGTTAAATAGAAGTCCGATCGTGTATATTTTATCTTATTTCATTATTCTAATATTTATTTAATTACAATATATTTATTACAATTATTATTTTATTACGATTATTCAAACTTTAAACATCCATTTTTTTCCCCTTTAATTATTAGTATTTTCAATTTTCCTATAAAAATAGACATTCATATAATTTATATTAAGTAAGTTTTTTTATTATTTAAAATATATATTTTCCAGTTATTATTCTACATATATATTTGCGTCCTTTTAAACAATGTTAAAGGTTTGTGAGTTTTTTTTTTTTTTTTTTTTATGAATATGATTATAATGGTTTTTGAAGTCGAAAAAGTTAGTAACCGCTGGACTACGAGATGAAATAATAACTATTATCGCAAATCAGCAATAGATGGCGCCAGTGAATTAATGGAAATCCCTTTCATCCCGCATCATTTTGAAAGATGCATTGCTCTTCTTCTCGTTCACTATTCTTTTCATTTCTCAAATACATGTTTCAAAACCTAATTTTCCACTTAAATTACTGCTTAAGCTGTGCATTCCCCGAAAGAAACCCACAGCTTTATCTACTTTCCTTTTACATCCCTAAGCTCTGGCGCATCCTTGCATCTTTAGTCCCCATCTCCCTGCATCTTTTTTTCTCTTTTCGTCTTCTCACTTCATCACCTCACGGAATCCAAGGCAGATATTTTTAGGTGAGCGCGCTTAGAGAATGATTAATGACTAGTGCCTTCCACTAGTGGGTTATAAATGGGATCCGCCATAATTTGTCTTGCTCCGTACAACTCTGCTAACGAAGATGTTGCGAAAATATTCTAGATGTACAAGAAATCATCCCAAACCCCCCTGGTAGTTCCGAGGATAGAATTTCGATTGGAAGAAGACTCGGTGATCTATCTTCTGATAATTAAGTGTGGCACAGCTTTAAATGATGGTGACCTTGTCTGGATGAAGTTTTAAGTGATTCTCGCCCATGTTGTACACTCCTCGATATTTAGGGATGGTACAGGAAATAAGATAAATGCGTGTAGGGGTTGGCAATTTCGCTTTGCGAAACACTAAGTCAATAATGCAGGAAAAATAAGGATTTGCCAATTTTTCAACGTGTTTAAATAAATGCCAGTTATGTTGAAAGCGACGTCTACCTTACAAATCAACCCATTCCTAGAATTACATTTGGAAACATCCATTTCATTTTAACAGTAAATATTTACATGAAAATTCCACGAAAAATAGCTATAAATTACTTAAGAAGGAGCTAATAAAGTTCAAGTAAGTTATACTTCTTTCCAGCATTTTTCTATGAAGGCATGATCTACGACCATATCAGAATTCATGTCTTTTAAATATACATATACATTTATCTATATATATATATATATATATATATATATATTTAATTCCCAGTAAGATATTTATATTCGTTTATTTCCTTGAGGTGAAAGAAAATTGCGGTCATTTAAATTCGATGCCACCAATATTTTACAAACAAAATTTAAATAAAAGAAATAAATGACTTTTTCTGTTAAGTAAAAGTAAAAATAATATTATAGTTTTAAAAGAACAAGCTTTTATAGAAATGTGAACTAAAAAGCACAAAATATCTATCTTAGTATTAAAATGCAGGGTAAGAGAAAATCGTGTGCGTGACACACCATAATATTTACATACATTTAAATCTTTAATAGAAATAATTTAGAATTAAACAAAAACCATTTTTAAAAAATCTCCCCAAACTGGGCTCGAACGCTAGACCTTTAGGTTCGTAGTGCGGAGCTTTTTCTCACAGCCACAGCGTTCACGTAGCGAAAGTCTTTTTTTACAATATAGATTTTTTGTTTGCTCCCAGAGCGGTTACAAACATACATTATACGTACAAACATAAAACCATACATACAGGTGAAGCTAATATAAGCGTGTTAAGTAAAATTTTGCTTAAAAAAAAAAAAGACTGGGATGAATATTTACAGTTGGGACTTGGGACTTAGTTCATTTTAATTCATTTCAGTCATTTTAAAAAGTACGTGGCCCAGTTTTACAGTCAGAAAACGAGATAAAAAATAAATTAAAAATTAAAAATACAAATTTTACAGATTGAAATTAATAGACCTCCGTACTAAACTAAATTCTGTCTTGACAGAATTTATTATTTAATTATTTTTCTATATTCCAACTACTATTAGCTAATCATGAAATGTATATAACCACACACACAAAAAAAAAAAAAAAAAAAAAAAAAAAAATTAGATGTCTCATACATAGATATAGTAATAAGACATAGATTGATCAGCGAGAGGGAAAAAGTGATACCTTTTTCTTCGGGAAAAGTCACTCTAATGGCTGCCTTTCCCCAATTTTAGACTCTTTTTTTTTTTTTTTTTTTTTTTTTTTTTTTCCCCTTTAATTTTTCATGCAGGTTTATTTCAGAAATTCCGAAATACCTGCAGCATACCTGCAATGTTTTTGAAGGTTTTCTGGACTTTGCTGATTTTTCTACATGGGAATTTTTATTTATAATGAAACAATATATAACCTAAATGAAAGACCTAATATATTTTTTTTATATTTTAAGTCTTTAGCTAAATCTTTTAACACGGGATGATTTTTCAAGTCCCTAATCAAGTATTATTCATTGCACCAGTAATGTCACATGTTATGCAATTTTATTTGAAACAAGCGTATCACTTTCAGAACCAAGTCTTTCATCTTAAAATAAATTAAATTGACTTCAAAAACTGAAACATTTATTTTTTACAAAATATTCAAAATGTTTCAATACATGCTACATTGAAACATTTCAATATATGTCCATATTCAAAACGTTTTAGTGTTTGTGACATAAGCATTTTATTCTTATTTATTTATTTATTTATTGTCACATTAACTGCCTTTTACAAAAAGAATGCATTATTATACTTTCTTGTAATGATATTTCAAATTGCATTAATTAGAAAATATCTAAGAAGAAAAATTTAATCTCTAGACAAAAATATAAAAACTTATGCTATGCATTGATAAAAGTTACAACAAAATATGCATAAATAATAAAAGCCTTATAATCAGACAACATAAATTGCAAAATCACGCATTAGTTGTTTTGAGTCGAAATATTTAAGCACCAAATTTTACTGGAAAATAAGTCTAGAGTATGAATACAACATGAGAAATGTGTTACTATTTTCGTGTTATACTGATGCCTACTTTTTTTTTTCACCTGATGAAGAATCGGGCCCTAAACAATTGCAACGTATTTTTCAGATTAATATTGTTTTTTTACCAAAGTTTATTTTCTTCGTTTTTCAACACTAGAATTTCGGTGTATATTATTGAAAATGCACGGTTGGTAGGGTTGTGTGGGTTAAATCCGATTGACTACACTAAGATCCTAGGCTTATAGGTGGAATGCTCTCCGTAGGGGGTCTCTCTAAGTTACCGTCCCTTATTTACGTGAAAATCACGAAAAACTCCGAACGGCTTGGTCAACGAGCGCTGGGATCGAATCCGGCTCTTTCCGTCTACCAGCTTTGAGCGCTAAACCGCTCGGCCACTGGTGAACCCCCACATGTGCAACGGAAATTGAACAAAATAGAGTTTTCCTTAAGCAGATTTTTCTATTTATTATTTAAAGTCACTCTTTCGAGAATTTATCGTTTGTATTTCATTCAAAGAAAAATGTATTAATTATTAGGAAAAAGTTTCCAAAACAATTTTGTCTCTAATTTAAAGTTTCGTGAAGATTTAAACTGTAAAGAAGCATATTTAGTTAAAAATCTTCATACTACACTCTAAAAAAATAACTATTACCAGCTACAAGAAATTCGCTGCACTGTAAAAAAAAAAAAAACCTATTACCAGCTGGTAATAGTTATTTTTTTACAGTGTGTGATTGGAGAAAATAATTATTTTCTCCAATAACAGAGAGTTTCTTGCAGCTGGTAATAGTTATTTTTTTTACAGTGTAATAACCTATTATTTTTTCTTTCTTTCTTTTTTCTACGTTAGAAAAGCTTGATAAATTTAAACTTTACACTGAAAAATTTTCGATGTTTCAAATGATAAATTTTTATTATAGTATCTTACTAGTAGATTTTGTCCATTTCTTTTTTTACTATATAAAAATAAATTATCAAAAAAATTAATTACTATTTTTTATATAACTTTATATAAAAACTTTTTTTAAAAAATTCCGTTAAAATCGCTCAAAACTTCGTACGGATTCCAAAATATTTAAAGTATAAGGATGCTGCAAATTGTGCAAACTCCATGATTTGAAATAATATTTTTTGTTATTATTGTTATTGTTATTGTTATTTAAATGTTATATAATGTTGCTCACGTGGAAAGTTGGTATAGGGATAAATATTATTTAGGGATAAGTACATTAATTAATAACAGGCGACTATAGATGAATTTGTTTTCCCTTATATTTATACTGACCAAATTCCCCATTTTCTGGGGGCAAATGGGGACGCCCTTTTTTTCTGAAGGCATTTTTCTAAGTTTTAAAAAATTGTAGAAACTAAATTATTAATCAATATTACTTTATTTTGAGTCCTTATTTATTAGGAATGAAAAAATACATCCATAATTTGATAATTGCAGCAATTTTTAATTCTTCTCTATTATAAAGGTACTTTGATCTGGTCAGCCTACTTATATTTTACATGTGAGCTTGCTCACCTCTTGAAATCCAAAACACAACTACTTCCATTTTTGGGTTACATGTAATGATAAATTACTCGAAACCTGCCGACAATAATGAAAAAGATTTTCAGGACAATACAGGGTTTCTCAACATTTCTCTTCGATATCAAAGAGATAACTTTAAAATTATGCAATATTATAATTCACAGTGATGACGCAGTGATTTATTTAGATTTTCCTTCAAGTGTAAGTAAACGTCTCTCTCTGTCTTTTTTTGCACCAATTTGAAATTAAATATTTATCAATTCTAAAGCTATTATGAGGTTTTTAGTTAATATCTTTTTAACCAATTGTAATAATTTAATTTAAGTTGTCAGCACGGAATCATTTTATTAGTACCACCTACGTTTTTCTTCATACAGCAGTTTGTTAAGAGATGGAGTGAAATATGTACAATTCGAAAATGTCAATAATATTTTCTCAAATAAATTACGTATATATAGAGAGAATGAAGAAAAAACTGCATTCATTTCAAAAGAATTATTTTTGAGATACTCAGTTTTAGAAATGCGTAAGAGCGAATTATAAAATAAAAATAAAAAATATGCTTGTATTAATATGCAGGTATTGAATTATAATAATCACAGCATTTACTATTTATAGATAATTTATAATAATCATTTGCAGGATAATCATAATCGTACAAACTCGAAAATGGTTCCGTAACCTTCGTGAGATTTTTCTGCGTTCGTGGATACCAGGTTTCAGGAAATACAGTCGGCAGCAAAATTATTCGAGCGCTAGTAATAATTCCTATATAAATAATCTGGTGTGTCACTCACACGACTTTCTCTTAACCTGAAATTTATTGCTATAAATACAGATTGGAGATTAAGCGATAAGATAACGATGTTATGTAAACCTATGTTAAACAATTCAAATTAGGCTTCAGGAGAGTTTTATATGATAATCAGTTCTGTGTGAGGGGGGGGGGGGGGCTACCGCCCCCTCAACCCCCCGTTTCATTAATGCATCTACATTTATATAGAATTTAATTCGGTTATTAAAAAATAATTCTGTTTTTAAAAAATAATTTAATAAAATTATTATTTAAAAAAATTATCTTTTATGATAATGCAGACGATTTCCATATTAGAGAAGTAGTATAACACCAAATATCCAATAAAAGTCCATTTTATTCTCAATATTTAAAAAAAAAAAAAAAAAAAAAAAAAAAAAAAAAAGTTTTTTTTTCTAATTTTTTTTTTTTTTCGTTAAAATTAAAAAAATTGATAACTTTGTTTTGAATTATCGCAGATCGATGGTTCAACCATTCGTTTTAAAGGTATCGGCGAGCTCTTTTGAAAGATACCCATCATGAAAATTTACTCTCCTCGAGGGGGGGAGGCAAGGCTCCTACATACACACACACACAAAAAAAAAAAAAAAAATCCCAGTTCACTATCTCTATTACAAAAAATATATATTCGTTTCGTTTTGTTTAGTGCAGTCTATAGACGTAAAACTCTACTTACCTGCAATTTCCCCCATAGACGTAATGTATTAGAATTCTCTTGATTGTCCCTGTACACGAACCATTTGCTTCATCTTAACGAAAAGCTTTCTGTAGCATCCCTATATGATACACATTTAGAATACCAAGTTTGGAATGTCTGCTACTATTTATTCTTGAGATATGCTGATAACAGACAGAAGACAGACACACACACAGACCATTTGCTAAAAACATGATTTTCGTATTCAGGGGACCTCAGAACATGTAAATATAACAAAAACTCGCGTCCAAAAACAATACTTGCTCTACCTTATGGGTAAGAGAAAGTAAAAAGTACACTTAATACTGCTTTGTTAAATAAATCCTTGTTGAAACATCTTCTTAGACTGACTAAGAACATGAGTCGACAAAGATTTATTTAACAAAGCGCAGCATTAAGTATACCTTTTTAGTTCCCCATCATACTATAGGTATGGGGAACTTAGGTAATCGTGAAAATTTTCGAACTCGGTTTTTTGACTTTTTTATACGTTTTCAGGTGTGAGGAATCCGAAAATGACAAAATTTGTATGGTGTCTGTCTGTAGGGTGTCTGTTAGTGTGTCAGTGTGTCGGTCGGTTAGTGTGTTAGTCCGTTAGTTTGATAGTCTATTAACACGATATCTCACGAACAAATGATCGCAGAGAGGTCAGATCAGTTTTAAAATATTACTTTCGATACTGGCAAGAACCCTATTCATTTGCAACATTTGAATTAATAAACTTCGTAAGTTATGAGAAATTTACGATTTTCTTAATATGGGAGAATAGGACAAAATTTCACTTAAACGTGCATTAAATGGAAACTTTTTACTGTAAAAATGTCTGACCAGTTCTAAAATATCATTTTTGATGCCGGACTGAACATCAGTAACTATAAATATGCTACTTTGAAAATTTCGCAAGTTATTAGAAATTTACGAATTTCTTAACATGACAGTATAGGGCAAAATTTCACATAAACGTCAATTTTTAGAGATATTTTCATCGTAAAGATGTCAGACTACTTTTGAAATATTATTTAGAACACTGGCATGAATATTAATGACTATGAATTTTCCAATATAAAAATTTCGTAAGTTATTGGAAAATTACGAATTTCTTAACATGGCAGAATAGAGCAAAATTTCACATAAACGTCAATCTTGAAGGATATTTTCATCGTAAAGATGTCAAACCACTTTTTAAATATTATTTTGGATACTGGCATGAATATCATAGACTATGATTTTTCCAATTTAAGAAATTCGTAAGTTATTTGGAATTTACTGTCAAGAAGATGAGCGGCCGTCGTAAAAGAAAGCATGTTTTTGTTGATGGCTTTAGCTGTAAGGTAAAAAACATTATTAAAACTGAATTTCGATTAAAGGTCCAGGCTCGGAATTAACTCAGAGACATATTTTGGTTCTTATGCCAGTTTATTAAAAGTATTCCACTTCACGTGATCATAGTCAATTAAAAGAACACAAGTTTTTTTTTATGAAAACATTCTGGAGTGGGGAAACAGTACGGAGGATCAGGCCGGGCCCTAGGCCCGAATCGCTCTTGAGTTATTACATGTTTTAAGATCCGAAAGAAAGTGTCCGCTCCTAAACTGAAGTAAAACAAATGACAATGCCTTTGGCGTTGAATTATACGCCAAGTTCAAAGTTCTAAGATAGAGAATGGTTGCCTTACGTTAGGAATATTCACATGTATATTTTTAAAAACCCACGAGTAATTTATTGACCATTGTTAGGGAATGTTGGCATGATTTCGCCAAGATTTAGACCCTGGGAAAAATAACTAGCAAAGCAAATATTCTATTTAACCGTTGATGTAAAATTGGTGACAAAAGGTTGCAGGAGTTACATTTCGATGTAAGATTAAAAGAGACCGAATTAATTATTTTCTGGTTTCCCAAGACAAAAGGATAGAAATAAGACAAAACATTATTATCTACAGAGAGAAAAGAATTTTCAGTACGTTAAGCTTGTTAAGTGAATACTGGGAACAGATCAAAGATTTTTGTTTCAGTAACACTGATAAAGACATGAAAGGGAAGATATAAAAATTAGAAAACGCATATTGTAAATTTCTTATTTATAGGTTAAAAACAGTTATTCCATTATACTTTAAATAGTTGATTTAGATTAAAGAATTTAATTTATAATTTTATTTATTTAGAGAATTTACCTATCCTTTAAAGAGAAAAATATAATTTTTATAATATGTGATAATCTATATCACATATTTATTTACGATTTACTTAAAATGGCAGAATAAGGCAAAATTGAGCATAAACTTCCATTTTGAGGATCATAAATACATTAGACAACTTCAAAATTTTATTTATGATATTTTTTGTAACATGATTGAATACAAATATTCTAATAGGAAAATTTCGTAAATTATTCGTAATTTACGATTTTATCAACATAGCGAAATTGTAAATTTTTCATATAAATATGAATTTTGAGGATTATTGCATTGGAAATAGTAGCATGAAAACTAAACAACAGAATTGACCCTGATAAAATAAATTAATAGATTAGAATAAGATAAATATATCGAAGTGAACGGTGGATAGCCCATTAGGCAGGGATTTCATTCTGTCACTGTATCAAGCTTTGATCAAATTCATTTCCTTTAACATGATTATAATATATCTCCCACTAGAAATTTATGAGAACATAAATATGATGGGGAACTGAGCAGAGTCCACCTATGCCAACTAGTTACATAGGAATTATTGCTAGCGCTCGAATAATTTTGCTGGCGACTGTACACACAGCGCTCAAAAGATTTACTGATCAGTTACTGGCAGACCAACATATTTCAATATTTATTTATTATCTATTTTATTCTTTATACTAGAAAAGTTTTACGAATTTAAAACTTACATTGACATATATATTCGTTGTTTGAAACGGTTTGCATCTGATTAATTATTTATTAACATAGTCTGACGCACATTTAATTAAAGAGGAATAAAGACATTCTTTGTTGAAGATTTTCTTTAAACTATTCCCTTTTCATATCGGAAAAATTTTATCTTTGAACTTCAACTTTTCAGGTGACTAGCTAGCTGACAGACAAGAACAGGAATAAGAGCAGCCTTGCTTTGAATCCATATGTGTCAACTGTTTTCATGAGGGAGAAAAATTTTATTACCTTTTTAGTAATATTAATGATTTAGAAACTGTAATTCATATAGCATTTTTTTTTCTTTTATTCTTTTGAGTTGATATACATTATAAATGTAAAACTTAAGATTGAGATATATATATATATATATATATATATATATATATATATATATATATATATATATATTATTTTGGCTTTTGAAACGGTAGATGTTTGATTAATTACTTTAATAACATCATCTGACGCACCTTTAACTAAAGAGGGATAAAGATATTCTTTGTTGAACATTTTCTTCACCTATTTCCATGCCATATGAGACAAATTTTGCTTTTAAACGTCAAATTTTTAAATGACTAGCTTGCTGAATGACAAGAACTGAAATAAAAACAGCCCTTCTTTGAATCTTCTATACGCGTCAGCTGTTTTCAACCGGAAAAAAAAAAAAAAACTATATATATATATATTCCCTTTTAATAAAATTAATTATTTAGAAACCAAAATATCTATAATTCATATAATATTTTTTCTTTTATTCTTTAGATTAGAAAAGCTTTATGAATTTAAAACTTACATTGATATATGTATAGATATATATATATTCGGTGTTTGAAACAGTAGGTGTATGAATAATTAATTACCTTAACAACAACGTCTGATGCACACTGAACTAAAGAGAAATAATGATATTCTTTGTTGAAGATTCTCTTCAAACTATTTCCTTGTCATATCAGACAAATTTTATCTTTAAACTTCAACTTTTCAAATGACATAGAGCTAGCTGACAGACAAGAACAGAAATAAGAACAGCCTTGCTTTGAATCTGTATACATCAACTGTTTTCAACTAGGAGAAAAATTTTATTCATTTTTTAATAACATTAATGGTTTAAAAACTAAAATATCTGTTATTCACAGTTTTTTTTTTATTTTTTTATTTTTTATTCTTTAGATTTGAAAAGCATTAAGAATTTAAAACTTATTTTGATATATATTTTTTATGTTGGTGTTTGAAACAGTCGGTGTTTCATTAATTATCTGATGAATATTGTCAGACGTATATTAAACTAAAGATGAATAAAGACATTCTTTGTTGAAGATTCTCTTCAAACTATTTCCTTGTCATATCAGACAAATTTTATCTTTAAACTTCAACTTTTCAAATGACATAGAGCTAGCTGACAGACAAAAACAGAAATAAGAAGAGCCTTGCTTTGAATCTGTACACATCAACTGTTAGGAGAAAAATTTTATTCATTTTTTAATAACATTAATGGTTTAGAAACTAAAATATCTGTTATTCATAGTTTTTTTTTTTTCTTTAGATTTGAAAAGCATTAAGAATTTAAAACTTATTTTGATATATATTTTTTATTTTGGTGTTTGAAACGGTTGGTGTTTGACTAATTATCTTATGAACATTGTCTGATGTAGATTTAACTAAAGATGAATAAAGATATTCTTTGTTAAAGATTCTCTTCAAACTTTCCCTTGTCATAGCAGATAAATTTTATTTTCAAACTTCGACATTTCAAATGTCTACCTTAACTGACATACAATAATGGAAATGAAACCAGCATTGCTTTGAATGTTTAAATTTACGTGCATTAACTGTTTTCAACTGAGAAATAAATTTCTATTCTATGTTTGATAAAATTAATCATTTAACAAACAAAATATTGCTTGTTCATACTTTCATAATCACATAAATAACTAAATATAAAGTTATATACGGTAGATCAAAATAATTGCGCTCCTCTTAATACGTAAATTGATTTGATATAGAGCGCTTCATTAATTTATTTATATTAAATAATGTCAATAATGAACAGGTAAGATTTCATTTACCTGACTAAAGCATACATCACTGGTGAATAGCATCCAGTCACTCCTGTGTTGACCGTCTTAAATCAATCTGTAAGTAAAACTTATAAAGTGCACATCATTATTAAATTTGTGTGTATATTAATTAATTTAAGGGATATTTTCTTTTATCCATAAATTTACTGTATCTTGAGTAAATATACATGTTAAATTTTAGTATATATTATAATGGTAAGAGCGTTTTAAACGCCCTGCTAGAAAGTATGTTTTACATGTTATTCGAAGAGAAGCAATACAACATCTACATTAAAATGAAATCGAGAGAGAGAGAGTTTCATTAGGAGTGCTGAGTAAACAGTTCTGGCTTTTCCTTAAACTGGGAGTGGCACACATTTCGCTTTACATCTAGACTGATTGTTCTTTCAAATAAGTAATAATTTCTAAAACACTTCTTGAGTAAAATGGAAAATAGCGGGCATATAAAAGTTATTATAATGTTCTGTTTTCTTACACCCCTACTTGACCGGTATTTTCAATGTTCGATTATATTTAGTTCACTTCTAAGTTTTTTTAATGCTGGTCCTGGTAGGGGCTTCGTTAAGATGTCTGTGATCATTCTATTGCTTGGGACGTATTCCAGTCTGATTGTCCCTTCTTCATATAATTATCTAATTAAATGATATTTTATATCAACGTGCTTGCTACCAGTGCTGCCAGATCGAGGGAAATTTTTATTTAACACACCCCAATAAATTTTAATTGAAACGCTTTGCTAATTGTTTCGAAACATCTTTTACCGAAATCGTCTATGTAATTAGATAACCGATACAAATGAAATTTAACGGTGGATGTTGAATAAAAATTTCCCTCAAATCTGGCAGCACTGCTTGCTACGCGCTTGATGTTTATCTGATTAAATCAATTTTATTGTGGATTGGTTATCGTCATAAATTGTTACTGGTTTTATTTGATTTAAATCTAAATCTTTTAGCAATCGTAGTAACCACAAAATTTCTTGTGCAGCGCTTCCTGCTGAGATATATTCAGCTTCTGCAGTAGATAGAGTGACACAGTTTTGTTTACGTGAATACCAAAATATAGGATTTTTTCCGATGAAAAATATATTTCCAGTAATGGACTTTCGGTCCTGGGAGTCGTTTGCAAAATCAGCATCCGCATATGCAGTTAGTATAGCTGGATGATCATTGTTATATGTTAGTTTCATGTTTATAGTTGTCTTAAGGTACCTAAAGACCTTTTTGGCACTTTCCCAGTCACATTTTCTTGGCCTCTCATTATGGCGAGATAAAAAGTTGTCGGCAGCACTGATATCTGGTCGGCTGACAGTGGCTATACATAGAAGTGCCCCTACTGCATTTCTATAATCAGTATTATTGGGTAAATAATTTTCATTCTCGTTATTTTTTAAGTAATTTGTATCTATGGGAGTATTAGTGGGCTTCGCATTTTCTAGATTAAATTTATCTACTAATTGTTTAATCTTATTTGACTGATCTATTAATAAAGTGTTACTGTTTGGTCGTGTTATACTTATTCCTAGATAATTAGTAACGTTCCCAAGGTTGGTAATACTATATTCGCGCCTAAGTTCTTCTATTATATTGGTTATATCATCTTTGGTTTCAGCAATTAATATGTCGTCTACATACACTAGTATGTAGACGGTTTTGTTATTGGTGTTTCTTTTGTATAGGCATTTGTCAGTGGAACTCTGTGTGAAATTCAATTTTGTTAATGTTTCATTAATTTTAGAGTTCCGAGCCCTGGCTGACTGTTTCAGCCCATAAATGGCTTTATTAAGTTTACATACTTTATGTTCTTCACCAGGATTTATGAATCCCTCGGGTTGGTGCATATAAATTGTTTCTTCGAGCTGACCGTGTAAAAACGCGGTTTTTACATCCAAGTGGTTTAATTCCAGATTTTTATATAGGGCCATTACTAGAAAGGATCTAATTGTCGTATGAGACGCCACCGGGGCGAACGTCTCGCCATAATCTACCCCATACTTTTGGATAAAGCCTTTGGCAACAAGCCTGGCATTATATTTTTGGATTTCACCCTTATCATTATATTTCGCCTTGAATGCCCATTTTGAGCCTACTATGTGTGTGTTAGGGGGAAGGTCTACCAATTCCCATGTATTATTTTCGTTTAAAGAAGCAATTTCATCTTTGGCTGCTTTTAGCCAATTTTCCCTTTCTATGGAATTTTCTATTTGCAATATTTCATTGAAGGTTTTGGGTTCGTTTACATTCATAGTATTTGTCAATAAGGCAAATCTGTCAGGTGGAATACCTTTGTTAACTCTTTCCGAACTTCTCGGAATTGTTTGATCTGTCATATCATGATTAATATCCTCAGTTTGGTCTGAATTTTGATTTATTTCATTTAATATCACCGGGAAGTTGTTTTTATGATCGTTTGTTTCGCTAGAATTATTTTCATTTATATCATTGTTTGTCTCTAACAGTTCCTCATCGATATACTCAAGATTGTTATTTTTTGTTTTTGTTTCTACAAACTTTACTGTTCTACAGATTCTAACATTATTATCTATATATACTCTATAACCTTTACTTCTAAGGTCATAACCAACAAGTATTCCTTCCTTTGCCCTGTTGTCAAGCTTCCCTCTTGTGGTTTTGTGAGTATACACATATGCCTTACAACCAAATGATTTTATATGCGAGAGATTTGGTTTATTTCCATTCCATTTTTCATATGGTGTTTTATCGCATGCACTCGTTGGCAATCTATTCTGTAGATAATTAGCAGTCATAAGGGCTTCACCCCAAAATTTATTCGGCAAACTGCTTTGTCTTAACAAACATCTGGTCATTTCAACCAATGTTCTATTTTTTCTCTCCGCCACGCCATTTTGAGGGGAACAATACGGTACTGTTAATTGGTGTTCGATTCCTTCATTCGCGAGAAAGTTTTCAAATTCATTGCTTGTATACTCTCCACCGTTATCCGTACGCAATATTTTTATTTTCCTGCCAAACTTGTTTAAAATCAACGCGTAATATTGTTTAAATCTATCAAACACCTCACTTTTATTTCGCAATAAGTATGTAAATGTAAAACGACTGTAATCATTTATAAACGTTAAAAAATAATTTTTCCCTCCTATTGTGGAAGTTTGAAAAGGTCCGCAAACATCTGAAACAACTAGATCTAATGGTTTTTCTGCCCTGAAAGTTGCCCTTTTCGGATATGTGTCATCCTCCAATTTTGAAATGATACAGATTTCGCATTCTGTGTCGTGTTTACATTTATTTAACTCAATTCCAGTTGCCATATTTTTGACGACAAGTTCTTTAATTTGTTGAAAATTTTTATGCCCTAATCTTTCATGCCATAATTTAATGCAATTCTTATTTTCGCAAGCTTCTGCAATATTTACACTTTCGGAAAAAATTTCGCTCGTTTGTAGTTCATATAAATTATCTGTCAAGTTCGCCTCTATATAAGTTTTACATTTGATTTTACATTCATGATTTTTAAATATGGCAACACAACCATTCTCTGTTGCTTTCTTTACCGATATTAGATTTGTAGCTATATTGGGTATGTATAAAACCTCCTTCAAAGTAATGTTGTTTATTTCCTTATCCGAGTTAATTACTTTAAGATTCACATCGCCGCAACCCTGTGAGACTACAGAGTGCCCATTTGCTAGCATAACACTAACCTTTTCGTTGTCTTTCAGATTTGTAAATTGATTTATGTCGTTGCAGATATGCCTGCTGCTCCCACTGTCTACTATCCAAGAGTTATGCTCAGTTTTATCTATGATAAACGTAAGATTCTTTAATTTGTTTTCTGTTTCCTTTATGAGTTGTATTTTATTTTTATTTTTGTACTTGCCGGGATTATTACCGCTGTTATGGAAATTATTATAACTCCTTTGGTTATGATTTGGTCTGGCGTTTAAGTGCCAGCATTCGTTACGGGTGTGTGAATTCTTTCCGCAAAAATTGCAATGTCTACTTGGTGGTGTTTTATGCTTAATTTGAGTTTTATACGCGTTTTCACCTTTTGTTTGGTGATTTTCTGTTCTTTTAATGTACTCGTCAAACAATTTACTTTTAATATACTCTGGTGTAAGTTCATCGTCATTTCTGGCTTCGATAGCCGTGATCAGGGTATCATAACTAGGGGGTAGCGAGCACAACATTAACGCTGATAAGTGCTGCTCATTTATTTCTTCTCCTATCGCTAACAGTTTGTCCCTTAACTTATAAATGCTAGTTATGTGTTCTATTAGATTCCCCCCTTCTGTTAATTTGGTAGAATATAACTTTCGGAGCAAAAATAATTTGCTGCTTAGATTTGCCCTCTCATGTATATTTTTAAGTGCATCCCATGTTTCCCTGGCTGTGGACAGGTGTTTTACATATACTATTTGTGTGTCCTCTATAGCTAAATTAATTATGGCTCGCGCTTTACGATCTTTAGATCGCCATTCATCGGTTAATGGCTCTGGGGGCGCTTCTATAATAACCTGGAAGAGATCCTCCTTCGTGAGGAGCATCTCTACCTTAAATTTCCAGCAATCATAATTATTAGCATCTAATTTCTCTATTAGTGTAATTTCTTTTCCGGATGCTGCCATTTTTGTTATTTTATTTTATCAAAATATACTATTATGTACTACAATGTTTATTCTTGAAAAATTCAAATTGTATTTAAAGAGAGCAAATTTACTGATTGTATAAATATCAGTTGTGAGTTTTTTTAATGTCTGCTTATAAGCATATAAATATTATATAAACACGTTGATTTCCATTTGATCACTCATATATTGTTTACATATACAAACATAATCGTTTATCTTCATTTCATTCATTATCTTCAACACACAAATTAATTATATTTAATAATTTTCTTTTCTTTTGCAGTATAAGTTCACCGTGCTAGTATATTTATTTTATCGTATTTTACGCTCTATATCTTACGATTATTTAAAAGACTGTTGTCAGTCTCATAATCTCACATAAATAACTAAATATAAAGTTATATACGGTAGAGTAAAATAATTGCGCTCCTCTTAATACGTAAATTGATTTGATATAGAGCGCTTCATTAATTTATTTATATTAAATAATGTCAATAATGAACAGGTAAGATTTCACTTACCTGAATAAAGCATACATCACTGGTGAATAGCATCCAGTCACTCCTGTGTTGACCGTCTTAATTCAATCTGTAAGTAAAACTTATAAAGTGCACATCATTATTAAATTTGTGTGTATATTAATTAATTAAAGGGATATTTTCTTTTATCCATAAATTTACTGTATCTTGAGTAAATATACATGTTAAATTTTAGTATATATTATAATGGTAAGACCGTTTTAAACGCCCTGCTAGAAAGTATGTTTTACATGTTATTCGAAGAGAAGCAATACAACATCTACATTAAAATGAAATCGAGAGAGAGAGAGTTTCATTAGGAGTGCTGAGTAAACAGTTCTGGCTTTTCCTTAAACTGGGAGTGGCACATATTTCGCTTTACATCTAGACTGATTGTTCTTTCAAATAAGTAATAATTTCTAAAACACTTCTTGAGTAAAATGGAAAATAGCGGGCATATAAAAGTTATTATAATATTCTGTTTTCTTACACATAAAATAATAATAATAATAATAATAATAATAATTCTTTATATTTCTTTAGATTAAAAAACTATAATAAATTCAAAATGCAATGATACATAATTTTTATTTCAATGTTTGAAACAGGGAGAATGCTTGATTATTTATATTATGAACCTCGTCAGATATACATTTAATAACGAAAATAAATAAAGAAATTCTTCATTGAAAAATATTTTTCACACTGTTTCCTTCTCACATAAGGTAAATTTCTCTTTAAATTCTAACGATTCAAATGTCTAGCAAAACTGACAGACAACTGGTATAAGAACATCCTTGTTTTGAATATAACAAGGAAAATCTCCATACGCGCATATCCAAAAAAAAAAAAAAAAAAAAAAAAGACACTTTTTATAAAGTAATGTATGTTTATAAAAACAAATTTCAGCGGAATCTGTATACTATATAGTCTGTAAAAAAATAATGAAAATGTCCTTTTCTTGGCTATTTATCGCTGATTGGCGACACAATGAAATTTCAATCAAAATGGGTTTTTGGTAAACAATCATAAAAGAAAAACTTTTTCTACATTTTTCGTACTACAATAATTTAAATAAGACTACTTCAGAATAACAATTTATAACTACAATTTTGTCTTATATATATTTATATTTATAAGTGTATAAATTGAAATCTAACTATCGTAACGATCGTATATTAATAATAACTTTTATTAATATCGAAACACTTATATTTATTTTAAATTTGCATGTTATCCACTCCTGCTCAAAAGTTTAGCAAGATTTGCAAACGATCAGTTTTTTTTTTTTTTTTTTTTTTTTTTTTTTAATTTAAAAACCTATCTCTCGGTGAAATGTTTTCAAACATTGGGTATTTAAAGAACTGGGTCTTTCTCGTGTTTTTCAGTGAAGATTGGATTAAGACAACATTTAGGGGGCTGGTAACAAATTGGAAAATATCAATAATGTTTGTGACCATCCTGTATCATTAAATAAACGAAATGAACTTTAGGATATGTTAATACAGACCCAGTTTAATGTGTGGATAAATTTGTGTGACGATAGCATATTAAAAAAATCTGGTGTGAAACAACCACACGACTTCCATTACCCACTATTACACATATTATATGCATTTTTGAGAGATAATGCGATCAGAAAACATAAAAGTGAACTAAAGAGAAAATCGTTAGAGCCGTTTTTGAGATACCAACTTTTACAAAAAATCAATTATTGACCGGAAAACAATAATTACATACAAAAGGATATTTAAAAGTGAGTTAATATGGCGAGTTTGAAAAAAATCCGTACAGCTGTTTTTAAAGGAACGCCCTTGGGAGACCTGAAATTGAGCTATTTATACAGGACGCCTATCAATTTTCCTGAACTAACCAACTATATCATTCGAAAGGACATCTAATAGAGTGTTGATATAGCAAGTTTGAAGAAAATCGTTAGAGCAGTTTTTGAGATATGGACTTACGGTCCCACTTCCGGTTTCCGATGTCCCACTTCCGGTTAAACTGAATTATTGACCGGAAAACAATAATTACATACAAAAGCATATTTAAAAGTGAGTTAAAATGGCGAGTTTGAAAAAAATCCGTACAACCGTTTTTAAAGGAACGCTTTTGCGAGGCCTGAAATTGAGCTATTTATACAGGACGCCTATCAATTTTCCTGAACTAACCAACTATATCATTCGAAAGGACATCTAATAGAGTGTTTATATAGCAAGTTTGAAGGAAATCGTTAGAGCCGTTTTTGAGATACGGACTTACGGTCCCACTTCCGGTTTCCGATGTCCCACTTCCGGTTTTTCAATTTTCACCAAAATTTGGAAAATTCATCTGTAGACCAGACGTATTTCAATTCTAAAGTTTTGTAGCTCTATCTTTATTAGTTTCTGAGCTATAATAACCAGAAGATTCTCCACATACATACATACACACACACACACACACACACACATACATACACACTGACCAATTGCCAAAAACCACTTTTTTGGATTCAGGGGACCTTAAAACGTGTAAATCAGGTGAAAACCCGATATCGAATTTTCAGGCCGAATACAATACTTCCATTACCTACGGTAGTAGGGTAATGGAAGTAAAAAGGTGATATTTATTTTAAAACTAAAAAAAAAAAAAAAAATTAAAAAATCAACATGTATTTTATTTATAATACACAGAGTTTATAACGAAAATTATTCTCACTTTCAGATAAGTTGGAAAAACATTTTTAAAGCAATATACTGGAATCGGAATTCAAATATCTCAAATATCTCAGGATATATGAACATTTTTATGGAAAACGTTTTCACTGCGCATGCGCGAAAGATAAAAAAAAAAAAAAATTATTGTATAGGTTGAAAGCTAGTTATATTGGGCAACTTTTGTCAAAAGTGCATTTGAATAGAGTAAAAATTAAGCAAATTATTCGAAAAAGAACGAGCTAGATTTTAGATATTTTCCAGCAGTTGAAATTTCTTAAGGTGTTTTTCACATGCCGCATAATTAATTTAAAGATCTAATTATTTTAACCATTTAGCAAAAGCTCGTTTTTGTCAAAGACCCCTTACCATCTAACAAATCTTAGTAAATAAACAAAAATATGTTAGAATTGCAAGCTTATAAGGGGTTTTTCGCAAAAAAGTACATTTGGAACGGGATTGAAGTAATTGATGTGAGTTTATTGCATTTTATGGTGTTTATTCAAAGTTTTGTAATTATTAACAGATTTTATTCTTAAAATATATTTTTAATTAAAAAAAAAAAAAAAAAAAAAAAAAAACTCAAATAAGGCTTCTTTATTTTCATTTCTTAAAGTTTAAAATTAAATAAAATCTATAACCTTTTAACTTGAGTAGAAAATATCTAAAGGAAATATCACAATTATTCATTTTTATCTCTCAAAACACCCAAATTTAGTAACTTACAACAATTAATTTAAACAATTTCGTTTGCCGTATATCTTTTCTTACTGTGTGTTCATTGACCCCTGTACACAAATTTTTCCTCCCTTGATAGTAATATTCATTATTTATTGCTGATTTTCTCTATACAACATAGTCTCCCAGCTTTGCATTTAAATTATAAGATGTATTTTTAAACATCCTCCTTATCTACCGCAACGGAAGTTGAAATGTCGGCGCTCTTTTAATTCTGATATGTTTATTGGAGTGTTCTCTTTCACAGTTGGCTGCAAAATCGTTAATTTTATTAAAAAGGGAATAAAATTTTTCTCCCGGTCGAAAACAGTTGACGCACGTAAAGCTGTTCTTATTCCTGTTCTTGTCTGTCAGTTTACTACTCATCTGAACTGTTAGAGTGTAAAGATAAAATTTGTCTGATATGAGAAGGAAACAGTTTGAAAAATATCATCTACAAAGAATTTCTTTATTTTATTTTGCTTAAATGTACGTCAAGTGTTGTCGATAAGATAAATTATCAAGCACTTACTGTTTTCAATATCGAAATAAAAAATATGTACATTAATAAAAAAAAATTAATTTGTTTAGTTTTTCCAATTTAAAAATAGCAATCTGGCGTGTCATTCATACAGTTGTATCTTACCCAATACTATAAAGAAGAAGTACTGTGTACATGAATATATTTTAAAAACAGTTCAAGATTATTCTAGACATAAATTTTTTGACATATAATTCTTTGTAGAGCTGTACCGAGTTTTCAGTATGTACTCGGCGTCGACACTTGGCTTACTCGGCCAGATTTTGACTGAGCACTCGACCAATACCAAGTACCTGTAAAAAATCTCATTTTATTAATGCATTATTGAAGTCAAATATATTAATAACAGGTGTTTGTTAATAACAAAATAAAAAAAATATATAAATACAGAAATACAGAGTCATTATAATTACACCTTTTCTATAAATAGCATTCTGCAAATTAAACGAGCAAATAGATTGTTACCAAATTTGGTATAGAAACGATTCATGAAATATGCTTGTTCATTTTAGCTATAGGGGGATGTTTAAGGGGGTGCGGGATACTAAATTATTGTTTTTATTATTTATTGATGAATTGCTGTAATTATTTTTTCTGAAACTGAAGCTTTTTTGACGATGAAGTTCAACAAGAAAGAATCTTTAGAATTTATTTTTTTAATTTAAAAATTACAATAAAATTTTAAAATTTTTGATAAATTTAAAATTTGTTATATCTCATAAACTAATGGTTCAATTTACAAACTTTTTTCCTCTTTATATACAGAAAGGATTATATTAAATTTGTCTTTAGGATTTCTGATTATAATAATAACATTTTTAAATATTAATTTTAATTTGAAAAAAAGTACTTATTTCATGCATAATTTTTGGATTATCAAAAAATTTTTGCTCCTAATTAAAAATCCCGAAGACAAATTGAAGATAAATCTTTTCTGTATATAAGAGGGAAAAAAGTTTGTAAATTGAACCATTAGTTTATGAGATATAACAAATTTTTAATTTATCAAAAATTTTTAATTTTTAAATTTTTATTTCAATTTTTATTTCAATTTTTTTAAGATTCTTTCTTGCTCAACTTCATCGTCAAAAAAGCTCCAATTTCAGAAAAAATAATTACAGCAATTAATCAATAAATAATAAAAACGAAAATTTGGTGTCCCGGAACCCCTTAAAGCAGAAATTTATTTATTAACAACCTGTATGTAACAAATGCCGTAATTGATAAAAACTTAGTACATAAAATTTTATCAATAATATAGACAAGAATTTCGTTAAAAAAAAAAAAAAAAAAAAAAAAAAAAATATTTTCTGCAAAATTAACACAAACAAAATTTTAATTATAGATTTGTACAAATGAAAATAAGCTATTTTTAAAACTGCAAGGAAAGACTGATTTTGAATTGAAAAAAAAAAAAAAAAAAAAACTAGTATGTTATTAAGTATGAGTGTAAATATTTTACAAGACGTTTGTCTTAAGTAAAAATATTATCACATTAATGTTCATTAGTATGGGACTTGCGAGTTAAAGTTTGTTAGAAACGGCTAAGAACATCCACTCTTGAACCGGGAATCGAGTGCGGCTTCTAGCAATATACATAACCAGACATAGTGTTACAGTGGTACAGAGAAATAACTATTGAAAGTTATGCCCTACGAACTCAAATTATCAAAAGGGCATTTTAGTCCTAAATTATCCAAAACAGAATAAATCTGGTGTATGGCCATTTTTTGTAAACGACGACATTTTGTTCTTCTCAAAAATAAAACATACATACTTGCATGAAAATAAAACAAATGCAAGAAGTTTTCTGTCATACATCCTTTATGCATATAACTAGGTGAAATGAATTTTTTTTATAGATATCCACATGTCCTTACCACCATTTCTCACTTCTTTATTTGTCAGCAGAAGGAAAATCGCAAAATCCCCTTAAGAACAAATTTAAAATAATAAACTTGATTGTTCTCTAAATTAATTACCATTTTACTTTAATGAGAAAGGTTCATTGTTACAAATAACTTCTACAGTGCCCATGAAACATGTAATTGTCAAGTTGGCTTTTATCACTCGCCAACAACTTTTTAATTAAAAATATATAGATAGATATTTGTAACGTCCAAAAAAAAAGTAGATGTTGTTTTTGACTTTAACTGTGGCGGTATGTGTAATGTTATCCAAGCCTTATCGTCAAGAATGATATTTACTTTCTCGCTAACTGACAGCCTTAAATTTGCTTGATCCCGAATTTAGTTATCCCCCCCCCCTCCCCACCGCACTGTTCAACGTACATTTCCGAACTTGCGCTATTTTACATTTATATGTTATAAAAAGTCCTAAAGCGCACTATGCAGTTAAAAATAAGATGGTACGTTTCAATGGAAAAATGGTTTTCAATCCAATAGTTCAAATCAACATTTTGGTGGAATGCTTCACTTTAATAAAGCCATTTTATGAATAAGTACTATTAAAATAGTAAAAGATAGCATCAATATATTGGTTGCAGCAGCTAGACTAGATCTATTTTTCTGGTGAAACGTTCCGTCTCATTTTTAACAGTGTACACTGTAAAAAAATAACTATTACCAGCTGCAAGAAACTCTCTGTGATTGGAGAAAATAATTACTTTCTCCAATCACAGAGAGTTTCTTGCAGCTGGTAATAGTTATTTTTTTACAGTGTAGGTTTCTTCGGAAATGAAATTCATGTGCCTCTGTCTCAATCCAGATTCCTTTCTTCTATTGATTTTATATTTTATATGCCATATGAATGAAAAGTATCCTTCTTATCTTTTTCGATATATAGTGAAACCTCTCTAAGTTGGACACCTGCGGTTCCAGGAAAAAGTGTCCAACTTAGAGAGGTGTCCAACTTATAAGGGTGCTTACATTTTTCGATTTAATTAAACTGCATCTATGCATGCCTTTTAACTTTTAATCATATCTAAATATATCATAATTAAGTATTCATAACTTATATACAAAAAATTATTAATTTGCCAATTTAAAATCTAAATTTAAACTGGTATATTGTGGCTACAATAACACTTTCTTCTACAATTTTTTATATATTAGCGCCATCCACAAGTTAATATGATTGAAAATTTAATCAATAAAGATTTTGCATATGCGTTCTGGTGCAATTTTATTCAATAGACGCTGTGGTAGTCATATGGAAAATCGGAGAATGTGATTAAAAGTAGCACCACTTGAGAATGTGATTAAAAGTAGCACCAAGTGACGTTTCTTCGATTTTATTTGTTTTATGTATATCAAATGCCACTTCTAAAAATTTTTGGTGGCTACTGAATAAAAAAATCTGGCAACACTGAAGGATGGGCGGCAAATCTACCAACTAGCGACTATTAACGGGTTAAAATTCTGCCAAAAAAGAATTCAATTAAAATTTTTCTTAATAATGTTACTAAGTTTATTCTCTAAATTAAAAGGCAAAGTAAAATATACAAGAATTAAATTCTATATAAAATATACCAGTCCCCTTTATTCTGACTTCGAATTTCAAAATATCGCGGCGTATTAGCGTAATTTTGCCCTCGTGATCCATTTGTGTAATCAGTAACACCTCTACCCTCGTCATCATTCTTCACGTCAGAATCATTAGTATCGCCCTCGTGTTTTTATGGTGTTTCATCATGAATGATATGTATCAATGTTTACTCTCAGAAGAAGGATCGAATGGTCTTTTTTTAGGCCGGAAATTTGTTTTACGCTTTTCATTTCAGTCGACAAAAGTGATAAATGTCTTTATAAAAATAAGAGAAGAGACAGTTGACATTAAAGTTTCATTAATTTAGTTCCTTAGCTTACTTTTCTACTGTTTAATAATATTTTCACGCAAATTATTTGTGTTCATCTAAGTAGTTTGTATAACCTAAATCTGTTTTTTTCTCATATAATCCGTTACAAGTTATACTGTGTTCCAGAACCAGGATCCATAACAAATTTAAGTATAGAAATTAAAAAAGACTTGGCCGTTATTAAATTTATGTATAAAAACAATGTTTTCACCTAAATTATATGTGATAACCAAATATTTTTTTTTTTTTTTTTTTTTTTACCCAAGTCCCTGTTTTGCTATGTAACCCGTTACAGGTTGAACAATATTTTAGAACCAGAATCCATAACTAGTTTAAGTACAGAAATTGATAGAGACCAATTAAATTATGGTTGGCATTAAAGTTTTATTAATTTAAGTTCTACAGCTTACTTTTCCATCGTTTAACAATGTTCTCTCATAAATTATATGTAACTATCAAAGAAAAAAACCTAAGTGTCAAGTTTATTTTTCACAGTATCTGAGGAAGTTTATTATCTGTCGAAAAGAAAATATTATTGTGTTGGCCGAATAGGATAAGCTGTAAGAAAACAAATTAAAAATTATAGATGAAAACTGATTACCCAAGAACGCATCCAAGAAGCAGTAAGGTAAATTTATTAAATATTCCAAAGCATCTAATTTGACGCATGACCATAGATGGGATAACAGTACGAAGCTTACAGTATGGAGTGAGGAAACAGTCGCGAGGATCAGGCCGGTCCCCAGGCCCGAATCTCCCTTGAGATCTTACATGGTCGATAATCAGAAAGAAAATTGTCCTCCAAAACTAGAGCAAAAAATCTCAATGCATTTGGCGTTATAATGTAGACGCCAAGTTCAAAGTTTAAGATAGAGGATGGTTGCGGTTACGCTAGGAATATTCACATGTATATTTTTAAAAAGGCCACCAGTACTTCAATGACCGTTATTATAGAATGTTGGCATGATTTCGCCAAGATTTAGATCCTGTGAAAATAACTAGCTAAGCAAATATTTTATCTAATCGTTGATGTAAATTAGGCGACAAGAGGGTGCATGAGTTACATTTCGATGTAAGATTAAAAGAAACCGAATTAATTATTTTCTTGTTTCACAAAACACAAGGATAGAAGTCAAAACATTATCATTAACAGAGCGAAAAGAATTTCCATTACGTTAAGCTTGCTAATAGAATACTGGGAATTGATAAAAAAAATGTTTCAGTTACATTGAAAAATATATGAAAGGGAAGATATAAAAATTAGAAAACGTATATTGTAAATTTATTATTTATAGGATAAAAATCGTTATATCGCTATATTTTAAGTAGTTGTTTTAACGAATTTCATTTATAATTTTATTTATTTCGAGAATTTTCCTATCCTTTAAAGAGAAAAATATAAATTTTCTAATATGTGATAATCTACATCACACTAAGTCTCTTTTTTTTCCATGTAATCTCTTACAAGTTTGAACAATATCTTAGAACCAGAAATCATAACAAGTTTAGATATAGAAATTGATACAGACCAGATAATTTTTAAATTTTTGAAAATTGTAATATGGTTGGCATTAAAATTTCATTAATTTAGTGTTGTTCTTCAGCTTATTTTTCACTATTTAACAACAATAAGTTCGTCTAAATTATAAGTATTCTTTAACCAATTTTCTTACAACTATGCGAGCTTCAGAGTAAGTGCTGATTCAACGAGACCAGTGTTAAAATAGGGATAATAACCTTTGTGATTGAGAGTGTCACCCCTCGAAGCCTTTGTAATCGTCATAAAAGCTAGGCGCGAGAAACATGGTTATTTATACTATATCCGTCAGAGAAATTTATTAATTATTATTTTTTTTTAAATATATACAATCAATTACAGTTTGAACAGAATCTTAGATCCAATGTTCATATTCAGTTAAGGAACTCTCTACTTCTAGTAGCCAGAAGCCAATATTATTCTATAGGAATTTTGTTCCATTGTAACTCATTAACTAATACATATTTGTAAATTCAGTTTTCACATTCAGAAAATTATGATAACCTGTTTAACCGTTGTGAATTTTCTGAATGTGAAAATGGAATTTAAAAATATGTATTAGTTAGTAAGTAAAAATGGGGCAAAATTCTCCATTGACTTTGGCTTCCGGCATCATCTCGATAAGCGAAATCCAATGTTATTCTATGAGGAATTTTGCCCCGTTATAACTGATTAACTAATACATATTTTTAAATTCCGTTTTCACATTCAAAAAAGTCACAACTGCTAAGCAGGTTATTACTATCTAAAATTTAATTTTCTTAATTTTTAAAATTTCATTTTTAAGATAAAAAATGCAAAATTTCATTAATGGATTAATTTTTTTTTTTTTTTTTTTTTTTTTTTTTTAAATCCAAATTTTAGAAAGCGATAGCCTGTTTATCAGTTATGAATGTGAAAATATGTATTAGTTAATCAGTTATAACGGGGCAAAGTTCTCAATAGAATAACATTGGCTTTGGCTTCCGGCAACGATAAGTAGAGAGGGCCCGGAAATTGACAGACTAGGTGCATTTTTACAAGATTCCAAAATAACTGTGCACTTTATTTCAAAAAAGTGCTTTTTCTAACTTATACTTTTTCTTAGGAACTTTTTTAAAACAGTTTATTCAAGAACTTTTATACGTGTAAAACCCCTTATTATTAAATTTTTTCGAGAAATTTTACCTCAAAACTTTTAAAATAAAAGTTATTTTTTTGGGTTTCTTATTCTTATTTTATACTTTTATTATTATAGATTTGGAACTTGTTGCTTTTATCTTATAATTCTTGTAAAATAACTTTTAAGTCATACTTTTAAAATAAAAGTACTTTCAAAAATATTTCGGCCAGGACATTTATACATAAGTTCTTTATTACAAAACTCCCGAGAAGTCATCCTGTTATTTTTAAGTGTGGGAGATAGAAAGCAATCATGCAAAGTGGGAAAATACATCGATTTATTCTTTAGAACGGAGGAAGGGGTGTATGGGAGAAATTACTATATCTGCTAAAAGAAGAATGAAAGACATTAGGCTTCGTTTCTGTGTTAGTGGGTGTATAAAAGTCTTAGCGAATCCTTGTTTTTAGAGCCAGGAGATTAATCCTTCTCCTTCCGTTCATCGCACTACAAAATATGAGTAACTAACTGAAGTTAAGATTTGATAAATAAAGCCAGTTGCTGGAGTTAATTATTTTGTTGCTAATATTTTAATTTTATTTCAGTTTTTTAATTGTAACATTAACATAACTGCTTCTACCCAACGAATATGTTTTGAGAAGCTTAGAACCAAATTTGGTACATTAGGAAAAGTAGCAGAGACATTTAAATTTAAATAATAATAACAATAACAATAATAAATCATTCCGTATAAAAGCAGATTGCTTCTTTATAAAGTTATTTTTTGAACACTAAAAGAATACTCCACAGAAACCTCTGTTGCCCAATGCTTCTCCCCCATGAACACACATCAAGTCATGAACCATGAAATTTCTCATTTATTTTTCCAATCGTCCTTTAAATAATTGTAATTTTCTGGCAGCTGTTATATAATAAGGCTCTCTCTTATCGATAAAGAGTTTCATCTTCGAAACAAGTGAGGTTTAATTTTTCTCAAAACAAACCTTTGGTGAAATTATATAGTTACTGTTTCTTGCACTCCCGTTCAATGTATTCAAAATTATTAATTAGATAAAATGCAATGTATTTTTTTTTTTCTTTTTAATTTCTTGTAGCGAATAAAATGACAACCAAAATTCAGTGTTGCCAGACTTAGGGATTTTCCCTATTTTTGGGATTTCTGAGGCTTAGGCGAAAATATTTGGGAACGGAGATTTAATGGGGAGTAATTTGGGGAAATAAAAAAATTTGTCCTGTATGAGCGAGTTCCCTTCTTTTTTTATGCAGAAAACGTCAATAAAGTAATTTATGCTTAAGCTTAGAAATTTAATTCTGCTTTATTAATTTGTTAAAGTTGCTTTTGATAAGCCCTGTGGAAAATCTATTGACTGGGTTATCTTGTAAAAAAAAATTAGAAATTATAACTCTCGTTGCGAACAACGTAAATTTAAAATAATCACCAGCCTGAATTAAATATGTTCCGAATCTTTTTCATTAGAATTGATCATGTATTTAATATTATTATTTTTGTTTTCTTTGCTCGGATAGATTTCAAAATAAAAAATAAATTAAACGGGTTCAAAAATTGAATTTTTAAATCCGTTCAGAGTTTTGGTTTTGGGGTTAAGGCCGATTTACTACGCTAGGATCCTATACCTAGGCAATGTGCCCTCAATAGAGGGGGGTCTTTCTAATGGGTTCTGGCGCTTATTCACGCAAGTTTCGAAGAAAGCTACGGAAGACTTCGAAAGGCTAGGATGAAGAGTAAGACTGGTTTTGGACCCGACGCCTTCTCTCTAAAAACTGCGAGAGCAAAACTTTACGGCCAGTGATGGGACCACGTTTAGGGATAATATAAGAGAAAGTTTCGGTAGAATTTCTGCACATATCTTCTAATAGTTTTAGAACTCCACATTCTTCGTTCTAGAGTTTTATATACTATAAGATCCGTTTGCTTCTTTCAGGGAGGATATATTTTCAGATCATGATAGTCTAAGTATAAAAATTTTCGAGATGCTTGTCAAAGCAATCAGAAATTTCAGAACCCGGCAAAACGTATTATTAAGGAATATTTCCAAACCCATCATCCTGTTAAGTTTCTATTTTATGGTTTAAAGTAAGTTTCAAAATCTGGTAAGGGGTCCAGGGACTGACTAAGAAACTTTTGCGCCAAGGTACAATCCAGTTTTCATCCCCCCCCCCCCACCACACATGCAGAAATTTATAATGAGAACTCTAATTATGCTATTAAAATTAATAAGAGAATTAAAAAAAAAAAAAAAAGTATAAAAATAGATCAGAACGCTGGTTTTAAATGTAATTCATAAAATTTAATATATATATTTTAAAATAAAATACTATTTTATAATACAAAAAGATGTATTTATTATTGCACTGGCATAAGAACCTTTTAGAATAATAGTTATGTTTAAGGATTTTTGAATACATATAAACAGCAGAATGGATCTTGATATGAAAAAGAAAAAAAAAAGTATCAACTAAGATTTTATTGAGTTAAATAAAGTTAAAATGAAATAACTATTCTCGACAAACTCTTATTAACTGTTTCTATTTTAAATCATCCACAAGACATAATCAGCTTCCCATGACAAATGAATGAATGATCTGTTGCACAAATTTATATCAATAACTAAGGCAATGCTGATTTCATATTGCTTTTCTCTTTTGCTTCTGTGGTGTAAATACCTCGTTTACTTTACTATTTTACACATTTTCATTTATTTTATTAACATTATAAAATTTTGATTGTCCACAGAATCAATTATTGAGGATAAAAAAAATTCATGGCGTGCATATGGAACATCACGTTGTGACCGCAAACCCTTTTGTTCTTTTGGTCAGAATGTCTATATATATCTAAATACTTTTATTTACATAAGAGAAAAAAAAGGAATAAACTCACTTCATTGCTAGAATGCTGTAAAAGGAACAATGCAGAACAAAATAAAATTTGTGAGAAAAACCAAACTATTGCATCAAAGTTCCATTCTTTATTTTCAAACCAACACTAGTAAATGCAAATTAAGCAGGATATAAAAATAGATGGTTATTAAAATTTGGATATGTATCCATCTAAGCTGATTATATATATATTATTATTAATAAGTAGGCACTCTCTCTCCAAATGATTAATTGGTCACAGACCTTTAAAAATAGAACATAAAAAAAAACTCTTTCTCACCCATGCTTCTATGTTGAGTGCTGCTCAAACCAAACTGAATTTAAAACTGCCGGGATAACAGAAGGTGGGGTCAGAACTATCACCCTATTGGTTCTCAGAATGGTGTGATATGACATCACCACTAGGAAAGAAGAACCAATTTTTCTCCTATGTGTGTATTGCAGTAAAGCAAACACAACAGGGTGAGTTGAGCCAGCTGAGAGAAACAATGCATTTAAGTGCAGAAAAACGATCTTATTTAAAATTTAAAAAGTGATGTTTTTAACATTTTAGTCTTTCATATTGCTTTTATATATAAATACCATTTTAACTTTAACCCATATTTCACCATCGTCCTAAAAATAGGACACCATGCATAAGTAGTATTTATATAAATTCTTTTGAATATTTTAATTCAAATTAAAGGCGATAGTGAAACTTGAACAATTCGAACTTGTTTAATTCGAAATTCTGGATAATTCGAATTTTTTAGTCGGTCACTTGAATTTTAGATTAAAATAATGTTAAAAAATCATGGATAATTCGAATTCTATTTTGGATAATTCGAATTTTTCATACGATTGCCTTTAAAATATTAAAGTAAAATTTGTTCCTGAGATTTTTCTTAGCAAAAGTGCATTATGTTTTTAACAGTCTTTCAAAAGAAGGATAAGGAAATACAAGAGTATTTCCTACCTACACTGTAAAAAATGTCTTATTTACTGCTAGAAATTCTCTGTAATTTGAGAAAATACACGTAATTTACGAAAAAGTTACGTTGTCACAAATTACGTATTTTCACAAATTACAGAGAATTTCTGGCAGCAAATAGGACATTTTTTTTACAGTGAGTGCATCAGAAGATATGTCCATATACATGAAATTCGAGGTTTTTTTTTAATTGAAAGTCATGTCTAATGTAGAAGATTCTGTTTTTGTATCAATTGATGGGTTGAAGCCATATGCTATGACACAAATATTGTACTTAAAAGAAGGAATCAAAAATATCTGACTATTTAAGAAAAGCGTTGAATAATTAAGCTCGTAAAAAAATATTGATTTAGTGGGAGGGGGTTAATGATGCAGTATTCTTAGATTTTAAGTTTATGTGTTAAATCTTTGATCATAGAGTTTTATATTTTTAATTTATATCTTCCTTTTGACAAAATAGTATATGCAATTCGAATTTTTGGATATTTCGAATTTTTCTCTGGTCCCTTCAACTTCGAATTATCCAAGTTCTACTGTATTATTTAAAAGTCCAATAAATAAATATGTGTCTTTATCGTTAGTTTAAATTAACGTTTAATATATATATTTTTTAATTTTTAAAATGGCGTTTTTTTGAAGATTTATTCATTACATTTTGAACACATTATTACTTAAAAAGGTTTTAAGTTCAAGAATAACGGACAAATAAATTTATTGAGGTAATATTCTACACTTTTGTACTGGTAAAACAATTATGTAAGAAAAGTATATCTAGATGGTCTGTTTATATTTCCGACTGTCGTAAACCATTGTCCTATTTTTAGGACAGCCTGTACCGATTAAGCTAATGAAAGTTTCGTAAGTTTTTTGATTTTGTGTGTATACATAGGCTTAAAGAAACATATATTTAATATTTTATAAAGAAAAAAAATATTTTTTCAATGCTTGGTACGACATGGTATAAAAGAATCATATTCTATAAATTTTTGTGCCCAGTGCACGTACTTCGAGTGCCCGTGCGATAACTAGGTCTTGATGTTGTAATATAATATAAAAATATTAAGAATATTTGACTTAAAAAAATAATTTTTGGACATAAGAATATAAATCCCAGATTTTTCCGGCCTCACGAATATCTGAATAGTTTTGTTCTAAAACCTGATAAACGAAAGGTGCCGCGTTCAAATCCAGGTGGCGCTTATTGGCCTAAATTTTCGGAATTTTTCGTTGTTTTCTCCGAAATTCGTGAAAATACTTGTTAGGTCACAAAAAAATATCCCCACGGAGGGCCTTCCACATAGGATTAGGATACTATAGTGTAGTCAATCAGCCTTAACCCCTCCACCACACCATTCAGATTATACTTGTACAATACTTCCTTGTAATTTCGTATACAGATGGCAAAATAATTTCTAATGTTTTATTTCCTGGTGTTGCTGGGGCAATCTATAATGATGAAATTTTAAATTTTCAAGACACATAGTATTAAATTCTTTGCTCAAAACTAGCTTGTCTATATAAGGCACAAATTTTAGAAAATATTCAAGTTTTTCTGTTACAGTAATAACGTCAGGAAATTGCACACGGGGGAAGGAGAGGGGGAGCGGTTGGTGCTTGAGCTACACTTCCCCGGAAATTCCAGATTTCCTGTTTATTAATGGTACAATGTCTTCTCCTTCTCCCTCCCAGAGCTTTGATTCTCGAAGGAAGTTGTTTGAATTCAACATTGCTTTGATGGGTATCGATGGATTAAAAATATATCACCTTGCCAGAAGAAACGGTAGTAGATGAACCACCAAAGTCCTATTTTAAATACTGAAAGATAAGAAAAGACCGAGGAAGAGACCACAAGCATAGATATAGTAATAATATATAGACTGATCATTTGGGAGAAAAAAGTGATTCCTTTTCACTTGGGAAAAGACGGCGATTTTACCAAAATATGGCCGTCTTTCCCCGTCACACGGGAATACACATGAATATTTCAGCAAATAAAATTTATGAATAATTTATTTACTAAAGGTGAATGAAAAACTCCAGATACAGTTTAAAATTAATTTTTCTTTTTGTCTATACCACTTAATGGCTAATTCCAAAGCTTTTTTTTCGGCATAAAAAATCTTTGCACGATAACATAGGGATAATAGATGTATATATATTACTACATCTATGGACCCCAGTGAAACTGGAGTTGCAAAGATGAAATTTTAAAATTCGGAAGAGCAGAATGGAGAAGAATTGCAGAAAAAAGGGCAGATTGGAATCACCTAGGAGAGATCTTCTTCCTGCATAAAGCCTGAAATTGATGATGGTGAACAAGATGTAACAAAAAATAAAATAAAATAAAATAAAATAAAATAAAGCCTTTTAAATATCTAAAGAAATGCACTCTGCATCAAATCAAAAAGTTAAAAAATATGTATTCAATATTTTTCAAAAAGCTATCCAATGACGCTAAAATTCATAATTTCGCATTCCCCATAGGGCAACAGGAAATTATGGGGCAATTATAATATTTCAAATCAGAACCATATTTGTTATTGAAGATGAAATTCTTTGCTTTCGTCTTAAATAACGAAATTATAATTGTGCAAGAACAGTGAAAAAAAGAAAAAAATATATATATCATTTTACACGTTATTTTTCTTTTAAAATGATGCCTTGATATCTCCCCGAGTGTACTTTACCACGGACTTAGAGAAGTGTACGTCCATGTACCTTACTTTAAAAATATATTTGGTGCTGCCATCTCGGAGACAAAATAATAACTGATGTCTGTAACATGAAATTAAAATAAAAATTAATTCAAACTTTTATTGAAATTGATAAACTTGGCATATTTAGAAAACATATAAAAATACATACAATTCAGTCTTGTTCATCAGAGGCAGGAAGGTTCAGACAGAAGATGTCGTCCTCGACGGCTTAACCTTTCGCAGTTTTCTGCGATTTTTTTTTTCCGCCACACGCGCAAATATGGCATAATACCCATTAGAAAGACCTTCCATGAAAGGCATTTCATTCCACTCTCGCAGAAGAAGTTGGCTCTAACACATACAAACATATACTTGCTTATTTTTTATTTCATGAATGAATGTTCCATGGCTTTGAACCATCACATAGTCAATCGGCCTTAATGGCTAGCATCTGAGCAGCTGTGAATTTGGGTATAGCCGATTTATTTCCTTACTAGCCTTTTTAGCGGCTAGCTGGTTCCTGACCCATGAAAATTCGCCTTATTGAATTTTGAAATTTTCTCGTTCCATGAAATTTCTCTTTAGCAAGCCAGAAGCGTCATTCATTTGATTTGCTGCTTTAACGAAGTCTGATTGTGGCAAACACTACCAGACTGTTCCTGACCCGTGAAAATCCTGATTACGAGAAACTGTCGCTCGTAGGTTCCTGAGACACATTCCCCTCTTTGCAGATACCACCACATCACATTGTTCATGTTTCTTGAAAAATCTGTATTTGTCTTTGTGTACTGGGGCTAATTAACTCAATGTGTTGACACAAAACACATTCATTACTTGAACTAAAAATATTATTAATAAAAATTAAATTTTTATTAACACTAAAGTTTCAGTTCCATAAAAGTTTTAAAAAACGGCATAGTTATACAGTTTTAAAAAGCTGCAAATAAGTGCGAACGTTTTATATATTTATTCATTATTTTATAATACCACGTCAATTTTACGAAATTTTTCTTAAGTTCATTTTTCAATGTAAATATATATTGCCTCTTAACTATAATGTCACTTTTCACAGATTTTATAAAAATCTTAAATTCCCACCACTGACCGAGCGATTTTGTGCTCAAAGCTGGTAGACGGGATGTGCTGATTTTGACCCCTGACCGACCAGGTCACGGCCGTCGACTTAATGGTTTGGAGTTTTCCTTGGTTTTCTTCCGAAACTCGCATGAATACGTGTTAGGACTCCTCACAAAGACTCTCACGTAGTGTATCCTCCTTAGGCCCAGGTCCCTAGTGTAGACAATGGACCATATTCCCACTTTGGGTTCGAGGCTACAAGAATATCAGCTGGGTAGGGAAACAATCCTCAACTCTACCATAACAAAGCATTGTGGCTTGCAAATTTTCATCTTGCAATATTATTTATAAGAGTTACAGATTATATGAAATTGAAGTAAGAGTGATATAGTGATGCCTTTGATTTGTTTTTAATCCAGTTTTAGTAATATACTTTAATATTAATCAACATATGTAATATCAAAAGTTGCCATGTGAACTGTAGCGATGTTAACAAATTTAAATGGATGTTCCATTTAATAAATTCCTTTATTAAAGTGATTGAAATTCTAATTATTTAAGCTTTGATGTCTATATATATGTGTATAAAATGTTCTTATTAGTCTTTTATTCATTATATATATGTGTGTGTGTGTGTTCATATACATAAAATGTTCTGCAATTTTACGATATGGAATAGTCTTAACTTTATCATTCGATTCAGTTGTTTACATTTCTCTTTTGTTCTTGTTTGAAAATTATTATTAAGTTTCACTGCAGAAATATTTCGGAAAATGTTATGCGTAACAATAAAATGGCATCTTGAATCTAATTTGTTTACAAAATATCGGCCACGTGTTCGGCGATTTTACCTACGGTGACGTCACAGGAATATTGTCCATTGGTCGTAATCTGAGCACCACAGCACCTAATATCAAATATGACATCCATTTTACAAAAGGTTTTGCACATTAATTTTTTCGCATGTAAATATATATTGCTTCTTAACCAGGTCATTCTTCACAGGTTTTAGAAAACTTAAAATAACGCGAAAACAAAATCGATAGTCAAAAATAGGTTTTATACATGACCAGATTTTGTAAAGATACGTTTATGTGCAATATTTCATGGATCTAGGGCACTCCTTTTTGGGAGAAAACGTGATGACTAAAGACAAATGTACACATGTTTATAAAATATTATGATAACAATTTTTGTATAATTATCAGAGTAACTTTTCCATTCACATATTGAAATTCATATGTATGTTAGGGTTAAGACCAATTAAAAACATGAGGGTCCTAGGCCTGTGTGATGTACCCTCCGTGGGATCTTTCTAAGGTGTCCTAGCCCGTATTTACAAGAGTTTTGGAGACAACTACGGACAATTCTGAAAGGCTAGATTGATGAACATGATCTGGGTTCGAACTAGGCACTTTCTGTCTACCAGCTTAGAGGGTAGAACCGCTCGGAAATTAACGGCGCGATGAAATTTACGATAATGTGCAATTACCATGCTAATGATTTCTTATGGTAAAAAAATCACACATTTTTCGTAAATAAAGTTATAGTTTTCTTTCCCTTTTATTTTCAGTAATAAATGTATATATATTATATTTTCTGAAAAACGTTTTATCGCCTGCAACGATATATGTAATTATCTCTGTGGTAAAATCTGTTTAACACAAATCATTTGCAACCAATTGAAGTTTTCATTAAGACAGTTAAAACATGCACTTATAAAAAGTCATGAGAAAAATATTTTAAATCTATTATTGTGAGAAAGAAAAGAAAACCTCGTAAATAAAATTTTAAGGTGCAAAATTTAGTTACTTTATGAATTTTTGAGAGCAACACTGAGATCAAGGTTGTAAAAAAGGAGAAAGTGAAATTATAGGTTTCAAACGTTCCCTCCCCCTGAAATTTTGCTTATAAAACATTTGATTTATACTTTGTTTTAGATTTTTTTTTCTCTTTGAAGATATGTTTCAGCTAACAAATTTGGAAAATGCAGTTTAGTTACAATGAATAGCAATAGTTGTCGCAAGTCTGAATATAAAATGTCCACGTCCTGTTGGCCCACCAGCGGCCGAGCGATTCTGTGCGCAAAACTGGTAGATGTGAGATGCCAGGTTCGAATCTAGGTCGCGCTCGTTTTCCTAGCCGTTCGAAATTTTCCGTGTTTTTTTCTGAAACTTGCATAAATATGGGCTAGGACCTCCACGGAAGGCACCTCCCCCACAGGCCCTAGGGCAGTCAATCGGCCTTATTCCCAAACAACAACACCACGTCCCATTATATTCCATATCCTTGCATAAGTGAGCGCTTAATTCAGTAACAAGGTATAATATACGATTAGGTTGCGATTTATTATTCGTATAAAGATAGTGCTAGTACATATAACGACTTGGAAGAGTTTTTTTTTTTTTTTTTTGTCACTCTTCTACACTTTCTCCACATCTTTAAAGCACGTGGACTCTTTCAAGTTTGAACGATTATTAGACATAAAAATCACACACACACACACAAAATAAATAAAAGAATAAATAAATGAAATAAAATAAGTAAATAAAAAGTTTTAGATTTATGTAAAACCAGTTCTTTTAGTAATTATACGAAGCTCAAAGTAAAATTCATCATGAAATAGTGGGAGAATAACTCAACTCTTACTAATTCTTTAGTTTTCTGAGTCAACATGGATAATTAGGTTATAATAATTTTTAAATATATAGTAAGATGATTTTTAATTTTAATGGAGTTTTTATTTGTTTGCGTGCATACAAGACAAGGAAACAATATATACGAACGTTAGCACGAACGAGCAGATGGATAGAATGAAAGACAGACAATCCAAAGCCATAACAACTTTTCAGTTTTGTTGGTGGATATGGATGTAATAAAGCCAATCATTTATTATAGGGACTTGACCTGAATGGGATGCTCTCCATAGGAGTCTTTCTAAGGGGATCCTAACCCGTATTTACGCGAGTTTTTGAGAAAACCGAATGGCTTGTCTAACGAACGTGACCTGGGTTCGAGCCCAGCACTTCTTGTTGATCAGTTCTCCTGTCTCTATAATTTTTTAGGAAAATTTTTCCTTCTAAGCTACATAATGCTCCCTCGTAATAATCTGTTTGCTGCAGCTGTGCAGAGACATGTAGAGCAATAAACCTGATTATGCCGCAAGATGCATGATAATTTTATGAGTTGATTATGAAATGGATATTTACATAATGATAAAAACCACATCCGAATTCTATAAATTTGTTTTATAAGAATGCAAAAAAGGCAGGCATGAATAATCTGGCATATATTGTAGATGTGAATTCCCTTAATTTCTAGTTACAATTTTAATTTAAGAAAGTGATATTTACATATAGATGGCAGCACCAAACATCTTAAAGCTTGGATGAGTGCTCTTCCTAGGTTTTTTTTTTAAGGAATCCTAGCGTGTATTTACGTGATACAGAAAGCTCCGAATACCTAAGTCGAAGAGCGCGACCTGGAATTGAACCTAGTAGTACTTCTCATTTACCAGCAGCCCTACCAATGATCGAGCGGTTTTGGACTCAAATCTGATAGATGGGAAGGGAAGTGCTGGGCTCGATCCCAGGTCACGCTCGTCGACCTAGCCGCTCAGAGTTTACCATGATTTTCTCCTAAACTCGTGAAAATACGGGCTAGGACCCCTCAGGAAGACCAACATGGAGGGCACGCCACCTAGGTCTTCTTGTAATCAGTCGAACTTTACACTAACACTAACGTCATTGTCTACCAGCTTTAACAGTAGAATCCCTGGGCCACCTTTCTAAAGCTATAGAAAAATGCGTTGCTACGGTTTTATTTTTTTAAACCATGACCCCTAGTTATAATTGAAAGAGCTTTCGTAAATTACAAATAATTGTTTTCCATAGCTATACTATTTTGATGTTTATTAAATAGATCCAAAAGAATCTGAAATTAGAAGAGGATTTTACAACGCGAAAAAAAAAAATTATTCGAATAACTACTTAAAAAAGACTCTTTGCAGGCCGTCTCTAAGCACTCTGGTAATTTTTTGCCCTCTTTCTTACTCGAATTTTTTAAAATGATATAACCTTCAATAAGAAAAAAATCTTTCAGAAAAATTTAGCACAGTGAAACTCACTTATCATGAATTCTGAATCTGATATTATGAAAGCTCGAGAAGCTCTCATAGCTGGAAGACGTGAGGTTTCGAGTTCGATCCGGGGTCGCGCTCATCGGCTTAGTCTTTCAGAGTTTTACGTGGTTTTCTCCGAAATTAGCATGAATATAAATTAGGGAGCGCTTTATGATAAATAAATAAATAAAATAACATAAAGTAAAATAAAATAAAATAAATAATAACAATAATAACATCATGTGGACACCATGTTATTACCTTTCTAAGGTTATTAAGCAATACGTATATGTATTTATGAAGACTGAAAAAAATATATAATAATTTTTAAAATTCTAAAATGGTGTGAATCTATTGAAAACGGAGTACATATCAACACGTTATAAAAGCTCTAAATAGCTAAATTTGACTTTTTTATAGCTAACAAGCTTTGAGTTATTGGGAACATAAAACCTGTTTCATAAGAATACAGAAAAAAAAACACAGTAAAAAAGAAGAAGAAGCAAGTATAAAAAAATCTGGCATATTGTAATTTCTAGAGGCAATTTTAATTTGAGAAAATGATTTTCTTTAATACACATAGATGGCAGCATCAAACATCTTAAATCACGGTGGAGTGCCACTTTTTACCAGTATTTTGGGATTTTTTTTTATTCAATATAAAGCACTACATTTTAATTGTAACGATTGCTTTATCACTTTGAAGATTTACCATCTATTATGTATAACAAACAGTACTTCTCAAAATTATGGATGATTATTGAATTAAAAAAAATGTCCGAGTCTGGCAACACTGTGGAGTGCTCTTCGTATTTTTTTTTTTTTTTTTTTTTTTTTTTTTTTTTTTTTAAGGAATCCTACGTCATATTTACGCGACTTTTGTAAAAAAAAAAGGCAACAGAAAGCTCCGATCCGAATGGCTAAGACGAGTACAGCATCCCCACATAAGAAAACTAATTAAAACGATTACATAATAAATAGTTAAAATAATTAAGGTATTTTTTTTAATTGCTCCTCTTTCCATAAAATTATAATAAACCTGATGATCATCCAACAGAAAACTATCCATCTTTTATTATTATTATTATTATCATTATTATCATTATTATCGTTGTAAATTTAGCACCAAACTTTTGTTGGCGTTAGTATAAAAATTAAAGCTGATGGACTACTCTTGGATCCCAGTTTCCTAAAATATAGTCCTATAATTATAGTAACCTAATATAATAGTCCTAAAATATAATTCCTACAGTCCTGGGTAAAATATCTTCCATGGGGGTCTTTCTAAGTGGTCCTTACCCAGATTTGTGAAGACGATATTCTGTGTATGAAATATTTTTGTTAAAAAAGTATATATATATAAACTTATTGCTCAGAAAAAAAAAAAAAAAAATCAACTTGTAGAAGATAGTGCAATGTTAGAGAAAACACCTACCGTCCCCCTTCTGTAAAATAATAAATAAATAAATAAGAGAATTTATTCAAAATTAAATTTTGTTTATGATGCAAGTATAGTTTATGAATTTCTTGAGAATAGAAAGCTTTAAATAATTTAGTCCTTGAACAGCGTAAGAGAACTTTCAAAGTAATGATCTAAATGAAAATTACAAATGCCAAATTCAAATGAATAGTGAACTGAATTTAGTATTAAGTTGTTATTTTAGTCAAATTTTAATAAAGTTTATTTTATATCAACATAAAAAAAAAAAAAAAAAAAATCTGCAATTAAATTTAAATTGATATGACTTGTAATACTGTAAAGAAATAAAATGTATAATCAAACATTAGTCACGCTTGGAGAGTATAGATGGCAGCACCACAAACATGCTTGATGCACTTGAAAAGCAGGATAATTTTATTAGTATTTCTGATTAACTTTTAAAAAATTTTGTAAACATGGAATTTTTTGTGCAGGAAGAATGAACAATATAAATCGAAATCTATGTTTTGTGGAAATAACTAACACGAGAGTAACTAAAGTTCAAATATTCAATACTTAATACTAATCCCCTGCTTAAAACATATTTAGAAGTTCGGAATTTTATTTTTTTAAACGATTGCCAAAACTCTTGAATACAATTTGTTTAAAATACATAGAAGCAAAACAACGTATGAAATAAAATGATATTTAATAAAATATATTTATTATAAATATTTACTTTTTTTTTTTTTTTTTTTTTAATAAATTCAAAAGTTATAATTATTATTCCTGTTTTCGCAATAGTATCTGAAAGAGCAAGAAAAATGAATGTGTTTATCATATTCCTTTATTATTCTTATTTTATATTGGTATTATTAATTCAGTCTTTTTATTTGCTTAATTATTCCTTGTAACCTTCTTAAAGCTCAAGGAAAAATTCAGTAGAATACAAGCCGCACTATAGCGGCTAAGGGGTTTTCCTCTCTTAGCAGGTAGCCGGGAAATGCCGGTTAGCTACCAGGCCCAAGTCAAACTCATCAGCCTAGCCGAATGATGGTGACTCTATGCCACGCTGGTCAATCACTGACCTACGAAAGCTTTTTTAATGACTTAGGTGTAGATTTTTAAAAACGTATCTTTTATAATATAAAAGAAGGAACACGGATTCGAGAAGATTAAACTATATATTGAGCTCGAAAGTGGCATTTGTAAAAGAAAAATATTTTCTGGTAGATAGTTATTTTCTACCGTATCACTGCACCTATGTATGGCTCTTGTAGCTAGTCGTAGACGCATATTCATTGTATGTTCAACAGAGATTACTCAGCTCAAAATGAGTATACTGATACTCTTAGCTTACTGGCAGACATGAAAATAAAAATTTTAAGTTGCTAGAAGATAGTGGATAGAAACTTTTGGCTTTCTCACCACATTGTTGGAAAATTTTCAGCTCATTACTGTAATTTAAAAAAAAAAAAAAAAAAAAAAAAAAAACTTTCTTCTTTATTACTTTGCACAAATCTTAATGAAATTGAAATACGTTGTTTATAAGCACAAAATAACAATGCTTTCTAGTATGATTGATATTAGATTTACAAGGTCACACAAAAATCTGTACTGATAAGTATAAAGGATTTAAGTCCAAAAAATGCCGATTTTGTTTTAAGTACACAGTCAGACCCAAGAAAAAATTCTCAATCGATTGGTAAAAAGGATTTAACTCCATGTCATTTAGTCTTTGAGAAAATCCATTGGAAAAATGATTCAAGTCAGAAATTTAGCATTGATGTTTGGTATAAAACAAACTATATAAATCAAAACTGTATAAATCTGTTAAAAATAAACAAACTTCAAAATTAAATGTAATTTAGTTTATTCACAAAATTGTATATTATGATAATATCCTGGTTAAAACAGTATTGAACGCATAAGTTTTTATACAGAATTTTTTTAACTTTATTTTTCGTCTCCTGAAAAATCAAGAATATGGACTTAAATCCTTTATACTTATCAGTACAGAATTATTCAGTCATATTAAGTGTTATTATTGAAATTTGCTGGAATTGCCTTTTCGTTTGTATCAAACTTTTTTAACACTTTCCAAAAGGTTCAGAAGTGACAATGACTTTGTGATGACATTGACAATGACAATGAGTTTGTCTGGCTGTCCACGCTCTAACTCTCGCAAATATCCATGGAATGTTTTGAAACTGATATAGTATGTTATTTAAGTTCACTATCGAATGTTTCTTATTGAGAACTGAGTGAATACCTCAACTGGTTTGTGTACAAGGACTCCCGAAAGTATTTTAAAGCATTATGTTCTATTTATATAAACCATATTTTTATACTTTTACTTTACACAAATCTTAGCGAAATTGAAATATGTTATTCGAGTTCATTATCAGATCTGTTCAGCAGAAAATGGAGTATATACCACCCCTGGTTTGTGTACAGGGACACCCGAAAGTATTCCAAAGCATTGCGTTCTATGAGAGGTATTTCTATAAACCAAATTTTAATAACTTTACTTTAAAGAAATCTTAACGAAATTGAAATATGTTATTCATGTTCTTTATCAGATGTTTTCTATAGAAAATAGAGTAATTACCACCACTGGCTTATGTACAAGGACACCCGAAAGTTTTCCAAAGCGCTGCGTTCTACGAGAGGTATTTCTATAAACCAAATTTTAATAACTTTTACTTTGCTCAAATCTTAATGAAATTGAAATAGATTATTTATATGCACAAGAAAATGCTGTCTATAGAATTCGCATTTGATTTACAGGGGCCAACAAAAATATCCAGTTACACTAAGGGTTATTATTGGTTTGCTGGAATTGCATTTTCGTTTACATTAAGCGTTTTTAACACTTTCTAACAATCTTTAAGTGTGAATATGATTTCAATATGTGTTTCTGCTGTCCGACTGTCCATCTGCCTATCTGTCCGCGTGCCCGCCCCCAACGTCCGTGAATATTTTCAGAATTAAAAAAAAATTATGTATGTTATACAAGTTCACTATGGAATGTTTCCTATTTAAAATGGCATTAATAAGTCCTGTACAACTGTTTTGTGTACATTGACCCCCCCCCCCCCCCCCCTAAAAAAAAAGCCAATGCATTGCGTTTTACAACAGATATTTATATAAATTACATTTGAATAACTTTCTACTGCAATTTCCTTCAATATTTCATGCTGCCCGTTGTGTGATGACGTAAGTAAAGAGCATCGAAAGTTCACGAAGCAACAAGTACGTATAGTTGGAAAGTGTTACTAATCAATGCGTACCGCATGTTTTTTCGTTATTTGTTTAATTTTCAAACGTGTCCAAAAATTTTCATTTTCGGACTTGTATCTTTCCTAGATTCCCAGACAATGTCTTTCTTCAATTTTAAACTGAATAAAATATGCGCTTTTTTGTAGCCGATTGACAAAAAAGATGTAGTGATTCATTTCCAAAATGCAGAACTATTTTCCAGCTGATTAACCCTCTAAGCGTTTGAACTGGATTTTTGTAACTCACATAGACACCTTTGAATTGGTTTGTGACTAATTTGCGTAAAGCAAGAAATCTCTCTCCAAATCGTACGAGACGTAAAATTGTAACTTAAAATCACGAAGCTAGAGTAGTCAATAAGATTATTTTTTTAGACAATAAAACTATATTTTAAGTAGAAATGTCATTTGAGGCTACACCTGAGAGGGTTTTAAACAAATTATGCTTTACGTCAGGTTAATCCAGAAATGTTTATTTATTTATTTATTTATTTTATTTTATTTTTTTATTAATACTAAAAAATGTCGAAATAAGTAGATTTTTCTTCTTATTAGTCACAAAATTTATGCCTTTTTACCGAAGCTGATATCCAAAATATATAATCCTTTTGTTGAAATTCTATGTAATACCTGTATTTATATATATTTTTTATGCATATGAACAATAAATGTCAATAATATCTTTTTGTATTAGTTTAATATACAGGTATAAAATATGTTTTATAGAAATACATCTCGCAGAAAAAAATACTTCGGAATTATTTTGGGTATCTTTGTATTCATAGATCTGTTTTGTTATTCAAAGCATTTTGAAAAAAGAACATTCATAGCGAACTTGAATATCATATAATATTAGTTTTACAGGAGTTAGAATGTGAAAAGACAGACAGACAAACAGAAGTAATAATCATTCTTGTACAATGTTGGAAAAGTATTATGAATACGAAACAAAATGCCAGTGGTGGACACAAACAAACCGAAATCATAAGTACTTCCCAACTTTGTTGTAAAGTATTAAATTTGCGCCGTGTTTTCCGAAAATTTATTTACGTTATTTTCATGATTGTAATTCTTGTACTAAACCAGTTATACTCCATAATAATATCTAAAATATCGATAAATTATTCCCCATTTAAATATGTTATCACACAAATAATAATTTTCAGAATCACACTGCTCTTCTACTGTAAAGAAAAAAGAAAAAACACTCAAATTTATGTTACATTAATGGACATTTTCTGCAATTTCCTTGCCAACATTTCAATTTAATTCAGGTTTGTGAACGCCAACAATTTTTATAAATTACTCCTTTGACATCTCAAGTGTCTATTTAGTAAATTTACACTTCCAAGACACGTGCGCAATTAATAATATAAATCGTTTATTATTTGACATGTGTCTATGACCTTCCTTTTTTTACAGAACACGCATAAATCACCTCTAGTAAAGGAAAGATCATAATATAATCGAGTTCACAGTATCGGCGTCATTTACACATAAATGATCCCAGTGGAGCTTCAAATAAAGAATATCGTAGCGTAGATTTTTCTCTTGATAGACAGTAGTGGCACCAGAAATTCCCCGACGGGGGGACACCCCTTTCCCGACAGGGGGGCACTACATAAAGAGAGTTTTTATATAAGTATTTATCAAAAACTGCAATACTGTTAATAATATTACTGTCAATATTTGTACCATTCCATTTGTTAGTACTCCTCTCCTCGTGGTTTTGGAGATCATTGTGCCACAAACAGATATTTTCTAAAAATATCGTGGTCAAAACGTTTTCTGGAGATCTCAAAACGTCTTCTGGAACTCTCAAAATGTGTATATTCATGGAAAACTGGAAGCTGAAATTTTTTACAAATCCACTACTTTCTTCTATTGAATATAGAATGGAAAAACTGAAATGCTCCAAATTTGTACAAGGAAAGAAAAATGCTGCCAAAATTAAGAAAAACTGAAATTTTTGTATTTTCCCCCCGAGAGATTTTAGGAGTATGTCCCGATGGGGGGTCACAGACTCCCCGACGGGGGGGGGGGCTGTGCCCCCCCGGCCCCCTAGCTGGCACCACCCCTGTTGATAGATTTAAGTAAAAATGATTAAATCACGTCACTTTATTTTGATTTTGCTATGAAGAAAAATAAATTTAGAAATGTATGAATGGGAACCCTCAACTACTATAAAATATTTCATTGAGGTATTGCGAGTAATAAATAACTTGTCAAGCAAGTTCATATTTTATCCTTTCTTATAATGGTGGATATCATAAATCGTTTTTACTTTCTCCTATGTTCAACGGCAGAAAAAATTTCTGACCTCAGGTTTTCAATGGATTTATATGTTTTGAGATGTCATGAATTCGATTAAACCATATTTAGAAAATGTTTGTCTGTCTGTGTGCTTATCAAAAGTATTCTGTACTGTACGTTGTATTGCACAAATAAATCAAAGAAATTTCACCAAACTTCATATTAAGATGAACTTTGACTTAAATTGATACGGATTACGTTGGTGATCATTCACTCAACAAGTGGCGCCGTCATCCGTTTTTTTTTTTTTTTTTTTTTTTTTTTTTAGTTTTTAATATGAAAGTATAGGACAAAAAATTCCGTTTTCACATTCAGAAAATTTCTAGCTGTTAAACTTTCTATCGCGTTCTAAAAATTGATATTCTTAATTTTTAATATTTCGTTTTTAAGCTTAAAAATGCAAAATTTCACATTGTGAAAATCCGCATTTTACAACTTCAAAATAAAATATTAAAAATTCAAAAAAAAAAAAAAAAAAAAAAAAAAAAAAAACAATTTTTAGAAAGCGATAAACTGTTCAACAGTTGGAAACTTTCTGAATGTAAAAACGGAACTCATAAAAATATACTAGTTAATGAGTTATAAAGGGGCGAAATTCTCCATAGAATAACATTGACTTTAGCTTCCGGTGACGATAAGCAGAGAATCCTCTTAAGGGGTCCAAGTCCATATTCACATGAATTACGAAGAAAACTACGAAAAACTCTGAATGGCTAAACCGACGAGCGCGACATGGATTCAAATACGGCATTCCTCGACACCAGTTTCAAGAGCATAGCCTTTCGGCCATTGGTAGGGTATATTGCTGAAGTGAAGTTCAAAAAAGAACATTTGCATAGTATAGAAAAGCTACGAATAATATTACAGTGTGTTGTTCCATGATAAATCACAGCTAATAAATTATAGATGTATGATATCTTAACATTCAAAAAAATAATATGGTGTGTCTTTCACACAATTTTCTCTTGCCTTGCATTTAAATACTATAAAAATAGATTATAGATTAAGAAGTAAGATAATAAGTGATGTACAAAAACGTACTAAAAGAATTGAAAATAGTTTTAGAAACAATTTTATTAGATATATATTTCTGCATGGGGGGGGGGCTGTCTTAATTCGCAGAATGAGCATAATACATACATTTATAAAATTTAAAACCGTTATTATATTTAAGAGTTTATTCAAATTATTTAAACAATCTTTAACCGACACCACTTTTGAAATTTACCAATCTTGAACAAAAATTTAAGTTGTAATCTTATATGATCTTTAAAATATTTAATTTGAATAATTTATGTAAATATTTGTTTTTAATGTCATGAAGATAACAAAAACACACATACGCACACACACACACACACACACACACGCACACACACACAAAAAAAAAAAGTACATTAAAAAAAAAAATATATATATATATATATATATAGTGTAATTATTAGTATTATTATTATTTTCAATTTTTACATATTTGATTACATTAAAGAAACAAGAGCATTAAAAAACTAGACAAAGCAAAATACATATTTTCTTTCTTTCTTTCTTTTTTCTTTTCTTTTCTTTTCTTTTCTTTTTTTTTTTTTTTTTTGAATTTTCATTGCAAAGAACATTTTGCAATAAAAAATAGAAAGAAATGTTTACAAAAAATCACACATGTCAAAAATTATATATGCATATATATTAATATGCATCCTCTTAAAATAATTAAAAACAAATTAGGCATTTTTTTTTTATTCAGATTTTTAACGGCAAATTTAAAAGAAAACTTCTTTAAGTATATCATTATGCTTGGGGGAAACCTTATCCTATTTAATGAAGGCTGGGATAAAATAATTGGACACCACGCAACTTTTAGCATCAAGACTAAATACAGCACCATAACCCATTTTTCACAAAGATGAATGGGGCCAGAACTTCTCACTGCTATTAACAGTCTCATTGAGATAAGGTACTCTTTATCTGATGACCCCAGTTGCCTCTAGACTATCTATTAACAAGACTATGCCATTCTTAATATTTTTACAATTCGTAGGTTTCTTCAATAACGATATAGAGTAAAATGCGTATCACTTAAATTCATGTATTTCATCCTACTTTACTCTAGGTCGAAGATGACAACTCTTTTATTGCAAATTGAAAATAATTATCAATGTGTGTGTAGGGGGGAAGAGGGGGGGAGGAAAAAAATCTAAAAATTTTCATAAAAAATTCTTGCTAAATATGGATTATGCTCCTAAGAAAAATAGTGTTTGTTAAAACTTTTAAGAATAAATCACCCCTTTTTATTAAAAATAGAAAAGAAAAAAGAAAAAAAAAAAATGTTTGCGTATTTCTGCACAATTGCAAACTATCATTTTATAGTATGGGAGAGTGTGTTTATCGTTTATCCTACTTTATTTCAGTTTTCGGTTGACCAGTGGCGTCGCCAGAAAAATTTCAGGTGGGGAGGGTGGGGGGAGGCACAACCTGTAAAAATATCTTTTTTAAATAAAATTCTGATAGCACAGTTTTAAAGTTAGAGAAAAAAATGCTTGGGGGGAGGGGAGGAAGTGCCGACGCCAAGTGCTTTCCCCATTGTACCAACTCCTATGTAGTTGACAACGCTTTTATTGCAAATTGAAATCAATAGTTTTGGGAGGCTTAACAGAGAACAACAGAATGACTCTCTCTTACCTCCCAGTTCACAGCTATCTTTTCGTGACTCATAAATTAAGTAGTATGCAGATGAGAATACTTATGATATAAGCAATGTATGATAGTCATTACTTATATCATAATAACATTATGATTATAATGTATGATCGTCTTTGGCAGATTGATCATCTGAATCTGAAATTAGAACGAAACTCACCAGATGTTTTGTCTAAATAAGGCAAAGTAAAAAAACAAGTCTTTTTAACACTTGCCAACAAGGTTTAAAACTTTTAATGACTTCGGTTTGTCTGTCTGTCTGTCCACGCTTTAACTCCTGTAAATATTCATGGAATTTCTTGAAAGTGATATATATTATTCAAGTTCACTATCGGATGTTCCCAATTGTAAATGGAATGAATACTTCAACTGGTTTGTGTACAGGATCACCGAAAGGTTTTCCAAAGCATTGTGTTCTATGACAGGTATTTCTATAAACCATATTTTCAGAGCGCGAAATTTCCGCTCGCCAGCTCGCCATTGGCGAATGGAATTTTTACTCTGGTGAGTAAAAATTTGGTCTCGTTATAGATAGAATTCTTACACGATACGATGACAGAAAACATTATTTTTATAGGTTTAAATATGGCAAAATCTTGTCATCTTAAAACCTCATATTTATCCTCTCCTTTATAGATTCTCGGAGAGCCGAGTCTGTGTGTGCGCTGCCCGAGATCATTTCAGCATGGTAAAAGGAAAATGCTTAGTGCATACCATTGAGTGCATAGATAAAAGTTTTGATCTCTTCGACAGTTTCGTTTTTCCAACTGTTATTTATCCAAGCAGAGTGACAATAGGCGAGCAGAGAGCCTCTTTGCTCGTCGACCACCATCCAAGAGAAGAGACACGCGAAAGTTTGCCTATGCGATATTGTCACTTGAAAATGAGCCCGAGCCCTTTCCAAGATACTGCCTATGTTTATTTTGTTGAATAATGATTTAAAAAAAAAAAAAAAAAAGTTAATATTTTCCAGTTTTTTAATGAAATGCCAATGATTTGCGCTTGTAATGATTTGTAAACAACGATTTTATCGAAAAAGTTATTCCGAAATGGTTATTTCAAATGACAACAATGAACAAGTTATACACATCGACATTCCGTCTGATTACAAAAATTAAATGGACAAAAAAGATATTTCTAATATAAAAAGTTAAGTAAATAAGTAGATAAATAAGGAAGCTTAATCTTTCATAATAAAAAGATTTTCACAGGATAGTGTTTGACAAAGAATTTTTTTGCTTCTTTTTTTCTTTAATGACTCTTTCCATTTATGTTATTACATATTTTAATATTTTTCAAATCTCAAATACAATACATTATAAGGATTTTTAATTATAGATGATTATGAAACATGATGATACATTACTCTTTGAATATATATAATTTTAGACATATTTGTAAAAACCTTTCAAATAGTTATGAAAAATGAAAAACCTAAAATGCGTTAAAAAAGAAAGAAAGAAAAAAAAAATGACAACCCTATTTTGTGGCGAGTAAAACTTTTTTTCGGCGAGTGTAATCTGTGTTGAAATTTCGGGCCCTGATATTTTAATACCTTTACTTTGCAGAAATATTAATGAAATTGAAATATGTTATTCAAGTTCACTATCGGATGTTGTTGTTTTTTTAAAATAGAAAATGGAGTAAATATTACAACTGGTTTGTGTACAGGACATCGGAAATATTCCATAGCACTACGTTCTGTGAAAATATTTCTATAAATCAAATTTTAAAAATTTTACTTTGCAGACATTTTAAAGAAATTGAAATACGGCCTTCATTTGCACAAAAGAATGTTTTCTGTAGAATATAGCATGTTTAACATTAAGATTTACAGGAACACGCAAAAATATTCACTTACATTAACGGCCATTTCTGGAAATTTCCTGGAATTGCATTTTCGCTTACATTAAGCGTTTTTACAATTTCTAACAATGTTTAAGAGTGAATATTATTTGAATCAGTGTATCTGTCTGTCTGTCCATCTGTCTATTTATCCGTCTTCCCATCTCCAGTGCCTGTAAATATTTTCAGAATTTCTTTAAAGAGATATATTATACAACTTCACTACGGGATGTTTCCTATTAAAAATGCCATTAATATAGATCCTGTACAACTGGTTTGTGTACCCTCAAAAAATGTCGATGCATTCCTTTTTAGGACAGACATTTTTATAAATAACATTTAAATAACATTCTACTGCAAAAATCATAAAGAAAGCAAAATTTCTTGTTAATATGCTAAAATAATGTTTTGTATAGAATATTGTTGCTTACTTGGGGGTTCGTGAGTTGTCCGAGAATGAAAGGCGAAACTTAAAAATTCAGTAATTTATTCACAGAAAGTTCCAGAAAAATACAGGTCTATAAACCAAGTATCAGCTTCAATTCAACCAGTAAACACAGCTTAAACAACAGCTGTCAATAGCAAATCCACAGTACAAACTGTATAGCAATAACACATAAAGCAAGTCTCTTTCAAAGAGGCTCAAAGCAGTGGAAGCATTAGCGGAAGCTGGCTGAGAACTGAACTGAACTGGCCTAGGCGAAAATACGTCCCTTTTATTCTCCTGTAGAAAAGTGTGGAAAATTCCAGAAATTTCCGTATCTCATCACCCAATGAGATTAGAGCTTCCATATTCGGTATATCCCTAATAAGAATTTTCTCGCCAAGGTCGCCAAAAAATCGCCAATGTGGGAAAAAGTCGCCAAATCCATTACCTGCCTTATTGAAGCTTTTTAATGCGTTTTTAAGGGAAAATTTGGCTATTTTAACACTAAAGCGATTAGAAATGCACAAAATTAGCATTTTATCAATAACTAAGCCTCATTGAAAGAATTTATACAAAAATAAACACAATTATTTACAATTTTGTAAAAATATGATATGGGTAACGTTCAGATTTTCAGGGCCACACTAAAATGTTCAGATACATTAAGGACTACATTTTCCTTTGGGTCAAGCATTTTTAACACTTTTCAACAACGTATATGAGTGATTTTGTATTCAATTAATCTATCTGCATGCTTTTTAGTCCTTCTGTCTGTCCGTTTTGTGATAACGTAGACAAAGAACATTGAAAATTATTTGATACAACAAGTACGTACAGTTGGAAAGTGTTAATAAGAAATGCGCACTGCATGATTTTTCGTTCATGTTTTAGTTCATTTTTTAACACGCTTTTATTAGCTTCACCTGTATATATGTTTGTATGTACGTTTGTAACCGCTCTGGGAGCAAACAAAAAATGTATATTGTAAAAAAAGACTTTTCCTACGTGAACGCTGTGGCTGTGAGGTAAAGCTCCGGGCTACGAACCTAAAGGTCTAACGTTCGATCCCAAACAGAGGAGATTTTTTAAAAATGGTTTTTGTTTAATTCTAAATTATTTAATTAAAAATTTAAAAGTATGTAAATATTGAGGTGTGTCACTCACACGATTTTCTCTTACACTTCATTTTAATACTATAAAGATAGATATTTTGTACTTTTTAGTTCACTTTTCAATAAAAGCGTGTTCTTTAATTTTTTAAAAGTACAATTTTTTGTTTTCTAATTCATTTTTGTGTATTAAATATTTATTTTTTAAAGTTTCTCTTTACTCGATTTTTACCAACAGTCGGATTTAACGAACAAATTGTGTCGGCCCCTTCTATGTCGTTATAAACGAGTTTTACCGCTTTTAAATAGTTCACAATTTAGAATATTTCTATCAGGTCGCCTGGCAATTTTCGGGGTCTATGACTAGAGAAAATACTGAATTCAAATCTTTCAGCAGAGACCACAAAAGTTTGCTGTTCTAGCTTCTACAAAATGTGACACAATTTTGTGTTTCTGTTATACTTAATCTTTGATTAATGATCCAGCCTGAAGTATTCCTCAGAGACTTATTTATTCATACAATAGTGGATAACTTGACACCATTTTTAATCCTAGATTGGTGAAAAGATAATCTATTCCCTGGGGTAAATGAGGGATTTTATGAGATGGTGATTCGTAACAGACAAGATGTATATTTATCTAGAAGTGCCCTTTTTCTGGAGGTCAAAGAAAGACACTGAAATGGAGAAAGTTTATATTTAAAAATCAGGCAGTATTTAACATATGTGGGTCCAAGGAATAGGGCACCATGATTTTAAGAGTTCTAGAATTTCATAAATGATCACAAGATTAAAATCACATATGGCATTTTAGTTCCATTACCCTACTACCGTAGGGAATTGAAGTACTGTATTCGGTCCCAAAATTCGATATCGAGATTTCACCTGATTTACACGTTTTAAGGTAACCTGAGTCCAAAAATGTGGTTTTTGGCAATTGGTCAGTGTGTGCGGAATCTTCTGGCTATCATATCTCCGAAACTAATAAAGATAGAACTATGAAACTTCAGAATTGAGACAGGTCTGGTGCACAGATGAATGTTCTAAATTTTGGTGGAAATCGAAAAACCAGAAGTGGTACGTCGGAAACCGGAAGTGGGAACCGGAAGTCCGTATTTAAAAAACGGCTCTAACGATTTTTTTTTCTTCAAATTTGCTATATAAACACTCTATTTCAAGGATTTCAAGGACGGAAGGAGGCCGCTCAAAACTGTACAGCAGTTTTGAGCGATTGTAACCTTTAGAGAGGGGCTCTGACGACAATTGTCAGACTACACTGTGATTTTTGAAAGAGCCCGTCTCTAAAGGTTAAGCCTCCCTCGTTGATTATTGAATAAACAAAAAAAAAAAAAATAAAATAAAATAAAATAAAATAAAATAAAAAAATGTCCTTTCGAATTATATAGTTGGTTAGCTCAGGTAAATTGATAGACATCCTGTATAAATAGCTCAATTTCAGGTCTCACAAGTGTGTTCCTTTAAAAACGGCTGTACGGATTTTTTTTTTTTTTTTTTTTTTCAAGCTTCGCCATATTAACTCACTTTTAAATATCCTTTTGTATGTCATTATTGTTTTCCAGTCAATAATTGAGTTTGGGTGAAAATTGGTATCTCAAAAACGGTTCTAACGATTTTCTTGAAAATTGTTATATAAATCCATTTCTTTCTCATGTATCACGTGATTATTAGAGGAATATTAACAGTCATCCTGTTTAGGTAAGTCATCTCGAAATTTGTGTTTCAAAAAATAACTTTACCATTTTTGTTTTTCTTAATTTTTGCCACGCTATATGTAAGCTTCGTTTTATATGTCTTTACATGTGTATAAAGTTTCTCTTGCCAGAAAAATTTTAGGTTTCTACTTCTTTAGGTCACTTTTATATCTTCTGATCACAATATCTCTAAAAAATGCATATAATACGTGTAATAATGGGTAATGAAAGTCGTGTGGTTGTTTCACACCAGATTTTTTTTCATTTTTCATTTTTATTTTATTTTATTTTTTTTTCGCATATAATGGTACAAAAGGTGTTATTTTTGGATTATATTTTCGAAATTTAGTTTTTGCTATGCTTTCACGTTTTGAGGCCTGTCCGAATCCATAAATTAGGTTTTTAATTGTTAGTCTGCATGTGTGTTCATCTGAGTTTGTGTAAGTAGCATATCTCAAGAACAAATACTAGCAGGAATTCCAAACTCAGTGCCTTAAATCTGTATTATATGAAAATGGCACACTAAATTTTTCATTGAGATTAGGAAAATGGTTCGTGTAAAGAAACATCCAAAGAATTTAAATAAATTACGCTCTATGTGTGAATTTTAAGCACGCTATTTAAGGCGTACATAATTTATAGACAATGTACAGGGCTACTCGAAATTAAGCGAGTTCATTCTTTCATACTAATGTAAGTGGTGGTGTTTAACTAAAATTTATACCAAGTCCAGGAAAGCTGCTATAATAATTATTTTCTCATACGCATAAGAAAGACAAAGTATTGTTTGGACTTCAATTTTCAACAATGAATTTTTGCTATAATTACTGTTTTGGGGTCTCCTGAATACGAAAATCAAGATTTAGCAATTAGTATGCATGTATGTCTTTTATCAACATCACTTAAAAACAAATAATTACAGGATATTCAAATTTAATATTTTGAAGACGAGTGCCACTTGAAATGATTGACCAAGATTAACCAAATCAGTAAAATGTTAAGTTATAATATAAAAAAAAATAATAAACTAAAATAATAATAAAAATTGCCTCAAACGAATAATTAAATTTCAGATATTGGCCCTTAATCAGAAAATGAAATCACAAAACTTATAGGCAATCGTTTGGTGCTGCCATCTGTTGTGAATTTTAAGAAATTAAGAAAGACAAAGTATTGTTTGGACTTCAATTTTCAACGATGAATTTTTGCTATAATTACTGTTTTGGGGTCTCCTGAATACGAAAATCAAGATTTAGCAATTAGTATGAATGCATGTCTTTTATCAACATCACTTAAAAACAAATAATTACAGGATATTCAAATTTAATATTTTGAAGACGAGTGCCACTTGAAATGATTGACCAAAGATTTGCAAATTTTAAAAAGAGTTGTTTATTAAACAATTATTGTTTATTCCCAAATTCTTATGTACTTACTGTCATTCACTACGGTATGTTTGTGAATCTCAACCAAATAAAAAATGCGCCTATATTTTATTTCCAAATTCTTATGTACTTACTGTCATTCGCTACGGTATGTTTGTGAATCTCAACCAAATAAAGAATGCGCCTCTATTTTAAGATAAATACAAGCTTTTTCATTAGTCTCTCCGTGACTCAGTTGGTAAGAGCAGCATGTTAGTAATCCGGCGGTCCCGCGTTCGATAGCCTGAAGGACTGGAGTGTTAATTTTTGCAGACAATTAGTAGAAAAGATATCAATTGATAAAAGAAATTTTTCTTTTGACTACACAGTATTCTGAGAATTTTTGAAGAGTTTTCTGAAGATTTTTTTTTTTTTTCATATCTTTTTAGAAGCAAAAATAAGTTTTTGTGGACTACAAACAAGCACCCTCTATTGGGCGAAATATTCACTAAAATGTCAATGAAACAATTAACAATACAAAATAAAAATGATTAGGAAAAACACATAAACATTAACCAAATCAGTAAAATGTTAAGTTATAATATAAAAAAATAATAATAAACTAAAATAATAATAAAAATTGCCTCAAACGAATAATTAAATTGCAGATATTGGCCCTTAATCAGAAAATGAAATAACAAAACTTATAGGCAATCGTTTTGTGCTGCCATCTGTTGTGAATTTTAAGAAATTATTTCTCTTTTCTTAACACAGTTCGAATTTCCCCAATTTTGGTTAATAAACAAAAAAGTTATTTTTTTTTTTTTTTTTTTTTTTTTTTTCAAATTAAATTTTATTCTAACTTCGAAAAGATTTATATGATACGCTATAATAAGAATTTGGGTTTTAAAAGTTTTTAAATAGCTTATTTTATTTTTATTTATTTGTTTATTTATTTTAAGGAATTGCAGCTTAAACATTTTAACTTCCAATAATTGTAATTTTTATATGTCTTACATTTTTCCGTCACTTAATTAAACTCTAAATTTTGATGAATTCAACTATCTTAATTCTTGATCAAAACTGTTTTTTTTTTTTTTCATTAGTTATCTGCTTAGCAAGTACACTTAATAAATAAAAAAATAAAAAAATAAAAATAAAATAAATAAATAAACAAATAAAAAACTTTAATTTTTCGAATTTCGTGATTTAGTCTATCCCGAAATCCTTAATTCGAAATTAGCTCTCAGATTGTATTTTATATTAGAATGTAAACTTTCAAAATAAATTGTAGAAATTTTGGGAAATTTTTTGGCGACATTACAGCTTTCAACCAAACTGAAACAACTAATACCTCGTGCAGAAATGTAATAAAACAAATAAAAAGCAAAATACAACAACAAATTCTAATCTAAAGAAATAATCTGTTTCGCGTGGGTGGTATAGACCCCGACCCCTTAAAGTTTGCGTTATCATAGAAGCAACTCGTACTTCTTTATCGCATATAACCACAAAACACTTCTCATATGTCAAGAGTCCATTAGGCTTTGACGCCAATAAAAAAAGAACTAAAATTCTCTCCAATTATTTATAATTAAATTTAATATTATTATTTTTTTATTTTAATGCTTTTATGTGTTTCATTTCACATTTAATTTGGCTAAAATTAAAAATTATAATTACATTGAGGCATTTTCTCTCTGAATTTTGACGAAATATTTTTGAATGTATATTTAATAAGTTAATATGAAAGGGATTGTGGACATTATAAAGTTTTTTTTTTTTTCTAGTCTTAAAAATACGAAATTTTCCATAGTACATATAATGATTTGAGTTAATAAGTCTTTTGATAGGAATTAATGTATATTTTGCTGAAGAATTATGATTTTTTTTTTTTTTTTTTTTTTTTAATCTTTCTCAAATGCGCAGTTTTTTACCTGTGCATTTACGATTTTTTATGTAAATACTTTAAAAGGTAATTTTTTTTAAAATTATTTATTTATTTTTAAAATAAAAAATCTCTTATTTTCTAAGATATTATTTGTATAACAGTAAAGCACCGTTTATACGTCTTCCAACGGACTGACGTAAAAAGACGTATAAATGAAAAGAGGTAAAAACGAAATTTAAATAAACTAAAACTTTGATTAATACTTGATTAAACTTTAATGGCACTGAAGCAAAATTTATGTCAAAATACTAACTATTAAAGTTTTTTAAGATAACAACTAGTACACCCCGCGACAAAAAGATAAGTACAAAGGGTTTTTCCTTTGATTTTTCATAAAATAACATTATCTAAATTATGCTTATCATTTATTATTATCATAAAATAACACTATTCCCGGACTAATTTTTGTTTAAAGACTAATTTAGAAAAGTTTTAACACTAAAATTTTTCTAATTTAAGACTACACTCCGCGACAAAAAAAAAAAAAAAAAAGGAACAAAGGGTTTTTTTAAATTTTTCATAAAATAACATTATCTAAATTGTGCTGATCATTTATAATCATAACAAAATATTATCCTATCAAAAACATATTAAATATTTGAATCATATTCAAACTATTCATATTCAAAATAATCATATTCAAAAATTTAAAAATAAACTATCTTTTGTCGCGGTGTGAAGTCTTAAATTAGAAAAAATTTAGGCTTAAAATTTTTCTAAATTAGTCTTAAAACAAAAATTAGTCCCGGAATAGTATTATTTTATGATAATAATAAATGATAAGCACAATTTAGATAATGTTATTTTATGAAAAATCAAAGAAAAAACCCTTTGTACCTATCTTTTTGTCGTGGGGTGTAAATTATTTTATAGTAGAATTTATATTTGAAGATAATTTGAAATAAATAAATAAAGATTTAGATTGAAAATGGTATATTATAAAGAGTGAGAAAAGTCATACAATTATTTCATGAGTTGAGTACTAATTATATTTTTCATATCTTGAACATTATATGAATACATCTTGAGCTTTAATTATATATAATATGTAGTTTCCATTAAAACCACACTCTTGCCGATTTCTTTTAAAATTACTATTTTCATCTTTCAATGAAAGTGCTCTACGCTTTCGCAACATTTTAAGGTTTCAAATAATAAACAGAAAAAACAGAACAACATTCAGTTCTAGTTATGATAAGGATTTTAGATCCTTCCTATGTTCCTCCGTACAAAATGTTTTCCAAGAAAAAATTTCCTTATTAGAACGAAAAATAATGATTGATCCAGAAATTTTGCAAATTAAGAAAAAAGTGAAAAAGACGTATAACCGATACTAAGCGGCGTATAAACGAAAAATTTTTACGTTAAAAGGAATAGGAATGAATCGGGACCAGGCGTATAAATGAAGGCGTATAAATGAAAAAGACGTATAAACGAGATACATATAAAGGGTGCTTTACTGTATTTCAATTCCTAAGAATGAGATATAATAAAGAATGAGCCTGCTAGTATATAAATACAGTAAAGCACCGTTTATACGTCCCTCATTTATACGTCTTTTTCATTTATACGTCCTGTTAGTGAAGCCCCGATTCATTTCTATTCATTTTAATGAAAAAAAAAAATTTCGTTTATACGCCGCTAATATCGGTTATACGTCTTTTTCACTTTTCTAAAATTCGCAAAATTTCTCGACCTGTCATTCATTACCATTCAAAACAAGATGAAGTTTTCCTAGAAAGCATCTTAAATGCAGGAAGACAGAAAAGGTCGAAAAATACTGATCAAAATATCAATTGGATTCACAGTAGAATTTTTAATACTCATAGACAAGCAGCAAATCAGAAGAACATTAAATATTTTTAATGTCATTAAATAGCTATCTGTATGGACATAAATCGTATGCTTATTAATAAAAATGTGCAATGTATATAATTAATATTCAAAATGTATCCATATAGTTCTTAATAAATGTAATATAATACTCAATATATGATATATGTAATTAGTACCAAGTCATGCATTGATAGTATGTTTTTTCTCACTTTTTATAATAAATCTTTCATTATTATTATCATTATTATTATTATTAATTATTGTCTTTAAAAAAGTATAATATACATTTACTAACTCAAGAAAAATTATTAATTAGTATTTTTATATAAATTTTGCTTAAGTGTCAGAATTTGTAGTAATTAAAATGTTATTATTAAAATTTCGATTATACATCTTTTCGTTTATACGTCCTTTTACGTCAGTCCCTTGAAAGACTTATAAACGGTGCTTTACTGTATAATAGTGATAATCAATCATGATAAAATTTTTGTATGTGTAGGAGTATATCCACCATCATCCCCTCACCGTTCCAGAGGGGGGAAATCTCCTTCGTGGATGGAAATTTTTAATATGAGTATTTTGGAAAAGAATCCATTGACACCGTTAAATTTAATGGCTAAACCAAACATCTACAATAATTTCAAACATAGTTATGATTTTTTTTTAAGGCCTTCTTTAACTCCTCCCCCACCTTGTTTTTACAATGTAAAATGCAGTGGTGACTGTTTAAGTCTAGATTACGTTAATTTTTATAAGAGAAAGCTTTATGATGACCACAACATATTTGTTTATAAATATAACGTATTACGCAGATTTGAGATTTTTCTTTTTTTTTTTTTTTTTGGACACTAAAATAATTACATTGGGAAGTTTAGAAATCTTCCAAAATAATCCAAATATAATTAAATAACAAAAGCACCTTTTGATTTCGTACACATATTAGAAAAGACAAGTTGTCATCACAAACGGGCCTCTAACAGAAATTTGTCTTGTAACCCTTCATTCAGGGATACGAGTGACATTTTGCAGAGCAACGAGTTCGTAATTAGTATCGTCTCGATTGAACTGACTCTACCGTAAAACATACGCAACTACATAAAATGCAGCGCCGCAAGCTGTAGTGTGTTGAGATTTAATGAGGAAAAAAATTAACTATAAATTATGAACATAAATGTCTTTTTGTGATAATTTAAATATTTTAAACTCTATTAAAAGGCTTATGTCTCAGCCTTATCTAAGATATTAGTACTTATAAAGCTAAAATAAGTTTAGATAATTATAGTAAATTAGTATGCTGTGCCCGTCAAAAATTTTTCTTCTATATCATCTTATACGACAGCGCCATCTGCCGATTAATATACATAAAACTTTAATCAACATAGTTTCTTACAATAAAGATTCTACATATGAAGTTTGGTGCAATTTTAACCAACAAATGCTGAGATGTAGCTATATGGAAAATCGCGGGAATTGAATAAGAGCAACGCAACCACTCGGCCGACAGAAATTTAAAGTAAGTCAGCATTTTTTTTATGATGCTCGCTTTCGCAGCCTAGCAGCGCTACCTTTTGGGCGATATTTTAACAAATTAAGTGAGTTTTCTTTTTCATAATGCCTATCTCGCATATTAAGTTTGGTGCATTTATGCAGTATAGAAGCTAAGATATAGAATTTCCGTGCACCGGGAAAATTGCAGTACAGTAGTACATGGTCCTTTCACGTATTATGTTTTGTGTAATTATACTCAATTGAAACTGATACATAGATTTCTCTTTAAAGAGACAAATCAAAAGGATAGCAGCGCCATCTGTCGGACAATTTGCATTAAAAGTTGGTATTCATTAATCAAGGTAATACAGCTGCAATTACATATAAACTTTTTGTGAAATTCTGGATGTTTTTGAACTACAGTTGGCATAAAATTTTTGTCATATACAGAAGCACAAAGAGAAACTTTTTAAAAGTGGTCAATTTCGTCTTCAGAACTTCTCAAAGTGTGTAAATGCATTGAAAACTGTAACTGTAATTGAAATTTTTTACGAATCCAATACTTTCTTTTATAAATACACAAGTAAGTTAAAAAATAAAAATACAAATACAAAGATAAAAGTAAATCAAACAACAATATCTTATTACCTAAAACAATAAATGGCAATTGGCAGTTTATGAAAACCTGCAAGATTTGGCCTTTTTCTAGACTTACTCAGGATTGATTCTAACGATCAAAACATCAAATAAAATAGATTATTAAACTATTCTTAAAGCCTTATAATAAATATTTTTTTATTAGAGTAAAATGTAAATAAACAGTGTATAATAAATTAAATATTCCTTTTAAGTTTTATATTCTATGTTTTTAAAGAATTCACCTAAATAATTATTGTTCAGAAATAGGATTTTACATTTCTCTTTCCTCATAAATTTCTTTAAATAGCTTTTTAAAATGCAAAACACCAAAGTAGTATATTCTGGCAGTTATTGCTTGTGTTTCAATTTTGACAGAAAACATTTTTGGCGCTTATGCTTTCTCCTTCCTTTGTCTATATTGATACAGACAGGCGGGAGCCATTTCTTGGCAGGACTGGAAGGAGCCATTTCTTATTAAAAATATTCAACAAACAAGCGCCGCTTTAAAATTTGTTTGTTGAATATTTCTAACTGAAACAACAATTTCAACTAAGAGTCAGTTTTCGTTTTCAGTATGAAAACCAGATGCTCAAGCTGTAGTATAAACTAAACTTACTGATAACAATGATAAATATATTATAACCAAATAAAATTTATATTTCAGGGTGAAATTTTAACTTTTGAAGTTTGAATATATTTGTTATTGAAATGTAAACTCATAATTGGCATTTCATAAATTATTTACATATAAATGTAAATGTTTGTTTACCTGTCTGCTACACAAATTTACTCTCTTTGGCGAATTCGAAAGAAATTTGGCATAATTGTTTTTTAGCTCCTGTAAAAAGTGACTACGCTATGAGAAAGTTGTTTTTCCTTAAAGAGTGCTTGAAATATATTTACATAAAATAATTATAAGATAAAAAAACTTTTTATATACCATGTTTTAAATTTTCTGATGAATCACAGAGCTCTTATCAATGTGCATAGAATTTTTTGAGTGATAATGACGTTTATTTTTGTCAGATGTATAAGTTAACTTTTTATAATTTTTTAACGTTCACGTGTAATTAAATGTATTTATTTTTATGTCCAAAGAAAATGAACTCGTTAATTTTTTTTGTGGCAGCAATTAAATTATAGCTAATATTTTAATGGCTATTTTAACGCTATTAGGATGTTATTATTTTCATATTTTAATTAATTATAAGAAAACTAATCAAAAATTCGAAAATCGGACTTCGAAGTATTGTGTTGTCATCGGGTTGTGAGCTACTGTGAAAGTTTCAAATGTCTAGCTAGTAGAGAAGTTAGTTAAAAGTTAGTCGATTAGAGAAGTTATAGAGAAGTTAGTCGATTGCAAGATTTGTACCAGACAAACAAACATACAAACAAACAAGAATTGAAGTTAATAAAAACATGGTAAAAAGGGGATTATACTGGACAATTCGGAAATTGTTTGAGATAGAAACTTGATATTTGGCATAAAGACTCTTTATTCAGGTTCATACTCATTACGTTATTATAAATTTTTGGAACCTTCCTTAAAAGTGGGTTGTAAAATGTGTTAAAATTAAGGGGTATATCGAGCATTTTGGAAACTGTTTAAGTTAACAGCTTGAAATCTTTCATTCAAGTTCATGTTCACTACAATATTAAAAAGTTTCTCATCCCTCTTAAAAGAGGATGAAATAGGGGTAAAAACAAGAGATATATTGTACGATTTGCAAACCGTTTGAGCTAGAAACTTGAAAATTAATATGAACATTCTTTTTTCAGATGATCCCTAGAAATATCAGTTATTTCAGCTAGTATATAATGGATAAAAAAAATAATAATGAATGAAGTAAGAAATAGTTTAAGTTAGTAAACGTGTACTTGTTAAAGGCTTTATACGATTTTTGACCAGTGCTTTTTCAAACTATTAGCGTTGGGGAGCGGTACATTTCAGAAATTCGTGAGTTGGTATGCTTAATTTTAAGTTTAAAAATGCAATAATATAAATAAATAAATTATTTTTTTGAGAAGAATTTAATTTAGAACCCTAGTTGCATTTAAAAAATATAGTGTTTTCTTCTTTACATATTTAGAAACATTTAGATTCGGTAATAGGCTATTTCGTATTATTTCAAAGTAAGGTCATAGCTGCCAACCCTAATACTACTATTTTGTAACACCACTATTCTAATAACACATTTTTGCTGTATTTAATGACGAAAAATCTACAATTAAACGAAAGTAACTTGTCTAAAGGTAAGTGGTGTTAAGAAATCTGATAAGTCGTCAGCTAAGCAAGGTGGTCCCTTGCAAGTGGTGACGAAGTCGGCGTTTTTTTTTTTTTTTTTTTTTTCCCCCTATAGGACTTTCTATAGGTTCTTTTTCTTTGTAACAAATCGAAAAATCTATTCCAAAATGTATATAATAAATTTAAAAAATTGGCTTTAATTTACAGTTAAATCCAAGTTAAATCCAGCTCCAAGTTCGAGTTACTGATCAAATACCCCAGCCCTGTAAAAAAAAAAAAAAAAAAAAATGAAGATTAAGTACGTATTATCATAAAAATATTCTAAAATGAATATTTGACATTAGTTGACTGCTCATCTTTATAACCACTAAGAAAAAACAAATGAACCAATTTTAAAAATGTAGTCTTTAATAATTGAAATTCTTTTCGCAAACCCAAAGTCGTATAATTTCATAGAAGAAATAATAACCTTCGAGCTCTGAAGTAATACTACTTAACATAATATGCATTCTCTTTTTAAAACCGAAATTCAAAATCCTTTTTATCATTAGCGATTTTTGTCTCATGTGTTATAAGTAATAATAATTTTAATATTGTTTTACTGTAATGTTATTTGGTACAAAATGTTTATCTCTCTTATTATTTATGAGTAAGTCCCATTTGTCAGTACAAATAGTGCACTAAGAAGTAACTTAAGTCACGTGACTTTGATTGCATAGCAATATATTACTCTACTGAAAACTTCTGACGTTTTGTATTAAATAATTACCACTATAAATACTTTGTTAAAAAATATTCCCTTGTTAAAAAAAAAAAAAATACACTACATAACTATTATGTAAATGAAATTTCCGATGTAATTTTCTTAATTCTAGAGGATATATATATATATATATATATATTTATTTATTTTAATGATTTTTGGTAAATTTGTAATAATAATAATAATTATTATTATTATTATCATCATTATCATTTGTTTTAGAAGGTAGTTCAAAAAGAAACTCTTAATAAATGCAATTTGTTGCATGAAGAAGTAATAAATAAATAAATAAACAAATAAATTTCGTAGTTTCTGCAGATTAATATTTAATACAATACATATATGTACAGTGCATACTGATTTTAGCAAATTACACGATAAATTTGCATTTGTTATATTGCATTTTTAAATTGACAATAATATTTTTCTCATTCAAATTCGTGAACATATGTACGTCTGGGCGGGTGAAATTTTTTTCTACAATTTGCCCTGAATTCCAAGTCGAATTTTTGCACCACTTTCTCAATTATTAAATTCAAATGATTTATGTGTGCATGTGTGTTTTCACCTGATATAATTTCTCTTCTTGTTACATGCACCAACTTCTTAACTTTATTTGAGTTTATTAGGCTGTTATTTAAAACCTCATCAAGCCCTTATTTGATACTCATTTTTTCTTTCTCTTTCTATGTCTAGCTACAGTAACCAAATATGTCATCGTGTGGGGCATATCCCATAAAACTCTTTTCACCCTGTCACAAAAGTACAGTTTACGACACCGTTTACGTCGATGAAAACGTAAAATTTTTCGCTCGGGAGCCATTTGTCAACCACCGTCGGCAAAGTGGGAATGTTTTTGGGTGTTTTATTCCTATGGTGAAATGAAGAAGGTAATTGTGAATTCCATCTCTGCCAGTTATCATCTGCAAGAAAAACGGCCAAAACGGTTCATAAATGGTTCACTATGAGATAAAAGTTAATAATTCTTGGCGTTCATTAGTAGGGGAAAGTCGATGTAATCTGTAGTATAGATAACGATATGAATTCAGAAAAAGCGCCAAAAAAATCGCCAAAACTAAATGAAAGGCAATGAAAATTTTTTATTACATACATAAGATGATTTTTAAACCTTAAGATAAGTTTTTAAAAGGAATGTTAATTAGAAAATAGATTTCTACAGGGAAATAAAGTAATTTAAATCTGAAATCAAATTAAATGGAAAACAATTACAATGTTATATAATAGATTTGCAAGTTATTTTTACTCCAACAATTACGTATATAAGAGGAAAAAGTTCTGAGCTGTATATTTCTCAGCGACGGTCTCTACTCTATTAGTTTTTTTTGTTTTCGAGGCTAAATCGTCTGGTGTTTTTTACACCAGCTGATATCTGAGTCTCAATTTTCCTATGAATTTCCCCAAAGTATACATTTGGCATTTATTTGATACCTTTGAGACTTATAGCTACAATGACCTTTGTCTCGATTGAGCCATATTACAGAAATTCACAGAAACAAGAGCACATCATTTTGTAGACATAGAACATCACAAACATCCATGCCCGCACCGGGATTCGAACCCGGAACCTGAGGATCCAGAAGGCAGCGCAATACCGACCGACTCACCAGGCCGACTCCCCATAGTATAGAAACATTTTCCTATAGAATACAAACATAAACATGATAATGTCACACAGTTTTCCCTGCAGTGGTCCAGTGTATCCAGATTTCGTGACTTTTTATTCAATATCCACTACTAAATTTTAAATGCAGCGATTGACTAATCACTTCAAAGATTAATCGTCTATTATGTATGTCAAATATTATTTTTGGTGACTATTGAATAAAAAAGTAGCAAAATCTGGCAACACTGCAGTTAGTCACGTACGAAGGGTTTCATAATTACACACAGGAGAAGAAAATCTGCGATTTACGTACTCGCCAACAACTACATTATAAAAAAAAAAAAATGCTGCGAATTACATATTTTGATTTTTAAGGTACTATTATATTGGTACCAAGGTAAAATAAATTATCAACAGCGGATCAATAATTTGTATTACAGTCGGCAGCAAAATTTTTCGAGCGATAGCAATAATTCCTGTGTAAAAAAACGTACACTTAATAATGTTTTGTTAAATAAATCCTTGTTGAATCATGTTCTTAGACTGACTAAGAACATGATTCGACAAGGATTTATTCAACAAAACAGTATTAAGTGTACCCTTTTTATATAGGAATTACTGCTAACGCTCGAATAATTTTGCCGCCGCGCCAATTGTATACCCGGTGACATATAAACGGGGTGGTGGACGTTGAAAATCATTTTTTGAAATTACTGTCTTAGAGATGAGAAAGTTAACACTGAATATTAACCATATTCAAATTTTCACAAAAACTGTTAACATTTAAAAATTTTATTTATTTATTTTTTGTTTTTTTAATTTTTCAAAAGTTCTATGTGATTTAGTATTTAAATATTTTTACATTACTATCAATAATGTAAAATCGAGGAGAAAATTTAAAAACTGCGTCGCATGAAGCATTTAATTTTTCTAATTTAAATTTAAAGTTTAAAAGTTTTAATAGTTTTTGAGAAATTTTAATATACTTAATGTTGATAAATTTCGATGCATAAATATGCAATGCAAACTTTCATAACTCTAAGTAATTAATTTCAAAAAAACGATTTTCAATGTCCACCAACCCGTAACCAGTTTCGCAGTAAGGTTAAAAAATAAATATTAATAAAAATATGCAGTGGGAGGAGGACGTTTTTTATTGGGGAATTTAAAACATTTTATAATGGTTTGATATATTTGGTATAATTTTGTCATTTTTGCACAATTTTTATTTATATTTATTTTTATTTTTATTTTTTTCAATAACGTTTTTGTTAAAACAATTATTATTAAAATACACACACACACACACACACACACATATATATATATATATATATATATATATATATATATATATACATACATACATATATATATTTTTTTTACAATTGTTTGTTTTAATATTTATATATTTTATATAAATTTTGCATATAAAAATTGATACAGCTAAAAAAAAAATGTACTTTATTATTTTCTAATTATTTATTCCTATTTAAAAAGAAAAAAAAAATAGCATTTTAATAATATCTTAAATAATTTTTTATAGCTATAAAATTTGTTTATAAGTTAATGAGCCTTTTCATTTTCTTTATTTTTTTTTAATATATTGTTTAATTACCTTTTTTCACGCAACACGTTTCTTAATAAAGCAATTTATACATATTATTGTACGTTTTCAATTAAAATACGTATTTCCAATAAAATTCATTCGTTGTGAAGATAAAGTCTTATTTCTTCTTCTAAAAAAAAAGATTATTAAATTAATAAAATTGTTAAATCAAGATTTTTACATATTTTTTCATAAAAACTTTTTTCTGCAACATAATGATAATTTGTATTTACTTTTTGGCCTTAAATAATATATATTGATCCCTGGATTTCTCCTTTTGAAACATAACTTAATCACGAAAAAATAAATGATTTGTGCAAAGTGATTGATTTTTGCTACATAAATAATAATAGTAGTGTAGCATAACCTGCTATATCAAGAATAATAATTAAAATAGTTTTTCTGATAGTTAATGCACTGTACTTAGATATATTTTTATTCATATACCAAGAAATCTAACAGTGATGTCTGGTGATAAAAGTTTCTCACTTTTCAGACGCAACAATCTATATATAATTTTCGGAAGAGTAATACATAATAAAATATGAAGATTTATCCAATTATTTAAAAAAAAAAAAAAAAAAGAAGAAGAAACTTTTTTCTTTTTTTCGTATTTCTGTAGCATAAATGTACAAATATCAAGTGTTTCTATTCAAATATTGTTTTATAAACGTCTGAAAAAGCTTTAGGTTGTTGAGTGAAAGGAAAAAATCAAAACTACCCCTTGAATTTTTATCATATGAACTTACAGCATCCTCCAAAAGTTCTTTACTGTACTTAAATAAAATGCATGGAGATCTCCATCCCTAAATTTCCATCCGCGATAAATCGCCAAATGGTATCCTCCTAATTCAGCTCCTTATCAAACGGGTGCCTAGGGACTGCATAGACCGATTACTCTTGATGTAATAGTACGTAACTTGATATGCACCCTCCTCGTGTTAAACTTTATGATGACACCTTAACCTCGAGACCCTAGACACTTTCAAGGGGGTGCATTCTTTAGCTCCCTCTTTTCTCCCCTTTTGTTTTTACCCTTCTGTTTAATAGAAGAATATATTTAATACTGTAGCGGGGGGGGGGTGATGATGGTAATTATATTAGTTAATTACCCCGTATCATGTTAAAGGAGAAGCCGACTTCTTAAAACGAGGCAAACAAATGAATTAAAGCTAGCGGCAACTTGTGACATCTACTTTATAGGGTTATAATTTTGTGCTAGACTATTTTGTGGTCATATGGTGTTATCATTTTTATTGAATTGGCTACGCGGAAACTTTGATGTACCTAAAGGGATAAAAACAGATTTTTCTTGCTTAAAAAGGTTACATTAAAGATGATATGATCACAATAAAATGGAATATCCCCTCCCCATTTTGTCTTATGCGGTTGTCAGGATAGTATTTCATAAGCGGATATTATTTCATTATATTAATTATTATTTATATAAGTTAGTTATCTCGTATCATCTTAGAATCTTAGAGGAGAAGCCAACTATTTTAGAAGAAACAGAAATAAATTAAAGCTAGCAAAAACTCGTTAGTTTGTTTTATGGGGCTATATAATTTTGTGCTAGACTATTTTGCGATTATATAGCGGTATCATTTTTATTCGGTTTGTTTTGCGGAAAATTTGATGTAAAGAGAACGACTGAGATTTTTTTTATTTAAAAAAGTTTAGCGAAAAAATAAATATTGTTACAATAGAACGTGGAATTTAATTTCTTGGTTTATATGGTTTTTCAGGATATTATATTACGGACAAATATAATTTCATCTAAGTCGTTAGAATTCATATTTCTAAAAAATAATGTATTGTGCAACGATTTCTTGGGAAATAAATAAATAAATAAATAATCATGCACGTAACAATTTTATAATTATTTTAATCGTTCTCCTTGAAATTCTTTATTATTTGTATTATTTTTAGTACTTCGGTTATTTTAACTACATTTAGTATATTTATCCACTCAAGATTTAATTTTCCGCCAAATGACTTAAAGAATGTCTAAATTTTCATGTCTTAGCAATGGATATTTTAAAAGGTTTGTTCTTTAAAAGGAAATAATGAAATACCTTTTGTGGAAAAAGGTAATTTAAAATAAAGTTTTTTTTTTTTTTTTTTTTTTTCTTTTTTTAACTTTTAAAAGCAGCAACAACAACAACAACAAAAACGCATTTTTAAAGTTATTATTTTTAGGGCATAAAATTGACATTCTTTGGATACTGCTCTGGGGGGAAAATCGTCTGCATTCATCATGGAAGATAATTTAATTAAATAACTAGTAGGCTACGCCCGCCTCGCTGGTCCCTATTTTTAAATGAATCACTATATTTACTGAATTCTCAAAATTGCATTAATTTTTATCACGTGAAAAAAAAAAAAAAAGAGAAACAAAATCTGATTAGGAAAAATGTCGCACCGGGTTCTCACTGCCTTCGGAAAAAATTCCCAAAATGCTCTAACTCTTATTTCTTTATTTTCCCCCTTCGCCCCCCCCTTCCCGTCTATCCTAATATTTTTACAAATTCGAAAATATCTACAATCGATTTCTAAGTATCAAAAACCTCTATGCACCAGTTTTGAACGATCTATCTCTATTTTTATTTTTTTGCCCCACCGCCCCCCCCCTTCCCACCTCTCCCAATAATTTAAAAAATTCGAAAATATCCGCAATCAATTTGTAGGTATCGAAAACCTCTATGTACCAATTTTGAAGGATCTAACTCTATTTTCTTTTTTTTGCCCCTCCGACACCCCCCTCCCCCTTCCCGGCCCTCCTAATAACTTTACACTCGAAAATATCCCCATTCGACTTGCAGGCCTCTAAAACCTATCTGTACCAATTTTGAACGGCCTAACTGTATTTCTATTTGATTTTGCCCCATAGTCCCCCCCCCTTGCTGCTCCACCTGGGGGCTGAATTTCTAAATTTCCAGAAATTGGTTTTTAGATATTTGCATTAGCTATATTTTAGAGCAAAAATTTCACGTATATCAGTTTTTTCGTTTCAGATATATAGGATTATATGAAATCATATTTAACGCATGTGAAATCCCGTTTCGCCCTCCCCCCCCTTGGCGACCGATATCTAAAATTCCAGAAATTTATTTTTAGACATTTGTGTTAGCTATATTTTAAAGCAAACATTTTACGGATATCTGTTTTTTTTTGTTTGAGATATGAAGGATTTTGTGAAATCACGTTTTGCCCCCTGCCCTCCCCCCTTGGGGGGCGAACTTTGTAAAATTGCTTCTTAGTAGATGCCTACGTCATAGAAAGAACATTGTCACAAAATTTCATGCTTCTAGGTCCAGGGGTTTGGTCTGGGCGATGATGAATCACACAGGAAATATTAATAAAGAATAGTTAACTATTCACTTATCTAATAAACAGAAACGAGTATCTGATTTTTTAATTATTGGAGCAGGAACTATAATAAAAACGAATTTCGAATCAAACGAATTTCGAATGAATGAATGAATAGATCTCATTTCTCGGTTTTCATTTCGTTACTACGCATGCGTTCCTAAAACCGTAATCCATTCGAAAGAATATCCTTCCTGGGGTCGGGTCTTAAACCGATATTCTCTCCCCAGTGCGCTTGCGCAACACTAAATCAAAACGGCTAAAATTTGCCAAATTTGTGAGAAATATGGGCATACTGCTAAACATTGCTTCAAATGGAAACGACAAAATTTAAGAAAACAAGATTATCGACACTACTCACACCAACAAAATTCTGAAGCAAATTTTCGAGACAACACAAAGTTTAGAGAGGATAAGAATTTAAACTGATAGAGAGATTTATTCCTACTGGTGAGAATATTTCTCAATCTCTACAATCACCAGTATTTTCTACACTAAATAATGATATACCAAAATTAACAAATCGTAGGCTAGTTAATTCTGTTGCTTCTCAAACAAATTCTATCATTACGATTTCAAACAATGCGGCTATTCAAACAGAAACGGAGCAAAGAAGTAAATATATTAGTAATGTATATTAAAATGCTTCCTCCTTACCACTTATTAATGCAGTGATGGCTCAGTCGAAAGTAAAATTTTTAATTGACACAGGCAGTTCGTTAAGTGAAATTTCACAAAAATTGTTTAATCAAATTAAAACATCTTTGAAATATAAAAGAAAAGATTCTAATATTACAATTAAGACTGTTAATTCTGAGGTTAATTTCTCATCATGTATAAGTGCATCTTTTAAAATTGAACAAAAGAATTTTCTCCATATACATTTTATATTGTTGATATCTCTTCATCCTCGTCCTTCCAAGGAATTCTTGGAATTGATTTCATTAAACATAATAACATCCAAATTGATTTTGCTCATGACTTTCTAAAAATAAATGATACATCAATTCCATTTTACTCTTGTAATGATGAGGATGATGGTACTTGTAATCACAATCATACTGACCATGCACATAAAAAAAATTGCATTCCTGCATACATTCTAAATGTATTCTCAACCCATATGAAACAACAGCAGTTAAGGTATTCACCAAATTAAAACCTGATCCTAATGAATATATTTTTGAGGGAAATGAAGATAAACAGATAAATTTTTACGATTTCCTTATGTCATTCGAGGACTTACAAAAAAGTTACAATAGGAAAAATCATATAAAAGAAATTTATAATTTCCAGATTTATGTATCAAATAATTCTGAAAAGAGTGTTCATCTTAATAAAAACATGAATATAGGTAAAATTGCTTTGGTTCAACAAATCAAAAATTTTGATGTAAGTGAAATTATTTTGAATGATGGCAATGACACAGAATTTAAAAACAAAACTGAACACACTGTCATTTTAATTCAACCATCTGAACAAATTTTAAACAAAAGAAAAACACATTTAACTCATTCTGACTTCAAACTTGATCACTTATGTAAAGAAGAAAAAGAGCAGTTGCAAAAATTACTATTCGAAAATTTTGCTGTTTTTCAAAATCTTTGGCAACCTTAGGACATACTGATAAAGTTATTCCAAATTTAAATCTCACAAATGATTTTCCAATAAAAATTCTTCCTTTCCCAATACCTTAAGCTCTGCAAAACGAAGCTCTCAATCAAATTAAAGAACTTGCAGATGCTAATATCATTGAGCATAGTTGCTCCGAATGGGCCTGTCCCATCCTTTTGGTAAAAAAGAAACCGGATGGTTCAGGAAAACAAAGATTCAGACTAGCTTTAGATCTAAGAATGCTAAACACGGTAATTCAGGGTTCTTCTTACCCTTTACCAAAAATTCAAACTATTATTTCAAATTTATCATCATATAAATATTTTACCTCATTAGATTTTCAACAAGCATCAAATCAATTTACCGGAAAAATTTCAAGATTATGTTACTTTTACATCGATGTTTGGTTCATATAAATATAAACGTTTATGTTTTGGTCTTAAAACAGCTAGCTCTATTTTTCAATTACTTATGGACAGTCTTTTAGATGAAATTCAGGAAGATGGAATCTATTCCTATCAAGATGACTTAATTTTAGGGGCTAACTCTTTTGAAGAAACAATGTTTAAATTAAGGAAAGTATTTGAGGTTTTAAAAAAATACAATTTAACTTTAACTTCAAACAAATGTTCATTTCACTAAACAGAAGTAGATTATTTAGGTTTTCACATTCAAAATCATACAATTTCTCCGGTGCAGGTTAATATTATTAAAATTAATTCATTTCCTGTACCCACTACTAAAAAACAGGTGAAAAGATTTTTAGGACTTGCTACTTATTATAAATCATTATTACCAACTTTTTCTAAAATCGTCCAGCCATTAATTGACTTAACCAAACCTAAAGTCACCTTTAAGTGGACACAGAAACATCAAGAAATTTTTGAAAAACTGCAACAATTATTTTTCAAACCTCCAATTGTTAGATAACCAGACTGGAACAAAAAATTTTTCGTGAACACAGACGCGTCAAAAGTTGCAATTTCAGGTGTACTTATGCAAAAATTTGGCGATAGACTATTGCCCATTGCATATTTTTCAAAATCATTAAAACCCTCTGAACAAAAATATCCTTCATTGAAACTAGAATTAATGGCCATACATAGATCTGTACTTGCATTTAAATACTATTTATATAATCGAAATTTTGTAATTCTTTCGGACAGTGCACCTTTAAAAAAATATAAGAAAACAACAAATCCTGCAGACATTACCACTAGATGGCTTATGGACCTTTCTGAATATTCTTATTATTTTGAACATATACCTGGTTCTAGCAATATTTTAGCTGATTATTTGTCCAGATGTAACTTAGATGAAAACCAAGAAAACCTTTCTACTAATCCGAAGATTGTTTTTGAAGAAAATCTTCCTGTCATTCAAAATGATCCAGATAAAGTGAGTACAAATGGTCATGAAAATTATGAAAAAGGTAAAAATAATTATCAATTAAACTTTCTTATTTCTGGCCAAAATGGCAATAAAGATCCCCTCCTGTTTTCAAAATCATTAAAACCCTCTGAACAAAAATATCCTTCATTGAAACTAGAATTAATGGCCATACATAGATCTGTACTTGCATTTAAATACTATTTATATAATCGAAATTTTGTAATTCTTTCGGACAGTGCACCTTTAAAAAAATATAAGAAAACAACAAATCCTGCAGACATTACCACTAGATGGCTTATGGACCTTTCTGAATATTCTTATTATTTTGAACATATACCTGGTTCTAGCAATATTTTAGCTGATTATTTGTCCAGATGTAACTTAGATGAAAACCAAGAAAACCTTTCTACTAATCCGAAGATTGTTTTTGAAGAAAATCTTCCTGTCATTCAAAATGATCCAGATAAAGTGAGTACAAATGGTCATGAAAATTATGAAAAAGGTAAAAATAATTATCAATTAAACTTTCTTATTTCTGGCCAAAATGGCAATAAAGATCCCCTCCTGGAAATATCAAATAATACTTTTGTATTTGAACAGAAAAAGGATGATAAATTACCTCAAATATATAATGAAATTTTAAGAAAAGGATCATCTCAGAAGTTTTCTAATTTTTTTATACATCCTGATACTAAAGTTCTAATGATAAAAAAGTGTGACACTTGCAATGACACATATACATATTGTATTGTTGTGCCAGAAAAATTAACAGCTAAGGCATTAACTATTTCTCATTTATCACACTTCGGATTCACAAAAACTTATGAATTTTTATCATCTAGATTATTTTGGAGAGGAATGTACAACGACACATTAAATTTTGTTGCATCTTGTACAAGTTGTTTACAAACAAAACATCATCGTATACTTAATGCACCTTTACAACCAACCTACACACCAAAATTTCCTGGACATACTATATCTACTGACTTGTTAGGTCCTTTCGAAAATGGTCAATCCATATTGACCGTAATTGACCATTTCTCAAGACATGCAGAACTTTATCCCTTAATGGATACATCTGCACAAAAATTGTTAAATGTTTATTTTCTTACATATCCACACATGGTCGTCCATCTGTAATTCTTTCAGATCTTGGACCCCAATTCACGTCGCATGTTTATAACAATTTCAACGACACACTAGGTATCAAAATTTTACACTCTTCTGTTGCTCATCCACAAACCAACGCTAAAAGGTTAGGTCCTCTGAAAGGTTAACAAAAGCATAAAATATTCCATAAAAACACTCCTACAAGAAAGACACACATTTGCAAATGCTATCAATATTCATAAATCTTTATATAATGGATCAAAACATTCCTCTACATAATTTTCGCCAAATTTCCTACATTTTGGTAGAGAATTATCATTAATTTTTGATACATATGATTCTCAGTGCAACCAACCATTCCTTGACAGAAATGTTGATGTTTATAAACTAATGCATGACCTTGATAAAATTTATCATAGAGCTTACAATAATATTCAAATGTCTCAAGAAAGAAGCTATAACTATTATCAAAGAAAAACAAAGTTAAGACACATTTTTGAAAAGATATAGTATATTTAAAATCTACTGACAGATTTAGACTTAAGTATTATGGTCCTTTTATTGTATTTAAAAAGCATTCACCAGTTGTATTTTCAATAAAAAGAATAAACTACCCTGATGAGTCTGCATTTAAGGTACATGTGGATAGACTGTTGCTAGCTCCACCCAGAAACACACATTTAGTTGATAACTGTATTACAAATGATCAAAACACTTTTCAAAACATATCAACACCTACACACTCATATAATCTACGTCCAAGACAAAAATGCACACCAAATAATTTCAATGCTATTCCAACATCTACACACTCATATAATTTGCGTCCAAGGAAAAATAAGGCAAATCCTTAATTTAAAAAAAAAAAAAAAAAAAAAAGGAATGAGTTACCACGGCAGGGGTAAACTTATTGCCATAAAAATCATATACTCATAAATGACCTTTACACTTTGTTTATTTAATATTTATCATTTGAAATTTTTAATCAATAAATCAGTTTCTTAAAAGATATTCTTAACAGTATTTCTTGTATATAAAAAAAAAAAAAAAAAAAAAAAAGAGGAATATGTAAATGTTTTGCTGCAATTCCCGGTGGCCAAGGGAACTTTGTTGTGCTTGTTGCATCGCTGCATGCTATTATTGGCGGGCCCACTTTTTGCATGTTCGGGGGTGCAATTGGCATAACGATATTGCTCTAGAATGTTGCATATTCTTTTTTCAAATCGATATGTTTGTCGCATTTAAAAAAAAAAAAAATGCTATAACAAGGTTATAAAAAAAAATATATATAATAATAATAAATGATTAAATATGCTCTTACGTTATATTAACATTTATTTAAAAACATAAGAATTACAATTTACACGCATTTGCATCTTAGACACTTGTCAAAAACTTAAATTACACATTGTTTAGTATTCATAAATAAATAAATAAGTTCAATTAAAAAAAAAAAAAAAAGCATAATATTTTCTGACTTTTCATTGAACATATAATGTAATGATATCATTTAAAATTTTAAATTTTCACATTTTTGAATAATTTGAACTTTTTGCATTGCTAGTAACATGAATTTCCTTGAATGTGTCAATGTGTGAATATTACCGATCATGACTTTTTTTATGCTCTCAATTTTCTTGGAATGACTTTTTTAATAATTTTTGTAGATATCAAATCATTGAATCTACACTTTTTTTTTTTTTTTTTGAAATAATTATCCCTCCTTGAGAAGATGATTCGTTCAAAATTATTGCCCCGAGAATCATCAACTAAATTGAGAGCATCCAATTTTGGGAATACTAGTATGCTATTAAACTAGTAATTCTCTATTTATTCATTTGAAAATCTCCCGTCCCTGTTTTTGAGGTGCTCCCGATCGTGAATTTTTCTTAATGGCGTGGTGGAGCTGTTTTTTACATGCCCTATTCATCTAGGACGAAGGCCCTAAGCCTGAGTCATATACTTGTGATTCACACAAGAGTAAGGTGGGTTGTTCGTGTTACGGTGGATGCCTAACACAATTGAACAGCTTTCCTGGCTGGAATTGCCCAAAACACATTTTTGCTTATATTTTATGGTGTTATTCACACATCACGTTTTTCATATTTTTATTTTGACAATATTTTTTTCTGATGTTTCTTACACATCATTCGGTGTATTGTATATTTAGTTTTAGATAATTTTGCTTCTTTATATTTCGTTTTTGCATTTATATATATTATTTTCTATTGTAATACGAATACTATTTGCACAAAGTACTATTATGTTTGCAAACATAGTATTTGAGTCTAACACAAGAAATAGTTAGAAAAATACATGATATCCAATATTACTGCTTCTTCATTGTCAGTGATTCATATAGATATATCAACAAATCGTATATGCAGTGGACTATGAAGCATATATTTAAAAAAAAATGATATGACTGGAGAATATTCTCAAGGAAATGAGTGAAAATGTGCACATATTAAAAAAAAAAAAAAAAAAAAAAAGAATTGTAATGGTAGCTACTCTATATAATTCATACAAAGTTGTACAACTGTTTACATATATATTTCTTTGGATATCTTATACATATATATAATTTTTCTGTTCTATATGTAGAATATATGTTGCATATGATAACCCTGAGCAACACCTCTCTTTTTTTTTAGACGAATGGGAGAAATATGTGATATTGAAAATCACATATTCTAAATTATGTACTACATTTCTGATAAATTTATTTCTTTCCCAATTCATTTTCTATCTTTCTAAAAAGCGAGTTAATATATGCGGTTTCATTCTTTATTCCAAAAGATTATATCTCTATTTCTTTTAAATAAAAAAAAAAAAAATAAAAGCAAGAGATGAGGTTTCAATCGCTTAATTCTCTGGAGGACAATTCGTTTCATCTCAATTAAATAAAACAGAATAAAATGTTTCCTGATGTCATTTTTGAACGTTGAACAGATTGCACATCTGCTGCTTAAAAATAGAAATAACGTATACTTTTTCGACTGAAGTCTATGAGTAAAAATTTAACGATAAAATTAGTTTGCCAGATTCTCACGAATTGATAACGATTTTTTGGCTAAGAAATCAATCGCCAATATATTAAAAAAAAAATGTACTAAGTAATACGTAACTGAAAAAGGGAGAGTGTTGTCCTTGGCATCATAATTCTGTGGTTTTGTGTAATGTATCCAGCCAACAATTTTATCACTTCTGCCTCTTCTCTGATGCTGTAAAGACGTTCCTTTTGATTGCTTCTCTCCCCGTGTCCATCCCGTTCCATTTGTTCATTTATTCATTTTATTAAAAACAGATCATTGACTTGATGTTTTCAAAAGGATATTTCTGCTGTAACTCTATAGTGCTGAATTATTTAATATAAGCATCATTGTTACGAAGTTGAAGATAAATAAAGCCTTTTTTACGTCAGCATCGAGTCTTGGGTAATTGTATTTTACAGTGCAATGTTCACGACCAACCATCTAAACTACTTTGATCATTAATCACTATTTTATTGTTTCATAATGATATAAGAAATTTAAGCATCGTCAAAAAAGTGCCAATATCGTCAATTCCTTTCTACAAAAAAATAGTGCAACAAACTCTATAGCACAGATGCATGGCTGTTTACAACATCTTTGTTCAATTTTTGGTAGAGTTCTACTCAAAAATCTGGAATTTGCGAAATTTTCCGCCAAAAATCGGATTTTCCCCTCCCTCCCCTTAAAAATCGAAATTTCCTAAATCGCAGATAATGTGTACTAAATCTTAGTTTGTGACATTATATTTTTCATACAATTTGTAATTATTTTATTTAAGAAACCGTATAAATATATTTAGTTCCCTCGTAATTAAAGCAGTCGGTAATCTTTAAAGCAGACGTATGACCAGAGGCATTATCTGCATGAAGCTAAGAGGACTTGCAGGGGGCTAAGACCGATTTGTTTGTTTTTCAAAAATGAAAAAATTACGTTTAAGTACCCCATATCCCCTCTGTTAAGCCCTTGTTATGAAGTAATAAAATTTCCTATTAATATTAATTTTCTCGTTTAGTTACGCAAATAAAAATAACTACCAGGCTTTGCCTGCTTCGCTGAGCAATATATTTAAATGATTTCTTTTTAATTGAATAATTGAAATGTTTAAATAAATATATTTCGATTGGTGACTATTTTCATCACAGCTTTAGTATGGGACCTCCTTGGCAATATCAAACATTTTTTGAACTTCTCGAATCTGTATAACAAAACTATTATAAAAACGAATATTCTCGAAAACAGTCCATTAGTAGTGTTATTTTTTCGAATATTCTGGAAACAGTTGAAGCTGTTACTTGAACAATAAAAGTCCCTATTCCATGAATGTTCTGAAACAGTCCAAAAAATAGTCATTTATTCCTCAGGAGTAAAGCAAATAACATCAAATACTCCAGAGTAGAAATTTTCGCTCGTTCACATGTCGCTTAGAGCTCAATCCCTGAAGTGCAGTCACTCAAAATAGGTCGCTGAATAACTCTGAATCGCAGTGACAGCATACTCTTTCGCAGAAATCAACTCACTCTATTTATAACTTTTGGCGATGGGGCTTGGCGATGATTCCATTGAGAATCCCATGGAAAGCTCGAGATCTATGTTCCTGTGTGTCGGAGAGCTTCGAAACCCTAAACTACCATTTTCCACCAAATTTGGTTGCCCACTCGCTAAGTTTATCACCAAGGCTGACCCCACTGAAAGTGAACGAACTGCCCTTTTATTTTCACTTTCACTGTTAAACTACTTTCGTTGCGACAGAACAACTGACGCAGGAAAAAGATTTAATCCCTTGTAACAACCCAGGTAGCACATAACGTTGTTATAGCGTTGCAAATAAGTCTCAACAGTGAAAAGTTAGCTATAACAACGTTAAAACAACTTTATGTGCTATTGGGAAATATGCTATAAGCACTATTTCTGCCGTATTTTAGGCAACTAATTTTTCTATGGTTATATATATATCCTATTAAACATATTTTTATTTAGTTATTTGAATATTAATTTTAATTAATCAAATATTGCTGCTTGACAGCGTATAAGTGAAAATAAATGAGTTGCAATCACACACAGCAGCTCATTTATTTGTATGTTAAATTAGCGTAGTGATTGGTGTATAAAATAAATAAATAAATAAGTAAACATTTTTGTGATACACAACTTTATTATATCTCTCCCTTAGTGTTTTTTGAATTTTTGTCGCCATATTAGCAATACGACAATGATTTTATTTATAAAGATGGGGGGACTATTTTTTTTTTCTTATATATATATATATACAAAATAAGCTATATATATATATATATATATATATGTATATTTCGACATTAAGTTAAATATGAAAAATAAAACTGAGAAGAAACGTGTGAAAATAAATTAATTAATTAATAAGAAATTAATAATTAACCTTAGTTATGGAACGCAACTTCATATTCTAAGGTGAAGAATTTTTTTATTATTATTATTTTATATTTATATCAAAAGATAACTATTATATTAAATTATGAAAGAATAATTACATCAAATAAAAGAAAAATACGTCATTTGACGCAATCTTACCAGGAAACCATCCCATAGTGTAATCATAAAAAAAATCCAAACAAGCATTAATCAAAAGAGCATATATAAATATATTTTTTGACGCATAAAGCAATAGCCCTCGTCAGCTCATTTTTGAGTTATAAATTCTGAAAGTTCGCTAATAATCGGTGCAACTATGCCTGAATCGATAACACCACGCCTTACTGAAATAATGAATAAAATCCAAAACAAACAGAAATTGAAAGAGCAAAGTCAAATGTGTTTTTTCATGGAATAATCGATTGCCTATTTCAGTTTTGAGATATAATTCAATCGAGATATAATGTCTAAAAATTCGCTAAAATAGAGTCTAAAAATTGATAAAAGTCATGGTTCCATACTTGCCAACCCATTATGAACCGTACAGTTTTTAGTACCCGCCGCCTTTTTTTCACACCAGTCATTCTTTAGAATACTTTTATTCTTGTTTAATCGTAACAACATTTGGAGAGAATTACTTTAAAAATAAAACGGTGTGAAAAAAGGGGCGTTAACAATTGAAAGGTTATTAATGAGATGGTTTTGGCAAGTATGTAGATTCTGGCAGGTTTTCACGGGACTCCCCCCACTTCTTTCAGATAACTATACTTTTATCCAAACTTAAATATAGATTTCTCGAGAACGGGCTTACGAGGGCTAACAATTTATGCGTCAAAAATCACGTTATATTATGCCCTCTCAAATAAACATAACTTAATTGATTTCTATTTTTACACTATTGGGATGGTTTCTTGGTTAGATCAACTTAACCTTTAGATGAATACAAGTTTTATAGTTATATGGAATTAATTATATATTTGCCAAAATAAGTTTTTGAGTCACTGTTTCGTTTTTGCAAAAACCATGAAGAATTTTTTATAAATATAGCAAACCTTTAGCAGTAAATTAAAAGCTGTAATGTATATATTTATTACGACGAGCGGATTATTTCTTTTCAGAAAATACAAAAGCGTCGTCTTCATGTTGCAATATAGACCATCTTCTAGTAAATACCGCAACATACAATTAAAGTAAACAAATACATAATAAAATTGACTTCATTCAAAATTATATTCTGTTTAGGAGAGAATTTTAAATTATTATTATTAGTAGCATTTTTTTTTTTTTTTTTTTTTTTTTTCATTTTACTTATTCATTTTTTAGGTTTACAACACGGAAATTATAAAAACAAATATTTTTAATTGGCCTTTTCTCTTTCTTTCATTATTTATGTTATTAAATAGCCAAGAATATCGAAATGGCTAGTATAACTTAATAATTTTATAAACATTAATATATATATATATATATACAGTTACCGCCGCTTATTAAAATCACATTCGTTCTGAGCCAAAGTGATTTTATTAAGTGGCTGATTTTTATATCCGGCGAACGTTCCTGCCCTTAAGGAAAAGGTATTACTTCTCTGAATTTCGAAAGAAACTTCAAAAGATAACGAATAATGAAATTAGTAAACAATATTAATTAATTTTTGGTAGATAATTAACTAATTGTTTCTGCGATATAAGTAAATTAAACAAATTCCAAGTTCCCATGCACTTTTTTTAGAGGAAAATCGTCCTTACTTTACCAAAAGTTCACGCTGTTCTTATAAATTTAAAATCTTTCCCTTTAAACCTCATGAATTATAGTAAATTTCAAAATAAGAAATAGAAATTGCTTTTTAATAATTCGAAATTAAAAAAAAAAAAAAAAAAAAAAAACATTTCAAATGAAATTTGTATTTTATTACTGCGCTTTGAAGAATACGTTCCTTGAAATTGTTACGTAGATAAGTTATGGGGTCTGTTTCAGTTTAATTTGTAACTGTGTTGCAAGCGTAAAATCTTCGACATTGAGCGATAACGGAGGGTTTATTGTGTTTTAATTTCTTTTTCTATTAAAAAAAAAATAATGTAAATAAATGAAAAAAAAAAATTAGTGTGCATAAATGACATTTTTGGCTGCTGAGGAGATATTTTTGAGTTTATTAACCGGCGATGCTGATTTTATTAAGCGACGGCTTTAAACGTAGTTTGTATTGATTTGATTCCGGTCTTGACAATTTGATTATATATACAGTAACCACCGCTTAATAAATTCACTGGTTAATAAAATCAGCCGCTTAATCTGATCAAATCGCTAGGACCGGCATCAAATCAATGCAAACTACTTTTGAAGCCGCTGCTTAATAAAATCAGCATTGCCGGTTAATAAACTAAAAAATATCTCCTCAGCAGCCAAAAATATCATTTACGCACACAAAAATTATTTTCAATGCGATTTTTTTTTTTTTTTAATATATAAAAAAGAAATTAAAGCACCACAATCCCTTCGTTATCGCTCATTTCCAAAAATTTTACACTTGCAGCATAGTTACAAATTAAACACGCCCCATAACTTATTTCAAGGAACCGTATTCTTCAAAGAGAAGTAATAAGTTAAAAATTTGATCTGGTTTGCAAATGATATAAATATATATTTCATTTTTAATTATTAAATGACAATTTCTAGTTCTTATTTTGAAATAACAATAAATCAAGAAGTTTAAGCGGAGAGATCGTAAATTTACAAAAAAAACGTGAACTTTTGGTAAAGTAATGATGATTTTCCTTAAAGGAAAGCGCATAGGAACTTGGAATGCATTTAATTTATTTATATCGAAAGAACAAATAATTAATTATCGATCAAAAATTTATTAATATTGTTTAATAATTCCATTATTCGTTACCTTTTAAAATTTCTTCCTAAATTCAGGGAATTTCCTTAAGTTCAGGTATTGCCGGATATAAAAATCAGCCGCCGAATGTGATTTTAATAAGCAGTGGGAACTGTATATAGAAATTCGTGCCTAAATATCCGCTGTTAGAACAGCAAACAAAACCATTAAATCTCTGAAGAAAAGTCATATCCACATGAATCTTGTACCAGCTGCGATAGCTTCTATATTTGACTTTCTTAATTCCGCAATGCAAATTAGGAATATCAATTTGATCGGAAACAACACATTTTTTGGCACATCTGGGTTATCGTCTGCCATTTCCTGTCTTTGATTTCCTTTTAAAAGCCTTTTGAAGATTTCCGATATCAAAAAGTTGTTTTTAATATTTTTCATCTTTAATACTGAAATGGTCAGATTCTCCTGAAAAGAATGGTTCTGCTAGTACAGTTCTAAATAACATAAATAAATAATTAAAAACCTCATTTTATAGATTATAATTGGGAAAATTAAACCATAAGTTTTGATCTTTACAATAGTCAGAAATAACTAAATTTCATATAATAAAATACTTGAAAAGAAAAGTTCATTTAAATTTTTTAATTGAAATTTTATTTAAATAATAAAAACTGTTATAAAGAGAAATATATAGAAAATTTCTATTAAAAATTTTACGGTGATCAAAAAGTATAAAAGTTGATAAATAAACAAACAATAATATTTTAAGAGATTTTCGTTTTTTTTTTTTTTTTTTTTTTTAAGTAAATGTGCCGGGTTTATATTAGTTAACTTTATTATTATTATTATTATTATTATTATTATTATTTAATAATATTTAAAGCTTTTATTTATTTTTTATTTTTTAAATATTTGAACATAGAATCTTTTCGATTTATATAAATTTCGTAAAAAGTGTACTATTGAAACACGTAGTTTTAAAATGCATTCCTCGTTGTATGTAAAAACAATAGTAAAACAATTTTTTAAACAAATCAAAGAAATAAATTTCAAAGTGATAATTTAATTAAACTATTCACTGATGATTCACACTCGTTCCAAGTAGACCAATGATCTAGAATTTTCAAGACTTACGCAGCAGAGATGGCACTGGATCGTACTGAACTTTAAGTACATAGCTGCCAACTTTAGCGCTTTTTGGTAAAATTTTCCGGTAGTCATAGAGTGATAAAATTGGCAGCTATGTTTAAGTAGTCAAAATCTTTATATTGCTTAATTTTATTTATTTATTTTCTGGCGTAAAATAATATTATTCTTCAATCTATACACAAATTATAAAAATCGATAAATTCTGAGAATAACTAAGATTTTCGAGAATGACTTTTTTATGTGGAATTATTATTTATGATAGTACTTTTTAAGACATAAGTACACTTCATATTTACATAAAATACTTTCTAATCTCGTAGTTATTTTCTAAATTTATGCACGTGAATTACTGATTTCATTAAAGTACTTTAATAGGTAGGAAAATTTACCCATGCTTCAACAGCAAATTCAATTTTTTTTTTTTTTTTTTTTTTTTTTTTTTGTGTGTGTGTGTGTGCTGCAGTTAAAGGAAATATGTTTTAAAAATAATAATAATATAGACATTTGTGAATATTTATTGTTAGATATATTATTGATTTTTCCAAAAACAGGCTATTTTACTTCGTCATCGGTAGTGTATAAAACTGAACTGAGTTCTTCCATCTTTTCTTTTTTACGTTACGCTTTTTTCACCAAACTCTAAAACTACTTTGCCAAAAAGGACTTGGCATCACAGTTACAATCATCATTACAAAAAAGTAATGCAAGTTTTATTTTCCGCATCTTTTCTAATTTTTGCGCATTTGAAGACTCCAAATATCACCAAATTTTTGATCAGTATAAGTCCGAACTAAAAACAGACCACATGCCAATTTTGGTGAAAGTGGTATATTAGTAGTGCCATGGCCATCAATTATAATGTGTAATGCCCAGGTAAGGTTATATTTCCTATTTCCTTTTTCTATTAAAAAGTAGAAACAAATTTATATTAAATCTCATATATCATATACCCTATCCAATTTAAGTCATTAGTATATTATTAATTAATTTTATCTTGACATAATTTCAAAATAATTTTTTAAAAGATAAACAAAAAGGAAGAATCTTGAATAAAATATATATTTTGACTTTCAGTATAAATTCTCATCAAAAAGTTTTGGCCAAAATTTTTCTTTGTCCCACACCTTTGCGAAATTTAACTAAAAATTTTAGAACCAAATTTTACATAACAACACATAAAACATCTGGAATAAACTGGTCTACAATCGCAAACCTTGACCAATCGGTTCTAGAAATGCTGACGATGGCATAACTCTACTGTCCATATCACTTCCGTAATACTTCAATGTATCTCAAATCCACTTCGGTTAGCCTCCTTTCTCTGCATGTAATTTGATTTTATTTTCTCTCCATTTCTCTCTCTCTCTTTCTTTCTTTTTTCTTTCTTTTTTTTTTTTTTTTTTCTTTTCATCTTTCTTGCAAGAGAAAATGGAAATCTTTGGACGGCGGCTTGGTGATGAAAGTTGGTGAAAGACAAAATCTTGCAGTCCAAAGGCCTCGCAAGCGTTGTGGCAACAACAGAAAGCAGCTCAGCTATTCTGGGACGACTCCAAGAAAACTTATTTTAAAGCAGAAAAAAAGAAAATTTCGCCAGAAACGAATGCATGATAATACCAGATGTCGTATTATTCTCCTTGTAGCATGGTTACATTATATGTATTTACTTTTGCTAAGTTTTGAGGTTTTGATTTTCAAAAATTCGAGATTTAAGCAAACTCTAAATAACAAAAAGCCAAAACTTCAATCAATTTTTGAATTCGTGTAAATTTTGAGTTGTAATTACTTCCATTATCCTACTACTGTAGGTAATGGAAGTATTGTATTTGGTCCAAAAATTCGATATCGAGATTTCACCTGATTTACACGTTTTAAGGTCCCCTAAGTCCAAAAAAGTGGGTTTTGGCAATTTGTCAGTGTGTGTGTATGTACGTGTGGAATCTTCTGGCTATCATATCTCCGAAACTAATAAAGATAGAACTACAAAACTTCAGAATTAAGACAGGTCTGGAGTACAGATTGATGTTCCAAATTTTGGTGAAAATTGAAAAACCGGAAGTAGGAAACCGGAAGTGGGACCATAAGTCCGTATCTCAAAAACGGCTCTAACGATTTTCTTCAAATTTGCTATATAAACACTCTATTAGATGTCCTTTCGAACGATATATTTGGTTAGTTCAGGAAAATTGATAGGCGTCCTGTAAAAAATAGCTCAATTTCAAGTCTTGCAAGCGCGTTCCTTTAAAAACGGCTGTACGGATTTTTTTCAAACTCGCCATATTAACTCACTTTTAAATATCCTTTTGTATTTAATTATTTTTTTCCGGTCAATAATTGATTTTTTGTAAAAGTTGGTATCTCAAAAACGGCTCTAAGGATTTTCTCTTTAGGTTACTTTTATGTTTTCTGATCACATTATCTCTCAAAAATGCATATAATCCGTGTAATAGTGGGTAATGGAAGCCGTGTGGTTGTTTCACACCAGATTTTTTTTTAAATTAAAATATTAAAACTCTTATTACTCAGGTCTGTTTAGAAGGTACAGTCACCCAAAAAAAAACGCCACCCCCCCACCTAATTTTGCCGTAAATTATCGTAGAAACATGCGACTGGTACCAATCAGTTTGTAATAACGTCTAGTTTATAATGTTATAGTTAGATTTTACTTAGGTGAAAGATTTTACTTATGCTATGAAAATGAAATCTAAAGAGAATTTCTGTACATCTAGCTTTCAAAATTTTCTTTCTTTTCTTTTCTTTTTTTTTTTTTTTTTTTCAAAAATCAGAGTTTTTAGTTATCTCTAAATAACAAAGAAATAAAAGCATTCATAAAACTGCGAAATAGTTATTGGTTAAACGCAGATTTTTAGTTTAAAATTAAAATTTCAAAAAATTCTATTACACGGATCTATTTAACCCTTTGCGGCGCAAGACAATTCAGATCATTTAAATTATACTGCCATCGGAATTCCCGAACTAAATTAAACTAAAAGAAATTTTAAATTTTCAGGTTTAAAAAACTGGCCTTTTCTACTATGTTATAAACGTAAATTTTTGCTAAAATATTTCCGGGATGAATTTTTGCAACTGGGTCTTAAATTTTGCGTCCTCGCAGCAAGGACACCGCTCGTTAAGGGGTTAATAGGTGTAGAATTTAACGCACATTTCACTCCTTAATCACATATTATGATTAAAAAAAAAAATATCTAAAGAAGATTTCTGAACATCTATTTTTCTGAGTTTTCATGTTTTGATTTTTAAATAAATCCAGTTTTTAGTGATTGCTAATTGGTAAAAAGCCAAAACCTTTCATAAAAATTTGAATTAGTTATTGAAGTAATGTGGATTTTAAGTTTAAAATTTTAATAAAATACCAAAACTCATTTTGCACAGATCTGTTTAAAAAATACATAATAATAATAATAATAAAGCAAATTGGAATTTTCATTTAGAATCCTTTGATGTGGTCAAGCGGTTGGAGGTGGTTCGACGGGTTGGTTGGAAGGACTGTAGTCCCTGACCCTAACCCCCAGCTGAGATAATTGAGGGGCCAGAGGCAGATATCTTTGTCAATTTTGCATGTTTTCCTTTGAAGTAACTGCGCAATCTGATTAAAAAAAAAAAAAAAAAAAAAAAAAAAAGACTACAACTGACGACAAAACATTTGGCTCTTTGTGTCGAAAGCGGGATTAATGGTTTTTTGAACCTCGAAGTTCCAACCGCAATGGAAACCGGCCTTAACAATCTTCCGGGTTAGGTTGGCAAGTATTTATAATCTAATTTACGACTACCACGGAGTAAGAAATAATTAAGAAAGAAAGTTATTTCTTACTCCGTGACGACTACATATATATTTTTGTCACAAGTACAGAAATATAGGGTTGATTGTTTAAGGTGTAATCTTACATGGCTGCGTGTGTATAGTCAAGTACTAATTTCGGCATAACTATACTGTAAAACTATAAGAGATTTTGAGATATATTTAAGCCTTTTATCCAATTTATATTTTTTACCCATCTAAGCCATACCATTTTTGGTATAATATCATCACTTGAGATCGAAAATATCTGCGAACTAGCTTTAGAAAGTACCGAAAAACTCAATTTCTTATTATGGCAGATTACTAAACAACGTCAAAAAGAACGGTAGTAGTTATTATGAAAAACGAACGGTTTTATTAAGCGGAAATAAAAAACAATTTCAATCTGTCAAAAAATATGGTTTAAAAATATTTTTTATCTGTCCCTTTTAAGTGGCTGTTTTCAAATGGTGACCGGTAAAAATTTCAGTTTTAAATTTATAGAAATTAAAGCAAATTACAACGGCTTAAACGGCCATACGCTAAGAAATGGAGAATATAATGAAGAATATAAAAATGAAGAATTATGAAGAATATAAAATTATGAAGAGTTAATTATTCTTATAATAATTATGAGAAATCTAAAAATTCTGAGCGAAATTTTATGGAAAATATTTTTTTCTTCAAACTGGGGAAATACATCCACGAATGCTTTATTGTGTGATTTATATTTGCCTTAACACTTTACGTATGGATAACGTAAATTTAATTTTTTCCATTGTGAATTCCTAGGATGGTCCGCAGAGATTAACATTTCTGCTTGAATTTTTAGCACGGTGTACTAGCTTTTCATTGAATGTTTTTTTTTTTTTTTTTCCCCATTAGTACTACTTGTCTCTTGATCCTACTACGCAGTTTTGCTTTTTAGATATCATTTTAAACACATTCGAGGCGGCGTGTTTTCCTATATACTTTGAACAGAAAACCCCGATTTTGGGGTGTTACTCCAAAATGTTACATTATAAAGCAATTGTATTTCAGTATAAATGTTATAATTAAAAATGAATGTATATAGTAGTTATACTGTTTCTAGTCAAAGTATTCATACACTGTTAAAAATTTCTGTAAATGTAATGTAAATATTTATCCAGAGTCTCTGTAAATTTACAGTAATTCTTAGTTAAAAATGAATGATAAAGTTTCTCAATCTTTATTCTGTATTTTTACCTATTATTTAATTTTTCAATTAAAATTAAAAATGACTGTTTCTACTTTAGAAAAAGCATTCCAAGTCCGAAGTATATTCTAACCAATAATTAATTAAATTGATATTAGTTATTAAAATGAATGTATAAAATAAGTTTTTAACATCTCCGTTTATTTTTTTCTGTAATTTTACGCAAGACTTAAGATAATAGATTACACAGAGTTTTCTGAAGTGGAACATAGTACGTACTATGTAAAAGAAAGACCTAAAGACGGAGTTACTTATAAATGCATTAAACAAAAACATGCCGGAAACCGACAAAGGCAGACTAGAAAGTACATCTCTACAGTTTAAACATTTTATTCGAACCTTTTAAATTGTTATCATATCATGCTTTGACCCATTGGATGATTTTAAAAAAATCCTAGAAAAGTATGTTTAATACTAAAAAGTTAAAAACGTCCTACAAATAAGTTTGATCTTAATAACAGCATCATTTATTATCTTCTTCTTCTTTTTTTTAAAGATTATTAAGTAAGAAATCTGAAGTGATATTTTTCAAGAATCTGCTGCAAAAAAATATAATTTCTTACAACTATACTATCTCTGATAAAAACTCATAAATCGCATTTTATCATTTTTCACTTTTTTAGCAGTGTATTTAATTTCCAACGTAGTTTACGATAAGAGATAATCTTAATCTGATTATTTACGACTCAGTTAATTATCTAATAATAGCAAAAGTAAAAGAAATCGATTTTTTTTCTTCTTTTTTATCTGTATAATGATGGCTTACATTTATGGTGGGAAAAGGCACTTAAATCTGGTGTTGAATGAAGAAGAACGAAAAATTTGTAAATAAGAAATATTAAAACCAATATTTTTACGCTTTGCCGCGAAAAATACATAGTGGACATAAATGTTCAAGTAAATTTGTTCATATTCATCTTATTTATTAAAGGTTTCTAATAGGTGAATATTCTTTATTATTAATGTTGTTAGTTCTATTGTTCTATTGCATTTCATTATTGGCATGCGTGGGTTTCATTATTTATTACAGTATGGTTATTGTAGTCTACTTCATCTTTATTTTACTTTCATGCTATGCTTATATAACCTTTTGTATGAAATTAGTATTGATAATATGTTTATTTTGTATGCTACATTTTATTGCATTATATATACAGTGTCCCTAAATTCATGGGCCAAACTTTAAAGGGACATAGGGCACATGGTATGGATTCAGAATTCCATAGAAACTCATAACCACAAATGTTATCTTAACCCTTCAAGAACAGGGTGTTTTTTTTTTATTATTTTTAAATAGATGTAGGCAGGGCTTTTGAATGTTAAGGGAAAAAAAAAACATTTTTTTCGTACAAATGGTTACATAAAAAGTTATACAAGGTAATAATTCTTTTCCTAATCGATGTATTTAAAACAGTGATTGTATTGATACGAATATTGTACACATTTGAGCAGTTACTGTATTATTAAATAAGTAAAGATTTTTTTTTTTTTTTTTCATTTCTTGTTTTCCCGCCAACAGTTTTCAATTCCGACCTCATACTGCTCAGAAAAAATGCTTCATTATATGTATTAGGGGAAAGTTCTGTCATTGTGTCTGTGTGGCACCCAAACAGAGAGTTTGTACACGAAAACAAGCCTTTTAATGTGATCCAAAGCAGTAGTCTGATGAATTTCAAGCTTGAAGCCCACTTCTGTGGAAGTTAACGTGGGATTTGTCCTGATCATACTGTAGCACTTCGTCATTGACACCTGATGGCCTTCCTGATGTGGGTTCACTTTTCAAAGAAAAATCACCCAAACAAAATTTCGCAAACGATTTTTGGCATGTTCGAGCTATTACTGCGTCCTCTCCAAACACGTCTCACAAGTTTTTTGTTGCCTCCATCGCGTTATTCCCTTTTTAGAACTCGTATAACATACAATGTCTTAAGTGCACTTTTTCTTCACCCATGTGGGCAGTTCTACAAGTTTAAAAAAATCAACTAAAGTACGAAAAAATGTGTGTAAATCATCAATCATACTCTAACCTAACTGTTTAAAAACCAGTTTCAGTCGATAATCGACAATGCATAAAAGTGCACGTGTTCAAAATCGACAGAACTTTCCCTTACACCTAATATTTTACCTACCCTTAAAGTTTGGTCTATGAATTCAGGATATAAATATGATCATACTTTGCTTGATAGTTTTTAAACAAAACCTCGCAGGAGCAAATAAAATACAGTTAAAATATCTTTCAATTAATTACTAATAAAATTTTAAATATTTGTTTTAGTTTTAAAACTAGTGGCTCCCTTTATGTATACAGTCGGACCCGCTTAAACGAATATCTACCGTTCCAACTATATTAATTCAATTAAGCGGGGTATTCAATTATGCAGGGAAGACTAGAAACGCAAATACATGTTTAACTATAGTGATTTTATGATTACATGAAAAGATAAATGATCGATACCTCTTTCTTATTTAAATATTTAACTAAAATTTTACTAAGTTAAAATATTATAGTAATTTATATATGCAATTAATGCTGGAACAAATACAAAATAAATAAAGTATACTTACAATTTTTTAATTAAAAAAAAAGAAGTTATGATTGATTATTTTGACATAGACTTAACTGAACATTTTTTCGATTTCTTTTTCTAAAGCACATAAATAGATTATAATCGCTTCGATGAGAAACAAAATGGCGATGAATAATATTAAGGATTTTGCAACTTCATCTATCGTTGGAGGCTGATCTGCTTGTTCTTCTTTATCACTTTCATTTAAAGATTTTATTGTAAGATTAATCTTTTTATCTCTTTCTGTTTCTTCATCTTTATCCACCATCTATGAGTTCATAAAGTTCTATTTCAATCATCTGAAAACTTCAAAAATTTGTGATTTCTAATTCCTGGAGATCATGTGCATTTTAATTTCTAATTTCATCATCAGTTGCTGATTTTATGAATTTGTTTTATCACCAATTTTTATCACCTCGGCAGGAGTACTGTCTCATGTTTGAAGGGCCTTAATTATGTAAGGTTTTTAAAAGACGAACGGATTTTTTTTTTTTTTTTTTTTTTTTTTTGAGAAAGGGAGGAAAAATTGGCTGAGAAATAGAGAAATTTTATTTAAGAAACATCGAGTGTTTATCCGATTAAGCGGGGTGGCGTTGTAAAAAATATTTCTTTAAGCGAGGAAATTTAGCATTACTTCTATGGGGGAAAAAATCGGTTCTATCATTTTATATTCTTATAAGCGGGGTATTCGATTATCTGTTAACCGATTAAGTGGGGACGACTGTATATCTTATTTTAAAATACAATAATACTTTGTCTATTGTTAAACTGTAAATAAAGAAATACAAAATACAATTCTTTTATGACACTTTTATGTTCACATATTATATATATTACATAAAAATAATTTTTGATATAAATATGTAATTTAATAACACCGAGTTTGTAAAATATTTTAAAAACAGACATAACTGCGAAAATAATGCACCATAAACATTTAAAAACCACTTTGTATAACATCTGGACAAACATTTTAAATTTCAACATTACAAGGCACAAATACATGAAGTAACTTTTTGCCAATAATAATTTAAAAAAAAAATCTTTGGTATTAAGAATTACTATACAATATACACATATTTATACAGTTTAAAAATAAAAATATTTTTTAATAAATATTAGATCATTGCGAACAAACAAATGCTAGATGTATTTGTTTTCGTAGTTGTTTTAGCACTCCGTAGTCCACATAAAAATATGAGACACAATTAAAATAAAAATTAAATTAGAACTGAAATGAATTAATGAGGACACAAATATGAAATCAAAAGCTGTTATAAATTGTCAAATTGTTATAAACTGTTATAATTGTTATAAATTTTTAAATTAAATGTCTATATTAATTCCTTTACAGACAACTTACTCATCAAAAGTTGTTCTTTAATTTTATTAGTAAATACTTTGCATAAAATAATAATGGTTTTCGCCGGCATTTTATTTGAACACAAAATATGAATACAAGAAATTTATAAATATCATGCACTTTAATTATTGCAATCGATTTCTCAATTTTGCATCACAAAGTTGCAAAGATTCGCTGATTGTAAAATTCCATATTAATCTATTCATTGGAGAAATTAAAAAAAAATATGATTATTCCTATTTAATACAAATAATAGAAAAGTTTAGCCAGGAAAAAAAAAAAAAAATACGGCGGGGAGGAGTGGTTCCCCACTTAGCTACCTCTGAAACAATATGAATAATCATTATAACATGCACAGAGCTGCCAACCTAATCCGGCAAATTGTTAGAACCTCCCCTTTTTCTACACCACTTAATTTTTAGAGTATTTGTTTTCTTAATTCACGGTAAATATATTTTTTAAGAGAATTACTCTAAAAATTAAGTGGTGTAGAAAAAGGGGCGGTACAAACAATTTGCCGGATTAGGTTGGCAGCTCTGCATACAATTGACAAAATTTAGTTTTCACCTTTTTCTGTAGTAATGTACCTTAATTTCAAAAATGATTTTCCAATAAGGCACTTTTGTTCTAAATTGAGATAATGCTAAATATAGAATTTTAATAACAGTATAAAGCAATAATGATTAATAATTTTAAATTCCACCGTATGTTACCATTAAATTTCTTTTAAATTTGGCCATAGCAAAGTTGTCATCGTCCGTCTGAGCGTATTAGCAGAGCTGGCACAAGCGACTTTTTCTTTATATATATATTTTTTTTTCTGTACCACTATTTCCAAGGAATAAAATTTTTACTATATTTACGCAGGCAAATCTGCCATTTACCTGATTAATTTATAATAAATTTTATATTACAGAAATAACGGTACGAAAAAAAAAAAAAAAAAAAAAAAGGTCGCCTGTGATAGCTCTGTATTAGCATATAATACATCCAATATGCCATAGATGCCAAAAATTAATTTATTCTGGAGTATTTTTAGCTCCGCCTTTATTTTATACCACTTATTTTTTTTTAAGAGTAATTTCTTCTTACTTTATAGAAGTTATATCTATGGAGAAACATTTTCTATAAATAAAGTGGTGCGAAATAAAGGCGGGGCTAAAAATACTCAGGAATAAATTAAAATATTGGCATTTATGCAATATGCATGTGTCAATTAGAGAATAAATACTGTGAAGACGCATTTATTAATAAATTTGATCAATTATGCATTTTGTCAATGTACAAACAGACGTTTATTTTTGTAAATAACGGTATTACAGTGTGAAGTATAGTATGAAAATTTGCATACACATGCATTGAAATATAGTAAGTATACTAAAATTTCTTGAAAACTATTTAAATAAAAATATAAAAAAGTACAATTAAAAATTTTAACTTTTTTAACATTTTAAAAATGTTTTAACCCCCCCCCCCCCAAATTTACATTAATATAGTTTAAAAATATATTTATAATTCAGTATTATAACTGAATGCAAATTTTTAACATTCAAACATAGAAACATTTAAAAAAAAAGTAATTTATCAATTAATGCATAAGATATATAATAAAATATATTAAAAATATATAATTAAACTATATTAATTTAAAATCAAAAGAAAAATTTAACAATTAATTAGTTGGGATCATTTTAAATGTTTTTTTTTTTTTTTTTTTTTTTTTTTTTCAAAACATTCAATATTTTAAATATTATTGTAATAAATTTAATTAGTCTTTTTGATTTGCAACTGCACTTAATATTGATATAATTCAAGATAAAATTTTGATTCTAAAAGTATAGTCTACAAAATATATTTATACCGTCCATCATCCTCTTAAGATAATACTGAGCGCTTAAGTACAAAAACACGTTAGCGGCCCTCTACACTTACCGTTGCTAGAATCCGAGCCAATGTTATTTTATGGGGAAATTTTCTTTACGAATAACTTATTAGCTAATACATATTTTTAAGTTCTGTTTTCACATTCAGAAAATTCCCAACTGTTAAATTGACGCACCTTTTTAAAAAATGTATTTTTTTAATTTTTAATATTTTATTTTGAAATTTCAAAATGAAAAAAATTCACATATTGAAAATTCGTATTTTGCAGCTTCAAAATAAAATATAAAAAATTAAAAAAATAATTTTTTAAAAAAGGTCCGTCAATTTAACAGCTGGGAAGTTTCAGAAAGTGAAAACAGAATTTAAAAATATGCATTAGTTAATAAGTTATTTGTAAAGAAAAATTTCCCATTGAATAACATTAGCTTCGGCTTCCGGCGGCGGTGAGTGAAGAGGGCCCTTTAATGGAATCGATTATATATTTCCATAGACTCGCTAGTACATTTTTAATCATTTTTATTGCAACTAAAAGAAACTTCCATCCAAAGAATTTTAATGTATCACTTTTTCTATATCAGCTGAAGAACATACATAAGTTAAAGAAGAAAAAAAAAACAGAAAAAGAAAGAAAAAAGTAATTTAGTTAATGGTAAAAACAATATTAAAACGATACATTTAGAAAATTGCATAAATTGTTTTTTATTAAAACTTTACGTACTTTTGAGCTTAATAAGTTATGAAATTTGCTAAACTCAGATTAAAATATTCAAAACAATGTTTTCTCACAAACAATGCCGATTATTTGTAAAATTTACATTTCTTCTCCCCAAAAACACAATTTGCTGATGTTGTGTGCAAACGTACATCATCTTATGAAAAATTTCCAGTCATCACATATTGCAATGATAAGTTCAGAGACAAACTAAAACATAGCGCTCATGGACGTCATGTTTAATCTATTAACTACAAGTACTAACAACATACAGTTCTGAAAGGCACTGAAAATTAAATTGCAGGTTGTTGTACATAAGTACTACTGCCACCCGAACACAAGAAGTATTTGCTTTCGTTATATGAGGATTCTTGCGGAGATGACAAAGAGTTTGTATTGAGCGAACTGCAAAGTGATGTCATGGATGGTAAGCTTACGCTGAGCTGTGGTGGTGTTCCACTAGTAGGTTGGTTGACAGCAGGATATGGACTGCGTTCGCAATTTTGTGGTGTTAGGGACGGCGGTAAACGGTTATTCCACGAAGCAACAGATGGTGAAGCTAGGAAAGAAAAGAAGAAAAAAATTATAAATAATTGGTTATAAATTGCTGAATAAAAAATAAGTTAAGTAAAATTATTTATTTTTAAAATTAAAATACAGGCTATTCCACAGCTAGTTACAGGATGATCCAATAAAACCTCCAATGTTTCATTCAATGTTTTGGTCGGTTGAGCTCACCTGACAACACTACAGTCGATCAAAACGTGGGTGGTTTTTAATGTTTATATTCAATCACATATCAATTCTACTTAAACTCAGTACATAAGGCCTACCTTTAAAATGCAATTTTCGGTCAAAACTCCGATTTTCTATTTTTGGTTTACTATTAAAGCCCGATATTTTAGCTTTCTAAATCAGTTTGAATTTTGTTTCTATCTTGCTTAGAGTTAGAACTTGATTTACAGGCATTTTAATATTAGTCACTCGCAAGTTTTTGAAACCGGAAGAGTCCGGAAATGTTTGTTTACATAAATGTTTTACTCAATATAAGCATCAAAATTTGTTGCTGCATAAAAAATGAATTTTAAAAAGACAATAAAAAACTTTGAAATAAATCAGGAACTTATTAAAATTATTTTTTATTTAATAGGTAAAATCTGGTTTTTAATTATGTTTTCTGTTTTTTCTCAAAATGACATTTTTAACATTTTGCTTCATCGCAAAACATCATAACTCCAAAAGTTATAAATTGAAACTTTATGAAACTTTGACAAAATACTCTAGAGGAGTTGTTTTTGGGATTGAACTACTGCAATGAATCTAGTTAAATTATTATTATTATTATTATTATTTTTTTTTTTTTTTTTTTTGTCGATTCGATAGAAGTTAGAACTGCTATGTATATTTATGATTTTTTTCAGCACGGAAAATGTTATCTTCTGTAAAATATTAAATAATATGGTTATAGTTTTGAGAGTAGTTCACACCCTGAATAAAATTTATAGAATAAAAATATGTTTTTTTAAATTTGATTTATGTTGTCTTGAAAAAGAGCTTTTTTTTTTTTTTTTTTTGCAAATTTTATGTATATTTTGAGCCTAAATATCAAAATATTTTAAAATTTGCATATTTTTCATATTAATCACTGTTTTTAACCATATTCTATTATGTAATGCACATAAATAGACAATTTTTCAATTATTAAAAAAAAAAAAAAAAAGACATCCGACAGTAGGCAGGCACCTTAATTCACAAAACATTCTCAACACAATTTTTATTTTTTTAATATATATATATATATATATATATATATATATTGTATCTGCAATATTGTTTTACTCTCCTTTCAAATGTGCGAAGGTCTGGGGAAATCATTCTATATATGCCTCAAATTAAGCAGCAAATAAATAAATTTCACTACGGAATCAGAAGTTTTAATAAACTTTATATATTTTTAATGACAGTAATGTGAAGTGTAATAATAATATGAAATATGTTGAAATCAAACGGTAATTCGGTTGATAATATGGGACATGATGGACGTTGGTGCCATATTTGCACTTTAAGCGTCATATTTAGCGCTGTTTGTACATGAAAGGAGCGATGATTCTAAGTACTTATAATAATATCATTTCATTTAAATACGCAAATATTAATACCTCACATATCAATTTATATAGAACTTAGTAATATACTTTACAAGCATATAGTTACTTTTTAAAAGCGAAAAGCTTCGGATAAAATTTTTAACATCTTTTAAATAAAATTTAATTTAGAAATTTTTATTCATGAATTCATCAACCGTGAATATTTATTTAAATCAAATTGGAGTGTAAAGGATGATATTTTTATTTATTACCAACTATGCGAAAAATACCAGAGCCGGGAATCGAACCCGGGCACCTCCGCTTAACGCGCGGATGCTCTACCACTGATATATCTCACCTGATATATCTGCGTTTGCAGACTCGGTGACTTTGCCAACGAATATTATGCGAAAAGTGCCTAGCTGGTTGTCAGCCAGGGTAGCTCAGTGGTAGAGCATCCGCGCGTTAAGCGGAGGTGCCCGGGTTCGATTCCCGGCTCTGGTATTTTTCGCATAGTTGGTAATACATAAAAATATCAACCTTTACACTCCAATTTGATTTAAATAAAATTTAATTTTACGTGTTTTTAAAGTGTTTTCAATATAATTAATATATTATCTGTATTGCAATATTCAATCATTTACTTTACTATCTACAAAATACTTTGATTTTTTGACAAATACGAATATCTCAAAATGACTAACTAAGCAAATATATAAATAAAATAATTCATTCCCTAAAAGTTTGCTTAACTTTACATTAATATAGTATTTAAAAGCATATAATTCAGTTATTTTTTAATATTTACATAATATTTCTATGATGAATTATTTAACAGAAAAAAGAAAAAAAAAAAAAAAAAAGCTTCAAAATTGGCTGAAACGAAATCTCATTCACCATATTTATATTATTCTAAACAAGTTTATTTATTTTGTTTTTATTTTATTTATTTTTTATTAATAGATAAGACTTACAAATCATTTTATTATCATTCACGTATAATGTGTTTAATTTTATAAATTCAACAAATTATGGAGGAAAAAGAAAACTTTGATTATTTGAATTTTAAAAATATGATAAATACAGAAACTGTATCTTCGAGATGTATGAACTATAATTTTTTCAATTTTCTTGGAGAAAGAAATAAAATAACAAATATTACAGAAAGTTTAAATGAAAAAAATTATAATTCTGTTCCTTTTCTTGTCAAAATATTTATTCTTAAGTATTTAGAAGTAGGTGTATAACAATTCTTTCTTTAGTTGATATCGGGAGTGCCCGCTACATTCCGAAGCGTAATAAAGGAATTCGACCGTATTATAATTGATCATAAAAACTATTATCAGAATATTTATAAGTATAAAGAAAATGAGTTTGCACAAAAACTGAAATGCAATTAAAAAAAATTTCAAAATATCCCCATAATCTATATAATATTTCTCTAACGTGGACCAATTTCAAAATTTTTTTGTCGAAACGATACGATTCGCAAGGATAAAAAAATAATATTTATACATGGACAGTTTTTAAGCACGCGGACTTAGCTCAATGGACTACTAAGAAAAAATGACGACATTTGTCTGATGAGATTATTTTACGAAAAAAAAAACGTATTTTTTACAGTTGTTTCTTCAGAATCTTTGCAAGCGTTATTTTAAACCTAGCAATATTTTAAAGATATATACCGAATATGAACTTTTGTGTCATAAATTGACTAAAAAACACAATCATAAAAAATATAATCAAAATAGGAATTAGTTTATTTTATTTATTTATTATATATATTATTATTATTATTATTATTATTTTAACAAAAAGAATATACCAAAATTAATAAAAAGTCATCGCCAACATGGCGACAAAAATTTAAAAGGCGTCGTGGAAATCCTGTATTAAAACTATACTGCCTGTGAAAGTATGAAAATTGGGTAGTGAACCATAAATTTTATTTGGAAACCTTTCTTTGAATGATTTTGGTTTCACTATTGTGCAATATTAATTTGGTTTTAAGAATAATTTGGCCTCTGGTAAATTATAATTTTAATTAGGTGGTGAAATTGGTATAACATTTATGAGTTTCAAATTTTAAAGGTAAATAAGAAAAGAAATAAAGCGCGAATATTTCGAACGGGTTTGCTAGAATATATAAAAATCCTATTATGAAAACCCCATAAGCAAATTTAAGAATGCGTGAAAATTTTTATCCTCTATGCACAGGAGTCAAAATGATATAATAGTTTTCTCATGATACTAAAAAGACAATTCTTGCAGTAACTTTGATGACGCATAGGGCCAATCTGGGCCGAATGGAACAAGAAGAGCATACACATCTACATCTTCCCAACTGCACACCGCCTGGACACTGTTTATCATAAAATTCTACCATCTGGAACTCAAGTCGTTTCTCAGCCATTACACTCAATATATTTTTAACGCTTCTACTTTAAAATTCCCCGAGTGAAGAAGGAATACGATGATCTAGTTTTACCACAGAAAAAAAGTTTTTTTTTTTCTCTCCCTTTAGTTCGCCCAAGACGGTTGTTCCTATCGCTGTCTGTAGTTTATCTTTGAAGATAGAGATTACCCTCCGATTGACAATGGTTTCTTTAGCTTGCGACGATAGAAGCGTGTGTGGTCTTATATACAGGGGGTGGCAGCATAAAAATGCAAGGTCAGCAAACTTTTCTGTCGACACCGCGTAGCAAAGTTCTAAACTCTGGTTTCAATTTTCAAAATCGTCAAGAATTTTATTAGTCCCATGAAAAGACAGCATTCTATGTGAGATAAGCGTATAGCTCATAAGAATAACCCAAGAAATTTCCGCAAAAAACTGTGCCAAAATTATCTAGATTAACGTGGGATGCCCAGATTTCAAAGGTTTTCAAATTTGCCTCCACGAAGCAGCAACTAGAAAACTTCTGTTTTTTCAACATACACATTTTTAGTTACCCATCATACTATAGGTATGGAAAACTTCAGTTTTCGTGAAACTTTTCGACCATTTTTTAGTTTTTCACAATTTTTGAAGTGTGACCCTAACAACACACATATCCGAAGTACATCCTGAGAATGTCCCTGGTGTGTCACTTTATCCATAGGATATCCTAAGGATGTCATATGGATAAGATGTGTTGTTACGGAACAAATTCACAAAAGTGTAAGTCACAAAATCAATGAGGTGTTCATCTGTAGGTTAGTCAGTCAGTTCGTTCGTTAGTTGTTAGTCTATGTGTATAGAAAATATCTCAAGAACGAATGGGGATCCGGAATTTTCGCCCCCAGCATTTCGCCCCCGGGAAAGTTCGCCCCCCGGAAATTTCGCCCCCGGGACATTTCGCCCCCAGAAAATTCGCCCCCGAGTGATGTAAAATGTAAATGTAATTACAAATAAGATATAAACATACATGCGGTATTTTCCAAAATATTACCATGTTTTTATTAACTTCGATTCTTCTTTGTTTGTTTGTGTGTCCAGTACAAATCTTGCAATCGATTTTTAACAAACTTCCCGACTAGCTAGACATTTGAAACTTTCCGAATAGTTTAGAACACGGTGACAATGCAATTTTTTAATACATTTAGCTAACTGTTTCGGGTCCCTGCTGCCTTCGGCAGCGTTCATGATTCAACAAATAATTATTTAACTAACTTCCCGATTAGCTAGACATTTTAAACTTTCAGAATAGTTCAGAACACGGTGACAATGTTTTTTTTTAATACTTTTATTCAACTGTTCCGTGTCCCGGCTGCCTTCGGTAGCATTACCAGTAAAAACCTTGCAATCGACTTTTAGCTAATTTCTCGACTAGCTAGACATTTGAAACTTCCAGGAAAGTTCAGAACACAGTGACAATGCATTTTTTAAATATTGTTAGCCAACTGTTTCGGGTCCCTGCTGCCTTCAGCAGTGTTTATATGATTCAACAGAAAATTTATTTAATTAACTTACCGCCTAGCTAGACATTTGAAAATTTCAGAATATTTCAGATGATGGTGGGAATGCATTTTTTAAATACTTTTAGCCAACTGTTTCAAGTCCCTGCTGCCTTATACCAATTTGCAACATTCTACGTCAAACCGTTATTGATATATGCGAGATACATTACAGGCTCTATCTACGAGCTAAATAAAATAAATAAATAAAAAATGCATTCATTGACAAGAATGAGCTTATGTCTTTAAGCATAACTTTCTACACGCAAAAAGTCTTCAAGTTTCATAACAATATCATTACTGGCTCTATCATTAGCTTTTTTTGAAATCTCTATGATGATAAGTCATATATAATGGCCAAAATCTTTGTATTTTTGGTCGTTATGAACACAATTTTCCTAAATATCTCCAAAACGGAAAATCATATAAAGTCCATAATCATATAAATCCTATAAATAGAGGTGCACAACTAGATGTTATAACAGACCTATATATTAATTTTCAACTTTCTACGTCTAGCAGTTTTTGAATATGTGAGATACATCCCCCCACACACACACGTACTTACATATTTGACGTCACGGAAATTCCTGTAACATCGTTGATATCTCTGAAATGGGAACTCGTATTGAAAAGAAAGTTGCAAGTGTGCAACTAGACATTATAACAGTTATGCATATAAATTTGCAACCTTCTACTATCATTCATTCTTTGAGCTACGCAGAATACAAAATCAATTTCGCACATCGGGATTACTAACTTCTTTATACTTTGTATAAGGAAGAAAAAATGGTAGACTCATTTTTTTAAACACCAATTTCCGAGATCTAAAACTGGCCTACTGGTAGGGTGACTGTTAATTTTCCTCTTATAACCACATAATACATGAGAAAGGATATCTAAAATGGATTTATGTAATAATTTTCAAGAAAATCGTTAGAGCCGTTTTTCAGATACAAACATTTACGAAAACTTGGCAAGCTCAATTATTGACCGTAAAACAATAATTACATACAAAAAGAGGTTTAAAAAGAGTTAATATACCGAGTTTAAAAAAAAAAATCCGTGCAGTTGTTTTTACAGGAACGCACTTGTGAAGCCTGGAATTGCGCTATTTTTACCGGACGCCTATAAATTTTCCTGAACTGACCAACTATATTTTTTGAAAGGTCATCTAATAGAGTGTTTATATAGCAAATTTGGAAAAAAATGATATAGCCGTTTTTGAGATACGGACTTACGGACCACTTCCGTTTTCCGATGTGTCATTTCCGGTTTTTCAATTTCCCTCAAAATTTGGAAAATTTTATCTGTTTACAAGACCTGTCTCAGTTCTGAAGTTTCGTAGTTCTATTTTTGTTAGCTTCGGAGATATGATACCCTGAAGATTCCGCACATACATACACATACATACATATACATACATACACACACTCTGATCAACTGTCAGAAACTACTTTTCTAGACTCAGGAGGCCTTAAAATGTATAAATCAGGTGAAAACTCGATATCGAACATTCGGACCGCACCTTAGCATGTAGAAAGTGAGGGGAAAAGCTGAAAATTCATAGAAACAGGGGGGAGGGGGAAGAGTCAAAATTCCATAGAAAAAGCATGGGATGAAAACAAAAAAACTCACAACGTTAAGTGGGAAAAAAAAAAGAAAAAAAAGGTAAGACCGGAAAGGATAAAAGGACAAAATTGACTAGAAAAAGACATCGAAGAGCAGTAACGGGTGAGATGGGGCGCTCAATATATCGTCGGGGGGTTAATACGACTCCCCTAGTATAACTTCATTACCCTACAGTAGTAGGGTAATGAAAACGTATTGCTTCTGTAATCTTATTTCCTTCTATATCAATAATGATCAAATTGATTAATAAATAAAACAAAGTAAAATGATATTTCATAAATTAATAAAATTTTTATGTGTGCACTAAAAATTTAATAAATAAATAAATAATATTACTGTACACTTGAACTTTCTTTTTATTATCAGCGATAAAAAAATAATTAATTTTTGCATTCGAAAACCTTATTTTATTTCATATGTTTTATATTGAAATTAAAAGAGAAAATAGTGTGAATTAAACAGAAGTATATCGAGAATTACTAAATGTATATTTATATTTTCATTTGTCAGTACATATTTATTTTCTACTACTCGGGAGCGAGACGCTGGGGGCAAAATTTCCGAAATCCACTGTTCGGGGGCGAAATTTCCAGGGACGAAATTTCCGGGGGCGAAATTTCCGGAGTGCGAGATTTCCCGGGGGCGAAATGCTGGGGGTGAAATGCCGGGGGCGAGATGCTGGGGGCGAAATTTCCGTAAACCGAACGAATGATAGTATAGTTGTCGTACCAATTTTAAATATCACTTATGATACTGGCAAGAACTTTATTCATTGTCAACATTCTAATTTTAAAACTTCATAAGTTAGGGTAGGTGCTCCAGTGATTGGCATGCTCCAGTAATTAACATCTATCACGAAATAATTAATAAATAAGAAAAATAATAAAATTATACATTTTACATATAAGAATTTTAACATTTTATGTCAAACACTGGAGCATAGGGTGTTAATAACTGGTAAAATGAATAACTAGCAGTGTCAAACACTGGAACATAGGGGCCAATTACTGATAAAATGAAAAACTGGCAGTGTCAATTACTGGAACATTGAGTTGGTGTCAAATAAAAATTCCTAGTAAAAAGATAATTGTTATCAACTGTATATATTTTAACATATATGTAGTTCTGAATGTCTTTCATACCATATGTACTAACTTAAGATTTCTAAAAATATTTTCTGATGACTAGAACATTAAAAACATCAGAGATTGCTCTAAAAGTGTCAGTCACTGGTGCACTTACCCTACTCGAAATTTACGAATTTATCAACACTTCAGAATAAGGTAAATTTCTGTATAAACATGACACGATGAGGATTATTTTCATCATAAAGATGTCCGACTAATTTTAAAATTTCATGCATGATGCTAACATGAAAATCATTAACTACGAACATTTTAATTCGAATATTTAGTAAGTTATTCGAAATTTAAGGTTTTATTAATATGCTCGAATAAGTCAAGATTTTGCATAAACGTGCATTACAAGGATTATTGCATTCGAAATAGTCTGGAATTGTATGAAAACGGAACACGAATCTAATTTTAATAAAATTAAAATAAGGTAAATAGGTCGAATCGGAGTTAGAGTAGCCTAGTGGATGGAGAATGTCAGTCTGTACCTTGTTGATAGATCACTAAGTTAATTTCTTTTAACATAAATATAAGTATGTTCTTGTTCTATACTAGAAATTTATGAGAGCAAATATGTGATGGGGAACTGAGCAGAATCCACCTACGCGCTAGCCAGTTTTTACATGTATAGTCCAAGTAACTGATTACATTAGTACGATATACACAAATGTTTTGTGAACTACAAATTCAAAGAAAAATAAAAAGGAACGTTTATTTTAAAGAGAATGGATTGCCAAAGGTTACAGAATGGAGTTTTCATGGCAGGCTGTTGATTAAGATTACAATATCTACTGAGATATATACTATATGTAATTTACAGTCAAAATGCAATTATACAGATTAGCTTTAATCATAGAATTGGGGAGACAGTATATATATAAGAGGATAATTAGATATTATATTACACTGAACAGATATTTGCAAATGAGTAAGAGACGTATTTAAAGAAACTTCTGTAATGAAATAGTTTTTTTTTTTCTTCAAGAAGAAATAAATCTATGCCAATCAATGAAGAAAATCGTAAAGAAGATTACATATTGAATATTTTTAAAATGAGTAATTTCAGTAAGTGATGCGTAATTAAAATTTTGACATCTGTTCCTAATGGAATGGAACTTCTAAAAATTGTTCCATTCAATATGAAGTTTTTTTTTTTTTTTTTTTTTTTTTTTACAATAAAGTTTGAAGTTTTTACTCGATCAATAAGTAATCGCCGCTTTATGGAAACGAACTTTAAGAAGCATAGAATCTAAGTTTGGGATTGCAACTTCTGGACTTTATTATTATTAAAATATTAAGTATTTTATTTTATAAAGAAACGTGGTCAACTTACTTCAGTTTACACATATTTAATTTACATACATTCAACAGTTACTTAAATGATTACATATTCAGGGGTCTGTACAGAGGCAAATCTGGGTCCGTTAAAGGAACCTTCACAAAATTATTTATCCTAAAACAGGACCCTTCACAAAATTTTTTATCCTAAAAAATAGACTTTTGATAAATCTATTTCATTTTTAAAACTAATCTTCAATGGAATGAACAGGCTGCCTATGAAAAATCAGATGTTTTTCTGTATTTCCCCAAAAAGCTGATATTCAATTTCTAATTTATTAAGGGCTTCTATGCATATATTTAAGTTTAGTTCTATAAAAATGAACTGTCATTGCCTAAAATGAAACTTTAATTATAATTTTAATTTGAAAAATTACATTTTTCACAATTTCACAGAAAGAGGTCCCTAGCCGAAAAGTCCGGAAGAACTTTATTTTCACATAAAATTTAAATTCACAAAAATACATGAAGAGTTTTTCACAATTTCACAAAAATAGGACCCTGTCCGAAAAGTCTGGACAGACCTCTGATATTGAAAACTGACTGTTTCAAAATGAAAGGCGTTGGATTATACAAAATTAGATTATACATGTACCTATTTTGTTATGCCATAAGACTTTTAGCCAATAGCTTAAAGCACTAGAATAAATTGATCTTGAAACACTAAACGGGCGATCTAGCATAATTAAGAAAATTTCTTTTAGTAACGATTTTGAATTCCACAGAAAACTTACAATAGATTTCTCGAGCTGAAAAAATAACGAAACTCTTTTACACAGTACTCAGTAGAGAGCAAATAGGCTTACAAAATATCTTCTTAAACGAAATTGTATTGTATAAGTTTTATTTGCGAAAATTGACAGATTTTTCAAGCAGCTATATCAGTGTTACCAACATATTAATTCATCCCGGAGCATTTTTAGCTCCGCCTTTATTCTTTACCACTTTTTTATTTAAAGGGAAAATTTTTCTTATTTTTTCGTAGTTTTATATTGGAGAAAAACATTCTAAAAATAGAGTGGTGTGAAATAAAGATGGGGCTAAAAATGCTGCGGAATAAATTAAAATGTCTGCAACTCTGGCTATAGTAATGATACTAAAAAATATCAAATAATCAATAAACTATCTAGTAATGTCGCTTAGGGTTTGTTTAAATTTCACAGATAGAACACAGCTTAAAAAAGTTCGTAGTATGTAATATTATAATATACCTACCAACATCCAAATTAATATTTCGTAGTCCTGCAGTCCCCGCCTTCTTTTCTACACCAGCCTTTTTTACTTTCTCTTACCCATAAGGTAGAGAAAGTATTGTTTATGGGTCAAATTTTCGAACGCGAGATTTTGTTATATTTACACGTTTTGAGGTCACCTGAATACGAAAATCATGTTTTTAGCAAATGGTCTGTGTGTATGTCTGTGTGTCTGTCTGTCTGTGTGTGTGTCTGTGTGTGTGTCTGTCTGTTATCAGCATATCTCAAAAACAAATTTCGTAGAAAGTTCAAACTTGGTATTCTAAATGTGTATCATATACGGATGCTACAGTAAGCTTTTCGTTAAGATCAAGCAAATGGTCCGTGTACAGGGACAATCAAGATAATTCTAATACATTACGGTTATGGGGGAAATTGCAGGTAAGTAGAGTTTAACGTCTATAGACTGCACTAAACCAAATGAAACGAATATATATTTTTTGTAATAGATATAGTTAAATGGGGAAAAAAAATTTGTGTATGTAGGAGCCTCGCCTCCCCCCCTGGGAGGGGGAAGTCCCCCCTCGAGGGGAGTAAATTTTCATGATGGGTATCGTTCAAAAGAGCTCGCTAATACCTTTAAAACGAATGGTTGAAACATCGATCTGCGATAATTTAAAACAAAGTTATGGATTTTTTTTACTTTTAACGAAAAAAAACTTAGAATAAAATCGTTTTTTTTTTTTAAATATTGAGAATAAAATGGACTTTTTTTTTATATTTGGTGTTATACTACTTCTCTAAGATGGAAATCGTCTGCATTATCATAAAAGCTAATATTTTAAAATAATAATTTTAATAAATTATTTTTTAAAAATAGAAATATTTTTTAATAACCGAATTAAATTCTATATAAATGTAGGTGCATTAATGAAACGGGGGGTTGAGGGGGGCTACGGCCCCCCTCATACAGAACTAATTATCATATAAAACTCTTCAGAAGACTAATATGAATTGTTTAACACAGGTTTACATAACAGTACTCATTATCTTACCTTTTAATCTGCAACCTGTATTTATAGTATTAAATTTCAGGGTAAGAGAAAGTCGTGTGAGTGACAAACCAGATTATTTAGAGTACTTTCCGTCTTATTTTATCGTAATTAAATTTGGAGAAAATTTCTCTAAAAATAAAGTGGTGTAGAAAAAGAGGCGGTACTAATAATACTACGGAATATTAATTAGACTGTTGGCAGATATGATTACAAGCTCGAGAATAAAACGAGTAAAAAGGTAATCACTTACACTAGAGAAACACTTTAAATATGCTTAGCCGTGCCGAAACAGATTTACTTATCAGTTAAAAATGTTTTTGTAGTTTACATATATTATGAAAGAAAATAAACATCACCTCAGTTTAAAATAAATTCTTAGAAAATAGTTTTGTTTCGCTAGTTATTAGGCTATGATCATCTTTAACGCGCTAACAAAAGTTTGTATGAATCCGTAAATCCATATTGAAAGGAAGAGTGTGGTCGAAAACATAGAGTGGGATACAAATTTTGTGCAAAACCTCCTGGATCAAGGCATGACCCTAGAAATTTGTTTAATTACACATACAAAAGCGGGTGTTAGCAGCAAGATTGAGCGGAGCTGCAGCAAGGTATTTAATTCCTGTCTCTAAAATCCCTTGTTCAAAATCAAAACTCAACAGGAAACTGATAAGGTTTCTTTTCTTTTCTCTTTCTTTCTTTCTTTTTTTTTAACAGGAATTTTTTTTTTTTTTTTTTTTTTTTTCGTTTTGAGATGAATGAATAATTTAACATAAAATAATTATTAAATTTAATTAAGAAAATAACAATTTTTTTAGTATAAAAATCCTGGATGAACTACTTTCTGGGAGATAAAATATTATATAACATCAGTAAAAATAAATATTAAAAATTTAATTAAATATAATACAATAAATGTTTCCTTTTAAATTATTCAGCTATTTTAGCTATGAAGAAAAAATAAAACTTTATTTTGTTTAATTAAATGAAAAAAAAAAAAAAAAATGTATCCTGTTTAATTTTGAACGTGGAAACTATTAGTTAAACGTTTAAACAACTTATCGCAGCTTTAGATATTCCTATTCCCGACGTTTTCTTTTCCGGGTTTTTGTTTGTTTTGATAAAACAGGCAAGACTTCTAGGGTTATACCTCTAACCAGGGTTTGAATTTTGCGCAAATTTTGTATATTTAAGTATGTTTTTTTTTTTTACTTATATTTGGTTTGGTTTTAATTGGAATTTTAATTATACAAAAGAAATTCGTGATTTCGTTTGGAAATATTTAATTCATACTAAAGGAAAGTAACAAATTATTTTCATGTAACTATATTTTACAATTTCTTAAATTGAAATAAACTTTGACATGAATTTATAGGATCTTTTATCCAAACTTTAAAAATACTCTAGCTGTTTTCTTTCATGTATTACCTCGCAATGACTCAATTAGTACCCTATTTAGTTCACTCTAAAAAGAAAACATCCCTTTTTAACTCCTTCTCCCATTAATATCTCTATCGTTCTCGTTAAATTCTCTCCGATGCATCATCTATGAGAGGATAATTACTCAAGATGACAACACAATAAGGGTTAAAAGAAGGTCTAAATGAAATAATATGGTGACAGCCTGCTTAGGAACATGCCGGAAGGAATTTCGTGAGACTCTGAGAAAATTATTTGTAATATTGTTGGCAAGGTAAATATGAATAAAATGGTACAAATGTATTTTTTAACCTATTTTTCAAAATATTCCTCTAAAACAATATATATGTATATTTCGGACATATTTATAAGCACAATTTAGTTTTCATTTGCTTGAATATGAAAGATGTAAACTTCAGTATTCTGAATCTCATTTATGAAAAATTGAGTATACTGAATTTACAAAATTAAAACTAAATTTCATATGTGGAGTTTGTTTAGCTTCTCATCATATATTTGTTCTCATATATTTCTATTGTACATAGGAGAGTCATACTATATTCATGATAGGAATAATAAACTACGATGATGGTCATGCAAGGTACGGACATAATTGACATACCATTAGGCTACCCTATATCTTGCTATGATCCTTTTTTTTTAAATTATACTTTGTGACGCAATAGTTATTATACTGGTGTCAATTTCGAATTTTAGTTTTTATGTAATTACAAACAATTTTCTATGCAATAGTATGCATATTAAAAATTTAGGCGAAACATTATCCTATTTCATCATTTTATGGAAATATTTAATTTATTATACCGTACGAAATTTTAAAAGTAGAATGTTGATTTTTATTAATGTCCATGAAAGAATCATAAATAGCATTTTACAACTAGTCAGACATACAAACTCATACTTCTCATAATGTATATTATACAAAATTCTGACTCGTCGAAATTGTAGAGGGGTCTTGCCAGTTAGTCTCATAAATGATGCTTTAAAGGTCTGATTTCTCTATGGGGATTTTTTCATGAGATCATGTCTAAACGTACTAACAAATTAATGTACTAGTACGCTAATTAGCAAGTAAACTATCTATTAACCAACAGACGGACATCAGAATGATTTTGCGTTTTTCGAATTCCTCAAACCTCAAAATTTGTAAAAATATCAAAAAGCCGAAAGTAAAAAAAAAAAAAAAATATTATGAATGCCTAAGTCTTCTATAATTGTAGTACGATGGGGGAATTAAAATATTTTTTAGAATCCTGTTAAAAAAAAAAAAAGTTTATAGCTTAGTACAGAACACGCAATTAAAATAATAAAATACCACACTGTAATTACATTTAACTATGAAGCAACTTTCTCCTCATAGCTGCATACAAATATATATGATGGAGAAATAGATAGATAGGTAGATTTTCCTGTTAGTTAGTAACTTTAAAACTGATCACCCATAAGCATCAGGCTGAGTCATGGAAGTACTATGATTGTTTCACTCATACGAGGCCGGCATTTTTTAAAGAAAAGTAGAAATAATTTAATATTATCTTTCATTTGTAATACAGACTATTTCGCTTTAAAGTAAGTCTTGGTTGTTCCCTTGCTTTATTTACTTCAAATATTGCAACAGCAATAAATGCTGAAGTTGAAAAATTTATAGCTATTATATTATGTTCAACCACATGATTAATTTTGATACTGTTCAAAACATAGTAGCAATATGCATTTTTTTTTTTTTTTAAGTCTGGGATTCTCACCTAGATTACTTTGTTCGTACTAGCTTTTGTGACATTTTGTACATATATATATAACTTATGTGAAAACGAAGTACGACTCCTTTACCTTTGAAAGACTCCACCCTTCCATACCGATCGGCCTCAAGGTGAAGTTGGACGTATACAAGTCAATATTATATATTATTGTCTAAGAGTCACAAAATTTTACATACGCATCCATTGAAATATGTCAATATTAAGTATACTGAAATTTCTCGAAAACTACTTAAATAAAATTATTCTAAATTATTATTACTATTATTATTATCATTGAAATACTCAATGCTAACTAATTTTTGATTTTTTTCCCCCATCGCTTTCACAATATTATTGTTCAACAATGTATTCTAAATATATTTGAGTGTTATTTTGCAGATTGATTGATAAGTCATTTTCTGAAAATACTTTTATGTTTTATAGTAAAAGTTGGCATGAAATTTCAGCATTCATTCTTGAAATTCTTTTAAAAAATCTTTAAAAAATCTTAAAATCTTTAAAAAGTCCGCAAAGAAATACTTTACTATGTTTAGAAAAATAAATTTAGTATTATTAAACAATAATAATATAAAATCCACGGATAAAATAAGGTGAATTAAAAAAAAAAAAGAAAAGAAAAAAAAAGAAAAGAAAGAAAGAAAAAGAAAAAACTCATCAGCATGGAACACTTAAAAAAAATCTTTTAAAAATTGAAATTTTTAATTTTACTTTCATTATTTAGAAAATTTTTGGAGAAATTTTAATATACTTCTCATATACATTTTAATGCAATATGCTCTAAACACAAATTTAGAAAAATAATTTACAACGCTCACCATCTCTTAATCTACACACCACGGCACACTAACCGACAAAACATACAAAACTTACGAAAAAAGAAAAAAGTATAAATTTTCTAAATTTACACCAAAGAAATTAAAATCAAGTTTGAATTTACGATCCTAAAGAACAGTTTTGGACTTTTTAAATAGTGAAGATAACCGAAAAAACATTTTTCTTTGAAAAAGTGCTAAAATTTTTCAATCTGACGGCAAGCTGGCAATTAAAATAACAAACGACCACTGTAATCGAAAAATTGAGCAGCTGTCCGTTTATAGCTGTGTCCGACAACATTTTTATCTTCGTTAAAGGGAGCTTTTCCAATGCATCATCTCGAAACTTAATTACTCTGGAGATGACGGTGCATTAAGAGGACGAAGATGTAAAGGAGCGATGCGGGCGATGACAGGCGGATGGAGACGCTGGATTGAGTTTCTCCAGAAGAAAAGGAGACCCAGAAGAAAATTAGCGACGATAGGCAGAAAATATCGTGAAACAACAAAGAGGAAGTAAGTCTCCGTAGGATAAAGTGCAATTTTTGATTCTAATATTAGTAAAAACACAATATAGGGTAGGTGCTCCAGTGATTGGCGTGCTCTGCTCCAGTAATTGACATCTATCCCGAAATAATTAATAAATAAGAAAAATAATAAAATTATATATTTTACATATAAGAATTTTAACATTTTATGTCAAACACTGGAGCATAGGGTGCTAATAACTGTTAAAATGAATAACTAGCAGTGTCAAACACTGGAACATGGGGTGCCAATTACTAATAAAAGGAAAAACTGGCAGTGTCGATTACTGGAACATTGAGTGGGTGTCAAATAAAAATTCATAAAAAAAAATAATTGTTATCAAATGTATATATTTTAACATATATGTGGTTCTGAATGTCTTTTATTCCATATGTATTAACTTAAGATTTTTAAAAATATCTTCTGATGACTAGAACATTAAAAACATCAGAGATTGCTCTAAAAGTGTCAATCACTGGTGCACTTACCCTACATTTCGATGATAAATTTTCGGAAAAAAAAAATAATAATAATAAATAAATAAATAAAAATAAAAATACAGAAGATTTTTTAAATTTATTTTACGAGAAAAATAATTTTTGTCTTTCGGACATCCTCAAAATAAATGATTGCTCACCAATAGAGAAAAATTTGTACATAGTAAAAATACCCTGTGGCAGAATTTAGGCGACACAGCGACATTGTCGCAGAAAAGAAATTGTCACTTGCAAAAAGATTTGTCCATAAAAATGAAAGCTATTTATAATTTAAAATAGAAAATAGAAACTCATGTCTTGTATTTAAGAATTCTTTAACAGTCTACTAATAATATTGGTCTTTATAGTTATTATGTGTAAATAAGAAAATACGTCAATATTGTCTTGCAGTAAAGGTTTGCACAAACAAGACTTGTCGCAGAGAGCATAAAAAAATTCTGTCATATGGGTAAAAAAATGAATTTAACATTCATAAGATTCCAGCAAGAAAATAAAAGTGAAAAAGAAAAAAAAAAAAAAAAAAAAGGAAGAAGAAAAAGAAAAAGAAAACAATAGAAATGTTGTTCTGGTTTTGGTTAACCCTTTCAGGACCATAAGATTTCCAAGACTAAATATGCCAATACAACACAATATTTTAGCTATTGTGGGTGTAAAGTAAGAGAATATCACCAGAAAAACATAGCAGGGTGTATAGGTTTCCAATAATTTCATGGGAAATATTTTCCCTAAGGACCATAAAAGTAAATAAACGAAGAGTTAGGTTTATTATATCGGTATTTTATTTATTGCTTTGTAATACAAATTTATTGCTTTGTAATATAAAAATTATCAGAAAAGTAAAATAAATAGCTAGTTATGGTATTCTACGAAACAATTTCGTTTACTTGTGAAGCACAAGTCGACATTGCACATAACACATTTATTATGTGTCCTATTTTCTATACTTTTTTTTTTTTTATTATTCGTTCAGAAACACATTTGCTGCCTTGGACATACGTTTTATTTTGACATTCAGTAAAAAAAATATCGATTCAATAATAATTGAACAATCGATAACGATTTTTGTAGAAGGGGAAAATATTTCCCTTGGGCGTGAAAGGGTTAACAAGCAAAATAGTTCTGTCTCAAATAAAAACATTTCTAAAATGAAAACTTTAAAAATTATTATTTTTTGTATGGATAATACGATATAAGATTGACAAATTTGAATTCCAGAATAATTTTAGAGTTAAGGGTTTGGCAGTCAGATATCCTCCTTGATTTGTAATTGTATTAGCATATCTCGTTCAAAAATAAAGTTTTTCGTATTCTGTTTTTTAAAATCCACTCTTTCAACAGGTAACCTTTTATCTTAGGAAGCAGTTAAAAAAAAAAAAAAAAAAAAAAATATTTTTTTTTCTTTTGAGATCGAAAATTAAACCATTAAGTTTGCTTAATGAAATGAAATGAAATGCTAAAATTAATTTATTTTTTTAATTACTCCCTAGGAAAAAGGCGACATGTTCAAAAAAAGAAATTCAAAACCCAGAATCCTTTGAACAAGATACACTAATAACACAAAGCAACAAAGATCAAATTGGATTACGTGAGTAAAGAGAAAGGAGGGTATCTGACTTAGAGGTCTGCACGGGCCAGGTTCGGGCCGAATATTTCAATCTGTTCTCGGGCCGGGCCTGAATGAAAATTTTTCCGGGCCGTGTCGGCCCGAATCTTCTTCTGGTTTCACGTAAATCAACGAAAAAGGAAAATTATAAAATATTTCTTCAGTCATTTATTTCACATAATTTTACAGGCTCGTATATCACATAAAATTTTATTTTGTTAAAAAATGTCTGTAACTTCAATTTAATCGCTTATCAGTCTGTCTGTTCGCGATCTGATTTTCCGCAAATATTTTTAGCATGTCTCGAAATTAATATATTTTATTTCAAGTAATATTAAATGGTTTCCTATTCAAAATAGTATGCATGTCACTACGAGTTTGCGCACATGTTCAAACAAAAGAAATTAGATACGTTACTGTGTATAAGGCTTTTTGCCCTATAGTTTGTAGAGTTTAGATGGTATGAAGGCTATAAAAATCCTGCTGCTGTAACTTTTTCTCTGAACTCTTTTTTTTTTTTTTTTTCCTCTAGTGCACTGAATGAAAGGTAGCATCATTTTTAGCATGTACAAAAGCCTCTTTTTTATAGAATATGGTTGGATTACCATTAAAATTTTGTTTACCGAATCACATGAAAGAATCGTATACATTCCGGTACAAAAGAGGAATTGGTTCAACATGCATTTTTAGTAGTAATAATCATTTTAAATACCGTCCTATATTGCTTGATGGGTGCTAATATTTTCGATTTGATTTTCTGCCTATCTTTGTGCCTTCTGTACGTCCTTAATAATGAACTTTTGTTTATATATAATTATCTTGTAAAAGTTCATCAGTTTTGTTAAAGAAGATTCTATTGCTTCGCTATATAAAACCTCTGCAAAACACATACTAAAAATCGTTTTCATAGAAAGGCCTGCATTTTTTTTTTTTTTTTCATATTTTTGAATCGGGCCGGGTCGGGCCTGATTTTATCGTTTTTTTGTCCGGGCCGGGCCGTACACTGGCAAAACATAAAAGGGCCGGGCCCAGGCCGAATTTTTCAATTTCATACCGGGCCGGGCCTCGAAATTCCGGCCCGTGCAGACCTCTAACTGAATGCCTAGGTCCCTTAAAGCTCTTTTCCAAAATAAAAACACTGAAAAATTAAACAGCATTAAGTAACATCTTTAAAAGAAGTTTGAAAACTGAATTTTCACAGAAAAAAGCATTTAAAAGCAATGAGATGACTCTAATTAAATAATTTTTGATATATTCAAAGTACAGTTGACTGAAATTACCGAGATATTCCATTAAACAATTTTTAATAAATTCTAATATTTGAATGTTACTAAAAAATTCATGCGGATTATAATGCATTTCAATCTCAGTTATTCAGTAAAATTCTAAAAAGTATGTGGAATTAGGTAAACGTATCCATAATAGAGTAGGTTTTATATAGTAGGTGTCTCGTGTACAACAAACGATTTTTTTTTTAACCATCTAAAATTATACTAAAGTTTCTTAACTCTAAAATAATAAAAATATGAACCTTCTATATCCAATAATCATACCCACTATTTGAATAAATGTTTAACTAAATCTCTTCCAGATATTTCCATAATTTTTATACGCATATTATTTGAAACATTATAAATTTCACAATATCAATATAAAAATTATATGAAGTTTATAAAAATTTACTTATAACAAAAAGAAAATCAGTGCAAAACCACTAAAATTAAATTTATACAATTTTTGTTGACATAATAATTAGAAAATTGTTACAAAACCGCAAAAATCAAACTATACAACTTTTATCGTCAAAATAATTAAAATAATCTGGTGTGTCACTCACACGACTTTCTCTTACCCTGAAATTTAATACTATAAATACAGGTTGCAGATTAAAAGGTAAGATAACGAGTACTGTAATGTAAACCTGCGTTAAACAAATCATAATAAGCTTCTGAAGAGTTTTATATGATAATTAGTTCTGTGTGAGGGGGGCTACCGCCCCCCTCAACCCCCCGTTTCATTAATGCACCTACATTTATATAGAATTTAATTCGGTTATTAAAAAATAATTCTGTTTTTAAAAAATAATTTATTAAAATTATTATTTAAAAAAATTATCTTTTATGATAATGCAGACGATTTCCATATTAGAGAAGTAGCATATCACCAAATATCCAAAAAAAAGTCCATTTTATTCTCATTATATAAAAAAAAAAAAAAAAAAATACGATTTTTTTTTCTAAGTTTTTATTCGTTAAAAGTAAAAAAAAAAAATCGATAACTTTGTTTTAAATTATCGCAGATCGATGGTTCAACCATTCGTTTTAAAGGTATTGGCAAGCTTTTTTGAAAGATACCCATCATGAAAATTTACTCCCCTCGAGGGGGGATCTCCCCCCCCAGGGGGGGGGGAGGCGAGGCTCCTACATACACAAAAAAAATTTTCCCAGTTAACTATCTCTATTACAAAAAATATATATTCGTTTCATTTGGTTTAGTGCAGTCTATAGACGTTAAACTCTACTTACCTGCAATTTCCCCCATAGACGTAATGTATTAGAATTCTCTTGATTTTCCCTGTACACGAACCATTTGCTTGATCTTAACGAAAAGCTTACTGTAGCATCCCTATATGATACACACTTAGAATACCAAGTTTGAACTTTCTGCCATAATTTGTTTTTGAGATATGCTGATAACAGACAGACACACACACAGACACACAGACCATTTGCTAAAAACATGATTTTCGTATTCAGGGGACCTCAAAACGTGTAAATATAACAAAATCTCGCGTTCGAAAATTTGACCCAAAAACAATACTTTCTCTGCCTTATGGGTAAGAGAAAGTAAAAATGGAATACAAAATCGCAAAAATTAAACTATTCATTTTCCGTTGATATAATAACTAGAAAATCATTATAACCCCCCCCCCCCCCTCCCCCAGAAAAATCCAACTATATGAAGTTTATCACCGCAATAATTAAAAAATTATTTGTGTTGCCCTAATAATTAGAAAATCAATGAAAAAATTTATACATTTTTATTAACAGGAGAAATTAAAAAAAAAAAACACTATCCCTTTTCAAGAAGAAAATCACAACTTTGGAAACAATATAATAGGAGGGAAAATCCAGTTCAAAACAAGGATAAAGGTCGAGGACATCATCTTGACCGCTAACATTTTGCAGATAACCTTTTTTATCGAGAAGGATGAAATACAACAGTGGTCTGTACAATAATCTTATGTTCTTGGATCTAAAATTAGTGACTATAACTCACAAGAAATTTAGTACGCCGTAAAGTTGCCTTAGTATTGATGATACGCAGAAATATGCAGTAATCAATACATAAACATATTGTTTTTTATTCCCTTTTAAGGAGATAGAGTGCTTCTAGTTATATTTAAGTATTAACAAAAAATATATAATTTGGATTTCAAGAAATGGATCTAGAGTTTTAGATTAGACCTAATCTAGAAAAGTTAGTTTTAAATATATTTTATTCACATTTAAAATTCGAATGTTTTCATGACAATTTTTTTTTTTTTATTAATATATCGGATACATTTGATTAAGGAAATTTAGAGATATAAGTCCTACCAAACAAAAAACTTATTTTTATTTATTTATTTATTATTATTATTATTATTATTACTATTATTAAGTTTTGACATAATTTTTAATGGCATTCTTATTTTCGAAATATTATGTGCTTGGATCTAAAATTAGTGAATACAGAATATAACTTAAGGAAATTTAGTGCACCTCAAAACTGTCTTAGAAAAATCTAGTTATAGTAAACAAAAACTATTTCGATATTGATTGTACATCGGTTCTCAGCAGTCAAGAGTTTGAATATCAATTATTTTTTTTAAACATAATTTTTAATGACGTTCTTATTTTCCAAATATTACGTGGCTTAGATCTACAATTAGTGAATATAATTTAGGAAATTTAGTGCACCTTAAAATTGCCTTAGAAAACAATTAGTTATAGTAAATGAAAACGATTCATTTCTAAACTGATGACACTAGGATTTTCAGCAGCGACTATTTTGATTACCCTTTCTTTCTCTCTTTTTTTTTTTCTTTTTAATTTAACATAATTTTTAATGGCATTTTTACTTTCCAAATATTATGCGCTTGGATCTAAAATTAGTGAATATAACTTAAAGAAATTTAGTACACCCGAAAATTGTCTTGCACAAAACATTTAGTTATAGTAAATAGAAATGATTTATTTCGCAACTGGTAATACCAAGGTTCTAAGCGGTTACGATTTCAAATACTATGTTATGGCTTAAATATTGGCAGCTCTGTACACCTACTGAAAGTTATGTACACATCACATGGTGCACATAAATATAATCCTATATTAATAACACATAGATCAACCTGAAATACACTTCCATGAATTTTCAAGTATTGTCGCATTATAATCTAGTTCTTTTGTGTAGCCCTGTAAAAGAACAGTGAATGATTTCTGTACCATATTCGACATGAAACGTGTTTTTACATATATAAAAAATATATATTCGTTTCATTTGGTTTAGAGCAGTCTATAGATGCTAAACTCTACTTACTTGTAATTTCCCCAACAGACGCAATGTATTTAAATTCTCTTGGGTGTCCCTGCACGTGTACACGAACCATTTGCTTGATCTCAACGAAAAGATTAATGTAGCATCCCTATATGATACACATTTAGAATACCAAGTTTGAACTTTCTGCCATAATTCGTTTTTGAGATATGCTGACACACACACAGAGACCAACCGCTAAAAACCGGATTTTCGAATTCAGGGGACCTCAAAACGTGTAAATATAACAAAAACTCACGTTCGAAAATTTGACCCTAAAACAATACTTTCTCTACCTTATAGGTAAGAGAAAGTAATTTTGTTTTGAGGACTGAATCCGAAAATAATGTTTTTAGCGGTTGGTCTGCGCGTCTCTGTGTGTATGTGTGTTTGTATGCGTGTCTGTTATCAGCATATCTGAAGAACAAATAGTAGCAGAAAGTCCAAACTCGGTATACTAAATATGTATCATATAGGGATGCTAAACTTATCGTTGAGATCAAGCAAATAGTTAGTGTACAGGGACACCCAAGAGAGTTCAAATACGTTACGTCTATGGGGGAGATTGCAGTTAAGTAGACTTTAACATCTATACTCTATAGGCTGCACTAAACCAAATGAAATAAATATATATCTTTCACATGCGTAAAAGCAAAGTACACTGAACTTTATTATCTTACCTTATTAAGACTTAATATGCAGTCTGACTTTATAGTATTAAAATGCAGGGTAAGAGAAAGTCGTGTGAGTGACACACCAGATTATTTAACTCCAAAATGAAATATTAAAAATAAAATTCTTTGTTTTTTTTTTTTTTTTTTTTTTTTTTTTTTTTGGGGGGGGGGGGGGGGGAGGGGGGAAATGTCAATTTAACTATTGTGAATTTACTGAATGTGAAAATTGAACTTAAAAAAACAAAACAAAAAACAAAACAAAAGGTAATAAGCAATTCTATAAACAAATTTTCTAATAGAATAACATGAAATTTGACTGTTAGCGAGGATACGCAATTGTGTTCTTTTAATAAACGATTTCTAATTTGAATTTCAAAAGCTGAATCTAGAGTAGTTCTACACCCGACGCAAGCCAGAAAAACTAATTTCATTTGTTTTACATTCATATTTAAAATTTATAATTTTGCATTACAAAAACTTTTATTGATATACTGGATATATTTGAGAAGTGGAATTTGGAATTCTAAGCTCGACCCAAAACAAAAACTTTAAATGATTCTTTCTTTCTTTTTCTTTTCAAGGTTCGACATTATTTTTATTTTCCAAATTTTCAAACACTCTTATTGATCACTATTTCTACACATATCCCAAACAATCTTTTACAATTATTTTCTGTGATTATATTAAGTAGAAATTATTTTTCTGAAGATAAATCGGATTTCGGCGGAATCTAGAAAAAATAAGGATAATGTATAGTTCATTTTTGAAAAGTCAACAATTTTTATTAAATTATTTTTTGCTACTTAAATAAGAATTATATTAAAATCTAGATCCAAACATAAATAATCTTATTTTTAGTCATTTACCGTAATTTCGCGTATATAACCCGCGGGTAATCTATAAAAAAAACCTGACTTAGTATGTCTTGCGGGCTATCATCTGGTGCGGGGTATCTATCGCGAACAAGGAGAAAATCAAAGCATATCTAGCGAAAGTAGCTGAATGTGTATTAACGTTTGGGACTCTATTACTATCAAAACGGTAAAATCTGGATTAAAAAAAATATAGATTATTAATGTATAATGACGATGAAATTGAGGACAGTGAAAAGGAATTTGATGAGGAGGACAATAAGGATGATTAAGACGAACTGTTCCAAACAATATTGCAGCATTTTAATTCTGATACAGAAAAATCCGAATTCGATGGATTTGAATGAACTTTGTAAATAAATTTATTATTAATCTATAATTTTCTTGTAAATTGAATAAAGGTGTTAATCATTGGAAGTTACTCCAGTTTATAGTAATTTATATAGAGACAAATATTAATGATAAGTTATGATTATTTGCTCTTTCATTATAGGTAAGTATATTTATTTGTTTATTATTTATATTTATTTGTATATTTGTTTATTATTTGTATCTTTTCCTACTTATTACTAAAATAATAGCAATTGGTATTGAAATTACAAACGGCGATTGCCGACCATGTGGTTTTAGAAGTGCGGGCTATCTTCTAGTGCGGGCTATCTTTCGGTTATAATTATTTTTAGATAAATTTTTTATGCTGCGGATTACCTTCCGCCGCGGGTTATATACGCGAAATTACGGTAATTTTAATTTTCAAATTCTATAGTTTTCAATATAAAAACATGTATTTATTCTTTGGACACACATGACAAATATAATCTAAAGCTCTATTTATATCTGACCTATATATACATATATGTATAATCTACTGTGGCACTCACACGACTTTTCATATCCTGAAATTCAATACTATAAAGACGAATTGGAGATTAAGGAGTAAGATAACGAGTACTGTTATATAAACCTAGGTTAAAAACAATTCAAACTGGACTTCTGAACAGTTTTATTTGACAAATAATTTAGTGTGTGTGTGAGTGTGGGGGGGGGGGGGATTCTACCAAATCACCCCCTCCAGTATGAATATTGTACCTACAATTATATATAATTCAAAAGCTGTTATTGAATTTTAAAAGTTCATTTCAATTATTCAGACAACTTTCATTCGCACCATTTCTTGAAACTTCTCAATGTTGAACAAACTTTTCAAGTAACAAATTTATATTGACTTCACAATACAACATTTGAATTGGCTGAAATTATTTGTAGTTAAGTTACTCTGATAAGAGACACAGAGAAAGATTCAGGGAACCTCAAAACATGTAAATATACAAAAAAAAAAAAAAAAAAAAAAGAGCACTGAATATTTTGCTAAAATATACTTTATTTAGCACAGTATGAAAAATACATAACACAACTTGAAATGCAATTTTAGCAAATTAAAAGTATTTTCCAATTATATTTGAATTCTTTTGTGCGGTCCTGTAAATGAATGGTAAATGGTTTTTATATCACATTCTATACCAAACGTGCTTTTAAGCATTTAAAACATACATGTTCATTTCATTTTATTTAGTACAGTCTAAAGATGTTAAACTATATCTATCAGAAATTTCGCCCATAGACTTTAATGCATTTAAATTTTCTTAAAAGTCTCTGTACACGAACCATTTGCTTAATCTCAACGAAAAGTTTAGTGTAGCATTCTTATAGGACACACATTTAGAATACCGAGATAGGATTTCCTTCCCTATTTGTTCTTTAGATATGCTGATACACAGATAAACAAACACATAGACTAATAGCTAAAAGACTGATGTTCAGATTCACTAGCCTCAAAACGTTTCAATATATAAAAAACGAAATTTCTAAAATTGGCCTCAAAACAATACTTTTTCTATCATTATAATACATGTAAGAGAAAGTAAAAGATATATATGATTCAAATGTCTTGAATATTTATGTAAAAGGCAATTCAAGTAATAGGGAACAAGAAAAACAGTTACTAAAATAACGCAATAGACTCAAAATAATGAGATTTCATTATGGCTTAATGGACAGGATGTTAATAGTATCAGTTAAAAAACTCGTCATTTGAAACCGGTAAACCAAGAAGAAAACAGCTAAACTTAATCAACAAAACTTAATCCAAAGAAAAGTTGCAGAAAAACAAAAATATTGTTTTAAAAATGAATATTCACTAAAAGCAATTTGGTTTCTATTATCAACAAGCATTTTGAATTTATTTTGTTTCTTTTAGACTTCATTTTACAAATCAATGACCCGAATATAAAAAAAGCATATTTTTATGAAATGTAAAACAGTTGATAAAGTTTTTCCCACTCTTTTGTAACTGTACTTTCAAGTGTCGAAGACCTCTTCTATTGTTTCACGCTTTTTCGATTGAATACACCTTTTATTATATAATTAACTATTTCTAGAATTTTCGGTTAGTTTCATCTTTGTTGTTAGGAATTATGTTTACGACGTTTTACTGTACAACACTTGCACGTTGTGACTAACGATGGTTTACTGTAAAAAACTAGCACGTTGTGACAATCACAAAACTTTCTTCTGTTATCATTGTATAAAAAATCCCCTACATCACCTACTATTTAACACGCAAATATGTATATATATATATATATATATATATAAGATATATATATAACTTCGCCTAATCTACGTTTTACATATTCAGTTTAGTGCAATTTTAAAGAATAGATACTGAGGTGTAGTCAGATGAAAATAGGAAAATCGCAAAAAGCAATGAGTAAAAGAACCACCAGCTGTCGAACAGTTAACACCAAAACTATGTCATCATTCTCTTTTATAATGAACACCTACCAAGTTTAGTGCATTTATGCGCTTTAGAAGCTGAGATATGTCTTTCTGTACAAGGAACACGACATTGCAGCACCATCTATCGGTATATATGCACCTAAATTCAACCAATCTGTTTTTTATAATGGCCCTTTTACATAACAATTTTTGTACATTTATAGACAATAGAATCTGAGATATAGCCTTTCCGTAAATGGGAGTAATAGCAACTCAGCAGCCCCACCTGTTTTACAATATGCATCGAAATTGATAGACACAAATTTATGTATAGGTGCAACTAAATATAAATTTTTACGAAATTTCATGCTATAGTTCTTGATCTAGAGCTGTCACATATTTTATTTATTTATTTTATTAAATCACAGGCAGACGGACTTAAAAAAAAATCATGTTCATAAGACTTTAAAACGTGTACATCCATAGAATACCGCACGCCTAAAATTTTTACGAATGCAATATTTTTTTCTATGTATATAGAGGAAAGTCGTAAAGAAGCTTAAAAATTTTAAAACAGCCACCCGGAATTCATCATATGGAATTAATCAATGACAATCGATCGAAAATTAATCGATGACAATTAGAAATGATATTGACATCTATTATTCATTAATAATAATAAATTTAGCACTTGTAAAGACACACTGCATAATACATTAAAAGCAAACTTAAATTCTCAAACACATTTGATAAAAAATTTCTTGTTGTTTAAATGTTTGCATATATGTTATAATCATTTTCATGCATAACATACGAATTACATTTATTCAAAATGATGCTGACTTTCTGCTATTAAAGACTTTGACATGTTTTGACTATAGGTTCAATACGGGGAAATGAAAACCTCAGAAGCAAAAGATTAAGTTCATATAATTAAAAAACAATATTATAACCATCTAATGATAATATTATATAATATGATTTAAATACAAACGTGCATTTTAATGTTAAAAAAAAAAATAATAATAATAAATAAAAAAAATAAATCGAATGACAATTTAAAAAGTCAGAAAATAAGAAATTTTGAAAATTAGCACAAAACAGTAATTTTGGCACAATATCTTTTTCTTTTCTCGAAAGATGGAAAACGCCACTCAATTGTAAAATATCGAGATCAGAATTCCTGCAAATATCATGTGTTTCGGAAAAAATACGTTCAAATATAAATTACGAAATAGGCACGATTTGGATCTATTAACAGCCTTAATACACCAATATGACTGTTCAAATTTGTTTGAGTAGTAACTAAAGAGAGGTAGTTACTCAGTTCTAGAAATACACTCTTCATTGGGCATAATTTGGGTCTAATAACAGCCTGAATACATTAACATGATTATTTAAATTTCTTTGAAATTGTTAGCTAAAGTGAAGTAGTCATAGTTCCGGAAATACACCCTTCACTTACTTGGTGAAGACAGGAGCGTAGAATTGAGTAGAATCTCTCAAGTAGAAAATACCCCCTTGAGTTTCTATCCAGAAGGCTTCTGAGTGGCATCATAGAAGTGTTTTCCGAGAGATCCTCCATAAGAAAGTGGTAGAGAGTGCCAAAGTGTCAGGTGATATGATATAAGAAATTGAATTTTGCTGTCTTCCGTTTTTACGCGCGCTGAGTAACACGGATTTCCTTAGTAAAAATGGTGAGAAACCGCCCGAAAGGGGTCGATGTAAAGAGTCTGAATATTCATTGTATGATATGGTTAAGTTATTTCAAGTGAAGTGATGAGTACTGAAGTATAAAGATAATATGGATGTCTACGGGTCTGATTTAGCTGTTGTTCAAATGGCGTATATTACACTGTAAAAAGTAACGGTGAATGTCAAAATTAATTCACTGTAATATGTGACGGCGAATGACCGTGAAACAGAATATAATCGATTAGCAGTATAATTTATGCTTCACTGTAATATATATCTCACATAAAGAATAAGAAACATAAAAAAATAGGGGAAATAATATATAAAAAAGTACATCTTACTGTAAAATTTTGCTCCGAAGTTACTAGTAAATTTGGCTGTAAATTTGGTTTTATTATTTTATTTATTTATTTATTTTAACTTCCAATATATTATACGGTCGTGGAGAGAATGCAAACAGACTCCTAAAATTTTGTAAAAAAAAATCTTCATACAAAATTTTATAATAGTAACAATCTATTTGAATAAAGTTTATGATTTTAAATTATTCATTAACAACTTTGGTGACGTTACATAAAACTTGTATCGCGTTTTTTTTTTTTTTTTTTTTTTTTTTTTTCCTCTTACGGTAGAGAAACGGTAGAGAAAGTATCGGTAGAGAAATACGGTATAGAAAGTATCGTTTTTGAGTCAATTTGATTTTGAGTCAACTACTGATAACATGAACAAATTTTTTATCCCCCTCTTATCCCCCTCGAGATTCATGTTAAGGAGGTTCGACTGTAGTACCAAAATTTGGTTCGCAAAATGCTTAACAGTTTATATGTGCATACAAAATTTTTTATCACCAAGTACCATTTCAGTTGTCTTTAACATAGCAATGTTTTACTGCCTTTTCACTTTCTTTTATACTATACACAAGAAGGAGAAATAAGTATTGGACTCGTGAAAATTTTCAGTCTGTAGTTTTTGATGAATTTGCGTGTTTTGAGATGGACTAAACATGATCTGACTGACCTATTTTAGAAAATGTCTGTTTGAGTGTCTGTATGTTACAAAAAAAATTGGTGGACGCTGTATATCAGGAACCAACGAACGGAATTTACGTAAATTTAATATTTAATTCTATCTTGACTTAAATTGGTTGCTTACATTTGGGGATCAATCGCTCGGCAGGTGGCGCTGTTACCCAATTTTATTTTCAAAATTTTTAATATGGCAGTACAGAGCAAAATTTCGAAAAAAAGAACCCAATGAGAATCATTTTTAACTCGAATTTTGAAAAAAAAAATTAAAATTCAAAATAGTAATAGTGAACCAGGTGCAAAATATTATATGTGTACGCCATTGGGAGAGGAGAGGCACCCCCTGGGATGTAAACTGTCAGTATGGATATTTTAAAAATGAATTCTCAATACCTTTAAAACAAATGCTTGAACCATAGATCTGTGATAATTTCAAACAAATTTATCCTTTTTTAAATTTTTATGACACACACATCTATTTATATAATTTGCAAGAGAGGTAACGATTCCGGTTCGTACTCATCTATATAGCAAGTTGAGACCTAATTTTCATACTTTAGTTAATTAAAAAAACTCTAATTGTCTGATCGGTAAGCTGTTTAGTACGACGGATTCAGAAAAAATGTCCCTTTCATATGCTACTTTATTTGTAACGGAGTTTTGATTAGATTTTTTAAAATTAATTAAAATATTAAAATAATAACCTGGTAATAATTTCAAAACTAGACATTAAAATTTATAATTCTTGCCAAAAAAAAATTACTTTTTTTTTTTTTATAAAATGAAATATGCTTTCATGCGAAAAATAAAAAATTATTGAATTTGCTCATGCATACGAAAAATTGAAACTATGAAAATGGAGTAAAAAACAAACCATAACCTTTTTTAAAATACTTCAATTTAATTTTTTTTTCTTTTTTGTTTTGTTTAAATAGTATGTTTTTGACACGGATGAATCGCGCTTGGCATGAAAGCTAATTCATTGATAATCCTGGGGAATATTTTGAAATTTTTATGCTGAAATTGATCGGACATTTTTCGCCAAGGACTCTACTTTTGTAAAAGCCACTTTAAGCCAAGTTAGCGCATCAAAAATATAAATAAATTATAAAATATTGAAAAACAGAAAAGAAAGGAAAAGAAAAGAAAATAAAGAAATAGAAAAAAATAATCGCATAAATTATGTATTTTTGTCTAAAATGGCGATAAAAATTCAAAAGTCGCCAAGGGAAGCTATATTAAGGCTGTACTATGATCAGATTTACATATTTAATTATTAATTTTCTATATACCAACTACTATTAACTAACTCAACTACTATTATAACCACAAAAAATTAATTGTCTCATCTCATGCGATAGATGTAGTATATTGTAATATTGTAATATTATATTTGGCGTGAAATTGTTGTCGTTTTATAGTTGATTGAATAAATCAAATAAATATAGAAAATAACGTGAAAGAAAATATTATGTACACCATGTTCATATGTTACTGGGTTTTAAAAATAAAATAACTACTTCAATTTTTTCGATACTGTTCGATTTGAAACTGTCATCTGATAAGCACTCAAATGGAAGCCCACTGGTAAGTTATTATCACAGGGAATAGGGACAGGCACCGGAGAGTCTAGGAATGAGTGGGTCGCTGCCGAAGACAGCGGGGACAGGAAGCAAGCTTTTGAGCAATTTCATGTTTTTTTTTCTCTCTCTCTCTTTTTATATATATATATATATATATATATAATATATAAAGCGATATAAAAAAGAGATTCCCTTTAAATTTAGTAACCAGCGAAGCAGGCAAAGCCTTCGTTGATTCATTACCTTAACTGATTTCACATTCCGTCATTTTTGACGGGGTTATATACTAGTATAAAAATAAATAAATGAATAAGTAAAATTGAATAAATATTTGTACGGCCACAAATTCGGCTTTACTTCGTACAGTTAAATGTACACTACTCTGGAATAAAAAATTTTTTTGCATTTATCACAAAAAATAATTTTGATGATTAATAAATTTAATAAACCGCTTGAATTTGTTCAGGAAAATATAGAAGAAACACTTGTGATGGCCACAACATATTACTTCGAAGCAATTACCAAATGAGTAATATTATCTCATATTGGACTATTTGTGAAAACATTCAAAATTTTGAAACAAATAGTAAAATTAAAATAGAGGCTGATGGTTTGATTAAGCTCTTAATCAAGATATTGCGTTCTAAAATGTATTTTCCTTCTTAAGCTTTTTGAGAATAAGTGTGAAAAATTTATCATTAATTACTTAGTGAAGCACTTTGTTTCATCTAGGCTAAACACATTTGTATTGTCGGGGGTATTTCCCTATTTTTAACAGTATACCCCGCTTTTTGGCGTTCCTCTTAGACATTACATTATTTAACAAAATAATTTCACGTAGTGATTAGAACACTTAAATTTTATCCTCCGCAATCGATGCGGTAAATACCACTGGCATAGATCTGCGCCGGCGCGCGGCACAAAAAGTGTTTAACAGAAATACGCAAAATACTTTTTGAAAAGTATTGTTTTAGAAGAACGCCTACAGGCGGGGCACGTTTTTCTTAAAAAACTTACTTTTGCATGACCCGCAAGCAATGTGTTAAAAGAAAAAATACATATAAGTATGTCTATTTAAGATCGTTCGACCGAAATGAAAACATCTGTAGCGATATGTAAAATATAATTTAAAAAATCATTCCTGTCAATTACGTCAAATAGAAAACAATGGATCCGACTATTTTTAAGTAACCCTGTACAATGCAGTGCACTGAAAATTGATAAATTACAAAAAGAAAGAAAGAAGCACAGGTAAAAATGTACTTTTCAAGCATTCTTTCTAATGGTCTATAATGTAGCTGAATTCTTTTGTATGACCGTGCACACAAAATATGTTATTCTTTCTAGATTTGAGACAACCCCTGTTAGAGATTTACTTGCTTGGAAAAGAGCTAGTTCATGAGTTTTGTTGCATAAATTGTCGTAACGCTATAATAAGTAAAATTATTTTAGCAAAATATTAGATGAATTTTCTCTGAATTTGTGCGCCGCACCTAAATGAATTTTCATTGTGTAATAATTGTTGTAAATCCATTGTGAGTTAAGCAAACAGTTCAAATAGTGAAATTACTATAATTGTACTATTTGTTTACTACTAATTAAATAAAATTCTGATTAAATCAAAACGTATCTCTAAATGTAATATCATTTTACACGAGATTGAGAGGAATTTACTCTGAAGTAATAAATGCATTGCACTCAGTGCACTTGAAGAAGTTTACACTTAAAAAAATTCCAATCAATGTTTTTTCCTCTGAAGCAAAAAATCTGTGTGAATACAGATAGTTTTTTTTTTTTTTTTTTTTTTTTTTTAAATGAAACAGTTAGTGTGTGTGTGTCATTTCATGATGCTATTTCAATATCGTTACAACTGACAAAACTTAGTGAAACCCCCATTCTTTTCGAATTCTAAAGATATAATCTAAAGTCTTGAACCACGTAAACAATGTTTATTAACTGTAACATAATTATATTTGAGAAATGTTATACATATATAAAATAACAAAATATTTTTTAAATATAGATTAATTCAATTTGAGAAAATTTATCATAATATATCTGGCATATGTAACTTTAAATATGGAAGCAAAATTAAACATTGACCAAACGCAATATCCTAACTGTCAACCGCTCCGTAATATTGCGAGGATTAAATTGCTTTTCTGCTTCAAATAGACTCTTGCAGTGAAAGTAGTTTTACAGTCAAATTGGAGAGGGCAGCTCATTCACTTTCTCTAGGGTCAGCCTTGGCGACAAACGAGGCAACTTTGGGACCAATTTTGGCGAAAAAATGGTAGTTCAGGTTCAGGTTTCGAGAAGTTTCGAAGTTCTGTGATGAATAGAAGCCAATTTTTGGATTATTACATTAGAATCTAACACGAGACTGTGTACCACGAATCAGCGAAAATCAGTGAAGCGTGAATCCGGGAAATTCTTGCTCTGTAGATATAGAATATTTAATGCTGTTGGCTTTATATTTGAGGAAGAAATGACTGCTCTATTCAGATTTCTGGGATATTTGTTGAATAGTGATTTTTGCGATACGAGTGACAGCTATATTCTACTGTTTCGTGAATATTCATTTAATTGACAGTTATTGTACTTTTTTGAGAATATTCGTTAAAATCACAATTTTGTTGTACTGTTTCAAAAAGTTACGCTGAATGAAGTCCATGTATCGACTAAAATCTTTCTCTGTTTTTGATACCGGGATTTTTTTTAATAAGATTTTGCAGCAGTTTTGTATGATTAAATAAGATAATATTTACATAAAAAATACTCGCATCGCATCCAAAATACAAAACGGTTGCAACTGTGCATTATTATTCGCAACCCCAAGGGTGTAACCAAAGATATCAATTGCAGAAGAGAAAGGTGGCTTTCACGGACTGAGATTGATTGACCTTTTGGTTGTTTCAATGGTCAAAAATGAAAATATATTTAATTTCAAACTATCTGGAGGGACGGAAGTCGAGACGTCATAACTCCCACCCCCTATGTCTACAACCTTGTTCACAACGTATTAGTATTTCGTATCAAACATTCGTAGGCGTAGAAGTTAAATTTTACTGTATTACATATATAAACTTTTACCAATTTACCATTTAAGAAATGTAATACATAGAATCATTTGAAAATGCTTGTTACATGAATGTTATATCTTATATAAAAAGTGATGATACAAGACTTTTGAACAATTCAATATATCCGACTTTCAAAGCACTAATCGTTTTTAAGTGCGAGTTTAACGTAAACACCATTTTACGATAAGAAATTCAATCACATAATTTTGAAAAAAAATTTCAGTAAATAAACCAGAACACTACTACACTACAAAATGTCAATGACTAATTTGTGTTTAATATATATAAAACAAATTATAAATATACGTCTATCATAATGATTTTTTCTAGAGGATGGTGTTTTAAAATAAATCTTCTCATTTATTTAATACGTTTAGTCAATACCAACAAAAAACAGCAGCGCTTGAAAAACATGATTAAAAAAAAAACACATGATTGCTTCTAAATAGCATTAATTATTGGTGTTTACATTTTCTCGCTTTTAAAAATTCTATTAAATAATGGGAGATGCGCCTTGATAAATAAATCTTTCTTAGTTTATAAATGAATTATTTATATGTTTTATACAAAAGACTATTAAAGAAAACGATGGATTTAAAAGCTTTATTTGCAATATATTTTCCGACTAAGAATTTAATAGAATAAAACTTCATGAAGCTATAATATTTTTTTTTTCTCAAATATAAATTTCTTATTTTGTGACATAACTACGGGAGAATTTTCATCATCACAGAAATAAAAATATTGTATATGCGTATTTGGGAAGAAAAATTATTTAATGTACTTTTGTTTTTTTCTCTCTCTTTCTAAAACAAAACATATCTTACATTACATGAAATAGTACTATCAAAAAGATAATTTGTGAACTTAATTTTGGGCTACAGAAACTACTGAAAGACCATTTATCATAATTTATTTCCCCTTATTATTTTTATTTTTATTCACTATTTCTTTATTGACAGGAGACACAATGTCTTGATTTATTTACGCGATTGTTTAATTCCTGCTTAAGTAATTGATAGCGTTATATATTGCCGATTTATGAAATGACTCCAAAAATCTAGCACTTACTTGTGAATTATTTATTTACTGTGTAATAATTTTTGATATGTTATCATTATTGAAAATTAGGACTATTAGTAATCATATTTCAAAAAGTCTAATACATTACCCATTGATTATATCTAACTTTTCCTCTTATTTTCTTTCGTTCTTCACTTTTCTTCTTCTTATTTTATTTTATTTAAAATGCTTCATGTTATGTACTTCTTTTAGATTTATATCTAATATTTTTAGATAAGGATCAATCTAATAGCAATAAAAATTACAATTACAATCTTTACTGTTTGTAGTTACAATAAAGTCAGTTACACTGATCAATAACTCAGCTAAAAAAGTTTGCAGAAAAACTACAATAAAATTCCAACAATATCTGAAGGTATTTGGAAAAGAATCATAAATCCTGCAGAATAAGTGCAGTTTGGAAGTAAAAAATTTGTAGATAATATTTTTTCCTCCCATAAACTTATTATTGTTCCAAATACCTTCAGATTACCTTCAGTTTTTTTTTTTTTTTTTTTAGCTGGGAATTGTTTCGTTGTTTGATAAATGATTAATAAAGCATTTATCAAACAACGCTGATTAATTAATGATCAGCGAAGCATCATAAATATTTTCACTTTTTATTTTATGATCGGTAAATTTTTAGAAATTTAAAATTTGTAAAATTCTAGTTCTTTGCGAAATTGGAATAATCTATTATTTATAATTTTTGCAAGCTCATGTAAAGAGAGATAAAATTTAAGCTTTATAAAGAGCACTAAATCAGTGAGATAACGATAATAGTAATATGGATCTAGAACAAGGGTCACCAAATCGATCGATTTGAATATGAAAGAGCCAAATCGCGCTAAATAGCCAACTAATATCAGAAAACTAAAAAATTATTAATGTGAAGAATAAGTTAATACTAGGTCGTTACTTTTGCTTGCTGGTATTTTTTACGTTGTGAAGAATATTTCAATGTTCTTCTAATCCGCGGGAAGATAGAATATTGTGATGGTATATCTCCGAACTCCTTCTTAGGGATGAATCCCAGATCGTCACACCCAGTCGGTAGAGCGCCGGCCTCGTAATTGGAAGATTGCGTGTTCGGTACTCGAGCCGGCCAAAGACCGTCGTGTACACTAATGGTGGCTGGCGCACGTAAAATCTATCGTGGCCGCAATGTCCTCCATGTTCCCATCAAAAATTATACCTCTGGGGGTCAACGAAGCGGGAGAGCCATCCCTTCCGTGGAGGATCAAAATTGTGATGAAATGTCTCCGGACCACCTCTAGCTGGGGGTGTGTCCCCAGACCGTCGCCAATTGTCCATCTGCGCAACACTAGTGCGACGTAAAACCCAACTACCACCCAGATCGTCACTTACTACCCACTGGGAAGCTATAGCGAGATGTTAAACCCTCTTCTTCGACATTTCATTTGTATAGAGGAGACTTGTGTACCTAGAGCCACACCACTTTATTTTATAATATTTAGTTGTAATTTTTATTACTCAATTAGGTGAGTAACAACACCAATTGCTATTTTCACAGCCACTTTGAAATTCATGAAAAGATTGTTGTGACAATTTTTATAGGTGAAAAAACGTTTTATATGGCCTAAAGTAAAATAATGCAGCTCATCTATTTTAATATTTTACAAAGGCAAGTCAAATATTTGGCTTTCATTTGTAGTACATAATTTTGCTTGTCATATTGAGTATTAAATGAGATAGCAAAAAAATCTCTTCTTCATCTGAGTTTTTTAGCAGAAGGCATTTCGAATGAAATTACTAAGACTTGTACCTAGGGCCATGGCTTTAGGTATAATTATAATCATATTTATTATATTGTTACTATTTTATTGAAAAAGCTTTCATAATTAAATAAAGGAAAATGGTTTTAGTTAATTGATATTTTGGAAAATATTGGCAAATCCTATCCTTCGGCCTTTACTCTACTTGTATATTGCCAGTGAATCAAAATCATGTTCACTGATGATAAATATTTGAGTTCAAGTGTGACCGATGACGAGATTCCTTCATAAATTACCAAAATAAGGTTTTTCCTGAGGAAGAAAGTTAGTGAACGATGATAAAACTTAGCAGGTTCTTCATCACACTCTTGTTTCTTTTCCTGCATAATTTTCGAAACCTTCGAAATCTAATTCCATCTCATTTGGGATGTCTGAACAGGTACGACATTTTCAAAAAATGAAACTTTGTACAATAAAAAAAAAAAAAAAAAAAAAAAAACAGGCTGCTGAAAAATAGCGAGACGTAGAATCCTGACAGACATTCTAGAAAATCTAATGTAATGCAGCTCACTTTTGGAATTAGTTTTTCAAAGTTGAATAATTTATGACAATACCTGTAATTTTGGCACATCTAATTTCAATAGCTGTTATATGATAAACAAATGTATTGCCATTAGGCAATTTCTTTTCTTGTTTCTTTTATAAAATATACGTGGATATATTTATCTTCTGATCACTACGAATTTCCTCAACTAACTTTCAGGAAATGGCTCTATGTACAATGAGGTCTGGCCCTAGGTACAATGACAGTGTTGTACCTAGGGCCATACGTGAAGTTTATTTAAAAACCGTCTATTTGTTAGAATTTATTATTTTATGTTTTTATATTAATCCCGATTGGAAGTAATTACTCCTAAAGATATATGCATATCAGTTTTATAATTTTAAATAGGTCAGGGGCTCTGTTTTTGGGTAATGAAAAAAATCAGCTCTCCCTTATAGAGTTGATATATCACTTCATAATCACGAGAAATAGCACGTAAGTATTTCGAAAACTGAGCAGTGGCTTTCAAATTTGCCGTGTCTTATATTCAGAAACGTGAATATTATAGATTTAGTTAATACGTCTTTAATTTTATTTATTTCTTTTTTAACACATTTCTAATCGTATATATATGTGAAAATGTTATCAGCTATATTCTTGTCATTTAAATAGATTCGAGAAATAATTTAGATATTGAATTTTTAGTGAATTTAAGGGTCTTACAAAATCAAAATCTGATATCTGTATTCTTCTATGAAGTGAGTATACTTTCATATTGCCAGCTAAATTTATTAAAAGTATTACTGTTTGACACCTAACTTTTAGACCTACAGAGACTTTATAATTTTTAGTCCAAATTTTTCGCAAATTTTATTGCGAACGCATTATAATTACGTTATGGTATAACAAGGACGGTTCATATTAAGCAACTGAAAAGTATTAAAAAAGTTCTTCAAGGGGAAAAAAAAAATGTTCTGTGCTTGTTCTCGATTTAATTTCATAAAAATAGAAACTAGAAATGTAAATAATTCCTTTCTGATAGGTAATAGTTTCAATAATAATAATAAATCGAAAACAATTATATTGTTCTAAAATTGAATGGATTTGTGGCGATATTTGTGAATATCGCACTTAAATTGCTATATATTTCCAATCAGAATCAGGATAATTTTGTTAAAGTTTATTTTTTTTTTTTTAATGCTTGGGGGAAAAAATGTTGTTTGTGTAGAGATTGAGGCCATTTTTCTGTTTAAGGGACTTATGCCTGAATGGAATGTCCACCATGAAGTGTTTTTGTAAGTGATCCAATCCTTTATTCACAGTAGTTTCGGTCATTTGGAAGCACAAGGACATAAAAGTCTTTATTTTATATAAAATAAATTATTTTTAAAAATGTATCAAATTGTGTCTGTTAGTTTTATCGTTAATAAAAAAAAAGAAAGAAAGAAAAAAGAAATTACTAAAAGGTTTAAAAATAAACATCAATTTTTATATCGTCCTTTTTTAGAGCAAACAGCAGGGAAACATATCTGCAATACGTTTAAAAATGTCTTTCACGTTCGCAAAAATATCGCTCAAAAACCATTTTCTCGTAAAAATAATAATAATAAACAAAACAAATTAGTTCTATTCCGAAGAATATGTGGATTGTCATATATACAAATATGAAACTAAACGATAACTTATCAAAGTAATCTATCTTCAAATTTCATCTTTTCCAAATTAATAACAAATTGGAGCTTTTACGGTATTTTATTCGAAAGCGACCATTTTCTAACAGTTTATTTTTATAAATGTAAACATAACGGCAACTGTACTTCAGTTCTGTATACATTAAATCCCGTCAATTTGTATATAAATTTCGAATGGCCACTTCTCATCACTTTACATAATTGCAGTTTTATCTCCCAAATAGCAAGGGAAAACTAGCTCTTTTTGCTTACATTTTTTTGCCAGGGTTTGTGATTTTTTAGCAGATTGAAGAATCATATCCATGCTTTGACTTATCAGACTTTTCGTTCAAATAAACCGTGTATTCCTTAAGTGTAAACTATAGTATATAAACAAAAGTTGTTGATGCTAACGTTCTGAGGAATAGGGCAGAAGCATTTGGTCTAGACAGTCGGAGCAGAAGCAAACGATGGCTTCTGATGGTCGATGTAGATCTTATATACTAGAAAAGTAGTTGTGATATTTATTTTAAAAAATTTTCCCTAGGATTTCAATTCATTGTGATCGAAGGATATTTTTAGATTTCACGAGAAGCAACAAAACGTGAAAGGATATTTCTTCGAAAAAACTTGGTGAGTTATCCGCTTTGTCTGGTTTATCTGGTTTGCCTTGCGTAAAAAAACAAGGTAAGCAGATTTCTATTTGATAAAAGTTTTGATTTCGACGTAAATTGCGAAACAATCTTTTGTCTCACAGTTGTTTTTATTTTTGTTTTCTTCTTAACTGTAGAGAAGATATTTATCTTTTGTATATATACATATAATTTTGGCCAATTCTGTTCTCAGAATAAGAACGTTCATAATTATTTTTCCTGTATTTTTCAATATCAGCGACGAATGAAGGAAAATAAAGAAGGGTGTAAAAATCAAGTAAAATTGTTTGATTTTAATGAACTTAACGATGGTATATGGGAAATATTGCCTAGACGTTTATAGTTGCTCCCCGATATTACTGAACTTAACTACAGAATATGGGAATTATTGCCTAATCATTGATAGTTACTCATTAATGTTATTAAACTTATTACCTTCATTAAGATGTCCTTTAAACGGGGGGAAAATCCTAATAGTATCTATATTAGGATTTTCCCGTCAATTCGGTATGTTTTAACATTATCCCACAGAGCTGATATTGTGCTGAAAAATGTTTAGGATGAAACAGAAAAAAGTTAGAGGGTATGCCTATCGGATTTAAAAAAAAGAAAGAAAAAAATTTCCCTCCATTTAAGGGACACCCAACCCTTCATGCCATTATATATATATATTTTTTTTTTTTTTTCCTAATTTGAAAAATGTGTCGTTTTTGAAATTACTATACTAAATTTACAAGCAGTTCTATAAACAAAACGTTTTACTATTTCAAAAATATAGTCAGAAAACTGGTTTCGCTCCTTTATGACCCAATATGCAAGAAAGGGTAAAGTAAATACCCAATTTAAGTTTATTTCCGGCTTGGATCATATCTTGACCAATATGCAAAATAGGATTAATAACGGAAATATTTCTTTTATATTTACAGTTTCTAGCATCAGAATCCCATACAAAAGAATGAATATATAAGAGTTGCAAATTTGTATAAATTATTATGGACACAATTTGAGAAAATGAAGTGATTGTTTGAGATCTAATGTGAGTTATACGATCGATCTATGTATGACTAACCATATTATTCCATTTTTATTTCACACAATAATTAAAAAAAAAAAAAAAAAAAGCGTATTATATTTGAAGTATTTACGAAGTTTATTATTGTTATTGTTATTATAATTATTGTATACATTATTGTATACAAAAACTAGTTCAATTCGTCAAACCGCTCTTCTTGCTTGAAACAATTTTACAGTGAAACTTATGGGTAGAAATTGGTCAATTGACTGATTTCGTCCTAAAATATGCATAGGGGAAGTTTTTTTTTTTTTTTTTTTTTTTTTTTAATCCGGTCACACAAAGTAATTCCGTTGCATTTTATTCTTGTACTTTCGGTAATAACAATGAAGAATAACAAACTATGTACTACTTTATCCATTTTTTTTTTTTTTTTTTTGCTATGATGCCTTTCCATATTGGAATTTATTGTGATGTCTTTACTATTAAATTTGAGGGGAGTGAACGCCTAGATATCTCAAAACTGCAACACAAACGTAAAACGCTTCGAGTTAAAGAAGATTTAAGAAAAAAAATCCTTGATATTCTTTTTTTTTTTCCTTTCTTTTCTTTTCTTTCTTTCTTTTTTTTTTTTTTTTTTTGGGGGGGGGGGGGGAGGGGGAGAAGGAGGAGGTGAGAGAAGAGAGGAATTACAATATTGCTTCATAAAACTACAATTAGAACTAAGTAAATTTAACATAATTTATAGATTAAAAAGATAGGAGCAGGGTGAAAAAAAAAAAAAAAAAAGGGAAGGATGATGAATAATTCATGTTTGTCTTTTACCATTATTTATTTACAATCATTGCATAACAAAAAATTTTCAAATGATTAGCCTAAATTAATAATTCTCTAAATTTAAAATGTTACGAGTTTTAACTCGAAAATACATATTCATTTTATGTTCATTTCAGTAGCATCATTTATGTACGTAATTTACAGTTGAATTTCGGATTAAATTAGGTTTTTAGCTTTATTGCCTAAGAAAAAATTTCCTTGTACCTCAATTTAGCTTTATAATTTACAATCAAATAATATCGGTAAATTTTAATAAAATGAGCGTATAATATAAAAATAAAATCAAGTTATAAAATTACACTTAAATTGTGGTCTTCAGGGAAATTTTCAACAGACTTTGAGCTTCTTTTAGAACTTATATCTAAGAGTTAAAAATATATACTTGCATTTCCATGTGAGTTATTGAGATAACTCAGGTGTTTTGCAACAGATTTCGTGATGAATAATTTTTATCCCATTTTTCGTATCTTGTAATACAAAATGTAGAAACTTACAAAGTAAACAGTTTTTACATATTAATTATGAAATATTTTTACTTTTTCTTCTAATTTTTCTTTTCCCTTTTCTTTTTCTTGAGTTAGTGGTTTTCGCTTTATATCGTGTTTAGGGAGAGGATTGATGTTATAAATAGTTTTGTAAAATACTGTGTCAGAGTTATAAAAATTTGTATAGGAATATATCAATAATATTATATATAAATTAAAAAAAAAAAAAAAAATCTTCTCTTGGTTTTACATTATTGTAGTTTAACAATATATTCTAAATATATTTGAGTATTACTTGCTGTATTCATCGATAATTTATTTATTTTATTTTACCTTAATTTTAAGTATTTTTATGTTTGAATACGAAAAATTTTTATTCAGTTTCAATTTTCAAACATAAAAATGTTTAAATATATATATATATCTATGAATATACAAAGTAATATCCAAATATATTTTAAATATATTGTTATAAAATTGTAAGATCGAAATAAAAAATAAAAAAAATTGTTAGTAAATAAGGAGGAGCAATTTTAAATTTTTCAAAAAATTAAAAGTTTTTATTTTTTTATTTTTTTTTATGTAAATATTTATTGAGAAATTAAATACGTATAATATTTTTTTTAGTTCAATGCAAATGTATAGAAGTTTTCATAACTGTGAAACAGTTATTTATAAAAAAAAGATTTATAACGTACACCATCTCCTCAATTTTTCACACCATTTTAAGAAAATATATAATTAATCTTTTACGGATTAGCCAAATTATTATTATTTTTTAAAAACATCCAAAATTATTATTATAACTGTTTTAAATAACATGTCAGAATGACCCGCCAGATGACTCGGAGCTTATGGTTTAAGGGGATGGTGGACTTTGAAATTCATGAAAATCGAGAAAAAAAATCGAAATTTCATTTTTCTTATATTAATCTTCTCTGATTAATTCTGCACAGTATGCGACCAATGGGATGTTTCTAAGTTAATAATTTCCAAAGTTATAGACGTTTAAAAAAATTAAAGGGCCATTTAAATGCCCTCTGAAATGTAAACAAAGAAGCGGCAAAGATTAATCATTCATATTTCATTCTATGAAATGCTCCGGGCGTCTCAGTTTTTGATTAAAATTTATGAAATTCATATCAACAATTCTTGTTACACATTAGAATAGTTATTAGTATTGATTTTACGATTTGTCCATTTTTTTTTTTTTTTTTTATTTAGATTCATTTTGCTATGAAAAAACAAGAAATTTTCATCGAAAATGGATATATTATGCAAAAAAAATTCATTAAAAATAGATTTTTTCAATGAATTCATCCAATTAATACTAACTTTTCTTAAAAATGACTTTGTAATTAATAATTTTGAAAAAATGGGAAAAAATGTTAAAAATTGGAACGCCCGGAGCATTTTTTAAAAAAATTAAAAATTTTAAATATTTTAAAATTAAAATAAAAAATAAATAATTTTTTAAATTTTTTTTTAGGTATTTAGGACATTTATGAGTCCATATATAAAAATATGAATTTTTATAAATTTGTGGCTATAATTAAAAAAAAAGTTTTGTAATGTCCACCGTCCCCTTAATACGCTAACGGCTTACTAACTGAACTATCCCGTCGATATCTGATGACCACAATTCACTAAATGGAAATTTGGAAATTTTTAGTCCACCAAAAATCTATAGTGTAAATAGATGAAATTATAAACCTAATTATTTTAAGATTTATTTTTATTATTATAATTCCTTTGATTTTTTGATTTGCATGCCAATTAATTTATAATAATAAAAAAAAAAAAAAAAAAAAAAAAAAAGAGATAAAATGCTCTATATTTAGTGATAACATAAAATCTATTGCTAAAACACAGAAACTAAGCGATGGATAATTTTTTAGGTAAAATTTTACTAATATATATACAGTCGAACCTCATTAACGTGAATCTCAAGGGGGATAAAAAAAATTTTATGTTATCAGTAGTTCATGCTATCAGTAACTATCTTCATATAATTAAATTAATCATGCTTTTGACGAGGATTGTGGAAACAGTTCATGTTAGAAGTATTTCGCGTTAACCTCGTTAACGTGAATCTCAAGGGGGATAAAAAAAAATCATGTTATGAGTAGTTCATGTTATCTTCATATAACTAAACTAATTTTAATTTTAACGGGGATTATAGAAACAGTTCATGTTAAAAGTAATTCACGTTAACAGTGTTCACGTTAACAAGGTTCGACTGTATTTATATATACCGTAAAATGTCGCAAAAGTGATTCCTCGTTTAAACGTTAACCTCTTGCTTTTTGTGGGAATTTCTTTTGTTATGAAAATACCGAATAAACGTTTTTTACACTCAGCGGTGGACTACGTCCGAATAGGAAGCATTTTCATAAAATTCACCTTAAATTGTTTTATAAAACACCGGACACTGTTATTATTTGAAAATGAAAAACGTAAGCTTCCTAAAGTCACTCAAAATTTAAAAACAGTTATTGAAAGGAGGGAGGGGAGGGGCGAGTTTCTCGGAATTTTCCGGTTAATTTAATTCCAATCAACCAAGAGTTTGCTGTATTTATTTTTATTATTATTATTATTATCACTGCAACTTAAGATACATATATGTTTTGTTTTAAAATAATTATTTATGTCACTTAATTTTAGCAGTGAAAACGCATGTCAATTTCTATATTTCTGCTAATTTTTACGGTTTATCGACCACCCTTCCAAATATATCCCATTTTACATTGAAGACTGAGAGGGCGCTTGAACGGTATTTTAGGGTGTATTAGTTTTCACATCACCATCCCTGTTCTGGTGTTTGGTGCATGTGTGTCTATTTCATCAGCCTGCAAACAATTTTAACTGACTTCAGTAATAATTTAGTTATTTTGTGGCTCAAATTCCTTGATTTAGGAGTAACGCTTAAGATATTATGTAATAAGCAGTGAAAATACAAATAATGTGAATTCAAAAATTCAAGCCATGAAAAATGTAAATTATTTTTAGAAGCTGAAAGTTGTTTTTAAAAAGGTTTAGTTGTCACATTTAAATAAACATAAATTTGAAAATTTCCCCCCAAATTATTTCAAAGAAATGAACTTCTATTTCTGACCTAAATAACTACCATTCATCTATTTTTTTTACTTTCTTGAAGGGGGAAAAAAAACTTGAATTTTTCAGAAATAGAAGTATCACCTTTCTTTAATTTTATAGAAATTTAAATAATAATAGTAATAATTGAACTTTCTAGGGGGGGAGATTCTTGAATTTTCTAGAAACAAAAATAACGCCTTTCTTTAATTTTATAGAAATTAAATAATAATAATAATTATTATTATTATTATTATTACTATTGAACTTTATGGGGAGAGGATTCTTGAATTTTCTGGAAATAAAAATAATGCCTTTCTTTAATATTATGGAAATTAAATAATAATAATTATTACTATTATTATTATTATTATTGAACTTTCTGGAGAGGGGATTCTTGAATTTTCTAGAAATAAAAATAATGCCTTTCTTTAATTTAATAGAAATTAAATAATAATAGAAAATAATTTTTTCAGAGGGGAAAATTCTTGAATTTTCTAGAAATGTAAATAACATTTTTCTTTAACTTTTAAAAAAAATATATATATAAAGAAAAAAAGTCCTTCACCTATGTAAATAAAAATAAATAAATAAAAATTCAAAATTCAAAAAACAAAAACCAAAATCAGAAATATTCATATCTGACAAATAATGTAGTGTGTACTTTTATGTTCATTTCCTAAGAAAGCTTTGGATATCGCTTTGTCTGAAAGTAATGGTTTCATAAAGATAGATTTAGTAAATAATATACTGTTTACATAGTTTTTAAAATATCGATTGATGGTTTGCAAAAAATTAGATTTCCCATATTTTCCAATTTGCAGGTGTAAAAAAATTAAGGATGCTCTATTCACAGCAGCTAGCTGAAATACTAATGTTATTTTCATGAGCAGTTTTTTTTTTTTTTTTTTTTTTTATGTGGCGATGTAATAACATTTGGATACTTTTCATCCCCTCCACGAACCATTTTGGCCAATGCAAGAAAGCTTTTTTAAAAAAGGAAACGGATGCTCGTCCCGGGAAATTTTAAGACAGCTGAAAACAAATGTATTTGTTTTATGACATACAAAACAATGTTTTTACATTTCTTTTTTCAAGGTACGCTTAAAAAATGACCGTGTAATGACATTATTGAAAAAAATCTCTCTATAGTTAGACATAGAGTGATGAAATATAATTGTTTCATTTAAACACTACTCTTTTATTTACGGAAATAAATTGAAAAATTCATTTTAATTCGCGCTCTTCAATTTTCATAAATATTTTTTGAATGCTTTCAAACTGATATATGTTATATTTATGTTTATGTTTATTATGGCATGCTCTTTATTGAAAATGATATCAAGAGCACATCTGGTTTGTGTCCAAATATTTGCAAAAAATAAACGAGATCTATAAGGTGAATAATTTTAAAGCATATTTTTATATTTTTATGCTGCGTACAACATAATGAAATTAACATATTTTACTGAGATACATATAAAAGTACTTTTTCATGTGTGATAAGGTATATTTTTGCAACAGATTGGTTGACAAGTTCCCACAAATTTTTTCAGGAACTTATAGGATATAAATGGAAATAGCTCAATATAAATTATAAGTTAAAAAAAAAAAATTTAAGTAAATTGTAATGAATGCAATCAAGTAGAATCCTGCTTGGGGTCGGGTACACGCGGTTCCCGCATTGCGAGTCTAGTACGGGCCGAGTTTGCATTAATTTTTGACACGCAGGTAAAACCACAGGTCTACCCGCAAAATATTTTTTTCTTTTCTTTCTTTCTTTCTTTCTTTTTTTTTTCCCCCGAAGAATTTTTAATGTTTTTTTTTTTTTATAAACATAAACTGTTGAATACAGAAATCAGATAACACTTCTAAGCAACATCACTCATAACATGAGTTTAACTGCAATTGCTTTAATATTAATGCTTAACATCTTAATCTTTATATGAGAAAATTATTTGCCAACTAATATTTATTTGCCTCCTTATTTTTCTATTTTTACATACTATCAAAAAATTTGGAATCGTGCTTTTTTTTTTTTTTTTTTAACTCTTAAAAAAAATTTTATATTACACACTAGAGTTTATAATTAGATTAGTAAGTTTTTATGTAATTATAATTTAAAAGATTTGTTCAGTAATATAACTGTATTTTGTGTACCAGAGTTACAATTCAATTTCTTATATAACATAAATTTACAACACTTTATTGTGGGTCTGAAGCTGCGGGTTCGGGTCGAAATTTCTTCTGCAAGTCGGGTAGGACTCTACACCAGGGGGATCAGTTTATGCTATAAATGACTTTATTTAGAAAAATAATAATTAAAAAAATATATACTAACAATTGTAAAAGAAAAAAAAAATATTATTCCAATATGAAAGAAGGAAATAATTTTAGACTACATAGATCTGTACAAAAGTAATCTTTTCGATGCTTTTCTCTCAGAAATAAATCTATAAAAATTCTTTTGTGACATTCCTTCACCTGTAGTTAAAATCTTATTATTATTTATTTATTTAAGTTTTGCTATTATACAATATAAAAAACTACACAAAAGCCACCTATTACCTCGTTTTTATTAAGAGTAAAATTAGAAATATTTTTAAAAGATTTCTCCCTTCATAGTAAAAAAAAAGTATTTTGAGGCATAATCACAGAAATAATATTCATTAAAGGTTAAACGATGTAATGGGTAAATTTTTTACATTTGAAAAATTTTTATAACCTATGCGCAATGCATGATTTATTTTATATTATATATATATTAGAAAATAAGAAACATTTTTAAAATACTTAATGATGAATTGCTAATTATATGCATTTTATAAAGAATATTGTTGTCAAAAATAATATGAATTATGCTTAGATATTATGTTATTTAAGAAACAAAATATACCAAAATTTATCTGAAAATCGGCTGAAATCAGTGCCGTGCTAAAAAACGCACTTTTTATAAACATATATTTCATTTATTTCTAAAATTTATCTCAATTTTTTAATGCTTTTTCAGAAAGCCAAAAGAGAAATTGTACGGGATGTTATTTTATTTTATTTTATTTATTATTTTTAATATAAAAATGTAATTGATTTTCGTGTAATCTAAATGAAAGTATCTATATTTAAATAATGTACACAGACTTCGCATATCATTGAATTGTTTTATATTTATCCTATAGATATAAGAAAAATGTTTACTTGTAAATGTGATAGTAATATTTTTTTTTTTTTATATTTGTGCTTTAGTTGAAAGAGAAATTGTTAAAAGTATTTTATACTAGGCATTTTTTAAGCTAAAGTTACAATTTATTTTGATGTATCATAAGTTTATGCTGTTTTATGTTTTTCTCCAATATATAATTTTCATTTAATTTCATATGGCAAGCAGATTTTTACTTGAATATACTTTAAAGTATCGTGCAACTTTGTACACTAAGGGACGAAAAGAAAAAAAAAAAAAAGCCGCATTTGGATATTTTCCTTTTCTCTTTCTGCAACAACAAATTTTACCATTTAAAAAGCAAATTTTCGAACCGATTTTATTAATTCGTCCCTCCACGTACATTTTAGGATTGAGCCCAGTGTTAAAAGCAAAATGCAATTGTCAGGAAAATTGTAATTTTAGAAGGTATTTCAAAAACGTCAAGGATAAGGTAATTAACGACGCAACAAAAAGTATTAATTTTAGAATGAAAATCAAAAAAATATTTTAATAAGTGAGATGGCTTAATAATTAAATGTTAACGAAATATTGGTGAGATGGTTTTTAGCAAGATATAAAATTTTTTGGCTGTTTAAACGAGAAATTCGGCTTTAGGCGGCCATGTTGCTCATCCAAGCGAGATGACTAAAAGTTAAAAAGTAAAGCTTAAAAAAATCTATTTGTACATGTTCATAACTTAGAAAAGATTTTTTTTTTTAAAAAAAAAAAGGATATAGCAAAATATTTTCTTCAAAAACAGTGCGGGAACAATTAAAACTAAGTACCGGTTAAAAACCAGAAGATCTGAAAAAAATAAAAATAAATAAAAAGCCATTACTAAAGGGGGGGGGGGAAGAGACAGAGAGAGAGAGGGAGGGAGAGAGAGAGGGGGAGAGAGAGAGAGAAAGATTTCAGTTGACCAAAAATTTAAAAAATATATCAGTTAATTATTGGCTGAACGGTTTTCCTCTGATGAGTCAAGTTCAGCCTATTTCGGGCTGGTGCAAAAAACTAGTAGGACGACAAAAATGTGACCAACTTAATGCAAATTACACTCTTAAAACAGTGACACATTCTCCGTACATTATGGCACTCAGGTGCAAAACTTTTCAAAGAGTCGGGCAAATTTTCCTGCTCAAGGGATCAATTAACTCGAAATAAAACGCGGCCATTATAACAGTGGCACCTGACCGACTATTTTGAAGGTATCTCAGCGTTTCCCGCAAACAGCATTTCCTATATTTTATTTCTTATATTAAAATACAACTTGTTTGTATCATATAATAAATCATAATAGAATACAAAGTATATATTTATTATATTACGTTTAAAAAGAAAGTTTTATATAGATTTTTAATAAATACTTTGTAGAATGTAATAAAGCTAATTACTAAATCGAAAATGTACATAGGTATCATTTCATCTCTTTGGTATTATGCAAATATGACAGTTTTATTTGTTTCAACCATAGTTTTGAACTTACTATAAATGAAAAAGGTACAAGTCATTTTTTCTGCAGTGCGGCTTTTTTTTTTTTTCTTTCCTTATATATCCTTTCCTTATTCCTGGTGTTCAAAATTTAAGCAACAACCTGTTTTCTCATTTTCTTCTTTTGTGCATAATTTTTAAACAAATAAACGTATGAACATAAAATTTGGATGGCACGTTCGTTATCATATCATTAACCAAATTTTATATAACTTTAACAGAAGTAAATTAAGCTAATAAATATTCATTTTTTCTCATAAATAAGCTTTAGAAAAAACGAAAAATTTTAACAATTTTAGAAAAGGAAACTTAATGAAAAATGTTCATAAGGATGCATTACTGATAGGTGAAGATGCACATGCATCCATGTGTTAGGTTAATACCGGATCTTTTTACCTGTATACACTTTTCTGTTTCTTCTTTTTTTCGCACGTGAATAACTTTCTAGAAAATATACATACATTAAAATTGCATAAAATGTTCATTATAAAACTATTTATTGACATTTTTATTATTCTGGTGATGCTCATAGTTTACAAATTATTAATTATATATACATTTTTAAAAGTATATTATAAAAGTAAAAGAAAAATTAATACAGAAAGCAAAATTGAGATTCAAAGTAACATTTCAAGGCATGTGCGTCTTTATCTATCTGTAATGCATCCTTAACACCACTTTTCATTAAGTTTTCTTTTCTAAAATTGTTGAAATTTTTCCTTTTTTCCAAAGCATAAAAAAAAAAAAAAAAATTATTAGTTTCAAAGTTATTACTCATGCTAAAATTATATAAAATTCGATTAATGGTATGATAACAAATATGCCATTTAAATTTTACGTTCGTACGTTTATTTGTTTAAAAATTGTGCGCAAAAGAAGAAAACGAAAAAACAGGTTGTTGCTTAAATTTCGAATACCAGAGTATTGAATGAAAATTTGTATATGAAATCTATCTACATATTTCGCATTTGAAAAAAAAAAAAAAAAAAGGAACTGTAAATAATTTTAATTTGATCAGAATTTACAAAGATATTGATCTCATACATTTAAGATATTTGATCTTTGAACATTTAATGTACTAAATATAAAACCATAATATGCCTTATCTACCGACGGTTACGACTAGCAAACCCATGCGAAATTTTCGCAGTTTCTTTCTTTTTTTTCTTTATTTACTTTTAAATTTTGAAACTTTGAAGTCTTATACCGATTTCCCCATCCAGTTAAAATTTGAATACATCAGAAGTTAAATTATTAACAGTTTTTGTGGGATGAAACGCTAATGACAGTTAAACAAAATCATTCAAAGAAAAGTTTCCAAAATAAAATTCAGGTTTGACGACCCAATTTTCATACTTTCTCCAGGCAAGACAGCTTTAATAAAGGACCCCTATGGCGACTTTTACATTTTTGCCGCCATGTTGGCGAGGTTCCTTTTATTTATTTATTTATTTATTTATTTTTTTTTTTTTTGTTATTATTATTTATTCATTTTGGCATAATTTTTCGTTACAAACACTTAGTATCTACTTTGATTATACTTTTTATTATTACGTTTTTCATTCAATTTATGAAAAAGTTCATATTTTGTTTATTTCTTTAAAATATTGCTGGGTTTAAAATGACGCTTGCAAGGATTGTAAAGATGCAATTTTTAAAAATAAATTTTTCTATAAAATGATCGAATCAGACAAAGTCGTCTTTTTTTTTTTTTTTTTAATTTTATTACATTACTGAACTGAGTCCACGTGCTTAAATATTACCTTAAGTAACTAAAAAATATGTTTCATGTTCATTTTTTGTCTGTTGCATAATGCAGTACATAAAAGGTTAAAGGAAACATTAACAGATTGCTTCCTTACACCTTCACACATTATTTAAGATTTATCATTGAATTCACTCCTGATGTAGAAATACAGTTATGAATTTTTTCCACTAACCTTTTAATGATATATGGAAGAGGCTTCGCATTTCTATAATGCACATTAAACATATTAAATGTATAATATGTTTCTTTACGCTCCTGCATTTTCACGATGATTCGTCAAGTATTTTTCTTGATATTTGACAAAAATCTTAAAATCAAAAGTGGGTAGGTAAGTGTACATATATTTATGTTTTTAAACTTTTTTCGTGCTAAAAAGGCTGCATATAATATATTTATAACCATATTTGAGAACATTTTTTTCGTGTTTATTGGCTTATGTACTTATGTCTATATTATATTTTTGTATGCAACAACTTACAATTCATATAATCGAAATAACTTTTTTCTTTTTATTTTTGATGTAAGTAATAGTAACAAAGCAGAAATACTCTATAACACTCATTTAACTAGTAAATATAGTCAGTTAGAGTTAATTTGGGTAACATTTAATTTCTGGAAGAATTTTTAGATGAATAGCATATCTCTCACTATAGAGAGTTTTTTCCTGTAAGTCCGTGGCTGGACTTGATTGGCTAAGAGAGATTTTCTTCTGTTTGTCTGTGTGTTGTTGCCACCAACTTTTCATACTTTAGTAATTTAAAAAATTGTCACCAGCTTTTCATACGTTAGTTAATTCAAAATATCTAATTGTCCCATCGAAAGTTAATTAAACCGACAGATTCAGATAAAATGCCCCTTTCATTTGGTAACTTATTTGTAACGAAATTTTAATTACATTTTTTAAAATTAATTAAAATGCGAAAATAATATAACCTTGTAAAAGCACGTAAAAGCTTTATATGTGGACGTATAAAATTTTAATTGTTGCTAAAAAGAAAAAAAAAAAAAAAAAAAAAAAAAAACACTTTTTTTTTTCAAACATAAAATTAAATATGTTTTCTCGCGAAAAATAAAAAATTATAAAATATTTTACTCATGCACATGAAAAAATGAAAATTGAAAATGGAGTAAAAAAACAATTTAGATAAAGTTGCACGAGAGTTTCAAAAATTAATGGAAATATAAATGAACGTTAAATAAATAAAATAGTCGTCTGCTCAATCACGTGATATTGAAAAACAAAGAATTGAATTCAGTAAATACGGAAAGGAAAGGAAAACGAAAAGAAAAGAAAAGAAACAAATAAATAAATAAATAATAACATAATGTATTTTTGTCTAAAGTGACGATAAAAATGCAAAAGTCGCCATGGGGAGCTACATTAAGGCTGTACCATGATCAGGTTTACATATTTCATTATTTATTTTTCTATATACTAACTACAATTAACTAACTCAACCACTATTATAACCACAAAAATTAACTGTCTCATGCGACAGACGTAGCCGATCATACCACATTGTAATATTATATTTGGTGTGAAATTGTTGTCATTTTATGGTTGATCGAATAAATCAAATAAATATAGAAAACAGTGTGAAAGAAAATTGGTATTCAAATATAAAATGGCTACTTCAATTTTTTCGATACTGTCCATTTCGAAACTATCATCTGATAAGCACCCAAATGGAAGCCCAATGGTAAGCTATTATCACAGGCAATAGGGATAGACATCCGAGAGTCTGCGAATGAGTGGGTCGATGCCGAAGGCAGCGGGAAACCAAAGCGAGCTTTAAAGCAATTTCACGACTTCTTTAAATTTTATTTTTGTTTGTAAAGCGATATAGATAATTTTCATTAAATATAGTGACCAGCGAAGCGAGAAACGCCTTCGTTGATTCACTACCTCCATTGATTTCATGAATTTAAAAATTGGTTCCGTTAACAAACTTTGATCTATTGGCACACAAGCAGCATCAGGCCGAGTTTTGTATATTTCGAGTTTGATTTTGAAATTTTTCCCGCATTCGGAATTCGGTTCGTTCCCGAACCGGGGCTTTGCTAGTTCAGAAATAAATTAGTAACGTATCCTTCTCTACAGCGTAACAATCGGTATAACAATACTTTTGTATATAACAGCGCAGCTGGAAAAAAAAAAAAAAATCATCTATGCCATAATGAACTTTGACTGTTTTCTTTTATTGAAATTATGCACCAAGAACACATGCAGGTGTTAATACATGATGCTTTTTTAATCATTTTGTATTTTTTCACCTCTTTTAATATAAAAAAATATAAATTTAATAGTAGATTTCTAAAATTTTTGTAAATGTCGTTCCTAAAAATGAATCTAATCAAAATTCAAGAGAAATCTAAATTAAATTGTTTACATATTACCGAGTAGTTATCAGAATTTCATCTATTGAGTACATAAAATCCTATTTAGCTTTATAATGATGATATTCAAGAATATATTAGGAAGGAAAATTATATATAAAATACATAATTAATAATATATATATATTTAATAAATATATATTTAATTATATATAAAATATAATTATGTGTAAAAATTTAGTTATTAATAAGTAAGGCAATTTTCAACACTGTGGGAACACATTAATATTTTAAATAGTAAAAAGAGACACATAAATAAATAAATAAATAAATAAATAAATAAAAACTTTTATTCTAAAATGCACTAAAAACAAATTTTGAGCTGTAGTTGAGGGCCCAGGCAGGGGCGTATCGTGAAAATTTGATTGGGAGGGGGGGGGACTCGACGTTTGGCGCCCTTTTGTATTCCTCATCTAAAAATGCCACCAGCATACTTTCAGGGATGTTGCCATCTGGGGGACCGCGGCCACAGGCCCTCTCGTCGGTTAATACATACCACTCCCCTTCTCCCTTTCGGGACTTATTCCAAAATCCATTGGGGAAGAAAAAGAAAAAAAAAAAACGCTTTAATTTGTATTTGTTTATTTTTTCTTTCATTTAGAGAATCTATATATTAATACGCAGACATGAAATTTCTCGTACGTTTTTAGCCTACTTTCAGTAAAAGGAAGGGCTTGCAAGAAGTATCGTTCAAAAGACATGATTAATGTGCTTAGCAGAAATATACGCATATATATATTCTGGTATGAGGCTAAACAAAAGTATCTTTCTTAGGACAAGAGTATTAGTTTGAGACAAAGTAGAACAATTGAAATTTTTTTTTTTTTTCCCTTTGCTAACAAGTTTAAAAGATATTACATTATAATTGAGGTAAAACATAAAACTTTCAAAATAAATTTTAGGAAATGAAAGTAGTAACTGTTGCTAAAAAAAGCAACTTCATATTTTTAGAGGGGAAAATGCCTAATCTCTCCGACAGCCGTGGCCCATGTTGGGAGCCACGGCTGGCCGTGGATTAGCCGTGGCCCTGTGGGAAGGTTTTATTATTATTTTTTTTTTTAATGATTACTCATTATCTAATATATTTTTATAATTTTCCTTTCATATTCAAAAAATTTACAATCGTTAAATTTTTTCCAAAAATTGATTTTTTTTTTTTTTTTTTTTTTTTTTTTTTTTAAATATAATTCTAAGCTAAAAAAATTTGAATTTTTAATAAGTGCATTTTCTCTTTTGCTTATAAACTTTTTTTTTTTTTTTTTTTTTTTTGGCCGCAAAATAAAATACTAAAAATTTATCAATTTTTGGAAAATGAGTATTAATACAACGTGAATTTTTACGAATGTGAAAACGGAATTAAAAAAAAAAAAAAAAAAAACATTAGATAATGAATAATTATGAAAACAAATTTTCCCATGCAATAACATGGGCCACGGCTGTCGGCGAAATTACATATTGTTCACTCTTAAGGACAAAATTAGTTACTTACTTATTTGGTATTCTTTTTTATATATTTAAACCAATTAAAAAACCTTTCTTTTTTCCCAAATCGCATCAAGTTAATATATATATATATATACGTTTAAAATAAAATTTAGACAAATCGTGTGAAAAATATTTTAAGAAATGAATGTAATAGCCATTGCTTAGGAATGCGACACAATTATCGCATGCCTTTATGTGGAAGAATAAATTTAAAAAAAAAAAAGTCCCATTGTCCTAAATTAAATCTTTTCTGCACAGAAATTTATATCTTACTTAAAAACAAAAAATAAACTTCGGTTTCTTTCTTTTTTTCTTTTTTTAATGAATTTTTAATTTTTTGCACGCATTCTTCTGTATTTAAAATTACTACCGAAGAAAGTTATTTGCATATACAATTTTTTAAAATGCAATTCAATGACTGATGATTTAGCTTATTTTCTAGATTTATTTTTCCCTATTTTCTTTTATTTGTCTAGCAAGAGAAGTGAGTGTAATTTTTTTTTCATTCGGCTGACATATTGTTTCGATATACACAGTATTCTTCGCTATCGAAATGCCTCGAAGAAGATTGACCGATGGGATTGTGAGAGGCAAATGAGATAGAGAAGTTCGTAGAGATATGCTTCATCATGTAAATAAAATTGCTGATAGCGATTATTTTTTTCTTTTTGAAGGATATAATAGCAATTACCAAGAAAGATTTTTACACGGAAATTTGAATTTCTACATTTATTATTTAAATGCTTACTAACACATACTTATTACGACATCCATTCGTTTGCTCCTAATAAATTTAGATTTCTAATTACTCATGTCAAATTTAATCCAATTTAGTGGTTATAGTGTAACCTTTTTGAAAAAAACACCTTTCATAAGCCGAATATCCTATTCAAAATACACATCTGACATTTTCACCTGCAAAACGCAGCCGAAAACTACTTTGATTCAAGTAAACAAATAAGATTTCGTAAACTGCAAAAGTTGGCGGAGCTGCTGGTATCTGGCATCCTTGGTGAAAGAAAAATCTTCAAATTATCTGGTAAACACATTTAATTCCTTTGAGAAATCATGGTTATTTTAATAAGGTATATTAAGAGAGCAATCAAGAATATGAAACAATACTTTGTATAATATATTTAAAAATCTGACTATCTAAAATTAACTGGTTTCTTTAGACAGAACACAAAAATCAAAATTCCTTTTTTACTTTCTCTTACCCATAAGGTAGAGAAAGTATTGTTTTTGGGTCAAATTTTCGAATGCGAGATTTTGTTATATTTACACGTTTTGAGGTCCCCTGAATACGAAAATCATGTTTTTAGCAAATGGTCTGTGTGTATGTCTGCGTGTGTGTGCGTCTGTTATCAGCATATCTCAAAAACAAATTATCGCAGAAAGTTCAAACTTGGCATTCTAAATGTGTATCATATAGGGATGCTACAGTAAGCTTTTCGTTAAGATCAAGCAAATGGTTCGTGTACAGGGACAATCAAGCGAATTCTAATACATTACGTCTATGGGGGAAATTGCAGGTAAGTAGAGTTTAACGTCTATAGACTGTACTAAACCAAATGAAACGAATATATATTTCTTGTAATAGAGATAGTTAGCTGGGGAAAAAATGTTGTGTATGTAGGAGCCTCGCCTCCCCCCCCCCTGGGGGGGAAGTCCCCCCTCGAGGGGAGTAAATTTTCATGATGGGTATCTTTCAAAAGAACTCGCCAATACCTTTAAAACGAATGGTTGAACCATCGATATGCAATAATTTAAAACAAAGTTATCGATTTTTTTTTACTTTTAACGAAAAAAAAAACTTAAAAAAAAAAATCGCATTTTTTTTTTTTTTTTTTAATATTGAGAATAAAATGGGCTTTTTTTAGATATTTGGTGTTGTACTACTTCTCTAATATGGAAATCGTCTGCATTATCATAAAAGATATTTTTTTTTTAATTATAATATTAATAAATTATTTTTTAAAAACAGAATTATTTTTTAATAACCAAATTAAATTCTATATAAATGTAGGTGCATTAATGAAACGGGGGGTTGAGGGGGGCGGTAGCCCCCCCTCACACAGAACTAATTATGATATAAAACTCTTCAGAAGCCTAATCTGAATTGTTTAACGCAGGTTTACATAACAGTACTCGTTATCTTACCTTTTAATCTGCAACCTGTATTTATAGTATTAAATTTCAGGGTAAGAGAAAGTCGTGTGGGTGACACACCAGATTATTATTTATTTATTTTAGTGACAAACTTCTTTCAAAGTTTAAAAATAAATAAATAAAAAAGGAGAAAATGTATTACGAAACGTAAGAAAGTATGTTATTGATAATAATAAAAAAGAAAAAAAGTTTAAAACCTAGTTATGCCATTGTGTATTAATAATGTATTTTAAAATTGAAGATTTTCATAGGCAATACAACACTAGTTTTAAGAAAATAATATTTTTTTATTAATACCTTATATTTATTTATAAATATATTTAATACTCTATAGAATTTTGGAGAATACTAAGCAATCACCCCCACTCCCCTCCCAAAAGAATTAAAAAAAAAAAAAAGCGATTATTATTCAGAAGTTTAAACATTCACTCAGCGTTATTTTATTTACATTTAAGAAAAGTCTTGAAATTGTAAGTCGATTTCAAGAGAATAAAAATTTAAAGAAGCTTTAAAAGGTTAAATAATATATGTTGAAATAAGCTATTAGTGCATTAAGAGAAAACCTATTGTTACTTTAAAATTTCTTTTCTGAATGACTTTCAGAGCGATTTACAGATATTCCAAAAATAATTTTAAAATTTTTGCTTAAATAATATTTACTTAATTAAACTTTTAAGTAAAATTTTTAACTTAAAATTCTTACTTTTGAGCTGTATTTGCTTTCTTTAATTAGTGCTAAAAATAATAAAATTACTTCAAGTATTTAAATCATTTCTCATTTTGAAAATATTTTCATATATTCCCTTCATGCTAAGATTGTTTTATTCCGAGTTTTTTTTTTTTTTTTTTTTTCCCCTTTTCTATGAGTAAAAAGTAAAATTCAAGAAAAAAACTAAGAGTTTTCTTCTTCTTCTTCTTCATTTTTTTATTTAATTATTATTATTATTATTTTAAATCGTTTATTTTATTTATTATTCTTATTATTTTATTTATTTATTTATTTATTCTGTATTTTGAAAGATTGTATTCATTGAGATAAATAGTATTCACAGTATGTTATTTAAATATGATCCCATTATTAAGTTAAAAGTATTATTTTGTGCGTCCAAATATAAATAAAATTATATAATAGTCTGGAGCATTTATATTTTGTATTTCGAAAAATTTTTCAGATTAAGAAAATGGTTTTTACAACGATATTGTATTATTTTTAAACAATTTTTGCCAATGAAAACTTGGTACAGTTGTATTAAAAGGTAATCAGTTGATAAGATATAGTCAGATGATAACTCAGTTGTATTACAGGAGTTATCTAATTTCTGTATATCTGGGAACGAAACTAAATCAACGTAGGCATTGTGCAGGGGGAAGGAGAGGTTGCCAATAGTTTCTCCAAGACATAGGGAACATAGAGAAGTATTTAAAGTATATGTTTATTTACTTTTTTAATTTGAAATTCTTTTCACTTAAACCCTTTATATTTGAAAACTTACATAATTATTAATTTTACATTTACTTAAAATGCAACCTAAACTTAGTAAAATGTTTTTTCCTACTTTTTTTACTGCGTTATTCGTATATTTTGAGCATTAATTATGTAATAAGATCAATATTTTCAAATTCTAAACATGTAAACTGACAATATATAACAGTTTTATCTTTGAAAATAAATAAATAAATAAATAAAAGAAACAGAGAAAGAAAGAAAGGATGGAAAAGAAGAAAAGAAAGGAACAGAAATAAAAAATTACATATTATTAGGCGTAAGATTGTCACTGTTATTTAGTAACAATCCTTACGCCTAATAATATGTAATTTTTTATTTTTGTTTTAATACTAAAAATTCAGTTTATTTTCATTTCATTTTTTTTTTTCTTTTAATTTAATATTCACAAATAAATAAAATCCTCAGAATTAACACCTCAGAATTAATTCTCTTTCTTTGCTTTTTTTCCTTCCTTTCTCTGTTTCTTTTATTTATTTATTTATTTCAAAGATAAAAATGTTATATATGGTCAGTTTAGATGTTTAGAATTTGAAAATATTGAACTTATTACATAATTAATGCTCAAAATATACGAATAACGTAATAAAAAAAGTAGGAAAAAACTTTTTACTTAGTTTAGGCTGAATTTTAAGTAAATGTAAAATTAATAATTATGTAAGTTTTCAATTATAACGGGTTTAAGTGAAAAGAATTTCAAATTTTAAAAGTAAATAAACATATACTACTTTTTGTACCATCATTAATTAAATTATTCTACAGAGTAACTCATAACAGAACATGCGCTAATAAAGTAATAAATATCTTATCATTCAGTTCTTGCTTTTAAATTTAAAATGTTTTTACCAAATAGTACAGGATACACAGTTGAATAAAAGCGAAGTTAAAGAAAAAAAAAAAAAAAAAGACAATAAATTGGTAATACTCTATTTGCATGCGGCTCAAGACGGAATCGAAAAATTTATTATTTTACATCATCTGTAAAATAAATTCATGTGTTAGTAGTTTCTCTCTTCGTAGTTTAAACACTAATTTACGTTGAGGACATAGCTATCAAAAGAAGACATTAAAAGAAAGGGGGGGGGATGTTGCACTGAGTTTTGTAAATAAACACTATTAAAAATGAGATGAGCTCCCTCAAATATTTTTGAGAAGATTTTTCTCAAAAATGTGGGAGCCGTTGCCTTCTCAAAAATGAGAATATTAGTAAAAATGAGTAGAATTACTGATAATTTAATTTCATGAAAAGAGTTACAATAAATGTTTTTTTTTTATAAATCCCTTGAATAATGTACACTGTTGAAACACACTTCACAAAAAAAAGCAGGGTCTTCTAAAAAATACGCAGGATTTTCTCATTTTTGATAAGTTTCATTTCTTATAATAACTCCCGCCCCCAGTAGGAACTTCTCATTTTTAAGATTTTTTTTCCTTTTTTTTTTTTTTTTTTTTCTCTCATTTAACTTTTCATTCTTGTAATATTGTAACGAAATCTCCGAGGTAAAACGTAAGGCTACGAAACCGCCTCGATCCTCGTTAAGGGAAATTGTTTAAAAATGGTTTTTGTTTAAATCTAAATTGTTTATTTTTCACGTATTCATTATGCCATTCTGTTATTAATATGTTTATATATTGTGTTATAATTGTGTTTATGTTAATTATTCAGTTAATGTCATGCAATTTCTAGACTTTTCGAATTCTCGAATATTCTGTTCTAGAAAATTCCTCAATTGTATACAATATGATGTAAAATTTGAAATGAGTAATTAAATGAGAGAAAGAAAAAAAAAATTTAAAATGAGAAGTTCTTACTCGGAGCTATTATAAGAAATGAACCTTTTCAAAAATGAATATCTGCTTATTTTTGAGAAGTTTGTTTTAACAGTGAAATATAATTCGATTGCTTTATTGATTATTATTCTTATATGTCATTGTTTATGATTGTTCATTTTTGATCAACTGTTTGTTTGTTAACTTATAAATGACAATTATAATATTAATACATTCCTTTTAAAATTTTCACCATAAAAAATAACCATTAACAAATAAAAATTTCCAAGCTCTCTTTTTTAAACAATCATTTTAATTGTTTACTAGTTGCCTTCGACGAACAGCTAGTTCGTGACCCTCGAAAAGTAGAAGCATAGCAAATTCCCGTTTGTTGGCGCCTTTGTTTCCAAAATATTCAAAGCAATCGGTTTAAGACTTCCCTAAATAAATAACACTTAGACGAATGAAGAATTTCAAATACTATAAGCAGAGTTGAGTAGAGTGAGTTTTACAGTCACGCTATAGCTACGCAGTGGACAATAGGTGACAGTTTGGGAATAAAACCTAGGAGTGGTCCGGAGACATCCCATCACAACTTTGATCGCCTGCGGAGTGAATAGCACCCCGTTTCGGTAACATCCAGAGGTAATTTTACAGAACATGGAAATCATTACAGCAACGGTGGATTTAACATGCACCACACAACTTTAATGTACACGGCGACGTCGGTCTTTGCTCGGGTGGTGTATAGAACCCGTATGCACTATACAATACCTACACTCGACGATATTCAAAGCCCGTGTTATTCCACAAGTCAAATTTGTTTTTAGAATTACTCATTATCTAATAATGTAATGTTGTTCAATTCCGTTTACAAATTCACAATTGTTAAATCTATTCTTGTTATCCAAAAAATTATTATTATTGCTATTATTATTATTATTATTATTATTTAATGGCGCAACTCTAACTACTTGAGTATTGGCCGGGGATGCGACGAAATGACGGCCATTTATGAAACGGCAGCCGTCGCGTCGTCGCTACAGCAACAGCATTAAATTTCATTTTAAAGTTTAAAAAAAAAAAAAAAAAAAAAAAAAATGTGAAAAATGTACTTAACTCTTTTTCTTAATTTACAGCTTCAAAATGAAATACTTATTTAGAATTTAAAGAATCGGTTTTCTGGAAAACAAAAACAAATTTAAGAGTTGTGAATTTTCAGAATGTGAAAACGAAATTAAAATAAATACATTCGGTAATGAATAATTCTATAGACAAATTTTCACATAGAATAATAAATGTTTTAGCTGTTGACAAAAATAAGTTTTATAAGTTTTTAAATAATGCTTTGCATGTGGATATTAAGCAATTTTATTTTAAAATTATTCTTCAGTTTTATATATATATATATATATATATATATATTCAGAAAAACACTTCAAACGGAGTCAAACTATAAGAAAATCTTTATAAAATTAACTACAGCGATAAGTAAATTTACTTTTTTTTTTTTTTTTCTGTGCTTTTCAAAGTTAATGATTAAATATGTTTTTCTTTTTTTAATATTTCTATGTGATTCAACACAGAACTATAATTTAGAAAAAATCATACGTGAATCATAGAAAGTTAAAAGCTGTAAATTTGCGTAATTAAAAAAAAAACAAAAAAAAACTAGTATTATGTGGCCACCACATGACTTTCTTCTGTATAATTTTACAGAAAATTTATTCAATGCAAATTATTTATTAAATTATCAAATTATTTTCCATTATAAATGCAGACGATTTTTATCTGACAGTATTATATTATCACTAAATGCCGAAAGATGGCAATTTTTTGCAAATCAGAAGAAATGTTTTCAGTTTTTTCATTAAAAGACAAAAAAAATCGATAACTTTGTTTTAAATTATCACAGATCTATAGTTCAACCATTCGTTTTAAAGGTATTGACGAGATCTTTCGAAAGATACCCATATTGAAAATTTACTTCCCCCCCCCCCCCCCAAGGGGGGGAAGCGATGCTCCTAGATGCACAATTTTTTATCCTAGTTTTCTACTATTATCAATGTTTCATATTAATTTTACAATCACACCATTACAATAACTCTCATTATGTACATTTATGCGAAATTCTGTCCTTGTCATGTTAAAAATTTAGAAAAAATGGTATCACAACGCCACCTGTTGAGCAATTGTTCCACAAATCTAATCAGCACCAGTTTATGTCAAGGTCCAACTAAATACCAAGTTTGGTTAAATTTCGTTCATTGGTTCGTGAGATACAGCGTCCACAAAATTTGTGATATACACACACAGAGACAGACAGACATTTTTTAAAAACAATCAAATCGTGTTCAGGGCATCTCAAAACGTGTAAATCCATCGAAAACTGGAGTTTGAAAATTTTCACGAATCCAATACTTTCTCTATATATACATACAGAGGAAAGTATAAAAAAAGGTGCTTGAAAATGGGTACATCAAATATCAATTTAAATCATAAATGCAGTAAAAATACTTCAACAAACTTAATCAAAGCTTATTATTATAAATTGGGCAACTTTATAATATGCTCTTTAATATAGCATATTTTATAGCTTATACACTATCTACCAATAAGTATTTGGACACTTTCGAATTTAGACGTTTTGACAAATAGCTAAAAAATATTCTATGGAAATCATCTTCAAACTGTGGGGGTATGAAGAACATATTATACCTCATACAATTCTGCAAAAAGTTTGGCCTGAAGAGGAAAAGGGAACCAGTAAAAAATTAAACAAATGTCAAAATGTTTTGGATCACCTTGTAAAACGCAATACTTGAAATGCGTTTTGGATGTAGCATGTGTTTATGAGGGCAATTTTTATGAGTCTACCACATATATTCATGGAGATATAGCGATTTCTTTAAAAGATTGAAAAAAAAAACTTTTTAAATTATAACTCGTAGAGTATTAAACTCAGCGAAAACTCATTTTTAGGAAACTTGTATACTTTAATAGACTTAACCTACTGCAAGCAGAATGCAAAAATTTTAAATATTTTACGGTATATGAGCAGTTAAGCTAAATAATTTTTAACTACGCATGCGCAAGATTTAGCGAAATTTCTATTGCTTAATTTAATAGCTAAATATATTGAGCTACTTATATGAAAACCCCAAACAAATATCGTGTAAATTCAAAAGGTTATGAAAGATAGAATGAACAGAATTTTAGTTCCTCTCAAAATAAGAGCTACGGGTAAACTAGGGTTTTACTCACATTTTTATTTTGATTCAATCAATGTCCAATGTCATTATAGTGTTCGTTGATTGTAAATAAATATTTATACCCATCCCCCAACCCCCTTTTTAGTTCCCCATCATACTATAGGTATGGGGAACTTAGGTAATCGTGAAAATTTTCGACCTCGGTTTTTTGACTTTTTTACACGTTTTCAGGTGTGAGGAATCCGAAAATGACAAAATTTGTATGGTGTCTGTCTGTAGGGTGTCTGTTAGTCTGTTAGTCCGTTAGTTTGTTAGTCTGTGTACACGATATCTCAAGAACAAATTGTCGCAGAGAGATCAGATCAGTTTTAAAATATTTCTTTCGACACTGGCAAGAACCCTATTCATTTGCAACATTCGATTTTAAAAACTTCGTAAGTTATTAGAAATTTACGATTTTCTTAACATGAGAGAATAGGACAAAAAATCACTTAAACGTGCATTAAATGGAAACTTTTCACTGTAAAAATGTCAGACCAGTTTTAAAATATCCGTTTTGATGCCGGAATGAACATCAGTAACTATAAATATGCTACTTTGAAAATTTCGCAAGTTATTGGAAATTTACGAATTTCTTAACATGGCAGTATAGGGCAAAATTTCACATAAACGTCAATTTTTAGCGATATTTTCATCGTAAAGATGTCAGACTACTTTTGAAATATTATTTAGGGCACTGGCATGAATATTAATGACTATGAATTTTCAAATATAAAAATTTCGTAAGTTATTTGAAATTTATGAATTTCTTAACATGGCACAAGAGAGCAAAATTTCACATAAACGTCAATTTTGAGGGATATTTTCATCGTAAAGATGTCAAACCACTTTCGAAATATTATTTAGGATACTGGCATGATTATCATAGACTATGATTTTTCCAATTTAAAAAATTCGTAAGTTATTTGGAATTTATGATTTACTTAACATGTCAGAATAAGGCAAAATTGAGCTTAAACTTCCATTTTGAGGATCATAAATACTTTAGACAACTTCAAAATTACATTTATGATATTTGCTTGAGCATGATTGAATACAAATATTCTAATAGAAAAATTTCGTAAATTATTAGTAATTTACGATTTTATCAACATAGCGAAATCGTAAATTTTTCATATAAATATATGAATTTTGAAGATTATTGCATTGGAACTAGTAGCATGAAAACTAAACAACGGAATTGACCCTGATAAAATAAATTAATAGATTAGAATAAGATAAATATATCGAAGTGAACGGTGGATAGCCTATTAGGCAGGGATTTCATTCTGTCACTGCATCAAGCTTTGGTCAAATTCATTTCTTTTAACGTGATTATAATATGTCTCGCAGTAGAAATTTATGAGAACATAAATATGATGGGAAACTGAGCAGAGTCCACCTATGCCAACTAGTTTTTTTTTTTTTTGAGAGAGAGAGAGGATCTGAAATTTCGTTTATTCTATTTCTCATGATCTTTTGAACTTACACGATATTTGTTCGGGATTTTCATATAAGTAATCTCATGGCTTACTTATAATGCATATGAAATTTTGCTAAATCTTGCGCATGCGTAGTTAAAAATTATATAGTAAAACTGCTCATATTTCGTAAGATATTTAAAACTTTTGCATTCTGATTGCACTAGGTTGTGTCTAATGTAGCAGGCCAAATTTCCTAAAAATAGCTTTTTACAAATTCTAATACCCTACGTGTTATAATTAAAAAAGTGGTATTTTTTATTTACAGTCGAACCTCGTTAACGTGAACTATTCCCCCCCCCCTCCCCCCCAAAAAAAAATAAAATAAATAAAGATTAGTTATATTATATGAAGATTAGTTACTGATAGCATGAACTACTGATAACACGAACAAGTCTTTTATCTCACTAGAGATTCACGTTAACGAGGTTCGACTGTATTTATTTTATTTTATTCAGGACAAAACTTTTGCTTAAATATATGAGGTATAACATGTTCTTCATATTCCCAGTGTAGCTTGAAAATTTTATTTGCAAGTTACAAGAAATATCAATCATAAAAACGAAAACAGAATATTTGTTTTAATTTTTCATAATAATAAAGACAATTTTTGTCAGTTTAGTATAATAACAGAAAATAGTAATATAGCGCCGAGAACACATAAATTTCAAACAATTGAATGTACTATCTAAAAATAAAATAAACGAGAAAACTTGTTTTTGATTACGATAGTACAACATTTATATTTACTAAGGATATTCACATTTCAAAAGATATTACATTTTTTAAAATTACCGATATTTTATTTTTTATATAAACAAAACATAACAAGAAAAGAAAGAATAAAATTTAAGTTCTATCCTAAACATAATGGTGATGTTTTTTTTTTTTTTTTCTATTTGAAAGAACTAGCCCTCTCGTCCTTGAAAATTAATAATTAAATAAATAATTAAACAAGAAAAAAAAGGAAAATATAGTCCCATGTTTTAAAAATCTAACTTTTGAAATTGTAAACATTTTATATAAATACAAATAAGCTTTAAACTTAATTTCTGTAATTTTTTTTTAAATTTAATTATTCTTTAATATGTCAGCAGCAATAAAACTATTCTATATCATGAAGTACAATATTTATTTTTCATGCATTATATTATTATTATATAACTAAAGTTATTTTGTATACGCTTTGCATAAAATCAATGATAGTGGGAAAATTATTGTACTAAATTCTCCGCAATTAACATATACACAAATTACTTGAACACCCCCCCCCCCCACACACACACAAAAAAAAAAAAAAATATATTAAAAAAAAATAAAAAATAAAATGCATTATTAACATTTAAATATACGTAGGAAAGTTTTTATCGAACGAGAAAACACAGGTATGGTTTTTGATAGGTTCCAAAATACACTTTAATGAAATTATATTTGCTGATTCGTTATTATATTTATTATTTATTTATTTTGCGTTAGAATCTATAAAATTTGATTTAAAAACCTGTTAGATGATTCTGCTTAGGGAAAAAAGTATATAGTATTGCAAATAAGTCATTTCATAATAAAATAAATATTTTCGTTTCATGCGTAAATTGGTAAATAATAATAATAAAATTAATAATAACAATGTATCTAATAAGCTCTGCAATTTAATTATAGAAATATGAAGATTTAAAAAAAAAAAAAAAAAAACTCTATTTTAATTACGCATTTGCATGCAATTGTAGCATAATTGTTTAAAATTATATTTGTAAATTACATACCTGGTGATTGTACTTCAGAAGAATCATTGGAGAGGAGTCTCGGACAAACTTGTTCTGAACCTGTTGGAGTGAAATTAGTTTCGTTGGGGGTACTCGGTGCAAGAGTATTTGGTGACAAAGACCCCGTTGCGCTACTCGCCGGGCTAAGGGGCGATTGCTTTATGTATTGTTCGGCCGAGTTCACTCCGCACATTCCCGGCCATGAGCTGCCGATATCAGGCTGCGAGTTACCGTACATGATTGCCGGAGGTGCTGTAGTTGCAATACCACCGAAGTCCGAGCCATTCGCTTGGGAATTCATGGGAGAAACGGAATTAATTGCAGCTGACGTTGCTACGGAACAATTAGTCATGTAAAGATTATTGCCTTGCATTCCAACAGATGAAAAATTTAATGCGGGACTATTGTTTGGTAACGGATAACTGCAATGAGGAGGACCTGCACTAATCATCATTTGTTCAGCACTAAAATAATTCTGTAATCCTGCCATGTTAGCACCATTAGATCCTGCTGGCATATTTGGGTTTTGTTGCCCCATGCCATCATATCCTAGCAGTCCACCTGCAGGTCCATTCGAAAAATAATAAGGATGGAAAGGCATACCGCGATTTCTCCTGACTGCAATTCTAGGGTTCCTTTTTCCAAGCAGTTCATCCGCATCAGTTTGGTAAGGTTGAAGGTAATTTGCTATTGCATTTTCTGTCAGAGGCCCACAAGCTAGATTACCTTGATTCATCATTTCGTAGCCCATGACAGGTGGACTAGGAACTCCTTGGTAATACATAGAATATCTTTGCATATCTGAACATTTCCTTCTAAACCCTCTAGGCCTTCTTTTTGTTGATCCATCTTGAAATACTATGAGGCTAGCAGGGTCTACTGTCCAATAATGTCCTTTTCCTGGTTTCCCTAATCCTTTGGGCATTTTTCTAAAACAGTCATTCAGAGATAAATTGTGCCTAATTGAATTTTTCCAGCCTGTGTATTCCCCTCTGAAAAATGAAAATTTTTGTTGCAAAAATTGATATATTTCATTAAGCGTTAATTGTTTGGTTGGTGAGCTTTGGATGGCCATCACTATAAGGGCAATATATGAATATGGAGGCTTTTCTAGTCTTCTCATACCAGCACCAACTTTTTTAGGCGAATTACTATCTTTTTCCTTATTATCATCAGTTTTATCAGCTTCATCTGGTGAACTCTTATTATCACTGCATAAATCTTCTTTGGTTTCAATAGAGTCACTAGTATTTTTATTTTTCATGTCTAGATTTATACCCACTGTGTTTGCATTGTTTTCGCTACCATGTGGATAATATCTAGGTTTCTTAATGTGACTGTACGCAGCAGCATCTTCTATTTCATCCCACGATCTTTTGTTCAGTAAATTTCTTTGAGCGAATGGTGAAGGGTTAAATTTTTCTTGGCCAATACCTTGTTCTTGATCAAAACATGGGGTGTTTAATTGTTGCGGATAAATGCTATTGAACGTCCTTTCTGCATTGTATCTATTATTTCCCATAGCAGATTGTTCTGAACATGACGATAATCGTTCATGATTTTCTAATTGTGCCATGTAATCCTGAACTACTAGATTTGCTGCAAGAGAATGGTTTTCGAAACTTAAATCTTCAATTTTACATTTTGGAGTTTCCATTCTGTACTGCATATGTTGTTCTTCAAGTTTCATTATGAAGAAATATAAAATACAGAAAATTCTAATAATTTTCAAAACGTAAACAATCTTTGTTTACCTTGGGCGAATTATATTTGTCTTCGCGTTAAAAGTAAATACTTATATTCAAAAATATAAGTTAACTTCTAAATACATCTTCATATTACTAGTCGATAAAAATTTAGTAAAAGTATTGAAAAATAAACGTTCACTCATTAACATAAGTAAACTTTCGAAATAAGCAAAAATCAGGAAGTTTTTCAAAATTCCATACGCAAGTTGAAAATTACTTGATGCATTTCTCAATTCTGAACAAATAAATAAATTTTTCACAGTTACGTAAATTAACGATTTCAAAAACAGAACTTAAAGACTGAAGGGATTAAAATCAAGAAAAAAACATCATCCAAGAAATGTGCAAATAATCAATTAGTATGTAAATATAACGACAGTGAAACATAGGAGAGATTTAGCCGCAAGCTCCCATGCCAGTCGAAACGTCAATATGCAGAACGCATGGATCTCAACGTGACCAAATTGCTTGGAGCAACGAATGGGGTGATGGTTTGAGTTGAACTGGATACGACGTGTAGTAGTATCGGTCCACCCCCTCTGTCCTCTCCCCTTCCTACCTCCTCCGCCGAAGTTCCAAAGTTCTGCCTCCGCCGGACTCTTCTCTTCTCTATCTTTTTTTTTTTTTTCTCTCTCAGGCCAACTCTTCTTTCTGATCTGATACGAGTGCGCTTTCGCCGGCTTTGAGGAGAACTTGTGTTACGCGCCTCGTCGTGGCTTTCAAATACAAATAAATATATCGAAGTGGCTACGATTTTTTGATATATAGAGCGCGAACTTGTTGATGACTATTTAGAAGTCAGTAACTTAAAAATAATTAAACAAATCTTCATGGATAGATAAAATTAAGGAAAATTAAATACAAGCTGACAAATAAATAAAAACACTCTTTCCCAAGGTCATTTGGAAGTGTGTTTTAGGAATTAAATAAAATATGTTCCGTTTTCCACAAGCTTTAATTCTGGATTATAAGTTAATTAATTTACAGATTAGATGTAATCTGATGCAGTTGCTTTCATTTATATCATACGTAGTACTCGGAATTGTTATGTCAATTTTGCTTTTTCCGGATTTTTTTTTTTTTTTTTTTTACACTTTCAGTTAAAAAGATAATTCCAGAATGCAGCATTAAAATAAATTTCTTTTTCTTTTTTTCGAAATTTATTATTATTATTATTCATTTCATCAAATAGAATTTGCGAAATTAGACTTATTTTACTATCGCGAATTATCTATTTATTTACTTATTATTTTACAAGAAAGTCGGGTATGTATTTTCAGTTAAAAATAACTGTGCTTTTGAATGTGAAATACTCCATAAACGACAAAATCTATGTTATATATATATGTACATATTATTGGGGGGGGGGGGATTAATTATCAGAAATATAATTTAATTGTGGCTTTTATTTATTCATTTATTACTTACTTCCATTACCCGCCTACCGTAGGTAATGGAAGTATTGTATTCGGTCCAAAAATTCGATGTCGAGTTTTCACCCGGTTTATATATTTTAAGGCCTCCTGAGTCCAAAAAAGTAGTTTTTGGCAATTGGTCAGTGTGTGTGTGTGTATGTGTTTGGGGAATCTTCTGACTATCATATCTCCGAAACTAATAAAGATAGAGCTACGAAACTTCAGAATTAAGACAGAACTAGTGTACAGATGAATTTTCGAAATTTTGGTGAAAATTGAGAAAACCGGAAGTGGGACCGTAAGTCCGTATCTCGAAAACGGCTCTAATGATTTTCTTCAAATTTGCTTCATAAACACTCCATTAGATGTCCTTTCGAATGATATAGTTGGTTAGTTCAGGAAAATTGATAGGCGCCCTGTATAAATAGCTCGATTCCAGGTCTCGCAAGTGCGTTTTTTTAAAAACGGGTGTACGAATTTTTTTCAAACTCGTCATATTAGCTCCCTTTTAAATATCTTTTTGTATGTAATTATTGTTTTCCGGTCAATAATTGAGTAAGCCAAGTTTTGGTAAAAGTTGGCGTCTCAAAAACGGTTAAAATTGTTACATAAGTCCATTTTAGATATCCTTCCTCATGTATTACGTGATTAATACAGAAAAATTAACAGTCAACCTGCTTGAGTAGGTCAGTTTTAAATCTCGGAAATTGGTGTTTCAATAAAGAACTATACCATTTTTTTTTTCTTTTTAACTCGCTATGTAAAATCTGTTTTACATGTTTATATATCAGCTTTCTCTTATAGGAAATTTGTTAGGTGTCTACATCGTTAGGTCAATTTTATGTCTTCTGATCACATTTTTAAAAATTGCATCTAATACGTGAAATAGTGAGTAATGGAAGTCGTCTGGTTGCTTCACACCATATTTTTGTATTTATTTTCTTTTCATTTCAGATTTGGGTTTAAAAAACTGCTTTGGCTCTTTTTTTTTTTTACATTTAAGGTTTATTAGACGGGATTGTTAGTACAAAGTGGATTCCCAGTCACTGTGAACATCTGCGAGTGAAATGGGGTTCGAACCCAGCACCAAATGAACAAAGCGCTAACCGTTTGGCTACCAGGTGTCTTCACTTCTGACTTTGAAACAATTTGCTATAGGCTACAGTTATTTAATCAATGGCTTTAAGCAGAATTTTCCTGTTAGGGTAGAATGTAGTCTAACTCATTTAAAATTTTAGTTCAGGAAAATTTCCATATTATTGAAGATTTTCACTGCTGCAAAGAATTTTGTTGAAATAGTTTTTTCACTGCATAAACATTTTTTGTTGAAATAGTTTCTGTATAAGTCAAAGTAAAGTTTAACCTTAAAAGAAAAAGAAAAAAAAAAAAAAAATGGAAAAGAAAGTTACAAATAAATATTAATTAAAAAATATTTTAATTAAATTTACGACGATTACTGAAGCATTTAATTATTTTTTAAGTAATATTAATTAGAAGTTAGAAGAAATCTTTATAAAATACTGAAAACAGCAGGAAAGATCAGCCATGTTGTTCAGTGTAATGTGCTTTTTGTCAATCATTAATATTCGGATTAAATGATTGAAGAAATCAACGATTAAAACTAGTTAGATTGGCACTTAAGTCATTTTTACTTTCCGAACACTATAGTGAGGAAAGTATTGTAATTATGTCAAAAATCCGAATTCGAGATTTTGATGTTTCTATACGTTTCGAGGTCCAATGAGTCCGTTTTCACTATTTTTGCGATGATGTATGTATGTGTGTGTGTATGTATGTGTGTATGTATGTGTGTATGTATATGTGTATGTATGTGCGTATGTCTGTGAGTGAACACGCTAGCGTCTAAACGCTTTGTTCGAATAAGCTGAAAGTTGGTACGTATATTGTAAGTCACCATAGTACGAACCCTATAGATTTTGGTGAATCTAGCTCTTATAGTTTTTTTACAGGGACACAAAGAAAAATTCTCTATCATTATGGCCTATATGGGACCAAAATCTTAAAAGTGCAATAGCATGTAAATGCCCCATTCAATTGAGCAAAAAATTTATACACATATTATAGGTCACAGATACTCAATCTATATAGATTTTGGAGAATCTAACACTTATAGTTTTTTTTTACAGGTTATACAAAGAAAAATTCTTTATCATTATGGCCTATGGGGCAAAATTTTTAAAAGTGCGATAGCATCTAAACGCCTTATTCAGTTGAGCTGAAAATTTATATGAATATTATAAATCACTGTTGCACTAACTATAAGCATTTTGGTGAATCTAGCATTTATAGGTTTTTACAGGGACACAACTAAAAATTCTTTATCATTAGGATCTATGGGCTCAAAGTTCAGTAGCGTTCAATAAAACATCGTTTAATGTATGGAGTAAAATACTCAAACACTCTATCAGGGTTTTCTCTCTTTTGTTTGTTTAACAACTCCTCTTTCTTTACTTTATCTACAAAACTGTTAATTACTCAATGTTCGGAAAGTCGAGTGGAGTCACTCCAGATTTTTTATTTAATTATTTATTGTTGGTGGTTCTCCATTGAGTTTCATGGGATTTGGTTACCGGAGACGGGAAAAAATGTAAGGGGAGGTGTGTAGAGCACAAGATGACTAGCTTTTGCTGATGACTACCAATTCTTTAAAAGGAATGTGTTGGCCTCACACTGATAAGTCTGAAGATGCCGATAATGCCGAGCTGGAAAAGTGATCTTACTGCCCTAAAAATACTCAATATAAAAGTGGTAGCAAGTGTGGAGATAAGCGAAGTTTACCTATAATATAGGTAAACTTAATTATAGGTAAACTTAATTATTAATGATCAATTCTAGAAACAATAAAGCAATATAAGTGCTCAATATTTCTCACATATGTAATTATTTGTAGACTTTATTGCTGAACTTCATGAATCATTTATTTCTCCTCAATTAAATTAAATATTTATATGTCATATCTATACCAAATGTGTAAACATGGGGAAAAAATGAATAGATTTTTCAGGTAGGAAAAATTTTCTCAAATCAATGTATGTATATATATAATTTCAATCTGGTTGGATTTTAATATAATCTAGTAGTATTTTAAATTCAGTATGTTTTTTTTTTCTTTCTCTCTCATATTATTTGCAATAAGAAGAAAGCCTAGATACTGCAAATTTTCCACTTTATTTGCTCCTTCTCTTTCCAACAATTACTGTGTTATCAATATTCTATTTACGGCATAAATTATGTCGTATACAAAGAAAGTCTCCCTAATTTTCATTCTCAAAGGTTGGCAGCTATGCTATATTGTATTGTACACCCTATTGTATTGTATTGTACACCCTATTTGCGCCGTAACTAAATGTTTTCCTTCTGATTTCTTTATCTCTCATAAAAGTTTATTGAACGATTTATGTAAAACCATTTGTTGTTTTTATATAGCTATTTACTTTCAACCAATTTCTATTAAACAATGATTAGTTCATATGTCCTCGTTGAACTTTTAATCTAATTTCATCCAGGCTCCCATCATTCTATGAAAATTAAATGAATTGTACATTATTCAGTTCAAAGATCAGCTTTATCCGCCACAAAGTGAATTGCACTACAAGGTCACAGTATTATTTAAAGTACAAAGATGAATTTAGGAGTAAGAGGGGGGAAGAAGAAGCCTGCAAAACAAAACTAAAATACGCACTCTTCTAAATATAATAAAAACAAATAAGTGAAAACACTTCAGTAAAATTTTGTATCTTCTCCTCTCCCCTTACAAAATTAAAAAAAAACAAAAATGGAGAAGAGTAAGGGAAAATATACATATATTACTCTTAAATATTGGAACGCCTCCTAGTCGATTTACAATTTGCTTTAATCTTCCTTTTTCTTTTAATTATTCGTTTAAATTTAATATCTAAACGTAAAATATTTTACTTTAAGCAAATATTTGCTAATTCTTGTCTTTTTTTTTTTTTTTTTTTTTTTTTTTGGTTTCAAATCAAACAACAATAATGATAATAATATAGTGAAACCTCTCAAGTTGGACACCCCAATAAGTTAGACACCCCTCTAAGTTGGACGCTTTTTCTCGGAACGGAATGTATCCATTAACATTATGTCTAACCCCTATAAGTTGGACACCTCTCTAAGTTGGACACTTTTTCTTGGAACCGTAGGTGTCCAACTTAGAGAGGTTGTAATAAATTATAAAAGAAAAATAAAATAAAAAACATGTAATATTATTATTATTATTTATCTGAATTATATTTTAGTTATTATTACATAACATTCATTTTAAGCAAACAACTGATTATTTAAACCAATCGCATTTTTAAATCAAATATTAATTACGAAGAAGATAAAAATAATGTAAGAAATAAAGTGAAAGAATGTAAAATTGTTAATTTTAATATCATTTTAATTTATTTTAATTTTCATTTCAGAGCCCTCATAATTAACTATTGCTAATTCGAATCAATCGCTCTTCCAACTTGATACTACTACTGCTACTATTATTACTATTACTAATAATAATTAATTAATTAATAAAAAGCAAAAAGTAAATGTTACATTATTAATTTCGTTTCTTTAGATGCATCTTTAATTTTCATTTCATAAATTCACTTTAATTTCTAAAATATGAAACAATCGCGTTTTCAAATAGTAATAATAATAATAATAATAATAATAATATAATAAGTAAATAAATAAAAGAGTACACGTGACTTATTTTATTTGACTGATTTAATTTGATTTAATTTTTAAAAGATATATATGGATAAAAAAATATATATATAAAGTCTGGTGTGTCACTCACACAACTTTCACTTACCCTTAAATTTAATATTACAAATACAGATCGGAGATTAAGAGGTAAGGAATATTGTTATGTAAATCTATGTTAAAATAATTCAAATTAGGCTCCGAAAAAGCTTTATTTGACAAATAATTCTATGTGAGGGGGGCTATTGTCCCTTCAACCCCCCCGTTTCATTGTTGTACCTACATTTATTTTAGTCCCTACATTTATTTACTCCCTTTTTTTATTCTTCTATTTTTATCACTTCTGCACTTTGTCATACACGACAACAACAACAACACCTACATTTATATTGAATTAAAATCTGTTATTAAATTCAAAAGTTCATTTAAAATTATTCAGGCAATTTTCACACGCAATATTCCTTGAAACTTATTTTGATCAAACTTTTCTAGTAACAAACATATTAACTTCAAAATACAACATTTGAATCGCCCAAAATTATTTGTTTTTAATTTACTCTAAATGACACAGACAAAGATCAAGCTTTAAAAACTTGACTTCGGTATTCGGGGGAAGCCTCCAAACGTGTAAATAATAATTATTAAAAAAAAAAAAACAAAAAAAAAACAAGCAGTGACTAATTAGCTTAAACAAATACATTATTAACCATATGGCCATGAGGAATTAAATTCAATTCTTGGGCAGCTTTCCTGGACATGGTAAAATACTACAGTGAAGCACTTCCACTAACAAAAAAAAAAAAAAAATTATGGCTTACATATTGGCAGCCCTGTATATCTTCTAAAGATTATGTACACACCATATGGTGCACATAAATATAATCTTATATTAATAACACACGCACAATCAGAAATACACTGCCATCAATTAGAGGTCAAGACTCACGGTCGCCACTCGCCACGTGGCGACTTAATTTGAAAAAGTGGCGATCATAAAAAAAATTCGTATGGTTGCCATTTTTTCCGAGAATTCGCGAAAATATTTCTTCAGTTTTTAAAAAAATCGCGGATATCGATCGTTAAAAAAAAAAAATCCCATTAACGATCGGCGATTGTTAATGGGATTTCGATGATAATCGCGCCTTCCGATTTCCAATCTTTCTCCATCCACAACATAAATGTCAATACTCATTTAAAACTTACTTGCTTTATGAGATTCTAGAACCTAGAAAGAAATAGAATTGTTAAATATTTCTTGTTTGTGTAATTATTTTTTGCCTCTCTCCCCCTTTTTTTTTATTTCCAACTAGCGATCGCCAATCAAATGTTCTGCAGTTGTTTCTCAGTCTTTCTTCATCCATAATATAAATGGCAATATTCATTTTTCACTTGCTTTATTAGATTCTATAAGTAGAATTGAGAATTTAATATTTTTTATTAATGTAATTATTTTTTTAATTCCCCCCCCCCCCCCTCCTTTCCCCATCTCTTGATAGTGATAAATGATCAATTCTAGAAACAACAAAGCGACAGAAGTGCTCAATAACTTGATGAATATATTTATATTTCCTCAATTAAATTATATATTTATATTTCATATCTATACCAAATGTGTAAACAGGAGGGAGGGAGGATGGAAAACAGATTTTTAGGTACGAAATTTTTTTCTAAATCAGTTTAAGAAAATTAATGCTCAGTTGATCTCATATGTGTTTAAAACTGATAATTAAATACTATATATATATATTAATGTATGATTAATGTACATACATAAAAATTTTATTCTATATATGTTTGAAAAATTTGTTTTTCTGATGGTTTGAAATTTTTATAAGGTTTTATGTGGATATAAAAGTAACTGCAGTTATATTAAAGAATTTTTTTGTGTTAATGAAATAATCCTGAAAATGTTTAAAGTAGATAAAAGCTATATATAACTGTTTAGGTAGTCAATTTATTGAAAGTGATGCTAATAATGTCCATCCAACCAATCATGTTTACAGAAAATTTTCAGCAAATTTCTAATTTTAGCAATCAAATGCCAGTTAATAAAATTAAACCTCTGATAATAGGCTAGTACAGATTCTTTGCCTCCCCACCCCCTCCTGAGACTCAAAATAATTTTGTTTTCCTCTAATTCTGATCATAATTATTTTCCATTTGCAGATGGAAGTGCCAGACTAAGTGAAATTTATTAAATGAATCAAATTTTTGTATTTCTTTAGCAATGGGACATAAAATAAATATTCTTGTAAAACACAAATTGTGTATGAGAAATCACATTGTCAGATCATATCATTATAGTCTGCTGTTTTCCATAGCGAAATGCATATATTAGCATACTTGCCAACTTTTACTCTTTTCCCGGAAGACTTCCGTTTTTGTAACGTATCTTCCTTTCTTCTGGACAGATGATGAAATCTTCCGTTTTCAAAAAAGTCGCGGATATCGTTCGTTTTAAAAAGAAAACCCAAATGTTCTACGAAAACTCCTGATTTCCAATCTTTCTCCATTCATAACATAAATGTCAATATTAATTTCAAACTTGCTTTATGAGATTCTTGTACATCTAAAGAAATAGAATTGTTAAATATTTCTTGCTGATGTAATTTTTTGCCCCCCCCCCCCCTTCATTTATCTCTCCTTCTTTTTCTTTATTTTTTTATTGGCAGAAATATACACATATTATATATGCACGTTTATTGTATTATTAAATGACTAATAATACAATAGTCATTTAATAATAATGACTATTGTATTATTATTAAAATAATACAATAAAGAGCACTATTTCTTAATTTAACTTTCCGACCATATCATTTGTGTTTTTATGCACACACACTTATATATATATATATGTAGAATCTTGGCTGGGTATCTAGAGGTGGGGCAATGATGAGTAGAATTCAATTGGACAGCACTTTATTTGAAGTATGGACGAAACATTCATAACATAAAATACACAAAAAGAGTAATATAATAATAGCAGAATTTCCATCAATAACCATTTGCTGGTTTCGAGGCTTAACACATAGAACAAGCTCTCTTCATCAGAATTACTGTAACAAAACATTTAAGCACCTACTCATAATTCACAATAGTACCTACGCGCACTATTTTAAATATGTTAGATTGAGGTATTGAGCCCTCCATGGCTCTACCCAACTATTATGATCATTCTGTGCTCAAATTAGGACTAAATGACCACATCAGCCTTCGCGCTGACGGTCTCAACCGGTCTCCACTGTAGCCAGATCTAAACTATCTTCCGTTTGTCCTCTCGTCGAAAGATGAGCATCGGAGGCAGCGCCATCTGTTGTCTGTATGAGGAACTTCCCATATATATATATATATATATATATATATATATATATTATGTGTATGAATCCGATGTATAACGACGACGACTCATAAGTGGCCACTGAGTTCCTGATGTCCAGTGGTCACTGGCCACTTCTAAAAATTTTAAGTCTTGACCTCTACCATCAATTTTCTAGTATTGTCGCACTATAATCTAGTTCTTTTGTGTAGCCCTGCAAACGAACAGTAAATGATTTCCATACCATATTCTACATAAAACTTGTTTTTACACATATAAAAAATACATATTCATTTCATTTGGTTTAGCGCAGTCAAAAGATGTTAAATTCTACTTACCTGCAATTTATTCCCCCATTAACATAATGTATTTGAATTCATAACAGGCACACACACACAGACCAACCACTAAAAACACGAATTGTATTCAGGGGACCTTAAAACGTGTAAATATAACAAAACTTGAATTTCGTAAAAATGACCCAAAAACAATAGTTTCTCTACCTTATGGGTAAGAGAAAGTAAAAATCGAGTTTCGATTTAAGTAATTTGTATGAGCCAAAGTTTTTGTATTTGAAATGACAAACAAGCACATAATAATAATAATAAAAATAATAATAATAATAAATAAGTAAACAAATACACATGTCGTTATTTTATTTATTTATTTTGATTTGATTAAAAAAAAAGAAAGAAAACCATGTTTCGATTTCAGAAGGAATTTGTATGAGCCAAAGTTTTTGTATTTGAAATAATAAACTAGCACATAATAATAATAATAATAATAATAATAATAATAATAATAATAATAATAATAATAATAATAATAATAAATAAATAAATACACATGAAGTTATTTTATTTATTTATTTTGATTTGATTAAAAAAAAGAAAGAAAATCATGTTTCGATTTCAGAAGGAATTTGTATGAGCCAAAGTTTTTGTATTTGAAATAATAAACTAGCACATAATAATAATAATAATAATAATAATAATAGTAATAATAATAGTAATAATAAATAATAAATACACATGACGTTATTTTATTTATTTATTTTGATTTGATTAAAAAAAAGAAAGAAAACCATGTTTCGATTTCAGAAGGAATTTGTATGAGCCAAAGTTTTTGTATTTGAAATAATAAACTAGCACATAATAATAATAATAATAATAATAATAATAATAATAATAATAATAGCAATAATAAATAAATAAATACACATGACGTTATTTTATTTATTTATTTTGATTTGATTAAAAAAAAGAAAGAAAACCATGTTTCGATTTCAGAAGGAATTTGTATGAGCCAAAGTTTTTGTATTTGAAATAATAAACTAGCACATAATAATAATAATAATAATAATAATAATAATAATAGTAATAATAAATAAATAAATACACATGACGTTACTTTATTTATTTATTTTGATTTGATTAAAAAAAAGAAAGAAAACCATGTTTCGATTTCAGAAGGAATTTGTATGAGCCAAAGTTTTTGTATTTGAAATAATAAACTAGCACATAATAATAATAATAATAATAATAATAATAATAATAATAATAATAAATAAGTAAAGAAATACACATGTCGTTATTTTATTTATTTATTTTGATTTGATTAAAAAAAAAGAAAGAAAACCATGTTTCGATTTCAGAAGGAATTTGTATGAGCCAAAGTTTTTGTATTTGAAATAATAAACTAGCACATAATAATAATAATAATAATAATAATAATAATAATAATAATAAATAAATAAATAAATACACATGACGTTATTTTATTTATTTATTTTGATTTGATTAAAAAAAAGAGAAAATCATGTTTCGATTTCAGAAGGAATTTGTATGAGCCAAAGTTTTTGTATTTGAAATAATAAACTAGCACATAATAATAATAATAATAATAATAATAATAATAATAATAACAATAACAATAATAATAATAGTAATAATAAATAAATAAATACACATGACGTTATTTTATTTATTTATTTTGATTTGATTAAAAAAAAGAAAGAAAACCATGTTTCGATTTCAGAAGGAATTTGTATGAGCCAAAATTTTTGTATTTGAAATAATAAACTAGCACATAATAATAATAATAATAATAATAATAATAATAATAGTAATAATAAATAAATGAATACACATGACGTTATCGTATTTATTTATTTTGATTTGATTAAAAAAAAGAAATAAAACCATGTTTCGATTTCAGAAGGAATTTGTATGAGCCAAAGTTTTTGTATTTGAAATAATAAACTAGCACATAATAATAATAATAATAATAATAATAATAATAATAACAATAATAATAATAGTAATAATAAATAAATAAATACACATGTCGTTATTTTATTTATTTATTTTGATTTGATAAAAAAAAGAAAGAAAATCATGTTTCGATTCCAGAAGGAATTTGTATGAGCCAAAGTTTTTGTATTTGAAATAATAAACTAGCACATAATAATAATAATAATAATAACAATATAATAATAGTAATAATAAATAAATAAATACACATGACGTTATTTTATTTATTTATTTTGATTTGATTAAAAAAAAGAAAGAAAATCATGTTTCGATTTCAGAAGTAATTTGTATGAGCCAAAGTTTTTGTATTTGAAATAATAAACTAGCACATAATAATAATAATAATAATAACAATAATAATAACATACGTGATGTTATTTATTTTACTCATTTGTTTTGATTTTATTTGTCTTTTTTTTTTTGTTTTTCTTCATAAGAAAGAAAGAAATAAAACCATGAATATAAACTTTTAGTGAAAGTCGTGCAACAGACGGCGGTAATTTTTTTTTTTTTTTTTTTTTTTTTTTTTTAACATGGCAGTATATGACAAATTTTTTTTTTTATAAATGTGCATAATGAGAATTACTTTGAAAGAATTATTATGAAATTAAAAATAATTACCTATAATAGTAATAGTTAACTACGGAAATATTTATGTATATGTAGGAGCATCTCTTTTAGAAGAGAACTCGACTACGCATTTAAAAGGAATGGTTAAACCATAGATCTGTAATACTTGAAACAAAGTTATTATTATTATTATTATTATTATTTAACTTCATCAAAATAAATAAATAAATAAATAAAATCAATAAACAAAAAGAAAGAAAGAAAGAAAGAAAAATGCATCTTCTAAGACGTTGTGTGTGAATCTTAAAATTGGCTACCTTTTCAAATTTAGTGTTATAATTCTCAGAGATGAAAATCGTTTACATTCATTATGGAAATAATTTTAGTTGATAATAATTTTAATAAATGATTTGTACTCCTTGAATTCGTATAGTAAAATATATCTATATAACGTATAGTAAAATATAAGAACTTTTAACAGTAGGCACAAAACCCTAGTTTCTTTCTTTTTTTTTTTTTTTTTTTTTTTTTTTTACAAAAAAAAAAAAAAAAAAATATATATATATATATATATATATATATATATATTGATTAACTTAAGCAATTTTTTAGGTGCTTTCTTGTTTTGTAAAAATTTTATTATTATTATTTATACTACTGAATGTCAAATAGGTTTATATATATATATATGGTCCTTTAATTACTTTCTCCGTCATTAAGTTTAATGGTCTTTATTATTATTATTATTCATGTCGGAGTACGTAATTTAAATTGTTTTTGTCTCTTATTGGTTCTTAATGTGTATCGCAAATTTTTTGTGTCTTACCTAAATGTTACAATCAATTCTATTTTTGTTGTGTTGGTATTGTTTTGTATCTATTATAATCGTTAAATTTTATTACGTACTATCATTTATATATATATATATAGATAGATAGATAGATAGACAGATAGATAATCAGAACGTACAGTATAAATATAAACGTTATTAAATATTATCAGTACGTACAGTTGGAATTTAAAGATGATTGAATAATTATCAGTATTCAAGCAATTAATATGATCAAAAACAAAGAAATGGAATAACGTTTCACAATTAAAATGTTTGGGGAAGGGGAAATTTTAAAATGTTCATTTTTTTTTTCTCTTTATAATTTATTTAGTGTATAAAACTATGGAGTTAATATGGAAACCCCATTCCATTGACTGAAAGGTTATTTTTTTAACAAGTTTAAATGTATAAGATTAATGAGAAAAAAGGGGGGAGGGAGAATTGGAATATAACTTCTTATAATTTAAATGTTTAAAATAAAGGGAAAAAATAATAATTTTTCCTTATATCAAAGGATTTCCAAAAGTTTCATTTTGATAACTCGTGTGGATATTTCAATGACCAATATGAAAACCTTATTTTATAGGCGGGCAAGTTCCCTTTTGACAGGTTTTATTGTATATTATTAATGACACAAAAAATTGGAAAATGAAATACCAAAGTTAAAATATTTGGAATAAGAAGAAAGGGAAATTTCTCAAAAGTTATATTTACTATAATTCGTGAAGAAATTTTCATTAAAATTTAGTTAATGTGTAGAAGAACCAATTTAAAAACAGAAATTCTATTTCATTGAGGGACAGGTTCCTTTTTTATGATGACATTTCTCCATTAAAAATTTAGATAATGCGTAGAAAATGGAACCAATATGGAGGCCGGATTCCATTGACGGATGAAAAAGAGCATCTTTTTCGAAGAGAAAAACTGCAGAAACCGCGCAATATTCCGTCATCACCCTATCATCTCCGAGGCGGGGTTGTCGGAGCGCGCAATCGTAATTTAACTCCTCCGCCAATAATGGTCTACAATAAAGCAGCACGTGTTTACACAATGAAAGAGTCCGGACCCGGACTACTCGGGGGAAAAGAAGGGGGCGGGATCGAGAGAGTAAATTACGACACTGAGATGTGGATACAGCTGATTGATTTTTTTTTTTTTCTTTTTCCTTATGTCATTCTTGATTTTTTGTTTTTGCTAGAAGAAAATAATGGCATTTGCTTTTATAAAGAAAATTATCATTATTTACACAGATTATTCATTTGAACTTATACTTATTTATATTTACAAATTTTATTATTCTAGTTTACTCTTAAGACAATGATAATAATAATAATAATAATTAATTTCTTATAAATAAATAAATTCTCCCTTTTTCTTTTCTTTCTTTCTCTTTTTCTCATACGTATTATACAATCGAAATTCATAATTATACACTAATAGGCGTATACCCATCGAACTCATACTCGTACGTTGCATAAGAATGCAGACAATATTCATCTCAGCGAAGTATAACTTTAAATGACGACTGAAAGTCAAATTTGTGCGCTAAAGACGACATCTGAAAAAAAAATGCTTTTTTCATTTTTTCGTTAATAAAAATATTGATAACTTGTTTCAAATTATTACAGATGTAATCTGTGGTTTGACCATTCGTTTTAAAGGTGTTGAGTAGTTCTTTTAAAAAATACTCATATAGTAAAATTACAACATTCCTGGAGAAGATTTATTTCCAAGGGAAAGAGATCGTCCTATATATAAAATTTTTATTTCTGGTAACTATTAGTATTACAAGTACATTAACTTATAATCTCACAATAATTGGTTAAAAATAGTTTTCATTGAGTACATTTATTCAATATTTTGTAATAAATTACTACACATTAAAAACTATGAAAAAGTTCGATGACAACGACATCTATTCAGCGATCTATCCCACAAACTAATCAACAACAATTTAAGTTAATATACAACTAAATATCAAGTTTAGTTGAATTCCACTGATTGGTCATGAGACATGGCGTCCCCAAAATTTAAACACACACGCACACATACTGACAAACAGACTCACAGGCAGACAGATATTTTCTAATGGCCGTATCACACGAGAGATTTCGCTCAGCTTTTTACTAAACACAACATCTCAACTTTTCCGAAAGACAGTCTAACACGTTGATTATCTGCTGACCTTGAATCTTCCCCCGTACGCTGCTGTGTTGTGTTTAGTAAGATGTTGCGCAAAAATCTCTCTTGTGATAGGGCCATTAGAATGGTCAAATCGTGTTCAGGGAATTTGAAAACGGAAAAATACATCGCAAGAGGCGAAGTGGAAATTTTTTTCGAATTCAATACTTTCTCTTTATGCGTAAGAAAGAAAGTAAAAAAGAAAATAAGATAAGTACTTGAAGAATTAACTGTAAAAATATAGATGACAACATGGTTCACAAAGAAGTTATTTTATTTAAAACGTATGTAATGAAAAGAACAACATAATATGGTCAGTAAACGTATTCAGTAAAATAATATTAATAATGAAGCAAAGATAAATGCTTTTTTTCAACTGAATGTAGTAGTAGAAGGGGAGGGGGACAAAATTAATTGCATTTTATGATTTAATAAGATGTGGGAAGGGAAAATGTGGAGGGAAAATATTTACGATTTGCAAGTTAGTGATACATGCGATTGGACGCTAGAGTAGAAAATGATTTTTTTTAATAAGAAAATCATTATAAGTTATAATAAACTAAATCCATCATGGCTGCCGTTTTCAAATAAATCTTTTGGAAATAGTTGATGAAGTAAAAGCCGGACACAAACTTTGCATTTGGGACCACATATGAGATTTCTTTCATCATTGAAAGTTTTTCAGAATAAAACAAGTCCTAAGGGACACAAAGTTCGTTAAGCACTATTGGCCTTTAGATTGATTTATATCATTTTTACAAGTAGCTGTATTTTAATGTTGCTGAAATAGCAGCTATTTTTCCTCTGGTAATAAGGATAGAACAAAATTTAGTTTTAGCAACTTATATTTTTGAAGTTATTCTATAACGCAACACCGTAGGTGAAATTCGGAAATCTTATACGAACTGGAATATTAAAATCTAATTTAGATTGTTATAACTTGGCTTAATGACGAATTATAATGTATCTTGAAAATTGGCCTTCAATAATCAATCGTAAAATATCCCGTTGAAATTTATGGCCATAAAGAATTTGTGGATAAAAATTTGTTTTTGTTACTTTGTATACTCTACGGAAAACATAGAGATATTTTTTAATTTTTTGAACTGGTGCCCTTTTACTCTTCAGGTCAAAACTTTTGTTAAAATATATGAGGTATAACATGTTCTTTATACTCCCAGAATTTCAAGATAATTCCTAAAAAATTCTTCTAGATATTTAACAAAACTTTTTTTTTTTTTTAAATTAAAATCACAATCAACTGATTGGAAGAAAATCATATAATGATATTTTATTTTTCCGACTGAGTGAAAATAATGCCTGGACCGGGAGTCGAACCCCGGATCATTGACTTACAAGGTCAAGGCTCTAACAATTGAAAGTCAATGAAATTAAGTCAATGATCCAGGGTTCGACTCCCGGTCCAGGCATTATTTTCACTCAGTCGGAAAAATAAAATTTCATTAAATATGATTTTCTTCCAATCAGTTGATTGTGATTTTAATAAAAATTGTATTTCTTTCTCCCATTGTTTAATGGTGTTTTCCTTTACCTGCGGCTTATTTCTGTCGAGCTACCTAAATGATATTTTTTTCATAAAATCACACAATAAACTGTGGAAGGAAATCATATTTATTGAAATTTAATTTTTCCGACTGAGTGAAAATAATGCCTGGACCGGGACTCGAACCACGGATCTTTGACTTACAAGGTCAAGGCTCTACCAACTGAGCTATCCAGGCCGACATCCCGGTCAGCATTACTCACTCAGACAATCTTATAGGCCGAAACAATCTGGTCTATCATTTAGATAGCTCAACAGAAATAAGCCGCTGACCGGGATGTCGGCCTGGATAGCTCAGTTGGTAGAGCCTTGACCTTGTAAGTCAAAGATCCGTGGTTCGAGTCCCGGTCCAGGCATTATTTTCACTCAGTCGGAAAAATTAAATTTCAATAAATATGATTTCCTTCCACAGTTTATTGTGTGATTTTATGAAAAATTGTATTTCTTTCTCCCATTGTTTAATGGTGTTTTCCATTTCCTGCGGCTTATTTCTGTTGAGCTATCTAAATGATAGACCAGATTGTTTCGGCCTATAAGGTTGTCTGAGTGAGTAATGCTGACCGGGATGTCGGCCTGGATAGCTCAGTTGGTAGAGCCTTGACCTTGTAAGTCAAAGATCCGTGGTTCGAGTCCCGGTCCTGGCATTATTTTCACTCAGTCGGAAAAATTAAATTTCAATATCTAAATGATAGACCAGATGTTTCTGCCTAAAGGTTGTCTAAGTGAGTAATGCTGACAGGTTGACGGCCTGGATAGCTCAATTGGTAGAGCCTTGGCCTTGTGAGTCAATGATCCGGGGTTCGACTCCCGGTCCAGGCATTATTTTCACTCAGTCGGAAAAATAAAATTTCATTTAACAAAACGTCTAAATTCAAAAGTATATAAATACTTATATTTAGATAGTGTACATACGTTTTGAAGATGCATAAGAAAGAATTTACACAGAGAGTTAAAAGAAATAATCTGGTGTGTCACTCACACTACTTTCTCTTATCATGAAATTTAATACTATAAATACAGGTTGGAGGTTAAGAGGTAAGATAACGAGTACTGTTATGTACACCTATGTTAAACAATTCAAATAAGGCTTAGGAATACTTTTATATGATAATTAGTTCTGTGTGAGGAAGGCTACCGCCCCCCTCAACCCCCGTTTCATTAATGTACAAAAAACAAGCGATGAATATTTAGCTTAAAACATACATTATTTACCATATCTCTATAAGGAATTTATTTCAATTCCCGAACAGCTTTCCTGGAAATGGTAAAATATTATTTGTAAAGCACATCCACTAACAACAAATAACTAGTGTGTTGTAGCCACCACAAAACTTTCTTCTATATTTTCCTATACAAATTCACTCAGTAAAAATAATTTATTTAAATTATTATTTAAAAAAATTATCTTCCATGATAATGCACACGGTTTCCATATTAGAAAAATAGTATAACATTCAAAAAAAAAAAGTTGAATTTATTCTCAATATTACATTTAAAAAGAAAAATATTTTTTTTTTTTTTTTTTTTTTTTTTTGGTAAAAATGAAAAAAATTGATAACTTTATTTTAAATTTTGCAGATCGATGGTTCAACCATTCGTTTTAAACGTATTGGCGAGCTCTTTTGAAAGATACCCATCATGACAATTTACTCCCCTCGAGGGGGGATGTCCTCCCCAGGGGGGGGAGGCGAGGCTCCTACATACACACAAATTTTTTCCCAGTTGACTATCTCTATTACACAAAATATATATTCGTTTCATTTGGTTTAGTGCAGTCTATAGATGTTGCAAAAAGACCTCCCCCCAATTTCATCTGAAAGCATCCCTCAACAAAAACCAACAGTCCAAAAAACAGCAACCCCGAATGCCCTACAGAAGAATATACACCAAGCCATCTCCAAATACGAGAAAACTAAACACACCCTGTTATTCAAGTCTAACTCCCCTACTGACAGAGGAATAGATATCCTCAACTTGCTTAAAAGATACCACGTATCAACCCTGGGCAAAATAGAGGGTAAAAAGGTTTTTCGCACATCGGTCGATCTCAGATGCACTTCCCAAGAAGATGCAGAACTGTTGGCCAAGGACTTGGAGGCAATAGCAGAAATAAAAGAAAAATTACAAATTAAACCAAAACCATGCCCTCAAGAACAATTTATATTATTTGGAGTCCCATGTGCTCCAGAAACTTCTCTCAGCCAGCGGTCTCCCTGACTATCTACAAGATCTAGTAAAGATACCACGTACTCTTAACTCCAGATCGCCTAACTTGAAAAACCTACTGTTACAAGCACCAGCACCAATGGCTGAAGTCTTCATTAACTCGGGCAGTCTCCCCCTAGGGCTATATAGATGCAACTTAAGGCCCTATACAAAAGTACAAAGATGTACAAACTGTCAATCTTTTGCCCACTCAACGCCTCAGTGCAAGGACAAAACTTTTTGTGCTCACTGCTCAGGTAACGACAAGAATGAGGGGTGCACGGCAAGGGCCAGTTGCATTAATTGTCAAAGGGAGAATTTACATAGAAACAAATCCAAACAACGCCTGCTATCATCGGACCATTCAGCATACTCACAGGACTGTCCACTGTACGCAGAAAGGTACAAAACCAGGAGAGAGGAGCTGGATGCCAGATATCCAACAACAGCCCCACCACCTCCTGAAGTCCCTCTACTCCCTCCAAGGTTCAGCAGAAGAGATTCTTCTAGAAGAATCAGAAAAAGATCCTCCTCTACAAAATTTCCCCAGCGGGAATTCTCAAACCGCCAACTTCCCCATCGAAGCCAGAGCAGGAACACACGCTTCAACCACCTGGACTCGAAGATCAGACAGAGGCCCTATAGATCTCTTAGTGGTCCTCAAAGAAAATCCAATGCCTACCCCGGTGAAAAACACCGTTCCGGACGGTCTTCCTCTCGACGTACATCTTACTATAGTGTCCCGCCTAGATACCCAGACTCCAGACAATCTCAATACTACGGCCACCCACAAAGGCAGCAAGTCTACGCGCCTTACAATGCAGAGCAACATCTTTCCACTCGCAGGTAAAAGACTTACCTATTTCTCTGACCCTAACCTTAAAATATTTCAAAATTCGCTTCTCAAAAATCAAAAGTTCTCTCCTTCCCCTCCCAATAGTCTACATCCTCTTCTAATTAGTTACCCCCAGTCAATTTCAATAGTTTACAATTCATGAAGATCAACCTCAACGGGTGTAAAGCGGCTAACTCGACGGCTCGAGATTACATGGAGAAAAACTCCACAGACATCGGGCTGTTGCAGGACGCCTATTGCACCGTTGGGAGTGGTCTGTATAGTTTTCCTTCTTCCTGGGTTAGTTTCAGCTCAAAAAACAACACGGCACACATCATTATCTCAAATAGTAACTTAAACTTCACCCATCTCTTCACTGGGGAACATTGTGTTTTCATAACTTTAACCACGAAGGAGGGTAAAGTGATCCTTGGAAGTGCCTACGCCGCCCCGTCTGCGGACTTTGAGGCCTGTCTGATGGAGTGGCAGCACTTAATTTCACAAAGATCACTATTTGTCTGCGGCTGTGACCTCAATGCAAACTCCCCTTTATGGTGCTCTCCCAATGAGGATAGCAGAGGTCGCAGCCTTATTGAATTTATCGCGTCTAATAACATCTGTATGGCAAACATTGAGAACTCAGCACCAACCTTCAAAACGAACTATGCCCAGGGCTGGCCGGACTTCACATTGTGTAATCCCAAAACTTATGCCAGGGTGAATGATTGAACAGTCCTGGACATTTTTAACAACTCTGATCATAATTATATTACTTTCTCACTTAACTCCAAGCCTTCAATTACCCACTCAAAACGCTTTGCAACCAAACGCGGAAATTTTAACAAATTTAATAAATTAATGTTAAACCTGCCCCCCCCCCCCCCTCTAATGGAAAACCTGTCTTCAATAGAGGACATTAATCAACTTGAAAACTTTACAGTAAACTTCATAGCCGAAACTCAATCTGCTGCTGCTTCGGCTTTCAGGCTGAAAAAGTCGGGACGTCGGTTGACCTACACTTTTTGGACTTCCCAGCTCCGCTCCATGCGTAATAAACTAACAGCCATGAAAAGACAGTTAAAATACCTAGACCCTACATCAATACCACAACACAAACTAAAAATTAAACAGCACTCTGCTATCTTCAAAAAACAAATCAACACCACTAAACACAACGCATGGAAAAAATTCTGCTCCACACAAACACAAATATTCGGCACCGCTCAAAAATTTTATAGTAGCAAGTTTTTCACCCCCACAGAGTTGAAACTAGAAAGACCTCCAGCTCTTTCCTCCAAGCGCAATAACCTGGAATTCCTAACTAGCACTCTATTCCCCAAAACACAATACCCACTATTTCAAGAACCTTCCTTCTCGGCTCCCTCGGATGTTCCCTTCACGGAGTCCGAGATTAAATCCACTCTTTACAGCTTCAACATTAATAAAGCACCAGGTCCAGATAACATTGATTTTAAAATCTTATGAAACATTCATAGCACTATCCCACAAATATTCTTACTATGGACCAATCAATGCCTCAGACTAAATTATTTCCCAGAAATTCTCCGAAGAGGTGAGGTGGTGTATTTCTTGAAGCAAGGGAAACTCCCCTCTGAGCCCACATCTTATAGATCGATCTGCCTCCTTCCTACCCTAGGAAAACTGCTCGAGAAATTAATCGTAACCCGGCTTAACTATCACCTAGAAACAAACCAACTTCTCCATCCAAAACAATTTGGGTTAAGAGACGGCAGATCATGCGAACATGTCTTACAAGCCATTAAAGATTCCTGCGCCGTAAGCTGCAATGCCACTAGATACACCACCATCATCTCTTTGGACATTAAGGGTGCTTTTGATAATGTAGAGTGGCCCCATATTCACAGAGCATTACAGGAACTCAACTGCCCGGGGAACCTGGCTGGAGTCGTTCGCTCCTACCTTTCAAAAAGGAAAATCATCATTAACTGTGGCGAGGGAAACACAGAATTTCCCCAAACTAAAGGCTGCCCCCAGGGCTCGTGCCTCGACCCGATTCTCTGGAATCTCATAGCTGACGGCGTGCTAAAGCGCATGAATTCTGAAGGCTTTACGACATTCGCTTATGCGAACGACTTCACCCTGGTTCTCTCGGGCCGTATCAGGAAGGATCTGGAGGACCAGGCCCAGAAAGCACTCTCCTTATTTAGCAGGCTCCTTAAAGAGTTTGACCTCAAACTCTCACCGTCTAAAACCAAGGCCCTAACTTTGGCTTTCCCCAGAATCCTAAAAAAGAGAAATCCCAAGATGCGGATTGATGGTATCAGTTTCCAGCATGTTTATCACATGAAGCTTCTGGGAATAACCTTCGACAGACACCTCAACTGGCTGCCCCATGTAAAGGACCTTAAACTCAAAACACTAAGTCATTACCACAACTCAACTAAGATGGTAGGAAAGAGGTGGGGTATCTCCACCTCTCTCCTTAAAATATGGTATCAAACAATAATTGGAAAAATAATAACTTATGGGGCAGGCATCTGGGGAAGTCACAGATCTGACGCCAGAGCTTCGCTTGACTCCGCTCAACGCCCTTTCCTCCTGCAAATTGCAAGAGGGTATAAAACCATCTCCACTGATGCCCTCACCGTTATCACTGGGATTCCCCATGCCCACTTGCAGGTCGCCCAAACCTATACTAAAACTAAGATCCTACAACTAAACGACCAAGAGCTCACTAACATAGTCTTTCCCCAAACTCCCATCCAGCCCCTGAACTGCAGTTGGGCAATTCACCCAGGTTTGGATGTAGCTCCTCTAATAACAAACTGTTCAAAAAATAGCTTCTCACCTTCTGTCCCGGTGGCGGTCTACACGGATGGCTCTAACACCGAGTCTGGAGTTGCCTCAGCTTTCTGTGTTCTTGAAGGCGACAGCGAAGTCTATCGGTGGGCGGGTAGGCTCGAGGACTACAACTCAGTATTCCAAGCAGAACTCTACGCAATTAAAAAAGCCCTAGACTGGGCGGTCGTAAATCATAATCAACAACAACAACTAAGTGTTTATAGTGATAGTCTTTCGAGCCTGCTCGCCATTGCTCGCCACCGGAACAGACACCCACAAGTCCTGGAAATAAAAGAAACTCTAATGAATCCTAACCTTAACTGTTCTCTGGCACACGTTTCAGCCCACAGGGGAGTAGTCGGTAATGAACTTGCTGATTCCCTGGCCAAAGAAGCCACAGAATTCCCAGTAAAAGAACCATCTCCTCCTGCCCTCCCTCCTACGTAAAACTAAAACTGAAACAAATCTTCACTTTAAAATGGCAAGACCTGTGGCGAAATTCCGGGAAGGGTAGATATACCTTCTCCCTAATCCCACAGGTTTCAACAAATTCATGGACTCTAACTCCTCCCATAACGGCTTTCTTAACAGGCCATGGCCCCTTTCAATCCTACCTCTTCAAGTTTCATCGCCGACGCTCTCCCCTGTGTCCCTGCGGTGAGGAGGGAACTCCCGAACATTATTATTTCTCTTGCCCCCTAACTCAACAATTCCATTTCAGAAATCCCTCTCCAAGACCAAATAATTGGCTTGAAAATATCTTAACCAGAAAACTGTTAATTAAAAAATTAAACAATATTTACTCCCTCTTAATGGACATAACCAATTTGACTGATTAATAACTATTCCCACTGGCAGCTAAAATGAAGCTACTTATCCTCCCACCCTTTTTCAAAATACCCGTCACCAAAACAAAATTCTGTTTGCAAGGAAGCCTCTTACTCAAAACCTTTCTTAAAAACTAAGTAAACTCTATAGTTTAAATTAGCAACAATCCTAACTCTCTCCTCTGTTACCCAAATTACCCTGCAAAATCAGTTTTCTGCACAGTTGTTCTGCAATACTGTCATCCATGTTGTCATCCAATTGTACCACCTGGACTATTCTAGTGCACAGTTCTTCTGCAATACTCTCATCCATGTTGTCATCCAATTGTACCATCTGGACTATTCTAGTCAAACTTGAACTCTCTAGTACACATCAAGTGCTGTGACAACTCATCTAGTGCCGTCTGTAGCGAGAGGCCTTAAGGGCCTGGCACAATCCATCTAAAATTATCATCGCCCAATGTCGCGAGGTGGCTTTCAGCCAGGCGATGACCATGTACTCTTTCTATGTTGTTTTCAATCGCCCCTTGTCGCGGTAAGGCTTCATGCCTGGCGATGCCTATGTAAAACCTTCTTGCTTTTTAAATAAACGTCAGGCAGGTCTGTAGGGGGTTCTTCTAGGGACAGCCCACGTGAACTTCGGTTCTAGAAGCGCTCAACACCGCTCTTCGAGCGGTGAGCGGGGGCTGCTCCCCTGTTCAGTCTATAGATATTAAACTCTACTTACCTGTAATTTCCCCCATAGACGTAATGTATTTGAATACTTTTGAGTGTCCCTGTACACGAACCATTTGCTTCATCTCAACGAAAAGCTTACTGTAGCATCCCTATATGATACACATTTAGAATACCGAGTTTGGAATTTCTGCTACTATTTGTTCTTGAGATATGCTGATAACAGACACACAGACAGACACACAGACCATTCGCTAAAAACATGATTTTCGTATTCAAGGGACCTCAGAACATGTAAATATAACAAAAACTCACGTTCGACAATTTGACCCCAAAACAATACTTTCTCGACCCTATGGGTAAGAGAAAGTAAAACGTTAAACCGTTTTTTGAAACACCTATTTCCGAGATCTATAACTTAACTACCTAATAAGAATGGCCTGTCAGTTTTCCAAATAATACATGCAAAAGAACATCTAGAAAGGTGTTTATGAAGCAAATTTGAAGCAAATTGTTGGAGACGTCTTTTAGATAACGACTTTCGGTCCAACTGTCGATTCTCACCAAAATTTGGCAAATTTATCTTTTCACTAATTTTTACGTACTAAATTATATCTAAGAGGGTGTTAAAATTACGAGTTTGAAAGAAATCCGTAGAGCCATATTTAAAGGAAAATTTTTCTGAGACCTAATATTGACATATTAATGCAAGACATTTATCAATTTTCTTGAACTAACTATTTAATACATACGAAAGGACATTTACAACGGTGTTTATATATAAACTTTTAACAAAAGCATCAGACACCCCCCCCCTTTTTTTTTGAGAGAGAGAGAAATGGACTTACGGTCCCACTTCAGGTTTTGCAATTTTTACTAAAATTTGGAAAAATAATCAGTACACTAGACCTGTTTTAATTCTGAAGTTTCGTTGTTCAATCTTTATTAATTTTGGAGATATAATAGTCAGAGTATTCGCACACACATACCTACACACACACACATACACAGTGAGGAATTGCCAAAAACTACTTTTTGGACTCAGAGACCTTGAAAGATGTAAATAAGGTGGACATTCGATATTGAAAATTTTCACTGAATAGATTATTTTCTTTGCCTACGGTAGTTGGGTAATTAAAGTAGTTGGGATTTCAGCGCCGCCTGATGAGCGATTGATCATGTGTAATCAGCACCAAATGTAATCAGCAAATGTAATCAGCACCAATTTAAGTCAAGATCCAACTAGATACCAAGTTTGGTTAAATTTTGTCCATTGGTTTGTAAGGATTCAGCGCCCACAACATTTTTATGCACACACAGACAGATATTTTCTAAAAATGTTAAAATTAAGTTCAGACTATCACAAAACATGGAAGTTCATCGAAGACCGAAGTTGGAAAATTTTTACGAATCCAATATACTTATTTCTGCTCATGTATATAAAAATGACCAAATCGTGTTAAAAACATCTCAAAACATGTGAATCCATTTATGGCTTTTACGAATCCAATACTTATTTCTTCTCATTATTATATAAAAATGACCAAATCGTGTTTAAGACATCTCCAAATGCGTAAACCCATCGATAATTTTTACGAATCTCATACTTTCTTCTTATGTATATACTCTTTAACTACATTTCATGCGACCATGGAAGCCTCTGCGCAAGTGCGGATTCAACGAGTCCACTAGTAAAATAGGTGAGACACGCTTTTCGTTGAGAGAAAATAAGCGATAAGGGAATACCGAATGACTGGATGCTTACTAAATTCAAACCTGTTGGTCAACTTGGAACCCCTCCAAGATTTTCGACTCGTCCTTACTGCTAGGCGTAGGAAACGTGGTTACACAATAGAAGAAACTAATAATAAATATAATAAAACAAAATTAAATTAAATGAAACACGTGGAATTTATTGTTTGTTGTGATCAATTTTATTATTAATAAAAAAAATAAAAAAAAGAAAGAAAAGAAAAAAGAAGGTTTTCTGAAAATTTAAAGTTTGCTCTCTGCTGTTAATATTTAGCAACAAATTCAAAACATCTATATCAATTTATTCTCCTTTCTTTCTTCTTTCTCAGTCATCTTTTCTGTTTTTATTTTATTCTATTTTTTTAATCTTGCAGACAGCGTTTGTTTCTTGTTCCTCTGTTCGTGGACTGTACTGGTGATAAGTGAAAATGCCCAGATTCCATTATAAAATAAAATAAATAAAAACTGGATGGAACTTTTAAAAAACGATAGCAAAGTTCAGTCGATGACAGATTCATCAGAGTTAAGGTACATTACATGAAAAAAAAAAAAAAAAAAAAAAAGAATAGGAGATAGAAGAATGGGTGCATCATCATCTTATAGAAGACCAATAATCCTGTTAAATAAAGCAGTTTATTTTGAAAAAAAAAAAAAAAAAAAAATGAAAGACGTTACTTGTTTTATACAAATACTTTTGTGTGTATTTATATGATAACTGAAAAGGTTTTCAAAAAATAATTTTTTTACAACAAAAATTATGACAAAAACACACATTATATATATATATATATATATATGTAAAAAATAAATATTTTATATGTAGTAATGATTTTGCAATGCTGCCTGCAAAAAACCTATTCAGAAAAAGAGAAAAATATACAGAGAAACTTTTAAAAAACCTATAGCAGAGTTTTCTCGATAACAAACTGTATAAATTCAGAAGGTAATCAATAAAATTCGGTACATTATATGAAAAAAAAAAAAAAAAAAAAAAAAAAAAACTTGCTTTGGGCGATACAGTACCATCACTATCATATAGACTGAGATTTCTGCTATATAATGCAATTTACTTTCAAAAATATAAAGCTTACTGAAAGATATTATTATTATTATTATTTTTTATATATGCGTACTTTTGCGAAAACGGAAAATGGTTTCCGAAGGAAAAAATTAAGTTTTACAGTAAAGAATATAACATTAACTTTAACTTTTTAACTTTTTTACGTATTCTGTAGAAGAACGTATTGGATTCCTAAATTTTCCGACTTTCGGTATTCAATTGGTTTATATCTTTTGAGAGGTATGGAATACAATTTGAGAAAATGTCTGTCTGTGTGTCTGTGTATATGTGTGTGTGGCAAACATTTTGTGACAGCTGTCTCTAAATCTTAGAACTACTGCTTAGAATTTCATATAAATTTACATGTAGTTGTACATTGACATAAATTTGAGCTTGTCAATTTTTTTTATACAAATCGCTCAGCAGATGGTACAGCTATACTGCAATTTATTCTATTTAAAAGAGATATACAGCTCAGGTTCTATTTTGTATAATTGAACAAAAGTTGATACGTGAGAGGACCATTATGTAACATGCTGTTGCTGATTCACTTCGAGTGTGTATCGGCCGATAGGTGGCGATGCTATACTGCAATTTCCCCCGTGAACGGAAAAGCTGTAACTCATATTCTATTGTATATAATTCCACAAAACTTGGTATATGTGAGGACCATTATAAAACACTATGCATGGCGCTGCTGCGTCGCATTTCATCCCGTAAATAAAGAGGCTAAATCTTGTAGAATCTTGTTAAATCTGCTGCAATTAAATGTTCCAAACATGATATGTGACATAGCCACTATAAAAACAACTGTTGACTTAATTTGCGTGTATATCGGGCAAGAGGTGGCGCTGCTATCATTCATCTTTTGTGATTTTTCTCATGGTTATATCTCAGCAACTGTTGATTAAAATCGTACCAAACTCCTCATGTAAAATCTTTGTTGTGAGAAGCTATGGTTAAATGCGTACTTTTATGCGTGTTAAATAGTAATTAGCGCTGTAAGAGAGAATGACACAAAAAGAAGTTTTATGATAGCTAAAGCATACAAGTTTTAATTTCTAACTGAAAAGTAAATATTTTCTGTTTAATGATGATTTTGCAATATTTTAATCTCAAGGTAGTAGATTGTTTTGATTATGACAATTATTATAATAATAGTAATAATAATGTTTAGGAAAAGAGGAAAAAGGAAAAGAACCTTTTAAATATCGATAGCAAAATTTTGTTGGTGACAGACACATCAGAGTCATAAATACATTGCATGAAAAAAGGTGGGGTGTGTTCGTAGATACATTGCTTCACCATCGTATCAAGAATTTTGCTGAATAATGCAGTCTATTTTAAAAAATAAAAAGTCTAACGTTACTACTTTTATACCTATAATTTTATGTGTATTAAAAAGATAACGGAAAGCGGTTTCGAAAAAGAATATAAATATTTTTCAATATATATATTAATAGCAACACACATCTGTTTTTTTTTTTTTTTTACTGAAAAAGTGATTTTCCTAGGTTTTGTTTTTGAGAGGTACTAAACTGCATTACTTATGGGAAAAAAAGTTAGTATGTTGTTGTGGTGAAGATATTCACCTAGACATTTACCCAGTCCATATTTCGAATGGCCGTGCCGAAGTCAATAAAAACTGTTGACTGAAACAATCCTTTGCAGATCAAGTAAGAAGAAACAATTAGCCAAACTGGTGTTTTATTGTGAGCTTCGTGAAAATAATCATCTTCAAAAATATATTACATCATTACTGAATTACATTTGAAAATATGAATCTCGTACGGAAATTGGGACGGAAGGAGAGGAGGAACACAAAAATTTACGTCTTACACGAACGCAATGAAAAGCGAAAAAGTTAACTAGATCGGCCAGTCTCAGAGAACGTAAATTGCAACCCCAAAGGTTGGCATCGTTAAAATTCAGCCAAAAGAATGCCAAGCTGTTTCTTTGTCCTCCTAACATTTTAATACAAAATTTTGAATATAAAAAATGTCGTTACAAACGTTAGATCGATTTGACATTGAAAAGCAACGCCAACTGTCCTTCAACTTCAACGTACTTAAACCGACGCCACTTAGACGGGGGAAAACGATTATAAATCTATTTTTAGAACTATAATGACCTGCTTGAAATAATAATAGCTTTTAATGTAAACATAAGGGTAATAAATATGAACTGAAATGACTGTTTTTTATTTTATTAATAGCTGCTTATGCTAGAAAGAGTCTGATAACGACTTTTTAAATTACCTTCTGAAAATAAATAATTATAGCTAAATTGATTTACTTCTTCAAACTTATTAATACCTTATAAACTTGTCCTATTTCTTTTTCACAATGCATTTCGGGTGCACTTCGCGCCCATCTTCAGGTGATTTGTGACTTCTCATCGTCGCTTGTTTTTTCCTCGGCTTCACTCCGGCTTCCTCTCTTCACTGCCTCTACCCACTCCTCTAACCCTATTAATATTAACACCATAAAAACTACTAAAATCGCTCCTTATAACAACCATAGCTACGCCCTAAAAAGAGAAGCCATCGAAATTCTGACTAACCCCACAGCAGTTAATGAACGCGAGCACGCGAATATACCAAAGACTGGAACCATGTAATCGATAGAATCCGAAATAGACGAAATGAAGTGAAGAGAGGATTGGTTGGTTGGGTTTTACGTCTCACTAGTGCTGCGCAGATGGGCAATTGGCGACGGTCTGGGACTCACCCCTAGAGGTGGTCCGGAGACATGCCATCGCAATTTTGATCCTCCACGGAAGGGATGGCTCTCCCGTTTCGGTGACTCCAGAGGTATAAATTTTGATGGGAACACGTGAAGAGAGGAAGCCGGAGTGAAGCCGAGGAAAAAACAAGCGACGATGAGAAGTCACAAATAACCTGAAGATGGGCGCGAAGTGCACCCGAAATGCATTGTGAAAAAGAAATAGGACAAGTTTATAAGGTATTAATAAGTTTGAATAAGTATATTAACGTCCTAATAGTAAGTTTATTAAAATTGATTTACTTCTTTCGGGGAATGAGTATAAACACAATCATTTTTCAAAAATCCCAATATAAAAATTGCTTTATATTATTCCGAGAGCAATGTGTTTGTAACTATAAAAGGACAAAGAAACGCTATTAAATGAAAGATTTTCATTTTTAAATAAAACGGGAAATTCTATATAATTAATTAATTGAATTACATCAATTAAAAAAGATTTTTTATTTTTTATTTTTATTTTTATTATTTATATTAATCCCTCCTTTTTGTTATACATTAAATTTGAATAAATAAATAAATAAACTTTTAAAGAACATATGTGTGAACACTCACACAGTTGCAGCCACCACATGACTTTCTTCTATATTTTCCTATACAAATTCACTCAGTAAATATAATTTATTAAAATTATTATTTAAAAAAAAATATATCTTCTATGATAATGCAGACGATTTCCATATTAGAGAAGTAGTATAACACTAAATATCCAAAAAAAAAAAAAAAAAAAAAAAAAAAAGGTCCATTTTATTCTCAATATTAAAATTAAATTAAATTAAATTAAAAAGTACGATTTTTTTTCCGTTAAAAGTAAAAAAAATTGATAACTTTGTTTTAAATTATCAGATCTATAGTTCAACCATTCGTTTTAAAGGTATTGACGAGACCTTTCGAAAGGTACCCATCTTGAAAATTTACCCCCGGCCCCCGTGGGGTACTTCCCCTCCAGGGGGGAAGCGATGGGCCCACATGCACATTTTTTCCCCCTAGTTAACTACTACTATTATAAATAATTCATATTAATTTTACAATCACAAGTTAAAAATAACTCTCATTATGTACATTTATACGAAATTTTGTTCTATACTGCCATGTTAAAAATTTAGAAAAAATGCTTTCACAGCGCCACCTGTTGAGAAATTTTTCTCCAAATCTAATCAGCACCAGTTTATGTCAGGGTCCAACTAAATACTAAGTTTGGTTAAATTTCGTTCATTGGTTCGTGAGATACAGCGTCCACAAAATTCGTGATGCACACACACAGACAGACATTTTCTAAAAACTATCAAAACGTGTTCAGGACATCCCAAAACGTGTAAATTCATCGAAAACTGGAGTTCGAAAACTTTCACGAATCCAATACTTTCTCTATATGTACATATATAAGAAAGTAAAAATAGAAGAAAGAAACTTTTAAAAACCTATAGCAAAGTTTTATTAGAAGCTGAAATATGAATGAACAATTTTATATTGATTTAAAAATGCATTTGATAAACCTAAATAAAAATTAATTACCAAAAATTTTCAAGATTTCAAAATAGCTTCAAATAGCTGGATTTCTGATGATGCAATGTATCTTACATCACATAAAAATGCCTTATCTGCTGGTATCATTAGAGCTGAATTATAAGGTTCTTTTTTATCACATAGTAATCAATGAGGTCATTAAAAATGAAACTTCACGTAATGAGGTTATCAAGAAACCAACTTTTACTCAAGATTTTTTGTGTTTGATATTTTCCTTTTGTTTTTTTCTCCGCTGTTTACTTTATCAGTAATTTTAGCATGTCCTACACTCATTATACCATGTAGTTAACAGCAATTTAAAATACATTAAACAAATAATGAGCAATTATATTAAAATCAGGTTGGCTGACATTGAAACTTTTCCAAATTCCCTGACTTTCCCATGACTATGTTTCATCATTTTTCCTGACTTACGCTGTTTATTTCCCGCACAAATTTCACTAAATAAGCGAATAGATTAACAATTTACAATCCTGTGTTTCAAACATGGCTTATTGCTACAAAATTTGTCAAATTCCTTAACTTTATAGGAAATTCCCTGACTATTCCATGAGTTTTTTAGACTCACTTAAATTCCTCTCTATTTCGTAGTTCCATGACTTTCCCTGACCAGTGGCCAGCCCGAAAATATAACAGAAACTTAAATTCACAGCTATAAAATATTCATTAAAATGCAAAATAGACTGATTTATGATAAAAAATTCTCAGCATTCTGGTGTAAAATAAGCAAATGGGTAATTTTTCAATACGTTAATTGTTTCATATATAATGGACTTTATCCGTAATGACGTCTGAACCCCTTGATACGTTACCACTATAAGAAAAATAGCAACATTTTTCTTATTTATAATTGTATTCTACGGGAACATATTTACACCCCGCGACAAAAAGATAGGTACAAAGGGTTTTTTCTTTGATTTTTCATAAAATAACATTATCTAAATTGTGCTTATCATTTATTATTATCATAAAATAACACTATTCCCGGATTAATTTTTGTTTTAAGACTAATTTAGAAAAGTTTTAAGACTAAAATTTTTCTAATTTAGGACTGCACTCCGAGACAAAAAGATAAGAACAAAGTTTTTTTTTTTTTTTTTTTTTCATAAAATAACATTATCTAAATTGTGCTGATCATTTATTATCATAACAAAATATTATCATATCGAAAACATATTAAATATTTGAATCATATTCAAAATATTCATATTCAAAATAATCATATTAAAAAAAAAAAAAAAAAACCTTTGTTCCTATCTTTTTGTCGCGGTGTGTAGTCTTAAATTAGAAAAATTTTAGTCTTAAGATTTTTCTAAATTTGTCTTAAAACAAAAATTAGTCCGGGAATAGTGTTATTTTATGATAATAATAAATGATAAGCACAATTTAGATAATGTTATTTTATGAAAAATCAAAGAAAAAACCCTTTGTACTTATATTTTTGTCGCAGGGTGTACATTCTGTATGGAAATGTGTGTTGTGTATTTTATAGGGAAAATCACAGAATTAGAAACCAATTGTGGGTGGGAAACAATCGTTGATTTAGCCTTGAAGCCAAAAAAAAAAAAAAAAAAAAAAAAAAAAAAACAGGTGGAGTCCTTTAGTCTTTCTTTTTTTATATATTTTATAAAGTTCTCCGATGATCTGATTTTTGTTTCATAAGCATATTTATGCATTAACTCGTAAAATCGTAAGTAAATTTACACAATGTTTGTCTTTATATTGTTGCTGATAAACTAATTCTGAAAAAATATTAATCTTAAAATATATTCTCTCTATTACAAAATGTTTAACATTAAAGCAAGTATACCTTTATCAGAATTAATAATTAAATCTCTAAAAGAATTTTATAACTTATTATTTATATTCTCTGTCTTCAGATTATATAAATTTTGTTGAATAAAAATATAATCGCATAAGGATGCAAAAAAGAAGAAATCTCAAATTTTAACTATATAAGTTGAATGTTCAAACTGATATATAACTGAAAAACTTTCGACAAATCTGCAAAATTTTGTGAGGGACCAGTTTGAAACTTCCAAACCCCACTTGTCTACGATCTTGTATTCTGATAAGACCCTGATTAGTCTCAAGTAATTGTTAGCCATCAATTATGACAAATACATGGATGAAAAAACTTTTATCCTTTATTAAGCGTTAATTAAGTTAGAAAGTCTGAATAATTTATTCTATCTAATTAATTACATAGTTTTATTTATTTATTTATCTTTTATTTATTTATTTAATTAATTTTTAATTTACTGGTTTTCAAGAAAAAGTAACTCGGTGATTAAGTAATTTATTATCTTAAAATATAAATCGATTATTTTTACCCAAACATATTAAAAATAACATTGTGTTCTAACATATTATACGTATAAAAAAAAAAAAAAAAAAAAGTTAAGTTTAATTGACGTTACCAAATCTTACCAGAAAATTTTATGAAGAACCGTATATTTTATACTTTGTTTTTTACATTTGCCTTAGTTTGATGTGTATTTGTCAAAATTTTTATGGTATAGATAAAGTTTCGTAGCGAGGTTTTAACATTTTGCAGTGTATGTTTCTCTTAATAATGAGAAAAATATATTCTGATTTAAGTTAATAAAGATGCTCCATTTTTTTCTCTATTCCTTCTCCGATGTGCGACTTTCTAATAACATAAAGGTTTTTATAACTACAGGCACAAATGTTTTAGGCACTGCCATTTAGATAACGAAAACGTAAACAATTTTTTTTATTTTACTTGTAGTATGTTACATTTTTTTTAAAAATGCAAATCTGCATGCAATAATAACTTTTTGACGATATCTTTTTGATCTGAATAAAAAAAAATAATTTCTGAACATATACTCAGAAATAAAGTTTGCTTGTAAATAAATAAATAAATAAATAAAAATAATTATAATAATAATTCTTGAAAGAATAAATATAAAGATTGAGAATGTAGCATTAGAAAGCAGTGATAGTCTGATTTGAGAGAAAAAAAAAGTAATAATATTGTTATCGAACTTTTGTTTAATTGTTCAGTTCAATCACACACACACACACACACACACACAAAAAAAAAAAAAAAAAAAAAAACTAGTTGGCATAGGTGGATTCTGCTCAGTTCCCCATCATATTTATGTTCTCATAAATTTCTAGTGCGAGACATATTATAATCACGGTAAAAGAAATGAATTTGACCAAAGCTTGATACAGTGACAGAATGAAATCCCCGCCTAATAGGCTATCTACCGTTCACTTCGATATATAATATTTATCTTATTCTAATCTATTAATTTACTTTATCAGGGTCAATTCCGTTGTTTAGTTTTCACGCTACTATTTCCAATGCAATAATCCTCAAAATTCATATTTATATGAAAAATTTACAATTTCGCTATATTGAGAAAATCGTAAATTACGAATAATTTACAAAATTTTCCTATTAGAATATTTGTATTCAATCATGTTCAAACAAATATCATAAATATAATTTTGATGTTGTCTAATGTATTTATGATCCTCAAAATGGATGTTTATGCTCAATTTTGCCTTATTCTGACATGTTAAGTAAATCGTAAATTCCAAATAACTTACGAATTCTTTAAATTGGAAAAATCACAGTCTATGATTTCCATGATAGTATCCTAAATAATATTTCAAAAGTGGTTTGACATCTTTACGATGAAAATATCCCTCAAGATTGACGTTTATGTGAAATTTTGCTCTATTCTGCCATGTTAAGAAATTCGTAAATTTCCAATAACTTACGAAATTTTTATATTTGAAAATTCATAGTCATTAATATTCATGCCAGTTTCCTAAATAATATTTCAAAAGTAGTCTGACATCTTTACGATGAAAATATCTCTCAAAAATTGACGTTTATGTGAAATTTTGCCCTATACTGCCATGTTAAGAAAGTCGTAAATTTCCAATAACTTGCGAAATTTTCAAAGTAGCATATTTATAGTTACTGATGTTCATTCCGGCATCAAAATTGATATTTTAAAACTGATCTGACATTTTTACAGTAAAAAGTTTCCATTTAATGCACGTTCAAGTGAATTTTTGTCCTATTCTCCCATGTTAAGAAAATACGTAAATTTATAATAACTTAAAAAGTTTTTTAATTCGAATGTTGCAAATGAATGGGGTTCTTGCCAGTATCGAAAGTAATATTTTAAAACTGATCTGACCTCTCTGCGATCATTTGTTCTTGAGATATCGTGTACACAGACTAACAAACTAACGGAATAAGAGACACCATACAAATTTTGTCATTTTCGGATTCCTCACACCTGAAAACGTGTAAAAAAGTCAAAAAACCGAAGTCGAAAATTTTCACGATTACCTAGTATGATGGGGAACTAAAAGGAAGAAAAAAAAAAAAAATTTCGTGATTACGTGAGCTGTGTGTCATTGAAAAATACTGTTTTTTGCTATAATCACAATTTAACTAACATACATTTAATTTTTTAACCAATCAGATATAATGCAACAACATATTTATGTTATTTTCATTTAGAACGGAATTTGGGTCGATAAATGTACGTGTAAAAAATTCTAAAACAGAATCTTCTTACAGACACAAGATTTTACGTACAAAGTTCAGAATAGTTGGAGTGATCTTTATCTTCTTTTAATGAAAGGATGAAAACAACGACTGAAGAAGAGAAAAGGAGGAAAAAAAAAATATCGTAAGAACTCATAAGATTTCTATTAGCATATCAGTGTTTCGTATTGATACAGTTATTTTCCAAGATTGTTTTTAACAATGAAGTCACTTATTTTTACGATTTAGACATTATGATTACATATCAATTTAAAAATAAAGTTTTCAGTAATCAAAAAATGTTTTTTTTTTTTTTTTTTTTTTTTTTTATCCCCCAAGAAATCCAATCTTATTCCAAATCCATATCTGAAATCAACGTTGACGATTTCCCAGTGCGACTGGATGAAATGAAGTTTGGATGAGAAAATTTTCGTTTAGTAATCAAAAAAAGTTTCAAGCATTCCTTTTCTCGCGTAAGAAATAAAACTAAATTCTGAATCTATTTCTGAAATTATCGTAGCTGACACTTGCTTTAGAATGATATGTATATCGTAGTTTTGATGCATAATTTTTCATTTAGTAAGTAAAGAAAACTTTCAAACTTCTCTTTTCTGATGCAAGAAATAATATCCTATTTCAAATCTATTTCTGAAATCAATCACTGTAAACGTAAATGTCTTAAATTCAGTTTAAAAAGTGTCTGAAATGTATGGTCATTTTTTAAGCGAAAAAACAAAATGTCTTACTTTTAAAGACACCTTTTTGCATCAGAAATTGAGATATTGCAAGTGTCTTAAAACGCCGCCATGTTTAAGGCTTAAAAACACCGCCATGTTAGGCTTAAAAATACTACAGTTTTTAAGGCTTTTTAATAAATATATAAATAAATAAATATGGCGTACGATTATGTTTTTCTGTTAAAAATATATTTTAGAATTTTTTAGAGCATTAATGAAATATTTATATATAAATAAATGTTATATATATATATATATATAAAACATTTTCCGGCGTTGGGATTGGAACTCACACTGTCTAAGGAAACCGAAACCTGAAGCCAAGCATCGTCGGAGTGAAGCATTTACCAATCACGCTACCGTCGTATACAGCAATATAATATACTGCAGTATTCGTGAAACTAATCGCAGTGTTACGTTTTATTTCTAATTTTTTGCTATAAAACAATTGATAGTATGGTATCTTAAACTTAATAAATATTATTATATTAAATTTCATATTTAGAGGACCAGAATTTTTTTATATTGCATAACAAGTATGTGAAGGTTTCATCCCTCGATGATAAAGATTTCTTTCCTTAAAGTGATATTTAAATAAAAACGAACTGTAATCATGAATACAGGAAAATTTGTAATTTTACATTTATATGTAGGTGAATTTGTGAAAGAAAAAAGATTTTAAATGAATAATAATAAGAAGAAAGAAAGAAAAAAAAAAATATGCACAAATTATTCATGATTGTTCACTTATAAATTCGCTTTCTTCTCTACAAATTATTTGCTACATCCGAATTCACACTTTTTCTTTTAATATAAGAAAGCTTTAAAGACAAAGATTTTTTTTTTTTTTTTTTTTTTAACAAAATAAGCTTTGTGTCTAAATATGTTGTTTATGAATTATGTTAAAGATAATAGCATGTAAGTATCATTCACATCCTTAGAGTATTATTCCATAAAAATATAATTTTATAAAGCTACCATAATTTAAGTAGTTTATCTGCTTATTATATAAAATAATAATATAGTATTTATTGAATGTGGAAAGAAGTAGGATAAGCATATTTTCTTAAAGTAGATTTCATATGAAAAAATTTCTAAGTAATGCAAGTGTCTGAATTTATAAAGTGTCTGAAAATTCAAACGCGTTTTGCTGTCTGAAAATTTTCGTATTTACGTGTTTCAGACATTTTTGTGTCTGAATTGATATTTCAGATATATTTCTGTTTTAAATTAAAATATCTATAACGTCTAAGGTACATTTTAAGACATTTACGTGTCTTAAATGCCGTTTCAGTTGTTTTTATGTCTTACTTTAAGACCCATTTATTTGCAGTGATCTAGCCGACATTCGTGTCAGTACGATGGATATTTCAATTTTGGTGAGAAAATTTTCATGCTTTGCTTTTCTCATGTAAGAAATAAATTGTTATTTCAAATCCTTTCCTGAAATCCATCTAACTAGCATTTGAATCCACTAGGATGTACACTGCAGTTTTGTTACGAAAGCTTTCATTTTGTAATTTAAGAAAGTTTCAAGTTTTTTTTTTTTTTTTTTTTTTTTTTTTTACGCAAAAAAAAAAAAAAAAAAAAAAAAAAAAAAAAATAATAATAATAATAATAATAATAATAATAATAATAATAAAATAAATAAATAAAATAAAATAAAATAAAAAAATCTTATTATGGAAAGCCACCAAAAGTACTAACAAAGTTAGAAGAAAAGAAATAAGAGAGTTTCTTCGGTTGAGATGTAAAAGTCAAATTTTGTTAAACGTTTTTCAGGATGAATTCTTTGCAATTAAGAATTAAATATAAATGGGAATAATATACCCTATCCTATATTACATAATAGATACTCTTCTTCAAACGATTAAATACTTTAGAGAAATAAATAATTTAATATTACAATAATTTAAAATGAACAATTTGAAAGTCATATCAGGACCAAAGCTAGATAAAGATAGTTTTGAAGCCATCTTCAAACCTTATTAATATAATAGTTATGTAGTAAGAATCCTACAAAATTAATATTCTTTCGACATTAAAAGACTACGCATTTCTGAGATGGAAATTGTCTGCACTCACCATGGAAAATAATTTTGAAAACTCGCATAATTTGATTTAAAACTTTTGTCCAATACATGAGAATATAAGATTGCAATTTATTGATTCGATATTCATAAAACTTAAAATTTTGTATGCATAATAGTCTTAAAAATTGGTGCATTTTTCATTAGAATAGAGTAATAAAGAGCGCTGCTACATTTTTTTTTTCTTTAATTGCTTAAGAAATGAACCTACAATTAATGCAGGGGCGTAAGTAGAGACATTATGTGTAGGGGACGAAGTCGCTTGCGGAGGGCTCATACATAATTTCTTGTTTGTTTCAATGGTCAGAAATGAAAATGCATTTAATTTCAAAGTATCGAGGGGGGGGGGATGGCCCTAACCCCCCCTTAACCTCACTCCTACCCCAAGGGCCTTATTTTCCAAGGGGCAAATGGGACCCCAAAATCAGCTGTCTTTTGAAATTTAAAGCATTTATTACAGAACTAAAGTGAGCATTTTATTATAGAAGGAAGTCCCCAATTGATGATTTTGCCCTGGGCCTTCACTTCTGTAAGTCACTCCCTGCTTGCTCCTTGGCTATGACTTGAGTGAATACATGACACTGGATGACTGTGTTTTGTTTAAAGGACTTGAATTTGCATAGTAAAACATAGAAAAAAGTATTATGATGGTCACAGCATACACTGATTTTCCAGAATAATTAAAAGCAATAATAGCATAAATGAAAAATTCATAAACAATAATGCGCTTGTAGGAAGTATACCACTTCAAACGCAGACATTTTATTAGTGAAATTTACCATTATAGGTTTTATACAGTTTGATAATATCACTATTTCATGAATAATACTAATTAAAACTGCTTTATCACTAATAACATTTTTTTTAAAAAATACATCTGTATTAACTTCTTAAGTCTTTAGTACAATGTGTATTACTTTAGAAATGGAGCACATATACTTCTCCTCATCTTTTTAACGTAAAATTTTCACAAGATCAATTAGAAGTAAAAAAAAAAAAAAATCGTAAAACTTTCTCAGTACAAAAACATCTTCAAAAGAAACTCTTCACCCACGTTCGCTAAAATAGGATACTCTCAAACTGGATATTTTCGGCTTTTTAAAACATGTTTGCGCTGACAATTGTTTCATGGAAATTCATCCGGAGAAGCTTGCTGGACGAAAACTTAGTTTTCGAAATCAATAAAATACAAAGAAATCGTCTCCGAAATATTTCCTCGAAGATTCAGTTAACACTATGTGCGTCAGCAAAAAATGACGCGAGAACAACTTACGTATGTACGGTCTGGTTAAGAAGTAATTTTATTTTTCTTCTTTTGGTTAGATGTTTCTCATTCAGTTTTATCACACTTGTCAACTTTTCGATGTTTCTGAAGCAGTGATCAAACATGCATGCGTTTCTTTTTATTCGATTATTTCTAAATAGTTATAGTCAGATTATTCAGTTATAGAAAATTATGAAAACAATAATCACTACAGGCATGTGTAAATTATAAAAATAATTGCGAATTTATTATTATTATTATTATTATTATTATTATTATTATCATAATTTTTAATGAATTAAATAATTCAGGAGATATAAATTCATTTGTTTATGTAATTTATCTTACATATATATATTTTCTAAGAATAGTTTAAATAAAATAAATGAATAAATAAAATAAATAAAAAGCATTTTCCATCAAAATGTAACAGTATTTAAGACTTCTGTTCGTCTGTTTGATTAAGTGTGTTTTAATTTCAATTAATATTTTTAGAGTTGAAAAAAATAAAAAAATAAAAACTGATATATGCTATTCTGATTTTTTAAGATTTATTATAGAATGCTTCCTATTAAAAATCGCTACGTTTATAGCAACACTTATTTGTGTACACAGACTCACAAAACAATTCGGATACATTACAGTCTAACAAGGAGAGGTCACAACATGGAAAATTCATATCGGGACGAAATTGCGCAGGATTGTAGTATACTATGAAGGTAACAATATATTAAAGCAGTAGGACCCACTATTCACAAAATTTGGAGAAAAAAGTGTTTGAAGTTTCAGTAATCCTTAAATACAAGTTGTTTCGCAAGCCAGTCAGCGCCCCAGTGGCGTAATGGTAAAGCGCAAGTCTTCCGTTCAGACGATCTGGGTTCGAAGCTACTTACGGAACTACCGTTTTTTTTTCTTCTTTAATTTTTTATGTCCTGCCCTTTATTATTAACAAGCTAGAAGCGTTTACGTAATTTATACACATTCAAACCAAATCAGGAAGCTCAAACCAAGATTTAAATACACCTGCTAACTATTTTACACTTTATTTACAGCTTGCTTATTTTTTAATTATTTAAATATTTGTCTGTTTTTCTTTATGTTTTTTATTTAGGGTTTTGTAAAACTAAACTTTATTTTTTAAGTTATAGAAATTTATTGTATTTTTAAGTTATAAATATTAAAAATAGAAAAAGTTATTTTATACTCAAGAAAATTAAATAATTTTTTATTAAAAATTTCAAATTTTGAATTGAATTGTAAAATAAAGTAAAATAAATAAAAAGTTATAAAAAGTTAAAGAAGAAGAAAAAAAAAAAGTAGCCCCGTAGGTAGCCTCGAACACAAGTCGTCTGGTTGGAAGACTCGCGCTTTAGGATCACACCACTGAGGCGCTTACTCGCTTGCGAAATAACTTGTATTTAAAGATTACTGAAACTTTAAACTCTTTTTTCTCGAAATTTTGTAGATAGTGGGTCCTACTGCTTCAATATGTTGTTACCCTCATAGTATACTACAATCCTGCGCAATTTCGTCCCGATTTGAATTTTCCATGTCGTGACCTCTCCTTGTAAGAGAAATATTTTTTTTATAAGTATTTTACAAGGCCACGCAAAAATATTTGAATTCAATGCGGGAAATTGCTGAAGGTGCATTTCAAGTTGAGTCGTTCATTTCCTACATTTTAAAATAATGTTAAAAAGAGCTTCTAACGTTGTATTTATCCTATGATGAGAAAATACAATTAAAAAGTGTTTTATGGAAGCCTAAAAATATTTATGAGAATGTAAATGCAAACAGATAGGCAGAAGAACTGAAGTCATAATCATGTTTAAACTTTGTTGGAAAATGAAAAGATATCTCCCAAACTATTTCGAAAAAGATAAAAATAACTTGTATCAAGATTGTAAAAAAATTGCAATCGTTATTCTTACACCAAGTGTCCCATAAATCTGAAAATATTTTAAAGCTTCACAAAAATTGAACAAATTGCTAAAACCTGGTTTGGGAAAAAGCTATTCTCGTAAAGATTTTTATTTTTATTTTTATTTTTGTAAGGAAAAAAATATGATTAAAATTTTCTTCAATAGAGGGTGCTCTACAGAACGAATCACACATTTCTATAGAAAATTAAGTTTGTTTAGAAGAAGGAAATCGTTTACAAGCATATCACTCCTATTGTATGTGTCCACCATACCACAAATTATACTTTGCAAAAAAGTTATAAAAAAATGTAGCATATGTGATTGGATGCAGGAGATTTCATGGTGAATGGCATCCTTTAACTGCACCAAAGAAGGTGGGCTAAATTACAATTTTATGAACGAGTGTAGGGGGGAAAAAATCATAAATGATCTGTTAATCGTAAAAACCTGCAATTTATAGGACTCTGACGTCTGACTTGCATATTTTCTTGTTACTGCGTCTGTTCTCTAAATATGAACCGTGCGAATACTGCGCCTGTGCATTATGCACCGGCCTCCAAAAGTTAAGGTACAACCTGTTTTCTCGTTTCCTTCTTTTGCGTATAATTTTGGAACATATGATCATATGAATATAAAATTTCGATGGCATATTCGTTATCAAATCATTAATTGATTTTTATATGACTTTAATATAAATAATAAATTTTAAACTGATATTAATTCAAATTTTCTAAAAAATAATTTTTGGAAAAAATGTTTTTTTTTTTTTTTTTTTTTTTAACTAAATGAGAAATGGTGCTAAAGATGCACCATTTTACAGGATTACAGGTAGGTGAAGATGCACATGCATCCAAATGTTTGATTGAAAACTAATTTTTATTTCTGCATTCACTTTCTGTTTTTTTTTTTTTTTTTTTTTTAATGAAAATTGGATAAGATTTTCGTTTTAAAATTATTTATTGCCAAAATTATTTATTATTTTGAAGATGCTCCAAGTTTTAAAAATTGATAATTACATTTTTTTCCACAAAGTCTCTCAAAAGAAAAAAGAATACAGAAAAAAAAAATAAAGCTCAAAATTTAATTTAACATCTAGAAGCATATACATACCTTCACCTATCTGTAATCTACCCTTGACAGCCTTCCATTTAGTTTTCTTTGCTAAAATTGTTTAAATTTTCCATTTCTTTTAATTTTTACTTTTAAGAAAAATTGAAGTTATATGAGGTTAAAAATAATCACTTATGTTTAACTTAAGTAAGTTATATAAAGGAATGATTTGATAACTAATATGCCATCAAAATTTTACATTAATATGCGTTCATTTCTTTCAAAATTATGCGCAAAAAAAAAAAGAAAACAGGTTGTATCTTAACTTTTAGAGGTCAGTGTACTTACGTTTATGCTTAGAACCTAATATTTCATAAAATCTTATACTTCTCATTTTTATCTAAAACTTAGCATTTAAAACACTTTTAAAAATGAAATTTTTGTGCAATATGTACTTAAATCTTTTTCAAAAATGGATCGGTATTTCGACGACTATTCGTATTTTAAAGATTAATTTCAAAAAGGAAAAGAAAAAGGGCACTTAAACTCATTTTGCTGTTAACCCTTCAACGTTCACAACTTAATTTATTTTTAAAATTACTAAACTAATTTAAAAAATTGTTTTTAGACACATAGCTGATCATAAATGTTAAAAAAAAAAAAAATAGCATTGTTCATTTTCGAGAAAATTTTGATTTGAAACATCTATAAGTTAACCTTATTAAATTCAAATAATATTTAATTTAATAAATAAAACACTTTTCAAGTAAACATTATCGTCTACATACACTCGTAAAAGTTGTTTCAGGTGAAAATGATAGTCCAGCTCTTTATTAAATGAAAAAAAAAAAAAAAACTAGACATGAGTGCATCATCAAACTAGCAATTCGCACTCGAATCTACTAAAAATCTTCAAGTGACTTATGTATTTAGCTTCCTTTGAAGCATTATTTGTTAAATTTTGGAATAGTGCTGCTATCTACCGAACAGAGAAGGAACAAAAGTTTAAAAATTCATTAAAACAAGGGGGAAATGTTAAAAAAACTGCTGCATAAAAATTGTTAAATTATGTCAAATGTTTTATTTCGCTGCGAAACCAGTGAACATTAAAGGTTTAAAAGTGAAACGAACAAACATATATTTTATATTTAATTATATTTTTCGTTTTATCCTTTATCGACAATAATAAGCTTATTATAACTGTAATTTAAGCTTTTTGAATGAAATACATAAGAATCATTAATTGTAAAAAAGCACTGTTTTATTAAGCACGGATATTAAATAAAAATACATAACCTATGAAAGTATCTACGATACTTGATAAAAGACATCTTTCGATTAATTTAGTTAAGAACGTTAACAGAGCATAGGAAAGATAATAACTGATGCTATTTATCTCTTTTAGAGAAGCACGGAAAGATTTCGAGATTATACAAAACGTAAAAGTTTGTAAACAAACACAATGAGCATCAAAAGCACTTTTTTGCATAGTGACTGTTTTTTGCAATTTATTCTGTTGACCATGTGTTTGTAAGTTATGGCATTTTATAGCATATTGTTGCAATTTATGATGTTCATTTGCAAAGTTCTTATTTTTTGTCATTTAACACTATTTTTCGATCGATATCACATGAGATTTTAAATGGTTTGAAAATATTATATATATATATATGGTGTTCCAAAAGTCCCCCCCCCTCCCTCCTAACTCGAAAATGAGTCGGAATTTTGTAAAATGGCGAAACACGTATTTAATGAATTTGAGAGGGACCTCTTTTGGTGAAAAAAGTGCCGCTAGGGAGGGCAACTTTAACATTTCAAATGGGAAGGTATGTCTTGTGATACATCCCTGGAAACGTCTCTCAAGACAATGAATTTGATATAAATAGTTTCGCCCTACGATGATTATTAAAGGAGTTACATGAATTTTTAGACTTTTGAAATGTGGATTTTATACTTATGTATCCCATTTAATAATCACTGCAGGACAAAACTATTTATACCAAATTCACTGTTTTGAAGAGACGTTTTTCGGTATGAATCACAAGACATACCTTCCTATTATAAATTTTAAAGCTGCATTTCCTAGCGGCACTCCTACCACCCTCTTGCCGGGGCCCAAACATTTTTGGGCAAAGTATGTTTTGTGATAAATCCCTGGAAACGACTCTTCAAGACAATGAATTTAGTATAATTAGTTTTGTCCTGCAGTGATTATTAAAGGGCATATACATAAGCATAAAATCCACATTTCAAAAGTCTAAAAACTCATGTATCTCCTTTAATAATCATCTTAGGGCGAAGCTATTTATATCAAATTCATTGTCTTGAAGAGATGCTTCCATGGATGTATCACAAGACGTACCTGTACCTTACCATTTGAAATTTTAAAGTTGCCCTCCCTAGCGCCCCCCATCCCTAGCCCCCAGGGCCCAAACTTTTTTCACCAAAAGAGGTCCCTCTCGAATTCATTAAACACGTGTTTCTCCATTTTTCAAAATTTCGACTCATTTTCCAGTTAGGAGGGGGGGGGGACTTTTGGAACACCCTGTATATATATATATATAATAAATTATAACAAGAAATACAGTATGTATAACATGAATAAATTCCAGACATTGCACAGAAAGAAATGATGTCACTTGAAGAACAGGAACAATTTGTAAAGGAAAAAAAAAATAATGAAAATCCTATAAAATGTAGGCATACAAAAATACAATATGTAATCAGGGGTCCTGATTGTACATTGTATGCAAAAGGTGTAAATTTCTGTTATATTGTATGCATATGCCGCATTTACAGTACACAACGCCCAATTTACAGCAAAGGATACATAACAAATGAAAATTATACGAAAATATGGAAAAATTATGTATCAAAATCTACAAAATGAAGAATTACTTTGAATAATATTTATATTTATGTACAAACATATTGATTAAGAAGGTTTCCAATCGGTCTGATAAAGAATCGCGACAAAAAATGACTTTCAAATCGTGCGATGAAATTCGAAGAGATTATACCGTTGATGATCAAAATGGTGATGGCTTGTCTCCGGATCACCTTAACTGGTATGTCCCAGGTCGTCGCTAATTGTCCATAATGTAGCACGATGGTGACGTAAAACCCCCTCACTCACTTATTCTTATTGATTATAAGATAAAGTAAAACACTATTTTATTGCATTCAATATTGAATATAGTGTTGATCACAAGATAACATTTTTTGAAAATGACTAAAGCATTGTCTAAACAAATCATGATGTTATTATTGTCTTTCAACACCAGTTTTTTTTTTTTTTTTACAAAATGCTATATTATTGGCTTTGTTAATGAAGTAAAAAATACACTTTATGCCATATGGATAGATTAATTTTTTGATTTTGATTTCATATAGATTGTTTACAGACACTTACAACTAAAGCTCTAGATTAACAGTCGCCAGCAGTGATGCCAGATGGTCGAAAATTATTTCCCCAAACAGGTCTTCAAATTTCCCCAAATCAGGGGGGGCTTTTCGAAAAAATCCCTTTTCGAAAACTTGATTTCTACTAAAAAAGGAAAAGTAAATTTTTGTCCCATAGTCGTAGGGTTAAATCATTACGTTGCCAACATTGACAAAAAGTTGAACTCCCCAGATTTGTCAAAGTCCCCACAACCATTTGGTCCCCAAAATTATCCCCAGAAGCCTCAAAAATCCCAAAAATGGGGACAAAATCCCCAATCTGGCATCACTGGTCGCCAGTCGCTAATTGGCAACCATTACATTGAAAATGATTACCAAAAACTCAAACCTTAGTCGCCAAATGTGGCAACCATTAATAGTTTATTTTTAAAAAAATCAAAAGCATGTAATAAAATACTATGTCTTCCAACAACTATGCAATCACTGTAGTTTCTAAGGGAACAATAAGAAGCTATGCAACTACTGTCTTCAAAATGTAAAAAAAATGTGGATTCCTGATTATCTGACAGTGAATTAATTATTTTTTTTCTATTTATTAATTTTTTAAGCTTTGAACACAATCACGATTTTAAAAGTTTTCGGTACAAAGGAACATATTTGTCATCACCACTGCTAAAAATGAAGGGCTCAAAAATGAGTAAATGGACTTACAAGTTTTGCTTATTTTAAATTAAGTAATTTTGTTTCAAAAAGGAAAACATCATGCTTGTCTCCTTTATGAAATATCGTTTTTTTTTTTTTTTTTTTTTCAAAATTAATACGTGTTTAAATAAAGTACTATTTTATTATTTGGATATTAAATAACGTGTCAAATTTAAAATCATGTTTCCAAGTATACGGTGTTCCAGCATTATTTTTACAATTTATGGTGCATGTTTCAGAAATTTCTGGCGATAGTGAACAAAGATTTTCTTTCTCGTCACATGACACCAGTTTTTGGTGCATTTTATAACACTTTTTAACAGTTTCTAACAAAGTTGAAATGTGTTTATTACTTCAGATTACACAAAAGATGGGATTCTTTTTTTTTTTTTTCGCCCAGTTGCATGAAATTCTTTCTGCTTATTGATTGCTGCGCAGTTATTTTTCTTTCTTTCTTTTTCTCTATTCTAAATGAAACCTATTCTAATCGAATACTGTTTAAGCCCATAATTACTAAATTGTAGCAGAAGAGTTGCACATAAATCCCAGCTAATTTTTGCACGTGCATTTATTTATTAATTTAAACTAAGACAAAAGTGTTCATTATCATTTTGTTTTTAATCGATTACGCATGTATTTCACTCATTCAATATAATAAATAACCCCTAAAATGTTTATTTTGATTACTATTTGGCTATAAAAAAAAAAAAAAAAAAAAAAAGAGCAGATTTGTGTATCCTATTAAATACTGATGGCTATATAGCAATGCAAAATAAATTAAAGAAAATGCATTTGATCGTTGTTTACACAAAATGTTTTATAAACCATTGAAAACAGTGTATTCCTGTATAGAAAAAAATAATTTTAAGTATATTTTTTAGATTTGCGCCTGTTTTCTGTTAATTAATCCTTTTTTTTTTTTTTTTTTTACTTTCTATCTTACATATCTAAATTTTGAATGCCTTGTTGAAAGTAAGTGCAATACCGTTGCCATCGGCTTCTTATCGATGGCAACGGCAATTCGAATTATTTTAGGTCAAGTAAACAAAAAATGAAATGAAATTTGCATTTAAGTACTTTTTAATATTGTTTTATCAAAGTTTTTTAACAATATTTAAGGTCTTGCTTAATTATACCTCAAACAAAGCGAATAACAAAAGAAGCGTCCAAACGTAATATTGTAAAATTTTTCGTCAACAGCAACGCAAACTGTCTGGAACATATGAAATATATAACATTGTTCAAAAAAAAAAAAAAAAAATAAAAAAAAAAAAATAAATTGTAAATTAATTAAAAGTAGCAAAATTTGTATTTATTTAATGCTACTAAAACAAAAATGATAATCAAAAGAGTAAAAATTAGTGCTAATTTTCTTTTTACAAGCAATGATTGCAGAGAAAGTGCAAATCAAAAACCATTTCACACCAGTAAAAACTAAGAGATAAAAAAATCCTGTATATGAAAAAAAAGTTACAACTGTTGCTTGATACGATATTTATGAATAGTTACATTTAACCTCCCGTTAACATTTGTTTACAGCTTGCATTTTATTATATACTAGCAAACCCGTGCGAAATATTCGCATTTTATTTCTTTTCTTATTTACCTTTAAAATCTGAAACTCATAAATGTTATACCAATTTCACCACCTAATTAAAATTTTAATTTACTAGAAGCCAAACTATTAATAAAACCAAGTTAATATTGTACAATAGTGAAACTAAAATCATCCAAAGAAAGGTTTCCAAATAAAATTCATGGTTCACGACCCAATTTTCCTACTTCCACAGACAGTACAGTTTTAATATAGGACTCCCACGACGCCTTTTAAATTTTTGTCGTCATGTTGCGAACGACTTTTTGTTAATTTTGGTATATATATATATATTTTTTTTTAAATAAATAAATAAAATAAAATAAAATAATTCCTATTTTGATTATATTTTTTATGATTGTGTTTTTTAGTCAATTTGTGACACAAAAGTTCATATTCTGTATGTATCTTTAAAATATTGCTAGGTTTAAAATGACGCTTGCGAAGATTCTGAAGAAAGAACTGTTAAAAATACATTTTTTTTTTTCGTAAAATAGCCTCATCAGACAAATGTCGTCATTTTTTTTCTTATTAGTCCATTGAGCTAAGTCCGCGTGCTTAAATATTGTTCATGTATAAATATTTATTTTTATCCTCGCGTATCGTATCGTTTCGTCAAAAAATAATTGAAACTGATCCACGTTAGAGAAATATCATATAGATTGTTTCAGAACTCTTTGAGTTTGTCTGAACACTTCTGACAACATTTGTTACATTTGTGGATAAAATAACCCTTTCTAGTCAGACACAAGTTACAAGGCCACTGATTGAAACGTTATATAACCGTTATTTTGGCTATTGAAAGGAAGATCAAGATAACTCTTCAGCACGTCATATTGCTTGTAGCATAATTCTGCCAGAAACTTCTATAATTAGATTAACGGTAAAGGCCAAATTCAACAGAATCGACAAATTGTTGTTATTACTGTAAAACGACACCAATTCGGTTGAAATTTCTTAAAATAATAAAATTTATTCGAGTATCCATCCCTTCAGTCTGTTTCCAATAAATGAAATTGCAATAACTGTGTTTCTTTAATAACTTCTTATAATACACATTAGCTCATGCAGTGATAATAAAAGGATACGTGGCGCTTGAAAAATAATCACAGGAAAAGTTTTCAACATATAGAACGCCAATAACATTATTCCTTTGGCGTTTTAAATTTCATTATTATCTCTGTCGTTCTGTGCGTTGATGGCTTTTCCTGTGTTTATCCATGTAGTGATAGTTTGTGATTGAAATTGTCAGTAAAAGTGTTGAAGATTTCTGCAAATTTCACTTTGTAACCGTGTATTATATGTTTCAATAATTTGATTATCACATCTCTTATTTCGCATACTAGAGCTAATTATTTAGTGTTAATGATAATGTTCTGTCCTTTTATGGTCATGTAAATGTAAATAACCTCATTTGAATAAATTTTGCAAAACATCTTTAAATCTTGTTTAAGAGTGTAATCAGTGGCAAAGGACTATGTAAAATATCTAGCTAAGCACAATATTTACATTACGAAAAAGGTTAGAAGTACCTCAAAGTACAAAACTACTTAACCCTACAAGGCACCCAGTTCCATATGTGGAACACCGACTTTAATCGTTCCTATAGCTATAAAACTATTAGTAGCGACATGTATTGACATCTTGATAGAAGCTACTGACATTTAGCAATGTAGTAAGTAATATACGAATCTTTACCTAAAGACGTCGTTCGTGTTTTTGTTATAGTGCACTCAGGGTGAAATTTGAATGAAAGTGATACGTTAGTCAGGGCCTGATTACCCAAAAGGCTCAGGAAGCACAAGCTTCCCCTCTAAAATCTAAGAGGGGGCCCCAAAATGACTAAAAACAGGTTCTTGGATTTTCTGTTTCATATGTTCACCTTCAGATTGAATTTTTTCTGAGAAAGGTCGCCTAAAGCAAGTTAAAAATACTCACTATTTGGGGAAAAATCTGTTATTTAGCCTCAAAAATCTGAATGTTCTTGATTAATCAGTTATACGATTTCAATGTTGTGTGTAGAAACAACCCAGGTATATGAATGGAAAAAAAAAAAAAAATCCGAAATGAAAGGGGGGCCCAGAAATGATACTGAGCTTCCCCTAGCTTCAAAGCTTAATCGGGCTTTGACGTTAGTCATTTGTCTGAATTCAAAAATAAAAAAAGAATAGTTATTGAACAGTTTTGACTCGGAAAAAAATACCGTGTGTTATAACGAAGTGTATATTTTACAGAGGTAAGTTTTTTTTTTTTTTTATATATATTACAATAGTAAACGTATTAGTAAATCCTATTTTTATGTATGTTCCGCATACTGTACGTTGAACTAAAAAGTTGATTTTTCCGTAAAATATGGTTTTATTTTTATTTTTATAAGTTTTCCCTATCTTCTGATCACTAATTACAACCTATATATATTATTTGTCGCGCACTAAAAAAAAAAAAAAAAAAAATGAGCCTTGCAGGCTTAAAGCAATAATAAAATTCTTATTTTTTATAAATATTTTCAGCATGAATTATGTATATATGACGCTTGCCGCCTCTAATTACCAACAATCGGGCGGACACATTCTTCATAGAAGAAAACGAAACGCTGCTTACTTTGAAGACATGTTTTGTTGTATTCATGAAGATTGTCTGAAATTAAAATATTTTTCCGTTATTACTTTCTTCTATATGTAATATAGAGAAAGTATTGGATTCGCGAAAATTTTCGACCTCCGTTTTTTGACTGTTCTACACGTTTTGGGGTGTCCTGAACATGAATTGATAGTTTTTAAAAAATGTCTGTCTGTCGGTCTGTGTGTCTGTCTGTCTGTGGTTTCGTGTTTTCACCGTATCTCACGAACCAATGAATGAAATTCAACCAAACTTGGTATATAGTTGGACCCTGGCGGGGCATTGTGCTGATTAGATTTGAGGATCAATAGCCCAGCAGGTGGCGCTGTGATCGCATTTTATGTAAATTTTTAACATGGCAGTATAGGACAAATTTTCGTATTTTTCACCGTATCTCATGAACCAATGAATGAAATTCAACCAAACTTGGTATATAGTTGAAACCTGACGGGGCATGGTGCTGATTAGATTTGAGGATCAATCGCCCATCAGGTGGCGCTATGATCGCAAATTTTCGTATTTTTCACCGTATCTCACGAACCAATGAATGAAATTGAACCAAACTTGGTATATAGTTGGACCCAGACATGGAATGGTGCTGATTAGATTTTGGGATCAATCGCCCAGCAGATGGCACTGTGATCGCATTTTATGTAAACTTTTAACATGGCAGTATAGGACAAAATTTCGTATAAATGTACATGATGAGCGTTATATTTAACTTGTGATTGTAAAATTAATATGAATTATTGATAATAGTGGTAGTTAACTAGGGAAAAAAAATTGTGCATGTGGGGGCACCGGTTCCCTCCTGGGGGGGAAGTACCCCCCCCCCCCCCGGGAGGGGTAAATTTTCAAGATGGGTATCTTTCGAAAGATCTCGTCAATACCTTTAAAACGAATGGTTGAACTATAAATCTGTGATAATTTAAAACAAAGTTATCGATTTTTTTTACTTTTAACGAAAAAAACTGATTTTTTTTTTTTTTTTTTTTTTTTTTTTTTTTTTAACTGAGTGAATTTGTACAGGAAAATATAGAAGAAAGTCATGTGGTGGTAAAAACATACTAGTTTTTATATTGAAAAAAAATCGTACCTTTTTTTTTTTTTTTTTTTTTTTTTTTTTTAACGAAATTTAATTAAACTTGGTATTTAGTTGGTCCCCGACATAAACTGGTGCTGATTACATTTGGGGATCAATAGCTCAACAGGTGGCGCTGTGATCGCATTTTTTCTAAATTTTTAACATGGCACTATAGGACAAAATTTCGTATAAATGTACATAATGAGAGTTATTTTTAACTTCTGATTGTAAAAGTAATATGAGTTATTGATAATAGTAATAGTTAACTAGGAAAAAATTTTCTGAATGTGGGGGCATCGCTTCCCCCCTGGGGGGTAAATTTTCAAGATGGGTGTCTTTCGAAAGATCTCGTCAATACCTTTAAAACGAATTGAACTATAAATCTGTGAACTATAAATCTGTGAGCTCTGGTTGAACTATAAATCTGTGATAATTTAAAACAAAGTTATCGATTTTTTTAACTTTTAACAAAAAAAAATCGTAATTATTTTTTTTTTTTTTCATTGTTACTGATTGAATATGTATATAGGAAAATATAGAAGAAAGTCTTGTGGTGGCCACAACATACTAGTTTTTATTTTGTTCTTCTTTTAACAGATTTATATGTTTTTATGCAAATCAATTTAATTAATTTTAGAGAATTTCTTATTTGTGTGCTTACGAAAATTTAGTGATCGCTGCAGCAGTAGAACTAATGCATGAATTTCTGTGAAATTTTACATTCACCATAATCATCGGTTCACATAGACAAAGATCAAATAAATCTGTTTTCTGACCAGAAATTTAATTTAGCAGAAGTAATTTTATTAGTAATGGGCAATAAAATATTGCAATTTATTAAATAATTTTTTTTTAATGTAAAACAGGTGTATTTGACCAGATTTTAATGTGCCAGAAATTACGGTACAATACTTAGAGATAAACTAACAACACAAAACCAGCGTTCGATTATGATTAAATAATATTTTTGTAGTATGACATTTTTGCTATAAATATTTGGAAACTTAAGAATAGAATTTAAAAAAAAAAATAGTTCACCTGATGACTCAATAAAAAATGCTGACAAAATAAATATTAAATAAAATTCCGTTCTAGACCTTTTGACTTTTTCTTACCCATAAGGAAGAGAAAGTATTGTTTTTGGGTTAAATTTTCGAATGCGAGTTTTTGTTATATTTACATGTTCTGAGGTCCCCTGAATACGAAAATCATGTTTTTAGCAAATGGTCTGTGTATATGTCTGTGTGTGTGTGTGTCTGTGCGTCTCTGTGTGTGTCTGTGTGTGTGTGTCTGTCTGTTATCAGCATATCTCAAAAACAAAGTATGGCAGAAAGTTCAAACTTGGTATTCTAAATGTGTATCATATAGGGATGCTACAGTAAGATTTTCGTTAAGATCAAGCAAATAGTTCGTGTATAGGGACAATCAAGAGAATTCTAATACATTACGTCTATGGGGGAAATTGCAGGTAAGTAGAGTTTAACGTCTATAGACTGCACTAAACCAAATGAAACGAATATATATTTTTTGTAATGGAGATAGTCAACTGGGAAAAAAAAATTGTGTATGTAGGGGCCTCGCCTGGAAGTCCCCCCTCTAGGGGAGTAAATTTTCATGATGGGTATCTTTCAAAAGAGCTCGCCAATATCTTTAAAATGAATGGTTGAACCATCGATCTGCGATAGTTTAAAACAAAGTTAGCGATTTTTTTTTTTTTTTTTTTTTTTTTTTTTTTTTTTACTTTTAACAAAAAAAAAATCGTATTTTTTTTTTTTTTTAAATATTGAGAATAAAAGGGACATTTTTTTGGCTATTTGATGTTATACTACTTCTCTAATATGGAAACCGTCTGCATTATCATAAAAGATAATTTTTTTAAATAATAATTTTAATAAGTTATTTTTTAAAAACAGAATTATTTTTAATAACCGAATTAAATTCTATATAAATGTAGGTGCATTAATGAAACGGGAGATTGAGGGGGGCGGCAGCCCCCCTCACACAGAACTAATTATCATATAAAACTCTCCCGAAGCCTAATTTGAATTGATTAACATAGGTTTACATAACGTCGTTATCTTACCTTTTAATCTCCAACCTGTATTTATAATATTAAATTTCAGGGTAAGAGAAAGTCGTGTGAGTGACACACCAGATTATTTTTTTAAATAAGATTTAGTTTTATCAATTCAACTGAAAAATTTACATTAAAAAATGTCAACAAAAATCATAATTATAAAACGTAAATGTGTACATTTCTGTGTACGGTATTCTGAAATAGGCGGAGGGGATAAATTCTTAGAAACAAATATAAATAATTATTTTTTCTAACATTGTTTTAAAAAATTATTTTGCTAAATAAAACAGTGTTATTATTATCGTTATTATTCACAAATATCATTGCAATATTTTTCTTCTTATTTATACCTTTTACAAATACAAATGAGACTACTTTTCAACATGCTATTTGTCACATTTTTTCACATTATTTAGTTCATTCAGTCTCTCACATCACAATTTTACAAAATTCAAGACTTATCAATCTTTGCGATATCTAAATTTATTATTATTATTATTCACAATTATTATTTTTGCTTTTCGAACACTATAGTGAGGAAAGTATTGTAATCATGTCAAAACTCCGAATTTGAGATTTTGATGTTTCTATACGTTTCAAGGTACCCTGGGTCCGTTTTCACTATTTTTACGATGATGTATGTATGTATGTGTATGTGTGAGTGAACACGCTAGCGTCTAAACGCTTTGTTCCTTAAGCTGAAAATTGGCACATAAATTTTAAGTCATCATAGTACGAACCCTATTGATTATGGTGAATCTAGCACTTACAATTTTTTTACAGGGACACCAGGAAAAGTTCTTTATCATTATGGCCTATGGGGCCAAATTTTTAAAAGTGCGATAGCGTCTAAACGCTTTATTAATCTGAGCAAAAAATTTGTACACATATTATAGGTCACAGTTGCACGAACTGTATAGATTTTGGTGAATTTAGGACTTACAGTTTTTTTTTACAGGGGCACAAAGAAAAAATATTTATCATTATAGCCTATGGGGCGAAATTCTTAAAAGTGTGATAGCGTCTAAACGCCTTATTAATCTGAGCAAAAAATTTATACACATATTATAGGTCACAGTTGCACCAACTGTATAGATTTAGGTGATTTTAGCACTTGCAGTTTTTTTATAGGGACACAAAGAAAAATTTGTTATCATTATGGCCTATGGGACCAAATTTTTAAAAGTGCTATAAATTATATTATTTTATTATTATATATATTTGCCTTATTCAATTGAGCTGAAAATTTATATGAATATTATAACTCACTGTTGTATTAACTATAAGCATTTTGGTGAATCTAGCATTTATAGGTTTTTACAGGGACACAACGAAAAATTCTTTATCATTAGGATCTATGGGCTCAAAGTTCAGTAGCGTTAAATAAAACATCGTGTAATATATGGAGAAAAATACTCAAACACTCTATTATGGTTTTCTCTCTTTTGTTTGTTTAACAACTCCTCTTTCTTTACTTTATCTACAAAACTGTTAATTACTCAATGTTCGGAAAGTCGAGTGGAGTCACTCCAGATTTTTTTTTATTATTCACAACTATTATTATTATTATTATCATAACAAATATCTTTGCAATATTTTGCTACTTATTTGATATCTTTTACAAATATGAGACTACTTTTCAATCACATTTTTTTTCTTTGAAATCTTTCCAAGTTCATTCAGACTTTCACATCACAAATATCATTGCAATATTTTGCTTCTTATTTATATCTTTTGCAAATATGAGACTACTTTCCAATCACATTTTATTTCTTTGAAACCTTTCCAAGTTCATTCAAATTTTCACATCATAAATATCTTTGCAATATTTTGCTTCTTATTTGTATCTTTTGCAAATATGAGACTGCTTTTCAATCACATTTTATTTCTTTGAAATCTTTTCGAGTTCATTCAGACTTTCAGATCACAAATTTTACAAAATTCAAGACTTATCATTCTTTTTGCGATACCTAAAATTCGTTTAAGCAATTTTATCTTTTTGTTATCGTCTATACTATAAATCTTCACAACTAATTTCTATCAAGAAATCTTTAGAAATATTATCTATGAAAGTTAAATTCAGTTTCCTTAAAATTTGACAGACAAATTGAAATTTTGCAAGCTTTGCAAAATTTCTTCCTGATTACAAATGTTTTAACAGATTAGCTTTAGTTAATTACTAATCATTAAAAAGAAAAAAAAAAAAAAAAGAAAAAAAAATAGTAATAATGCAATGTAAAAATACTTTTTTTCTTATTTATACAATTTTTGTGGTTAAGAAAGTACAAAATTGCTAACGTGATTATCCAGTACAACAGATTCGGTATTATTTAAATTGTTTGCATTCGATTGGTCTTTTTTCCCTGATAATTAATATAACTTGTCATTTTATTAAAAGTGCATCCATATGGACTTAACTTATTTTCGTGCATTTTTGTCTGATGACAGGTTTTTTTCTTTTTTCTGTGTGTGTGTGCGCGCGCACTCGAGTATGCCTTAAAAAAAAAAAAATAAATAAAATAAAAATACTGCAATATAAAAAGATTCTATTTATTTTCTCTTATTTTTGCAATTTTTGCGTTTATGAGAGTACAAATTGCTGATGTGATTATCCATTACAACATATTCGATATTATTTAAATTATTTATGTACGATTGCTCTTTTTCCCTTGGTAATTAATATAACTTGTCGTTTTAGTAAAAGTGCATTCATTCGGACATAACTTATTTTCGTGCATTTTTTGACTGGTGGCAGTTCCTTTTTCTTTCTTTCCTTTTCTTACTTTCTTACTTTCTTTTTTTTCTTGTTGTCGTTCACTTGGGTTGATTGGGTGTTATGTCCACAAGAGCTGTGTTATGGGCGATTGGCGACGGTTTAGAACGCTCTCCTACGGTTGGTCCGGGATGGATGGATGGTTGGGTTTTACGTCGCACTAGTGCTGCGGAATATGCCATCACATTTTTCTTCTTCTTCTTCATATTATTATTTTTTTTTTCACTTAGGGTTATGAAATTTATTTTCGTGCTGTTTTTTGCATTTTTTACTTCTCTCCTTGATATTATTATTATTATTATTATTATTATTTATTTATTATTATTTTATTATTATTTATTTATTTATTTTCCCCTCGTGCTTTTCCCTTAATTTTTTTTTCTGAATTTTTTTCCCTTTTTTATTATGCAGTTTATTTATTTATTTATTTATTTTCCACACATGTGATTGTACGCTTTAGCTTTAATCTCTTTTGTATTTCTTCAGTTTTTTTCCTGTTTTTATTTATTTATTTTATGAAAATCCGATTACAAAACAGTACCACCGCCTTAGACAAGAATAAAAGGTAGAAAAGACAAAAAGGCACGAAATTAGTATAAGGTAAACACCGTTGTGCAGGGTCTAAAGCAAACCGCATAGTGTAAGGTTGGTACGGATTTAAAGTATAGCGAAAATCTTTTTTTTATTTTTTTTTTTTATTTTTTTGCGAAACTGGAGAAAATACAAACGTTATTGAATCTGATCGAACTTTGTTAAACCCTATTTCTTTAAAACACTCCATATGTTTGTTATAAAATTCTAGAGCTTTATATAGGTAACATACATTGTTGTAAATATAATATTTAGGAATAGCGCCGTAAAAATGATATTATTTCCATATATTGTAGTATATAATTTTACATTATTTAGTTGTAGATTAATTAATGCACTACAAAATAATGCAAAAATAAAACTCATGATGTATTATTTCATGTACATTTTACGCTATTTAATAATATCGTTGGATTTTCTATTCGAGATTTATTTGTCCTGGAAATCATCTAGGTTAATTTACCCTGCACGATTGATACTTTATTGTGGCTAGGCTCTTCTTTACCTCTTATAATGTCCCTGTTTCTGGAATCCAAACCTAAATCTCATGTTATTCTACAGACTTTTCTTCTTTCAAGAATTATTTATTACCTAATGTATTTGTTAAAATCCTTTTTCATGTTTAGAAAATTCACAACCGTAAATTGTGTTTTTGTTTATTTGTTTGTTTACTTACTTATTTATTTATTTATTTTTTTAAATATCTTTCGTTTTTGAAACCATAAAGTGTAAAAAATGCATTGCGCTTCTTTCTTTTTTTTCTTTCTTTTTTCTTCTTCTTCCCCCCCCCCCCACCTCTTTTTTTTTTTTTTAACGTTAAAATAGACATTAAAAATTTTAAAAATAAATTTTTGGAAAACAAGAATTTAACGGTTAGGAATTTACATAATTTGAAGACTAAAAAAAAAAAAAAAAAAAAAAAAAAAAAATCTGGTGTGTTTTGTAGCAACTACTCGACTTCTATTACCTACTATAAATACACTTTTTGGAGACAATGTTGACATAAAATTGACCGAACAAATCAGAGACACCTAAAAATTTTCTTGAAAGCGAAAACTCGTGTATGTATAAAGACACAAAACAGAAACTTTCTACACCTAGTTTTAAACAAATCGATATACATATTTTTTAAACATCAGTTTCCGACATCTATAACTAATCTAACTAATCAGGATGACTGTCAGTTTTCCCGTAATAACCCAAGTACAGTGAAGCATACCTAATCCGGCATCGGCGGAAAATAGACATTACCGGATTACGGATTTTTCCGTATTATAGGTGTTCCGAAAATATATATCGAAATCATATATAAATCACCACAGAACTGGCGTTTTAATGTAATAATTACAAAATTTTGGATAATTTTTGCGAGTTTATTGCATTTTATGGTGTTTACTCAAAGTTTTGTAATTATTAGTAATACAGATGGTTTATTTTTGTACAAATAATAATGATAGTAAAAAATTTATATTAAAACTGGCTTAATAACAAAAAAGATCAGAAATTTGACAATTCTACGTTCTATTAAATGTGTCAGTCAATTTCATTTGTTTCCTTCTTTTTTGTTTTTCAGTTTGTCGTTGACTGATTAACATATGCACGTTCATTAGTTGGTTATCCCTGATAAAGTCCTATTTTTCAAAGTCCTTCTAAAAAGTGTTGACGAGATTTCCTGTGGTCGTGTTTATTTTGAATTTCGGTATCAGGAAAAGGAGCGATCTCTTTTTATTAATAACGTTTGGATTTGCCATTGCGAGACAAAAAATTAGTTTTTTTTTTTTCAGAATTTTGCCATCATCCTGATTAATCTGTCAAAAACTCACGCTAGTCCGTAAATCAATAAAATTAAACGAAAATACGTAAACTTTACTAACGATCCATAAAAGTTGGCAAGCATGCTGCGAGTACGGGGCCGTGCCCTTAGCAGAAATGTATAAACCCGTGTCCTTAGCGGAAATGTTATCTCCCCTCGGTGGCGTGCTTTCAGCATACGTGCCTTTAGCGGAAATGTATAATAAATTTAAAAATAAATTAATGAATAAAAAATGAGATCTTCAATTTTCCTCTACACTTTATCCACATTTAGCACAGAGACAGACTATATTTTGCTTCAGAAGTAACCTGTCGCAAAAATAGGTATACGTACTGTAGAATATCCGTTATTTGATGGAACGGTGATCTGTAACCATATGAAGTTTAATGAATCACAGTACTCCATACGAAAACGAGCATTATTGCCATTTTATGATTTTATTTAAGTTTTTGAGAATATATAATTAAGCATTACACCTTTTAAAACTAAAACAAAAATGAAAAATCATGAGGTATACATTGATTATCAACACTTTCCAACTGTACGTATTCGTTGTATCGTATAACATTCTATGTTCTTTGTCTATATTATCACACAATGGACGAACAGAAAGACAGACATATAGACTAATTGAATTCATAATCACTCTGAGACATTGCTGGAAAGTGTTAAAAATGCCTAATACAAACAGATATGCTGCTCTTAATTTCCTATTTGCACCCCTTAATGTATCGAAGCATTTTTGCGTAGTCCTGTAAATCTGGAAGTTAAGCATATTATAGTTTATACAAAACATTTTCTTAGCATATAAACAATAAATACAAAATTCTTTATGATTTTTTGATGAAGTTATTTAAAATGTCTCCCCTAAAGCGCAAGGCATTGGCATTTTTTGGATGTCTCTGTACACAAACCAGTGGCATAGGTTCTATTAGAGCCATTTTAAGTAGGGAATAATCAATAATGAATTTGAATAACACATATCATTAAAAAATAAATAAATAAAAATAAAAACTGGCATGCTGTGGCCACCACAAGATTTTCTTCTATATTTTCCTATCCAAATTCATTAAGTGCAAATAATCAATTTTTATCTTAGAGAAAACTAACACTAAATATCCAAAGAAAGACAGATTTATTGTCTATAAATGACATCTTAAAAAATGCATGTTTATAATTGTTATCTCACATATCAAGTTTCGTACAGTTATATGCCATTGAAGTTGAAATATAACTTTCTCGTTAACGAGGAAATTTGCAGTATAGCAGAGCCACCTATTGGCCGATAAGCATCCAAATTGAATCAGCACAATGTCTCATAATGGCCTTCACATATATCACGTTTTGTTCGATTATAAGCAATAGAACCTGAGATATAGCCACCCCTTAAATTGCGGAAATCGCTGTATAGCAGCGCCACCTGTTGAGCGGTTGACACTAAAAGTTTATACACTCATTTAGAATAGAGTGCATCAATATATAAACTTATATGCAATTCTATGTAGTAGTTCCTGAGATATAGCTTTCCCTTAAATTGCAGAAATATCTGTATAGCAGCGCCACCTGTCAGTCCATAAGCATTTAAATTGAATCAGCATAATGTCTCACAATGGCCTTCTTTTATATCAAGTTTTGATTGATTATATACAATAGAACCTGAGATGTAGCTTCCCCTTAAATTGTGGAAATTGCTGTATATCAGAGCCACCTGTTGAGCGGTTGGCATCAAAAGTTGACAGGCACTAATATAGCTCAAGGTGCATCTACACGTAAATTTTTATGCAATTCTAAGCAGTAGTACCGTAGATACAGTTGCCACAAAATTCCCCCCCCCCCCACACACACACAAGTGCTAAATGCACAAGTGCTAGAGCTTTGGAATACTTTCGGGTATTCCTGTACAGAAACCAATAACAATGTTTACTCCATTTTCCATAGAGAACACTCCATAATGAACACATATCAGTTCGAGAATGAACATACCTTCTTATTTCCGCTAAGGGCACGGCTTCTTCTATTCCTCCTTCTTCCCTCTGATCCCATTCCGCTAAGGGCACGTTCCGCTAAGGGCACGGTCGCTAAGGGCACGACACCGCGAGTACTACTACGATTTACGGGTGGAGGTTAAAAAAAAAGAGCAGAAAAGGGGTGGGGTGGGTGGGGAGAAAGAAGAAGTCATTAGTGCCGGTTTATGGGTACTGCTGGATTATGGAATCCCAGATTATGGATGCTTCACTATAATACAGTCGGTAACAAAAGTGTCCGAACACTAGCAAAAATTCCTATGTAAAAAAAATACACTTCATACGGTTTAGTTAAATAAATCCTTGTCGAATCCTGTTCTTAGTCAGTGTAAGAGCATGATTCGATAAGGATTTATTTAACAAAACCGTATGAAGTGTACTTTTTTTATATAGGAATTTTTGCTAGTGTTCGGACACTTTTGTTACCGACTGTACATTAGGGCTGGATTATTTATCAATATATCCCCAAGTATCGATATTTTTTTAATATCGCGATAACAGTATTTAAGTTCTTGCTCTAACGATATATCCCTCTAACTATATTTCCTCGTGCGGACAGCGCGATCGATCCATATGACGATAAACAGCGTCCAACGCCAACCATCATATCTTCAAATTCTGCTTCCCCGCCTCACCGTACCACCCCGTAAACACCCAACAAACAGACCGCCGAATATCTTATACAAATACACCTTCTCTTTCTCCTACCTCCTTCCTTCCCTTCCTCCTGACTAAACTCGAAAAAATAACCCCAACCTGCAAACGATCCGAACACACTTTCTCTTCCTTATTCCTGCAAATCGAAACCACTACTTAAAAAGTATGACCTTGAACGACAACATATAAAATGTTTCATTCCTCATTCATCAAGTTATCGCAGTAGTATATTATTTCCCATTCGATAATATACCCACACCAATAATATCGAAACTGCTCATCGCTCGCAGGTGAAAAGTGAAAACACTGCAAACAGTATATCGCGTTTAGTTCATCGCAGTAGTATATTATTTCCCATTCGATAATATCCCCCACACCAATAATATCGAAGCTGCTCTTCGCTCGCAGGTGAAAAGTGATATCACTGCAAACAGTATATCGCGTTTAGTTCTTGCTATCGGTTCGTTGATATATTGTTCGGAATTGCATGGATTGTTCGAAATATCGTCAAGTGGTTTTTTTTTTCTTTTTTAAGCAAAGAATTAACTGAAATTGATTACTTATTTTTTAAAAATTGGATTTATTATTCTATCTTCTGCATATATAAGAAGAAAATATAAGATTTGGATGAACGTTTTTCCGGTTTTCCATGATTTTACACGTTTTGAGATTTCCTTGCATTTTAATTAACTGAAATTGTCTACTCATTTTTAAAAAGTGGATTTATTACTAGTTTCTGCGTACATAAGAAGAAAGAAGATACGAAATAAATTTCGATTTCCGTTTTTTGATATATTTACACGTTTTGGGATTTCCTTGCATTTCAATTAAGTGAAACTGATTACTTATTTTTTAAAAAGTTGATTTATTATTATATCTTCTGCATATACAAGAAGAAAGTATAAGATTTGGATAAATTTTAATTTCCAGTTTTCCATGAATTTACACGTTTTGAGATTTCCTTGCTTTTCAATTAACTGAAATTGACTACTTATTATTTAAAATGTGGATTTATTACTGGCTTCTGCATGCATAAGAAGAAAGTAGAAGACACAGGGAAAATTTCGATTTCTGGTTTTCGATGAATTTACACGTTTTGAGATTTCGTTGCATTTCAATTAACTGAAATTGACTACTTATTCTTAAAAAAGTGGATCTATTATTTTACCTTCTGCATATATAAGAAGAAAGTATAAGATTCAGAAAAAAATTAGATTTCCAGTTTTCGATGATCTTACAAGTTTTGAGATTCCTTGAACTCTAATTGACCATTTTTAAGATTTCCTTTCTTTCTTTCTTTTCTTTTCTTTTCTTTTTTTTTTTTTTTTTTAGTTCGAACGCTCTATTTCATGGACGACTCGTGCCTATCGGCCAACAGGGGTCGCTGCTGTGCTGCAATTTAATTCCGTTTATGAGAAGGCAGTTGTTTTGCTTTGCTTTGCAAAAAGTGATTGATCTTCAACCACTGGGCGGTACTAGTATATAAATATAACACAATTTCCAAATGTTATAAAAACATTACAAAATATGAATTCAATATATATATATATCTTAAAAAAAAAAAAAATCATGATATGGTAAGTAGATAAAAAATAAAATAAAAATGGCAGGCAATTGACCTTTAGAATACCTATGAGTTATAGGGTCTCAAATTAATATTACTCTACAACCGAAAAAGTTTATTCGGTGGCAATTCTAAAGAAAGTTTATAAACAGTATTTCTACTGTGCATTTCTTATTCATTGAAATTAATTTAATTACAACCATATCGCTATCAATGACTGACAGGACTAATAGTAAATGAACTTTCTTTATACTCAGGGATGGGAATTAGGCGCAAAACTCATACTAATATTTATTTTTAAAATTTCCGTATATAAGTGAATCATTGATATATATATAGAGATACATAGATAGTTAAGTTACGACTTCTGCGCAAAATTTTATTAATCATCTACATTCTAAGTACAACTTCATTTTTCTTAAGCTTATATTTTTATTATAATTATGTATCTTGATGATATACTTTGTGTAAATAAAACACATATCACCCATTAGCTCTCTTAAAATGTGATTTTGAAATAATTAAATCTTAAAATAGAAAGAATGGAGGACAAACTATTCAGAAATTTACTTAAAAGTAATGGTATAAATTAAAAGAAACACAAAACATTGTGTTGCTATTTATGCATTTTCTTTCTTTTTTTTTCTTTTCTTTTTAATAAAAAAGATTTGGAAGTAATATACCAGAAAATATAAATATACATATAGAAAACACTCCCCACTTGTATACATTAAAATTGGTGTTCATTTGTCTTTAAAAAGTAGTAAATATCTATTTTCCTTCTCTTGAAATAAATATCACAATATATCACGAATATCGATATTAACTTGATGATATATCGCGATATTTAATTTCTGATATCGTCCAGCTCTACTGTACATAATAAAGGATACCTAAAAAGGGGTTTTGTGGCAAATTTAAGAAAATCGTTTGAGCCATTTTTTGAGATAGCGAATTTTTGTTCCAATTTCAAATTTCATCAAAACATAGCTAACTCATCTGTTGACAGGAAAACAATAATTACATACGAAAGGATATCTAAAAGGGAGTCAATATGGCGAGTTTGAAAAAAATCTGCTCGGCCGTTTTTAAAGGAACTTGCAAGACCTCAAACTGACCTACTTATACGGGACTCTTATAAATTTTCCGGAACTAACCAACTAATACATACCAAAGGACATCTAATAAGGTGTTTATATTGCAATTTTGAAGAAATCGTTAGAGTCTTTTTTAAGATACAGACTTACAGTCCTAATTCCGGTTTCGAATGTCCCCTTCTGGTATTCCAACTTTCACCAAAAGTTTGAAAATTTATCTGTAAACCAGATCTTTTTCAGTTCTGAAGTTTCATAGTTCTATCTTTATTAATTTCAGAGATATGACAGTCAGAAGATTGCCCATACGCATACACACACGCTGACACGTTTTTGGTCTCCTCAGGAGAACTTACAACAAGCAAATCAAGTGAAAACTCGATATCGAATTTTTTGACCGAATACAATACTCCCATTATCTACCGTAGTCGGGTAATGGAAGTAAAAAAAACATTAGATAGTAAATAATTCTCGTTATTAATTTCCTCATAGAATAACATGGGCTTTCGTAGATTGTGACTTCCCTTAACAGAGAAATATCAGTATTTATTTAAAATCTAATTAGTCTTATACACGCATGAAGTTCTTGTGGATTATTTAATTGGCATAAAAAATCCATAGATTCTTTATTACAATTTCTTAGAAAGTTATTTTTAAAATAAGTTTATGTCTGACATTAAATTATTAATAATGTTTCAGTTTCAGATTTTGACAGTCTTCTTTCTGTATAACTCTTCACAATACAGGGTGTCCCATAAGCCTGTAGACATTTAAGAAATTCATAACTATTGACGGAATTAATAGAATTGAACGTGGTTTCCAAAAAAAAAAGAATCCTTCTTGTGAAGGGGGGGGGGATGATTTCTTTTGGAAAATAAAAATAAAAATTAAGTTATTTGTTGATAGAGGGCGCTGTGTGTGACCAGATCACACAATTTCATGTAAAACTGTACTTATTCTCACGCAAATGTTTACAGGCATATAAATACTATTCCATGTGTTCGTCGTCACCACAAATTACAGTTTGCAAACGAATTATAACACTGCTGACTGCAGCTTCAGTCGGCGGTTCTTACCTGAGGGAAAACATCTTCTTCACCAATGAACGCTTTATCCACCAAATCAGCATCGCAATTAAAACTTCATGTATGTACAAGTAGGAGGCAAAATAAGAAATAAGTTGTTCTAATCGCAAAATTGTGCAATTTATAGGACTTTCATTTGCATATTTCTCTTTCACATCCGTGCGAAAAATTTAACTATTTGTTTAACTATCGTTGACAAAAAATTTAACTCTATTTTTTTCTTTACCGAAAAAAAAAAAAAAAAATCCCCCTTTACAAGAACGATTTTTTCGCAAACCGCGTTCAATTCTATCGATTCTTTCAAAAGTTATGAATTTTAAAAATGTCTACAGACTTATGAGACACCCTGTACATTGAACTTATTGTAAACAGTACATTTTCTTTTTCGTTCTTTCTTTCTTTCTTTTTCTTGTTTTTTACAAAGAGCTTTGTCTTAAGTTAACTTTAAAGTGGACACCTAATTTCTATTTTCTGCTATTTTTACTTTTATTTAGTATTGATTCAGAATGGTGTGAGATGAAAACTCTTGATCTAATATCTACAAAATTTCCTTTGATCGAAATACAGTTCATCCGCTTTTTTTCCCACCTATTTTTCTAGTACTTACTCGATAATTTGAATTAAGTGAAGCAAAATGATTAAATTTACAATACAATTTATTGTAATGTAGTTATTGCTTTGAGGTTGTTGTTATGGATTTTGTATAACCCTCACTAATTTTAACTAACGTTTCTTTCTCTTTCTCTCTCTCTTTTTTTTTTTTTTTTTCACAAAAAAAAAAAAAAAAAAAAAAAAAAAAAAGCCTTGAAATAACTTTAAAATAGACAGTTTTCATTTTCTAGTATTTCTATTTTCATTAAGTACTTATTTGAAATGGTGTGAGAGAAAAAACACAGTTTACCTGCAAAATTTATCTTGAATGAAATATAGTTCATCTACCTCTCAAACAACTTTATTTTATTTTTCTAATATCTCATCCAATAATTAGAATTAAGTGAAGCAAAACGTTTTAGATTAAATTTATAATACGTGTTGGGGGTCAATGTATATGTAGTTATTTCTATACGGTTAAGGATTTCATTTGCATTTAATTAAAAACAAGCTCAACAGATAATGCAAGGAAAGTGTTCAAACGAGGTTGAAATACCAACAAATAATATATTACATATTTCTTGAAAATGTCTTGCTTAGTCGTGCTTCTTTTATATTTTTAATTTTTTTTCCTGGCATGAAAACCTGAGCTAACAAATCTTAAAACTGTTGTTTAGGCATAATGTTGTGCTGAAAATTGTAGTTTAGGAATACTTTTTGTGTGTCTGAACATAGCCTCCTTAAGGGCTCGCTTCACTCACCGCCGCCGGAAGCCGAAGCAAATGTTATTCTATGGGAAATTTTTCTTTACAAATAACTTATTAACTAATACATATTTTTAAATTCTGTTTTCACCTTCTAAAAATTCCCAGCTGTTAAATTGACGGACCTTTTCTAAAAAATTATTTTTTTAATTTTTTATACTTTATTTTGAAGCTGCAAAATACGAATTTTCAATATGTGAATTTTTTTCACTTTTCATTTTGCAATTTCAAAATAAAATAATAAAAATTAAAAAAATACATTTTTAAAAAAGGTCCGTCAATTTGGGAATTTTCTGAACGTGAAAACAGAATTTAAAAATATGTATTAGTTAATAAGTTATTTGTAAAGAAAATTTCCCCATAGAATAACATTGGCTCGGGCTTCCGGCGACGGTAAGTGAAGAGGGCCGTTAAGTAGATGCCTGTCGCGTGGCTCTTACGCTTGGCAACAGTTCAATCGGTAGACAGCGCCACCTGGTACAGATTGCGCGACTTTTTTATTCAACTGTCACCAAAAATTTTTAATAGTGGGATTTGAAATACAAAAAAGACGAATAGAATCTAAGAAACGTCGATTTTATATATCACATAGCACTTCTTAAAATCATTCGTGACAGTTGAATAAAAAAGTTGCGCAATCTGTACCAGGTGGCGCTGCCTACTGTTCGACCTGTTGCCAAGTTTAAGAGCTACGCGACATACATCTAGTTAAGGAGGCTATGGTCTGAAAAACGAAATATTTATGACTCCATTCTTGATTCCTACATAAACTATACTTTATTACTAAACAAGTTCATGCCGTGCACACTACGATAACTTATTTTAAACAGATTTCTAAGAATTATGGAAAACTCAAATTGAAAATGAATCAGCCAATTAAATGTGACTGAAAAGGAGACAATTAATTTGACAAATATTATTCACACCTCATGTTTACTGAACTGCATAAGGGTGGTATTGGATGTTTATTCAGAAAGTTTTTTTTTTTTTTTTTTTTTTTTTTTAGAACAACTGTTTAATCAAGATGTGATGTTGTAAATTTTACAAGGTCATTAATAATTATTAGCTGGCTTTTACTTTGGAACAGCTATATTTTTAGCAATTATAGTTTGAGTCATTTAATCACTTAAACCTATTAAAATCACGTGATATAAGGACAATTATGATTCATCCTCTGAAGAAGAATAGTTAAATGAATTGCAAATGGAATGAAATTGCCCTGAAGTTTTATGTTTATTTATCCATCTTTTGCTCGTCAAGTTTTAATTACCCATGAGATATTATTGCTTTAATGTGTTAAAAATAGTGGCTTCAAGCAAAATAAAAAGTTAATAAGGTAACATTAGGGACTTGATATTATATTTATTATGGTCTGTTAGCTGTTATCTATTAAATGAAAATCTTTCTCGCTTAAAGAAAGGATAGGGAAGCAAAGTTTAAAGTCGTTAATTATAAAGTTTTAATTATACAAAAAGTAATCTAAGCAGAAACTTATTATTATTTTTTATTAATATTCTTAACGGATTACATGGGTTTAAAAGATTTAAAAAAAAAAAAAATCTCTGTTTTTCCTTTCGTTTTCTTTAATATAAAAAAGTGTTTTGTTCGAAATTTTAAGTATATGAAAGAGCAGCGTTTCAACAATATTCTACGAAAATTCCATTAAAACATTCGGACAATTCAGCCGATTGGACCTGGTTTCCAGAGTCCCTTTTGAAGAGCGGTGGACAGACTAACTCATGATAGATTTATCTGGGAAAAAAAATAAATAAAGAATCTGTTAGTAGATAAGGATAACTCGTGCTTGAACGAAGAATTTAAAAACTATTGAAATTGGCAGTTACAAAAACATTACAGTTTTCGGTGCATTTTACTGCATATAAAACCTTGCAAAAATTTTTGTAAAAAAAAATCGTTTAAGCATGAGCTATGTACTTATCTATTAACAATGAAAAAAAAAAAAAAAAAAAAAAAAAAATAGATGCTATTTGTAGGGCACAAAATTGACATCTTTTCGACAGTGAGTGTCAGACTTCTCTGACATGAAAATCATTTGCATTCATCATGAAAAATAAATTTTAATAAATAACAATTTCAATAAATTATTTGTAATCCATGAGTTTGTATAGAAAAATATAAAAGAAAATTTAAATGTGAACACGACATACTAGTTTTACTTTATCGTTATTTATTTTAAACGTAAACATATTACATTATGTTTGTGCACGATGCAATCACTCAAATAATAATTTTATATCATATTTTGATCTTCAAAATCGTTATTTTTACTGTCTTGATATCTCACAAATTGTATAAACTATTTGACAAAACATAAATACTGGTTATTAAAATCATCTTCCTATTCGATTTATCTTTATCTGCCATGATATTCACTCACAATGATTGCTGCAATATCTCGATGTTTTTATGCTTCTTCCAGAAATTGTTTATTCAAACTAATTCTTGAAACAAAGACACGAAATTTTAAATTTCCATGAATTGTATCAATTTTTTGTAAGTTTCAGCAGCTTTCATTTCTAAGAAAGAGGTTTTAAATTTTATTTTTCTTTTAAATCATTCACATATAGGAATCCTTATAAGATAATTAGCATACTGAACATGTTATAAATATGTTATAACATGTTATACTAACATGTATATTAACGGGTTTTAACAAAAGTAAAGTAAATGAGTTTCTTATTCTTTACAACTTGAATAGTCTATTTTCTGTCTAGACATTGATTTGGTTAAGATTTGTTTTGACCATTTGTGCAGTATATTATGGTTAAAAAATTTGGCTTCACAAAGGCATTTATTGGTCAGTTTTGGTGATAGATTGCACGATCTATAGTTATTCTTAAAATATTATTATTATTTGTAGCGTGTGTAATGTATACAGGACGTTTAAAGAAGACTGAAACGCGGTTTAATTTTTTTCCTATTAGAGGTAATTGGGCTGGATAAATTGAAAAAGTATTCAAAATAAAAGTAGAAAATATTACTATATATATAATTATCTATATACATTACTACATATAGTAGAAAATATTACTAATACATACATAATTATATATATTACTATATATAGTAGAAAATATTACAATATATATATATATATATTGCTAATGATTAATTTTCCAAAAGTTACACTTTTTAAAATATGGTTCCCAGAGGTATATTTCATGAATTAGAAACTTTTTATTTTGTATCAATCATTACAAAAAAAAAAAAAAAAAAAAAAAGTTAAGAGAAACTGAATTAACACACACACACACACACAAAAGCATTTATGCAATTTTTTCGTATTAATTAATAGGGGAAAACAAAGACCATTTATAAACTGATAATGGAAACATTTCACGAAAAGTACAATAACATTTGCCCCCCACCCATACACACACACACAAAAAAAGAAAAAAAAAAAGAAAAAAAAGAAAGAAAGAAAGAAAGAAAAGTGTAGTCTTAAATAAACACAAATAAACATCGGTCTGCTTATGGTGGTCCAGCGAGACGCATATGCAACACTTGATTTCATTTTATATGGCCTCACATTTGCGACACACAAATTGGAAGCTACGTTTACAGATAGATCCATTTTATAAACAACAACATAAAATCATGTGGTACGCGAGTAAGTACTCAATTTCGAAAAAAATTGATTTTATAAAGTTATTTTAATTTTTAGTTCAAAAATGTGAAGAACTAGAACAGAGTTTTTATAAACCAATGCGCAAATGCAGCAAAAGGAAATATAAAACTATAATAAATAAGCAAAATAACTAAAGCCAGATGAAAAATTAATCCCAAAACACATGGGGGGGGCTTCATCGGGGGAGCTCCCCCATGTAGGGAAAGAAATATGAGAAGTTTCTGACGAAACGCTGGTAATTTAACCAAAAAACACGTTTCTAGCTCCCAACTTCTCACAGATGGAAGCAAGACCATACAGCAAACGAATTTAATTAATACAACGTATGAAAAGCAATTAAATTCAGAAATCAAGCACAAACTATAATACATCAATATAAAATACAAGAATATAAATAATACAAGAATATATAATAAATACATACCAGGACAAACTCGAATAGTCATTAGAATATGGAAATTGAACCCCCTCCCCCATTATAAACATAGAACCCGCTTCAGCTAGTAGGACACTAACCAGCACTGTATATAAATATATAAATATATATATATATATATATATATACAGTAACTTATGACATTCAAAAATCATTATTAATTAAATCATTAATCATTATGAAACAATCTCCTAGCCACTCTTCGCCAATCAACTGAACGAAATTAAATAAAGACTAAAAATAAATAAACAAATAAATAAATAAAAAATAAATAACCCGCCCCATTTCTTTTTTTCGTTACCGTCATAATAATGAATATTAATCATTAACTGACCAATATGTAAATGTTGCGTGCGTTTAAATATAAATTTAGTTAAAAGGCGGCGAAATTATCCCGCATTTCGGACTCAGAAAATTATTTCTTTTTCTGGCGTCCTTCAAGTAAAAAATTCAGTCCAAAATCTGACCTCTTATAAAAATCGATTATCTTAAAACAGCCCCTTTATTGAATTCATAAAAATTGAAACGAACACTTCATAAAAAATCGACTAATTTAAAATGAATGTTTTAAAACAGTTGGATTAATTTAAAAAGTTTCTTTATGGATGTGGCGGGTGTTCAAATTCGTTCTTTGAAATTACTGTCTTTAAGTTATGAAGGCTAGTATTATATAAACTCTGAAATGTACCAATAAATCAAGATTATGTTTATTAAAAATTTTCAAAAATTATTCAAATTAAAAAAAAATAATAATATTAATAAAATCCAAAAATTTAATTAAATTAATTTTTATTTTATTTTATTTATTTATTTATTTAGTTAGTTTTGAAAAATTAAAAGAATGTTCCATGCGACTGAGTGTATAAGAATTCCTTTCGATTTTTCGTTGTTATAGCTTACCAATATACACTGGTTCTCATAATTATGAGGACACCCGTTTTTCTATATTAACTAAACACTGAACACTATTATTTAAACAAATATATTTTTTATTAATTTCAATTTCATTAATAGACTATATTTAAAAGGTTTTATCGTTTTTCTATCTTAAAAAACTTTAAATACGGCCAAAAAGATGATTTTTCAGGTGTTCACAATTATAAGGACAGCTCGGATCTTAGTAATTTTTTTCAGTTATTCTTTAAATTAATATTTTATGGGGTCTCTTTTTAGGGTGAAACAGTAAGACATTCTCTCTGGTATCTATATATATACATTTTTTTTTTTTTTTTTTTAATATTCAGTTTCAATACCATTTCATACAGCATAGATTGTGCTGGAGTGAAGGTTACAAACATTCCAAGAGGTCAGGGGTCGTGTGACCAGACAGAACGGAGCCACGAGAAGCTGTCTGAGCGACAGATGCTTTGTGTAAAAAAATTGTATATTTCTATGGAAGCGGTGACATCAATAGTTTCCGATTTCACGCATGGCCTTTTGTTGCTACCGACGTTTCTCAGAGTTTCGGGTAGACCAAGATTGGCCGAAAATGATGTCACGGGTAGACTGATATCACGTTCAACGAATCAGTGCTTCGTGTGGGGTATTCCCCTCCCCCTTCGAAGGTGTGCTCGGAAGGAAGAGACTCAAAAAAAAGAGACAGAGAGACTTGGTGCTAAAAATGTGTAGCATGTTTTTGAAGTATGCTCGGAGGCGAGCATTTTGTAATAATTTTTAATTTATTTGAATATCAACTTTTTGTGTTAAGTTTTGAATAAAAATAGAAAAAAATCATCCCTGGACTCATGCTTGCGTATTCCGTTCTTCGAGGTGTACTCCCAGAAATCACCACAGCTTTAATTAAAAATATAAAATGGTGGCATATCGGTGGTATGTTGTTTTAAGAAAAAAAAACATCGAACTCTGTTTTCTAAGTGTTGGTGGTGAAAAAGTATAAAAGAACTTTTGCTGTGAGCCCGGTGACAACTGGAATCCCTGAGATTTACTGGAGATTATTGATGCCTGTGACAATAGCGTGGAAAGGATTAAAAGGACTTCGCTTCTTCCCTGTGCTGCTGAATTCCCTGGAGATGTCAATCAAGGAGATTTTTCAGGTATGTTTTCTTTCATTTTCAAATATGCAAAGTGTCAGAGATTGAGTTGTGGGATGATAGTTTTTGTTTATTTATTTATTTTTGTTTTGTAACAATGCATGTAGTTACGAAGCTTTAAGAGTAAGAATTTAGTTTTTATGTGTAAAATTTTAAGCACGGATATCTCGAAGTCAAGTTAATAGTTAAGGCGGTTGAAAAGAGTAATTTCATGACTTAACGGGGCGTTTACTTGAGAGATAAATTTATCGTTAAAGTTCTGTTTATTGTAACGGGGAGCTTGGTAACTTTAAATTGTTGTTTAAAAGTTTCGATAAGATTATAATTCTAAATTCTTTTTAAAAGCAACGTAAGGATTGTGGATACTGTAACTGTTTATATAGGAGTATACTGGAAATTAGTTGATTTGCCTACTGGTAAAAATTCTAGGATTTTTTTTTTTTTTTCTCTAGTTGTCTATTTTAACTAAATATAGGTACTGTTTATTGTATCTGGGTAAATATTGTAGTTAATGTTTAGAGAAAAGGTGTTTAAAGAATTTCGTAGGTGATAATCAAAGTGTTACTTTTGTCTATATTTTCATGGTATTTGATTTGTTTATTGTTTTTATTACATGTGCATTTTTTTTCAGTAATTAGTGAAATTGTATTTTGTAATTATGGCATTTCTCATTAAGTATACTAAAAATATATTGTTAGAGTTAGCGGATGAATTTGGTGTTTCGGGGCTAACAGATAAAAGCAAAAAACTAGAAATCAAGGAAGCTATTGAAAAGGCGGCTAATTATGATGAAGGGGTTGCGAAGGCGCTAATAGAAGGGATTTTGGAACAGAAAGAAAGCGAATTGAAATTACAAAAAGAAAAAGAAGAGCGCGAATGGGCGTTGCAAAAAGAAGAGCGCGAATGGGAATTACGAAAAGAAAAAGAAAAAGAAGAGCGCGAATGGGCGTTGCAAAAAGAAGAGCGCGAATGGGAATTACGAAAAGAAAAAGAAAAAGAAGAGGCCGAACGAAATTTTGAACTGGAGAAACTCAGAATCCAGAGCGCTGCAGAAACTAGTAGCGTAGGGTCCGGGAGTTTAGTTCAAGAGACGGTTTTGAAGAAAATTAAATTAAAAGACATAGCTCCGAAATTTGACCCAAAACAAATGGATATTTCTCTTTTTTTTACGATATTTGAAAGATTAGCACGTAAAGAAAATGTTAGCGAACAGGACTGGATGTCGCAACTTATCCCTTTATTGCCGTGCGACGTCGTACAAATAATTATGAAATTAGACGAGTCAGAGGCTGATAACTTTCAACATGTAAAAAAAGTGTTGATGAATAGATTCAGATTGAGTGCGCGTGCGCTAAGAACGAAATTTGAATCGCACAACAAAAAAAGTGAAGAATTATGGGTTGATTTAGTTCACGATTTGAGAGGGTACCTAGATAACTGGCTTGAGACTTTAGAAATTAAAGATTTAGAGTCATTAAAGGAATTGATGCTCACGGAGCAGTTAAAGAAAAGGGTACCATGCGAAATCAAACAACATTTTGTAGATGTGTGGGAAGAAATCAACAAAGCTTCGGATTTGGCGGAGAAGTGCGACAAGTATGACGCGGTTAGAAAGGAGAATGGGAAAAGAGAATATAAACCTTTTCAGCGTTTTACGAAGGGTAGAAATTCATTTGGGAAAGACGGTCAGAAATTCGGGTCAGGTAAGCATGATGGTGGGAGTAATCCGAAAGCTGAGTCAGCTAAGGGCGACAAAAAAGACTCAGGAAAGTTAAAAGGGGATAAAACCGCATCTAAAGATCGTGATTTTGATAGAAATAGTAAAATTGTGTGCTATTTGTGCTCGGAAAGGGGCCATATTCGACCTAACTGCCCACAAAACCCTAATCGCAGAACAAATCCGATCAATAACTTAAGTGCGGGCGAAATTTTAGGTGTTGGTTTTGAGCCTTATATAGGTAAATTAGAAATCAATGGACAAGAGCGCGAATTCTTGAGAGATAGTGGCTCAAACATTGACGTGTGCGAAAGGGATATGATTTCTGTTGAGGATTTACTGCCGGAACAGGTATGGATTAAGCAACCGTTTGACGAAACGTGTAGGTGTTTACCTTTGGCGAAAATCGTTTTAAAAGGGGAATTCGGAGAGGTCATTACAAAAGCGGCTGTAAAACCGGCTAATTTGAGTCAGGGAATATATCTTCTAGGCAATAAAACCGCAGAGTTAATTGAGTCCAATAAAAAAATTGTTTATCCAATTAATGCGATAACGCGAAGTCAGAAACGTGAGCAAGAAAGGATTAAGAGTGCGCAGTCCGAAATGAATAATAAAAAGCCAACTCAGAGAAAAATTCAGAATTTTGAGGAGGAACCGGGTTTGATAAGCGAGTCGTTAGAGGAGACTAGTGCAGAAAATAAAGTTGTTCTTCCTGTGTTAAAAGAAACAGACAGGTGTCCATTAATCGGGGTTTCAGCTGAAGAGTTTCAAAAAGAGCAAACTGCGTGTGACACGTTGAAAAATTGTTGGGAAAAAGCTAGGAATGAAGCGGGAAAGGAATTTAAGATAAAAAATGAGCGGTTAATTCGAATATCGGATTCTAAGCGTAACCAAAACAGGATGCAGTTGTGCGTGCCAAAGAAATTTAGGGCAGCGATTCTAAACCTGTGTCATGATTCTGTGTCAGGGCATTTAGGCTCGTGTAAAACTAAGCAGAGGGTGTTGACTAATTTCTTTTGGCCAAATTGCTATCAGGAAATCGAAGAGTATGTCAAAACTTGTGAAATTTGTCAAAAAGTAGGACAAAAAGGGGATAAGAAGAAAGCTCCGTTGAGATTAGTACCGATTATTTCCGAACCGTTCAGACGTCTGTCGATTGACGCTATAGGTCCGCTTGTAACGAGTAACAAAAATAATCGTTTTGCGATAACGGCTGTTTGCGTCGCTTCAAAATTCCCGGATGCTATTCCTGTGGAAAACCTAACTTCGAGGTCAGTGATCAATGCATTGATGCAAATTTTCGCGAAGACCGGATTTCCTAGAGAGTTAGTCTGCGATCAAGGTGCTTATTTCACGAGTGACTTATCGACAGCGTTTTTTGAGAAGTATGATATCAAAATCAATCATTCTTCTGTCTGTCATCCGCAATCTAATCAGGTGGAAAGAATGCATTCCACTCTTAAGAGGATTCTCAAAGCATTATGTCTCGAAACGAAAAGCGATTGGGAAGAAAATCTGCCTATGGCTCTTTTCGCGTTGAGGACGGTGCCGCATGAAAGCACGGGATTTTCTCCTTCAGAGCTTATTTTTGGGAAGAATTTGAGGATGCCTCATACCATTGTTTACGAAAATTGGATGCAGGAAGAGGAAATTAATCAAAATGTAGTAGAGTATATTTTGGATTTAAATGAGCGCTTAAAAAGATGTCAAGATTTGGCAGGGGAGCGCATGACAGAATGTCAACAAAAAAGAAAATTATGGTACGACCAAAATGCAGTGTCCCGAAAATTTAAGGTGGGAGACTCGGTGTTGGTTTTGGCTACTGCAAAACCACATAAAATGGCAGTACAGTGGCTAGGTCCAGGTGTAGTTACGGGGGTAATATCCGATACGAACTATACGGTAGATCTTCCGGGAAGGAGATGTAAGGACACGATTTTCCACGTGAATTTAATGAAACCTTATCATAAACGCCCAGAGCATGTCAACTTAATTTTGGAAGAGGGTGGCGAGGAAATTGAGGAGGATGCATCTATCCCGTATCCGATTTCGGACCCTAATCATTTCGACTTGACAGACTTAATTAAGGGGAGTAATTTGGGTAATAAGGTTTCGGAAGGGAATTTGGCAACTTTACAAAATGTCCTAGTAAAGCATAAAACGGTGTTTTCTAACGACCCTGGTACGACCCATAAGGTAGAGATGGATATCATTTTGACAGATGATAAGCCGATTCGTGCAAAACCCTATCGCATGTCTCCGCGGCAGTTAGAAATTATGCGGAAGGAGATTTCCAGGCTGTTAGAGTTAGGGGTGATTGAGGTGGGTCAGTCAGATTACGCATCGCCTATGATTCTTGTAGAGAGTCCGGGGAAAGACCCTAGGCCGTGTGTCGATTATAGGGCCCTCAATGCCAAAACCCAAGTGCAATTTTTCCCGTTACCGAATATTGAGGAGGTAGTTGAGGAAGTGAGCACTGCAAAATATATCTCAGTAATGGATCTGACGAAGGGGTATTTCCAAATCCCGTTAACGAAACGTGCGCAAAGGTATGCGGCGTTTGTAACCCCTTTCGGTGAGTTTATTCCAAAAAAAATGATGTTTGGCTTAGTGAATGCTCCATTTTATTTTTGTAAATTAATTAGTGAGGTGCTAGGGGATTTAGTGAGTTTTGTGAGACCATATGTGGATGATCTGGCTGTGTTTTCATCCAGTTGGGAGCTCCATATCCGGCATCTGGACATTGTGTTACAACGTTTGGAGGAGGCAAATCTAAAAGTGAAACCGGCAAAGTGTTTATTCGCCCAGGACCATGTAAAATTTTTAGGGCACGAAGTGGGGTCAGGGAAGAGGTCGCCGAGTGACGCGAAAATCCAAACTATCCAAGAATTTCCCATTCCAAAGACAAAGACGCATGTAAGGTCATTTTTAGGTCTGACCGGATTTTACCATAAATATATAAAGGATTATGCGACAAAAGCTGCGCCTTTGACGGATTTGTTAAAAGGGAAAAATAAGAGGGAAAAAATTGAGTGGAGTCAGGAATGTGATCAGGCATTTAAGGTACTAAAATTAGATCTAACTAAGGGACCGGTACTCTATGCTGCGGATTTTTCAAAAGACTTCATTGTTCAGACTGATGCAAGTCTTGTAGGGGCGGGTGTGGTCCTAGCTCAAAATTTCGGGAATAACGAGGAACACCCAATTGTTTATTTGAGCAAAAAATTCTCCAAGGCGGAGCGTAATTATAGTACCATTGAACGCGAATTAGCGGCAGTCATTTTTGGGGTGAAAAAACTAAATCATTATTTAGATGGACAAAAATTCGTTCTTCAAACCGATCATAACCCTTTAGTTTATCTTAAAAAAATGATGGGCACAAATTCACGTTTGACGAGATGGGCCTTATGTTTACAACAATACAACTTCACAGTCGAGCATAAGAGCGGAAAAAAGCATTCGAATGCAGATGCGTTAAGTCGCATGCACGAAGAATAAAAAAAAAAAAAAAAATGCCTTGGTTTTAGGTAGTGTTTTTGGACTGTTTGTAAATATTTATTTATTTTTTTTTTTTTCCTTTCATTTGTATTCCAAAAAAAAAAAAAAAAAGTTTGAATGTATTGATTATGAATTATTTTTCTTTCTTTTTCATGAAATTTTATGGCGTAATTGTGAAATTTCAGTGTTTGACTTTTAAAATTTTGTTAGGGGTAGAACCTTTGATTGTCATCACGAAATTGCATGTGAATGTTTAATTGTTTTTTTTTATATAATGTGAAATGAGACCTTGGGATCTAGTAATTATGCAAGGTGTAAGACTAGAAAATTTATTTTTAAGATTATTTTTAATTCTATAAAAGTTCAGGGGGTTGTTTCGAAAAAATTTTTTTGGGGGGCTAGCTCAACTCTCTGATGTTGCATGTTTGATAATGGGAGGAGGCACCTGAGTCTTCTGGTGCCCATTTTACATCCTGAAGGCCGTAAAATGGTCTTTTAGGAGGGAGGAAGCTGTGCTGGAGTGAAGGTTACAAACATTCCAAGAGGTCAGGGGTCGTGTGACCAGACAGAACGGAGCCACGAGAAGCTGTCTGAGCGACAGATGCTTTGTGTAAAAAAATTGTATATTTCTATGGAAGCGGTGACATCAATAGTTTCCGATTTCACGCATGGCCTTTTGTTGCTACCGACGTTTCTCAGAGTTTCGGGTAGACCAAGATTGGCCGAAAATGATGTCACGGGTAGACTGATATCACGTTCAACGAATCAGTGCTTCGTGTGGGGTATTCCCCTCCCCCTTCGAAGGTGTGCTCGGAAGGAAGAGACTCAAAAAAAAGAGACAGAGAGACTTGGTGCTAAAAATGTGTAGCATGTTTTTGAAGTATGCTCGGAGGCGAGCATTTTGTAATAATTTTTAATTTATTTGAATATCAACTTTTTGTGTTAAGTTTTGAATAAAAATAGCAAAAACCATCCCTGGACTCATGCTTGCGTATTCCGTTCTTCGAGGCGGACTCCCAAATCACCACAAGATGATAGTCTCAATATATTTAAACTATTTAAAATTGCTTTCCACTTGCATGCACTTTTCTAATATGATAAGTTAAGATTTATTTCAAATTTTAGGCCACGGGAAAGGCAATAATACAGAAATTTCTTTCTTCAAACTATTTCCTATTGCTCTAGAAGTTGAGCAAAAATGTAAGTTTTGTTAAAAAAAAATATTATTACCCCCCAAAAATCTAACAAAAATCTGAGAATTCCACCTTTAAAATTTGCGGATATTCTCTTGATGTTCATAATAATAGATAAAATTACTGAATTCATTCTGCTTTCAGTAGAAACAGCTCCCCAGAGCACCATAGATTCACCTTTAATATGCCCAACTCATATCTGCCTTTAAAAAATCTGCTCTGTCTTTCGCTATCTTCAAATCGTGCCAGTAACTGTTAAAACCATTTGGTTAATCAACAATAAAATGTTTTTCATCCGAAAATGCAAAATTTTACCATTTAATATCGCCTTTATTCATCTTTAACACAGACGTTCTTTCCCCCATTAAGTGCCTATTGATTATTACAGGTTTTTTATTCATTTTAACATATTATTAATTATTTTTAACATGCATAAATGTGGACCCAACCTTTCGTTAAAAATTACGAGCAAATTCAGCAGCAGTCATTATGAGTAGAAAAGTAAGAGGAATTATTAGTCTTCGATCTCTGTAAAACAACTCTGATTTTGCATCAGATCTCTCTCCTATCGAACCAGCAGTTCAACGTTTGGTCACATTTCCTTCAGCAATTTTAGATCTTCGACTTTCATTAGAAATTCGGCGGATTGAAATTATCCTTCCACTTAAAAAACACATTTATCATACTTCACTACATGAACGTTCTTTTTTTCGAGGAATTATCAGTAATGTCTGTCCAAGAAAATTTGTAGGCTTATATATGAATTAATCTAGTCAAGTAGTTAACAAATTCGCATGTCAACTGTAATTTATCCGCTAGTAAGTTAAATAAAACGAAAAAATCTTGATTGTCCCTATATAATTATGGATATCTAAAAACGCGGAGAAAAAAATATTTTGCATTATATTTTATTAATTTTGTTTCATATTAAAAAAATTATAGCACTTTTGGTTTTAAGAATACTAGATATATTAAGTGCACTTAGTATAATCTTGTTCACAATTATTTTTACATTAGTTATTTCAAAACATAAAGTGTACTTATAAATATGAGAAGGAGTGTATTCTAAATATATTTGTGCATTAATTTGTGTAATGATTGATAAGTTAATTTTTTTAATATTTCTATGTTTAAATGCAGAAATTTCAAAAAAATTGTTCACATTCAAAGAAAAAAAATATATATATATATATTAACTTATCAATGAATACGCAAATTCTTGCACAAATATGTTTTAGAATACAGTACCCGCCGCTTACTGAAATCACATTCGTCCTGAGCCAAAGTGATTTTATTAAGTGGCTGATTTTTATATCCAGCGAATGTTCCTGCACTCATTACTTTCCAGAAATTGGAAAGAAATTTCAAAAGGTATCAAATAATGGAATTAATAAACAATAAAAATTAATTTTTGACAATAATTGATTAATTTTCTTTCAAAATGAGAAAATTAAACACATCCCAAGTTCCATGGCGCTTTTCTTTGAGGAAAAATCATCATTACTTTGCCGAAAGTTCATGCTTCTCTTTTAAATTTAAGATATTTGCGTTTAAACCTCTTGCTTCTTATTTATTTCTAAATAAGAATTAGAAATTTTCTTCAAATAAATAAAAAATAAAAAATATGTATATATATTTCAAATTATCTTGCGAACCAAATCGAATTTGTAACTTATTACCACGCTTTGAAGAATACGTTCCTTGAATTAGTTACTGAGACAAGCGATGGGGCGTGTTTAATTTGCAACTACACTGTAAAAAGGCTACATCCCATATAGCACAGTTTGAAAGTTGTGACAGCTGACCAGGTGCAAAAAAATATCATTAAGGACTTCCTTTTCGTAAACAGCTTTACCCAATAAAAGCCGAAAAATAATTTGCTATACGTCCCCCGAAACGTTTGCTTCTTACCCCGCATTCTTTAAAGAGGATCGTTTCCTGTATTGGTAAATGTTAGTCGATGCATTTAAGAAATATTATGTTTACTAATATATATCTTTCATTTGCTGAGTGTTACAAAGGAATTAAATTATTCAATATACAATATATATATGTATAAGTATTTTACCGTATGTTATTTATTTCAATATGATGTATTTATTAAGTTCGATTAGCTAAGCGCATTTACACTAAATAATGACAAATATTCTCTTTCTTTCTGTCTTTCTGTCTTTTCTTTTTTTCTTCTCAAATGAATAAGACGTACATGACTAATTATTGTGTATTAATAACTGAACTGTAAGTTGATGTCTAATAAATTCTTTCAAGATATTTAAACTTCTATAAATCTAAAGTTTTGTTGATTAACTATAACACACGCCTCCCTATCTATCTATCTATATATGTATATATATAAACAGATTTACAGAAATTCGTCTAATTTTGCATACAATAATCAACCGATGCCCATGAAGACGTATTAGGTATATTATATGCTTTTATTATTTGAATTCTAATTATTTCTTTTTCGTTTTATTTAAATTTTCACTTTCCTAATGAGATATATTTCAGCACTTATATTTCCTTTTGTACAATGTTTCAAAAGGTTTAATATTATAGATATATATAGATACACACGCACACAAAAGAAAAAAAAAAAAAGAAAGAAAGAAAAGAATTTGCCCGTGCTTTAATGAATGTATTTGTACATTTGAAATTCTTAATAAATTGATTTTTTATTTTGCTTTCATTAATCTTAATATAAATAAAAGTCATTGTTTGTTTGTATGTAAGGGAAAGAGGTTAAAATTATACCAAACAAATTTCTGCTTATTATGATAAAATCTTTTAATAGGTGTTTTGAAATCTCTCAACCTCTTGAAAACAAAACCCGACACGCAGAAAAAAATTTAGTCAACTTGACCTAAACCCGAATCGCAAGAAAAAATAGTATGTTGTGGCCACCACAAGACTTTCTTCTATATTTTACTGTACAAATTCACTAAGTGCGAATAATTTATTAAATCTATTATTTATTAAAATTATTTAACATGATAAATGCAAATCCTTTTCATCTTAAGGAAATCTAACACTAAGTAGCCAAAGGAATACAGTTTTATCGCCTATAAATCTGTATTGATAAGTATAAAGGATTTAAGTCCAAAAATGTCGATTTTGAGTTAAGTACATAGTCAGACCCAGAAAAAAATTCTCTATCGATTGGTATAAAGGATTTAAGTGTATGTCATTTAGTCTTTGAGAAAATCCATTGGTAAAAGAAAGACTCAAGTCAGAAATTTAGCATTAATCTTTGTATAAAACACTTAATTAAATTTTTCCCTTTATTAAATGAAGATTGACAATCACTGAATGGTAAAAAGCGTATAAACCAACATAATCCCTTTTTCCTAATCGATTCTTCTTATTTTTGTTTAGCTAGTTTAACTTTATTTTTCGTCTCCTGAAAAATCAAGAATATGGACTTAAATCCTTTATACTTATCAGTACAGAAATAACATCTTAAAAAATGCGTTTTTATAATGATTATCTCATATATCAAGTTTCGTACAGTTACATGCCACAAACGTTGAGATATAGCCATCACTTATTGATGAAATTAGCAGCATAGGAGCGCCACCTATTGACCGATAAGCATCCAAGTTGAGTCAACATAATGTCTCATAGTGGCCTTCTTACATATCAAGTTATGTTTGATGATACGCAATAGAATCCGAGACATAGCCTTCCATTAAATTGTGGAAATCGCTGTGTAGCAGCGTCACCTGTTAATCGGTTTACTTCAAAAGTTGAGGGCACTAATTTTTGTTAAGATGCATCTATCTACATACAAATTTATGTGCAATTCTGTGCAGTAGTTTCTGAGATATAGCCATTCCTTAAATTGCGGAAATCGCTGTATAGTACAAAATATGTTGGTCGATAAGCATTCAAATTGAATAAGCATAACATCTTATAATGGTTTTCTCACTTACTAAGTTTTCTTTGACAAAACGCAATAGAACCTGAGATATAGCCTCCCTCATAATTGCAGAAAACACTGTAGCAGCGCCACCTGCTGAGCGGTTCACACCAAAAGTTGACATGCACTAATTTTTGTTAAGGTGCACCTACATACAAGTTTATATGTAATTCTGTACAGTAGTTCCTGAGATATACAAACTTTGTTTAAATTTTATTTATTAGTCCTTGAGATACAACATCCACAAAATTTGTGATACAGACAAACATTTTCTAAAAACAGTCAAATCGTCTTCAGGACATCCCAAAACATGAAAACACATCAAAAAGTTTCACGAATCCAATACTTTTTCTATATATACATACAGAAGAAAGTGATAATAGCTTAAAAAGAAAGAAAGAAATTGTTTTTAAACCTCGATTCTGATAACCGCTAATTTTTTCAGCGTCTTCGTCGCTTATGTCATGTCGGATCTCGGTCACCACTGCCTGCTGAAGCGCCTTACCTGGGCAATCAATATTGAACTTCACTGGATGCTAATTGCTGCTATTATTCCGTGGTTTTCTATGAAACTCGCTCATAATACGGCTTAAGTTCCTCTAGATTTCCGTGAGAGCATCACAAACAGGCGTGGGACATAAGTGTTCTCAATCGGTATTAATTCGAAAATTTAGAAAGCGTAATTTAAAAGTCTATTGTACAATGCCTTGTTAAACATGTTTAGATTAATAGCTACATAAGAATGAAAATTGTTCTTAACTATGTAGTTTTTTGTCTAAATTATACACAAAATCTTGAAAATTTGAACACGGAAAAAAAGAGAAAATCCCAGAATTCTGATATTTCAACATTTATCTAAAAAATTACCCTAAAATAATACTATTAGATAATATTTATAAATACTGATTTTCAGCAAAATGACGCTTATCTATATAAATAAAGAGAAGTGTCTGTGTCTGTCTCCGCTCTGGTGCTAACACTACCGATCACAGAGCTATAAAACTTGTCATATCGGTACCAGGGACCCTGTAGGTGTGCACCTCATCGAGATTTTTTCGAATTTGAACTTTTTTTTTTTCTTTTTTCAATTTTAAATATTGGCTTTTATGTTTCATCTTTCATGAATTTATTCTTCCATTGTAATCGTCTGCATTCTTAGCAACGGCTATTGCACAATTTATTACTTTCTCTTACCCATAGGGTCGAGAAAGTACTGTTTTAGGGTCAAATTTTCGAACATGAGTTTTTGTTATACTTACAAGTTCTGAGGTCCCCTGAATACGAAAATCATGTTTTTAGCGAATGGTCTGTGTGTCTGTCTGTTATCAGCATATCTCAAGAACAAATAGTAGCAGAAATTCCAAACTCGGTATTCCAAATGTGTATCATATAGGGATTTTACACTAAGCTTTTCGTTGAGATGAAGCCAATGGTTCGTGTACAGGAACGCTCAAAAGTATTCAAATACATTACGTCTATAGGGGAAATTGCAGGTAAGTACAGTTTAACATCTATAGACTGCACTAAACAAAATGAAACGAATATATATTTTTTGTAATAGAGATAGTCAACTAGGAAAAAAAAAATTGTGTATGTAGGAGCCTCGCCTCCCCCCCTGGGGGAAAGTCCCTCCTCGATGGATATTCATGATGGATTTCATGATGGATATCTTTCAAAAGAGCTCGCCAATTCTTTTAAAACGAATGGTTGAACCATCGATCTGCGATAATTCAAAATAAAGTTATCGATTTTTTTCATTTTTAACTTTTTTAAATGTAATATTGAGAATAAATAAATAAATTTAACTTTTTTTGTATATTTAGTGTTATATTACTTGTCTAATATGGAAATCGTCTGCATTATCATGGAAGATAATTTTTTTAAATAATAATTTTAATAAATTATTTTTACGAATTTGTATAAAAAAAATAGAAGAAAGTCGTGTGGTGGCCACAGCACATTAGTTATTTCTTGTTAGTAGATGTGCTTTACTAATAATATTTTACCATTTCCAAGAAAGCTGTTCGGGAATTGAAATAAATTCCTCATAGAGATATGGTAAATAATATACGTTTTAAGCTAACTATTCATCGCTTGTTTTTTGTATATTTATACATTTTGAGGCTTCCTGATTACCGTAGTCAAGTTTTTTAACGTTTGATCTTCGTCTGTGTCTCTTAGAGTAACTTAAAAACGAATAATTTTAGGAGATCCAAATGTCGTATTTTGAAGTTAATATAAGTTTATTGCCGGAAAAGTTTGATCAAGATTGATAAGTTTCAATGAATGTTGCGTGTGAAAATTGTCTGTATAATTTTAAGTAAACTTTTAATTTTATTAACAGAATTAAATTCTATATAAATGTAGGTGCATAGCCCCTCTCACACAGAACTAATTATCATATAAAACTCTTCCGAAGCCTAATTTGAATTGTTTTACATAGGTTTACATAATAGTACTCACTATCTTACCCCTTAATCTCCAACCTGTATTTATAGTATTAAATTTCAGGGTAAGAGAAAGTCGTGTGAGTGACACACCAGATTGTTTTAATTTATTATATATATTGAAAATAAAATGGCAATACAGTAGAAGAAAAAATTTATTATATTAAATTTTAAATTTAAAAACTTATTTATAACAGTTTATGCATAATTTTTATAGTATAAGAACTTTTTATTTTTCACTTTTAAATATTATTCCTTTAAAATATATATATATATATTTTTTCTTTCTCTGTCTTTTTTCTTTTTTCATTCAATCATTCATTCATTTATTCTTTTTTTTTTTTTTTTTTATTATTTATTGTATTTATCGGAAAAAATCGTAGCATATCATAGAAACCATTAAACTGACTTTTTATGAATTTAATTCCTTTTAAAAGAAAGTATACTTTTTATTTCATTTATTATATTGCTCGGAATGATATGATACTATAGTGGAAATAGACGGAACTATAAAATACACGGTTCAAAAACTAAAATATTTAATAGATGTTGAGATACAGTCACCTTTAAAATCGTAGTTTCTTTTTTTTTCTTTTTTTTTTTTCTTTTTTTTAAATAATAGCAGATCTACCTGTCGTCGATAAATATCCAAAATGAAATATCCTGGAAAGATATTTCTGCAGGCAGTGGAAACCCGGACCCGCTGTAGTGCGGGTAGAGAAAAAAAGGCCGTAGGCAGCAGGTACCCGAAGCGAGGTTTAGAGCGATTTCAATATATATTTTTTAATTTTTATTTATCATGGGATGAAAAAAATGAATACCAATCCAACTCTTTTGAAAATTCATTTAAATATAGTGAGCAGCGAAGCGGGCGGAGCCTGAAAGTTTTATATAAAAAGGAGAAATAACGTACATATAAAATAAGAGACTAAAATTTTAATGCCTGTGTTCGCCTTAATTTAACACCTACAGTGCGATTATAGTAGATCTATATTTCATTTCTTAAAAATAAATAAATAAATAGCATTATAGATGTTTATGTATTCTCTCTGTCTCTCTTTTAATACTTCCTAACAAGTTTGAAAAGTGTTAATGACTTCGGTTTGTGTCTCTTTGTCCGCGTTCTAACTTTCAAAAATATTCATGAAATTTCTTGAACTGACATATATTATTTTATTTTACTATTGGATATTTCTTATTTAAAATGGTGTGAATACCTCTACTGGTTTGTCTACAGGGACACCTAAAACATTCCAAAGCATTGTGTTCTATGAGGGGTATTTCTAAAAATCATATAATAATAATTTTATTTCTCACAAATTTTAATGAAACTGAAATATGTTATTCAAGTTTACCATCGGATGTTCCTTAAAAAAAAAAAAAAAAAAAAAAAAAAAAAAATGGAGTATATACCACCGCTGATTTGTATACAAGAATTCGTGAAAGTATTCCAAAGCATTCCGTTCCATGAAAGGCATTTCTATACACCAAATTTTAATAACTTGACTTTTCACATATCGTAGTAAAATTGAAGTGTATTATTCATATGTACACACAAATATTTTCTATAGAGTATAGTATGATCCGTATTAGATTTGTAGGGCCACACAAAAATATTCAGTTACATTATGGGCTATTATTGGAAAGTGACTGGAATTGCATTTCCGATAAACATTAAGCGTGCTTAACCCTTTCTAACAATTCTTAAGTGTGAATATGATTGCAATTTGTATATCTATCTATCTGACTGTCCATCTGTCCGTTCCGATATTCTATAAATATTTTGGAAAATTTTAAATAACGATACTCTATTCACTATGGAATGTTCCCTATTTAATATGGTGTTAATAGGGCCTATACATAGGTATGTGTACAAAAACATCCCGCTCGCCCCCCCCCCCTCAAAAAAAAAAAAAAAAAAAAAAAATGTATTGCGTTTTAAAACAGATTTTTATAAACCCCATTTAAATAACTTACTACCGTAAAAATAATAAAGAAATCAACATTAAATGCTAGTAATACTAAAATAATGCTTTGTATACAATATGGTATGGTTAACCTCGAGATTGTCAGGGCTGCATAAAAATGTTCAGATCTATTAAAGATGGCAGTTAAAATCTGAAGACTGCATTTTCATTCGTGTTAAGCACTTTAAACCTTTTCAACAATATTTAAGAGTGACTATGAATTCAGTCTTAATATGTATGCCTTTTAGTCCTGTCTGTCTTGAAAGGAAACAAACAAACAACAACAACAACAAAAAAAAAAAAAGATTACTGCGTATATTTATACGCAGTTAAATACCGTTTCTACATTTTTCATTTATTAGTCTTTTACGTTTTATATATCTATTTTGTACAGGTATAGTTAAAATTCTTTCCTATTGATTATAATACAAAATTGTTTGGTTTATACGATTCGAATACCGACTATAAATCTTTTTTTTCTCTCTTTTCTAGTATTAGCAAACTTTCTGCTTAAGTCCTTATTTCTTATTTCTTCAGATATTAATTATCTTAAATTTTGTGAGAAATTTCATGATTATGTTTATTATTATTCTTTTTACGTCGCTCTAAGGAGAAAAAAAGCAAAAACTTTATTCGTAATGCTAAATTTAATACCCATAGAAAATCAGTGATTCAGATATTTGTTTATTAAAGTTATTTTGCAATTAATGCCTATCTTTAATGTTTAATATTTATTAATAATATATTTTTATTCGTGTTCAAGTTAAGCAATCATAATTAGTACTTTTATTTTAAAATTTATTTACTATCTTTAATATAAATAAATAAATTAAATAATTAATTAAAATAAACATAAACACGAATATTTTGATTTTAAGTCTTTTTAAATATCGTTTTATGTCATTTCCTTGAAAAATGTATATGGTCTCAAACTAGAAATAACACGTGTCTTTTATCCTTCTCTTATCTGTTGTCCTTTTTCTAAGAACGCACTACGCACCTGAAAATCATGTTTAAGGGGTTTTCTGTAGTTTTAAAAGAAGAAAATAAAGGGACAATTTCTTCTCCGTTAAAAATCCTTTATCTCTTTACAGAGGAGGGCAAAAAAACTATTAATCTTCATCGATCACTTGAGCTTGTGAAATTTGGGAATACACGTAAAAAAATAACTATTACCAGCTGCAAGAAACTCTCTGTGATTGGAGAAAATAATTTTTTTCTCCAATCACAGAGAGTTCCTTGCAGTTGATAATAGTTATTTTTTTTACAGTGATGATGCAAGTGTAAAATTATCAACAAAGAGAGATAACGGATGGATTGCTGTGTTTTATTTTCTTATATATATATATATATATATATATATATAACTATTGTGTGAATAAAAAATTTGTTTAGCGTGTATAAATAGCATTTTTGATGCTGAAGAAAATTTTTTGAGTTTATTAACCGGCGATGCTGATTTTATTAAGCGGCGTTTTAAAAGTAGTTTATACTGATTTGATTTCGGTCCTGACATTTTGATCAGATTGATCGGCTGATTTTATTAACAAGTGAATTTATTAAGCTGCGGTTACTGTATATTGATAAACGATAATAATGCAAAATCGAGAGGGAAAATTTAAACTCACTCGCATGGAGTATTTTAAAATTTTTACAAAAAATAAAAATAAAATTTTGATTATGAATTTTTTTTATTTCAATAGTTTTCGAGAAAATTTTAATTTTATACATTTCAATGTATAAACGTATTTACGTATTTACGTATTTATACATTTCAATGCAGATGTATTAAAACTTTCATAACTGTAAGACAGTAATTTTAAAGAACGATTTTCAACGTCCACCAACTCCTTAAATAATTCAAATGGGAAAATCGTTTATTTCGCACGAATTCTTTTCTAAATCAGCAAAACAATTCGTGAAAAGTGGCGAGTAAGTTTCTAGAATCTACTGGTCATTTTCTAGTAACTTAAAATTTCAATTTTTAAATCTGTTATAAAATATATCAAAGTATAATACTACAGAAATAGCAGTAAAACTTAATGATATAAGTTCAAAAATGCTTTTTAAGGTTCAACTCAATGGCTATGATATTAACTAATTCCCTGCTTGATCTTTAACTCTTATGAATCTCCTTTTATATAGATCGTTTGGAGATGTAACCTAATAAGTATTAGGGTAGATCACAGTGGTATAAGATGGATATAAAAAAGGGTGGGGGAGGAATGTGTAATCGAAAATAAATATCTAAAAATAGTTGTGGCTTGGGCCTTACGGACATTTCTATGAATTAATATTATCATTGGATATGATCTTCAGACAGCACAAAATGCCTAAATATTCAAATTGCGATTTTTCTGCAGTTCTTTTCAGTTAATTTTGTCAAATTCAATTAGTATTGACAATATTAGAAAAAAAAAGTACATTATTATTTAAATGTATATTTAACATATTATCGTTGCCCCAAATTTATAATCAATTTTTGGAAAAATAATGCCAAAAAAATCGCAAATAATTGCAGATGTTTCAAAATTGAGGCTTTTGCACAGCCTGAAAATGATATTAAAATAATAATAATAATAATAATAATAATAATAATAATAATAATGATGATGATTTCCAGAAGTTCATAGCCACAGCCTGCTTTCGGTAAGGCGAATTTCATTTATTTTTATCCTCCCTAGTCAACATTCAACAGATTCTCCTTTAATACTAATCGTAGAACTATAACACTGATTCTTGTAATAATATTTTTTTTTCTTTTTTAATAAGGTCGCAAAATAAAGAAAGAAAGAAAGGAAGAAAAAACAAAAAGAAGAAGAAGAAGAAAAGAAAGCTGACAATGCCCTGCAGAAGATGCGATAGTAATAGCTTTCAACACAGGATTCATTATAGGATTGCCTGTAAAAATTGTTTTGCCGCATTTACACAATAAGTGTACGAAAACCCAAGTATTTCTACGCCTGGTCTCAGTCCTCTTCGGGAGAGTATAAGTAATATAAAAAAGCATCATTTATACGTCTCTCATTTATATGTCTTTTACGTTGTTTATTTGTCGATTTAGTGTAGTCCCGATTGATTCCTATTCATTTCAATACAAAAGTGCTTCATTTATTAGACACAATTATAGACTATTCCCTTTTTCCCCACTTTCCTAAAATTCGAAAAATTTCCACTTCATACCTTCTATCTATATATTATAACATAAGGCAAATATAAAATTTGTCGTACACTTTAAACATATTAATTATCCGCGATTGTAATGAAATGCTCGCCCTCTGGTGGGCTAAAGTGAAATTACAATTAACGGGAATAGCTTTCGGCTTTCGTCGAGACGCCATTGCTTGATGTATATTCGATGTTTAGTTTCACATATGTTTATTGAATAAAAATGAATAAATCCGGTTAAAAAGATAACATGTACTGTTGTGTGCCGCAGTGTAACTTCAAAGGATCAAGAAATCCAGAATTAAGCTTCTATTTATTTCCAAATGATAAATTTAAAATTGCAGTTGCTTCGGCTAATGGAAGTAAAGCTTTAGTGAGATGATTTGAAACTAATATTTGTTCAGCTTCATTTAAACATCTACTTCCGATCGAACTTTGAATAAACTGAAATATTTTTTCCTAAAGCAATCGATTTTCCATGATGAATTGGCGGAGAAATTATAGCACGAATATTAAGTAGTAACACAAATAGAACAATAATAAATACACGTGGCTATTATATTTACTAACAACAAAAGTTGGAAAAGCGCCATCTATCGATCATTACAAACACGGATTGGAGTAGAGGGTTGAAAGTGACATTTGAAAGGTGTGATTAGCCAAATTTGCGGAATACAGAAATTATTTTCTTACCATGTCAAGAATATAATTTAAAATACTTTTATTTTTTATGCGCTTTTTCGTTTTATACACATATTCTTTTGCATTAAAAAATTCCTAAAGAAGAAAGTTGTTAAATCTGGCAGTTACTTAAAATTCAAATAAAAACCATGGACACATAAATTTGTATAGATGCAGCATTCTTAAACTCTCGACTACAGATTTTTCATTCTAAGAGGCAACGGCCATTAGAGTGGTAAAAATAAAAATGGTTATGAGTAAATGGGTGGTAGATCGAAGTTTTATACTATTGAATATATACGAAGATTAAAAATAATTTGATTTATGAAAGTTCTATTTTGTTTTTCTAATTTATCTATGATTCCCCCCCCCCTTTCTTTCTTTTATTTTATTTTCTTTCTTTTATTTATTTTATTTTATTTATTTATTTATTTATTTATTTGCATGGTTTACGTCAACGTTAGCTTTAATTTGAAGACTAGCTAAATTTTAGCTAAACCATAATGCATTTCAACTAACTGAAATTGAATACTTATTTTTAAATAAGTGGATTTAATACTATATCTTCTGCATATATATATAAAACGTATAAGATTCTGAAAATGTTTCGATTTCCTGTTTTCGATGAATTTACACGTTTTAAGATTTCTTGAACACGATTCGATCATTTTTAGAAAAAGTCTGCTTTTAGAGTTAGCGAATCTTTTCATATAACATTCAACAGCACTCAAAATATGCAATGTTTAATAGTTTTTAACACATGCAATGTATATTCTTTTATTACTCAAGATTATATATGTATATACTTAGTTAAGTTAAATAATCATAATTGGTAATTAAGTTCTACAATAAGTTTGTGATTCTTTTAACTTTTCTGTTAGATGTTTTATTTAAAAGTTTCTTTATTATTTCAGTACCAATACTACTATGCAATAATAAACTATCATACTTTTAAATAATATTGCAATCTTACTAAGCTAAATTTCCTAAATGAAAGTTCAAAATTCGGTTTTATGTCATCGTAGGTCAGTCCGTTGAAATATGTATAAACGTGTTACTATATTTATAAATTCGTAACAATAATTACTTTTATTTTATTATTTTTTCGGAACCTTATATTGGTATTATGATATACCAGGATTACGTTTGGATTGCAATTATAATCTAAATAGTATTTTTTGTTTAAGTGTAATATGCAATTAATAATATTATTAAAATAAATAAATAAGTATGATTATATAGTAGGCCTTGGGTTATAGGACTCTTTAAATGATTATAATATATCATGATTACACAATTATAAGACTTGCTGTGGTTCGTTTTATGTTCTATCATGATGCGGTGTTAACAAAAATCAAATTAACAAAAAGTAACTTATTGATTTTTTTCTTTTATTGTATTTTATTGCTAACTTTTGGTACATAAATTTTCTTCAACGATTTCAAAACACTGCCTGTCAGTAATTTTTAAACTACAATTTTTATTTATTTATTTGTAAAATAAATAAATAAATAATATATAAATAAAATAAAATAAAATAAAATAAAATAAAAAATAAATAATTCTGTTTCTACACTGTCAAACATTTGTGCTAGTTTGAACGAATATTTGGTACTGCAGTAACTGCAACCATAGTGCATCCATGATTTTGTATTTGGTTAAACCAAAAATTGCTACTACAGTAGCTGCAACTATAAGATAATGAAACTTTTCACCATGATTTTATTTTTGGTTGAACCAAAATTTGTTACTACAGTAGCTGCAACTATAAGATAATGAAACTTTTCACCATGATTTTATTTTTGGTTGAACCAAAATTTGTTACTACAGTAGCTGCAACTATAAGATAATAAAATCTTTCACCATGATTTTATTTTTGGTTGAACCAAAATTTGTTACTACAGTAGCTGCAACCATGAGAATTTGCAGCGTTTTACCGATTTTTTTTTTCAACAAAAAGGACTAAATCATTGTAGGGTAGGTGCTCCAGTGATTGGCATGCTCCAGTAATTGACATCTATCCCGAAATAATTAATAAATAAGAAAAATAATAAAATCATATGTTTTACATATAAGAATTTTAAAATTTTATGTCAAACACAGGAGCATAGGATGCTAATAAATAGTAAAACAAATAACTAGCAGTGTCAAGCACTGGAACATAGGGGCCAATTACTGATAAAAGGAAAAACTGGCAGTGTCAATTACAGGAACATTGAGTGGGTGTCAAATAAAAATTCATAAAAATAATAATTGTTATCAAATGTATATATTTTAACATATATGTGGTTCTGAATGTCTTTCATACCATATATACTAACTTAAGATTTCTAAAAATATTTTCTGATGTCTAGAACATTAAAAACACCAGAGATGGTTCTAAAAGTGTCAATCACTGGTGCACTTAACCTAGAATGTTTCACCATCCATCTTATGGTTGTAGCTATTATAATACCAATTTTTATTTCCCCTTAGCACATTACAGCTGCTGTAGTGCCAAGTTTTAAATTAATCTTAACACCCAAATTTTTAACAGTGTAATAACACCAAAATAGAGTTTTTGCTCGTGCGAAATCTTAAAAGTCTAAGACGTAAATTCATTCTAACAGGTGTTTCTTCAAAATTACTCATGAGTAATTGCATGTCATTCTCAATTTACAGAAAACAGAGACTATAAGATACGACAAATTACTCCTTCTAAAAGGAATATTTCTTATCTAGATTGAAAATCGTGTCGCTATCTTAGTGAAAACTTTATGACATGACTATACCGATTTCAATGCATCTGTTTCCCAGAAAACAACAGACGATCTTCTGTGAAAGATCATACTTATCATCGCGTTCCCATCCCCCTATAATCTGAATGCTCAAACTTTAGTATAATCTTTGGCTGTCGTTATACGTTTCAACAAAGATTCTCGCATCATACTTTATTCGCTCTAAGAATGGAAGAAGAATTTTTATATCCCAGCATATCATGCAGCCCACCGATTGATGCGCTGCATCTACTCCCAAGTCCTCCTTAATTTATAGCTTAAGCTCAGACCCTCCTGATAACCTTTTGATTCAATGCTATATCAAATTTTTTTTGGGTTAGAGCTAGAAGCGAAGTGGTTTTAAATGCAGTATTGAATAGACGGTCTAAACAGTAATAATGAAAAAGTCTTATCTTAGATAAATTGTTATTGGGGGTATTCTCTATTTTATTTATTTTCTCTCTTCATAAACATAAAGTTTTTAAACACATCAAAGTTCTCTAAGTAATAAAAAAAAACCAATATTAAATATTAGCAATAACTAAAGAGCGTTTCTTTCTTTCTTTCTTTTTTCTTTCTTTTTTTTTTTCAAACTTCTTTAGAATATGACCCACCAGTGGTCGAGCGGTTCTGCGTAGTCATGAGGTGCCAGGTTCGATTCCAGGTAGCGCTCGTCGGCCTAGCCGTTCGGAGTTTTCCGTGAACTTGCGTAAATACGGGCTAGGATCCCTTAGGAAGATCCCCCCCCCATAAGGAGTGCACCCCCCTCAGGCTTAGGACTCTGACGCAATCAATCGATCTTAATCCCCACAACCCAATCAACCCTTTCGAATATGATACGTGAAGAATTACAATTGATTGGTTCGACAATGATGCATTTTCTATGATTGTGGCATTTTCTGAAGGATGCATTTTCTATTAAAATGCTGCTTAAAGTGACAACTTCAGCGGTTAACCTGGATATACTATACTGTAAGCAGATTGCATCAAGGTCCTGCGTTCCTTATTTTTAAAGGCCCAAATATTTTAGATTAAATACAGTACCCGTCGCTTATTAAAATCACATTCGTTCTGAACCAAAATGATTTTACTAAACGGCTGATTTTTATATTCGGCGATCGTTCCTGCACTCAAGAAAAATATATTATACTTCTTTAAATTTGGAAAGAAATTTCAAAAGATAACAAGAAATTGAATTAATAAACAATATTAATTAATTTTTGACAGATATTAAATATAATCGTTGGCCGGTGTAATGATGTATCAATACAATTCTGATGGTATATTATGTGTTTGTGAAAATAATAAAGCTGCATTCACGGTGTTAAATTTAAACAGGTTCTCCTGATGTATAATTGTAGCCTAGTAAATACTTGGTTTTTATACACAGAATTTTAATTTCTGTATTCAAATAAATTTCAAAATTTCAAAAAAAAAAAAAAAAAAAAAAAGAAGAAGAAGAAAAAAAGTAGAAAAAGAGAGGGGTGATGTTTTTACTGGCTATCAGAAATTTTTGATTAAATTACTGGAGCCCTGTATGTATATATATATATATATATATATATATATATATATATATATATTAATTGTTTACTAAAATAAAAGGTAATACGATTAAAGAGTAAAACAAAAACCATAATAATTATAAAACAGAATCCGAAAATATCATTTTTGAACGATGTATTCTAATAATATGAAGAAAAAAGAAATCTTAATTACATGGGGGGAAAAAAAGAAAGAGTGAATTTGATTGATGTGCAATCTTAATTTCACCAGGTTTTAAAGATTTTTTAAATACTCTCTTAGGCCTGACAACAGTTTGACAGATTTAAGACATTATCCTACAATTTCAGATGAACAAAAAAATTTGAATAAGACATCTTCCAACTGTTTCAGATAAATGTTTACAACACGAAAGCTATTTTTTAAGCTTTTACCAGATGGTCCTTAAAACAACCCTTTTATTTTACTAAAAAAGAATGAATAAAAAAAATGGTAACCAGTCATCTGTATTATAAACATCTCTTTTTCTGTTTTGATGGAATAGTCTTTTTCTTTTTCCTTTTTGCAGAAAAGTTGATTTCAAAGTCGGTAAATTTGAAAAAAAAACTTTCTTAAGTTCCTTAAAATGATTGTACAATATTCCTCTGCATAATGTCAGTATATTTTTAAAGAGTTAATAAGACTACTTTCGGCGTAGATCAAAAGCTTTCATTTCTTTTTTTTTTTTTTTTCAACTTCTGTTCTTACAACTTTTACTTTAGCAGATATTAATATATATATATAGAGAGAGAAGCGACGATACTTAAAATTCTTATTATCGTAATTTCGTGTATATAACCCGCGGGTAATCTATTTTTTAAAAAAAACTTTGTATGTCCTGCGGGCTATCATCCGGTGCGGGGTATCTATGGCGAAAGAGGAGAAAATCAACACCAATCTCATTTTTGTTTTGGAAGTCTCAATTATTAACGTATAATTACGATGAAATTGAGGACAGGGAAAAATAACTTGATGAGGAGGATAATAAGGATGAAGAAGATGAACTGTCCCAAATAATATTGAAAAATTTTAATTCTGATACGGAAGAATTCGATTTCGATGAATCTGAATGAATTTTGTAAATAAATTTATTATTAATCTATAATTTTCTTATAAATTGAATGAAGATGTTAATCACGAGAGGTTACTCCAGTGTATAGTAATTTATATATAGAAAAATATCAATACTAAGTTATAATTATTTGCTTTTTTCCTTATAAGTAAGTAAATTTATTTGTTTATTATTTATGTTTATTTGTATATTTGTTTATTATTTGAATCTTTTCCTACTTATTATTAAAATAATAACAATTAGTATTGAAATTATAAACAGTGATTGCCGATCATGTGATTTTAGAAGTGCGGGGTACCTTTCGGTTATAATTATTTTTAAATAAATCTTTTATGCTGCGGGTTTCCTTCCGCCGCGGGTTATATACGCGAAATTGCGGTAATTAATTTTAGAATTTAGCATCGATAAACTTCTTCTTCTTTTTTTTTTTTTCCTTCCAATTTCCAAAACTGAAAATTATTTTCACTCAAATAAGATTTCAAATTGAATTGAAATCTGTGATTTTCAATTTGAAATCAGTGATTTATACAAGTTATGTACAGTTATGAAAAATAAATTAATAAATAAACAGTTTAGAGTTTAACACCCCCCCCCCCTTTCAAATCTTTTGAAAGTTATAAAAAGAAAGAAAGAAAAATGGCAATAGTTAATAACTTGAATTTATAAACAATTTTGAATATGTGGTACAAACGTTCCTAATCATGCGTATGTTAAAACTTTAACTAACATCTTTTAAGGGCCCTCTTCACTCACCGCCGCCGGAAGCCGAATAAAATGTTATTCTATGGGAAATTTTTCTTTACAAATAACTTATTAACTAATACATATTTTTAAATTCTGTTTTCACATTCTGAAAATTCCCAGCTGTTAAATTGACGGACCTTTTTTAAAAAAATATCATTTTTATTTTTTATATTTTATTTTGAAATTGCAAAATGAAAAAAATTCACATATTGAAAATTCGTATTTTGCAGCTTCAAAATAAAATGTAAAAAATTTAAAAAATAATTTTTTAAAAAAGGTCCGTCAATTTAATAGCTGGGAATTTTCGGAATGTGAAAACAGAATTTAAAAATATGTATTAGTTAATAAGTTATTTGTAAAGAAAAATCTCCCATAGAATAACATTGGCTCGGGCTTCTGGCGACGGTGAGAGAAGAGGGCCGTTAAGGGTACAATACATTTTCTAAACTAAATTTTTAATTATCTAGTAAAATTTCTTCAAAATTTTCAGCAATAATTCATAGAATAAATCTGTATTTATGTTCAAAATTCGATAACTATCTATATCTTTAACAGTTTTTTAGATAAGCAAACATTAAATAAAAAAAATGAGAAATAATTAGCACATTTAAAAATTCATCAATAAAAAGTAGTTTTAATATATACACTTACATTTCTCTTCCATAATAATAATTTCATACACTAAAAAAGATTTTACAATGAATTTTTACCATATCATATTTAAAAAGTTTAAAACATGCAATTAACTTAATTTTATTATTATTATTATTTTGCTTTGAAATGCAATTAAAAATTTACGAAAACTGAAGGTTTTAAATTTTAATGAACTGAAAAATTATACTTTTATCTATATTAATAAAATCAGACTTTTGTCTGTAAATTTGTCGGAATCAAAAAATTTTGCGATATCTTCACGTTTCACACCCCATGAAAACCGAAAATGATTTCAGAAAACATCAGCGTAATTTTTCGTAATATATATCTCACATATGTATCTCTTTGTCCTAAAATATACTTTATACTTAAAAAACTTAAATACATAAAATATACTTTAATAGAAAATAATGCAGCATATCAGCGCCATCTGACGACCGATGTGCAACCAAATTCAATCAGTTTAGTTTTGCATATACATCTCACATTAGAGGTCAGCACGGGCCGGGTTCGGGCCGAATTTATAAATTTGTTCTCGGGCCGGGCCGGGCCGGGCCGGGCTCAAGCTTAAAATTTTTTTTTCAGGCTCGGGCCGGGCTCGGGCTCAGTTTTTTTGTGTATATTCGGGCCGGGCCGGGCCTGAATGAAATTTTCTCCGGGCCGTGACGGGCTGAATTTTTTTCTGGTTTCCTCGTTAATCAACGAAGAAGGGAAACGATAATTTTTTTTTTCAGTCATTTATTTTGCACAATTTTACAGGCTGGTATGTCACATAAAGTTCTATTTTGTCAAAAAATGTCTGTAACTTCCATTTAATTGTCTATTAGTCTGTCTGTTCGAAGACTGAATTTTCGCAAATATTTTTAGCATGCTTCGAAATTAATATATTTTATTTAAAGTAATATTAGATGGTTTCCTAATCAAAATAGTATGCATGCCATTACTAGTTTGAGTACATGTACATAACAAAATAAATTAGATACGTTACTGTGTATAATTTTTTTTATATAAGGGTTTGTTTCCTATGATCTGTTGAGTTTAGATGGTGTGAAGGCTATAAAAATCCTTCCATTGTAACTTTTTCTCTAAGTCTCCTTTTTCTTTTCTCCAGTGGATGAAAGTAGCATCATTCTTATCATGGCCAAAAACAACTTTTCTCTTCAATATGGTTGGATTAACGTTAAAGTTTTGTTTACCGTATCACATGAAAGATTCGGATACATTACGGTATATAAGAGGAAAGTGCATTTTTAGTAATATTAACCATTTTAAATACCTTCCTGTATTATTTGATGAATGCTAATATTTTCGATTTGACTTTCTGTTTGTCTTTGTGCCTTGTCTATAATAATGAATTTCTGTTTATATACAATTATCTTGTAAAAGTTCAGCAGTTTTGTTAAAGAACGTACTATTGTTTGGTTATATAAAACCTCTGCAAAACACATACTAAAAATCTTTTTTATAGAAAGGCATACTTTTTTTTTGTTTGGTTATTTTGCATATTTTTGAATCGGGCCGGGCCTGATTTTATCGGTTTTTGTCCGGGCTGGGCCGGGCCATACACGGTTAAAAAATGAACGGGCCGGGCCCAGGCAGAATTTTTTTATACCGGGTCGGGCCGTGTAAGCAAAGCTTCCGTACAGGCCGGGCCGGGCCCGGGCCTCAAAATTTCGGCCCGTGCAGACCTCTATCTCACATACCAAATTTGGTGCATTTATATATCATAGAAGTTTATATACTGCTTTCTCGTAAAAGGTATTAAGTTACAACGTAGAAGCGCCACTTATCGGCCAATATGTATTCAAATTTAATTTGTATAGTTTTACACAACATCCATACTACGTGTCAAATTTAATGCATTTATATGCTATATAAGCTGAAATATACATTTTTTAAAGTAAGGAAATCATAACTTAACAGCGCCACCTTTTGGACGATATATAACCATTAAACTAACCATTATATAGGAATGACCAATAGACCTTTTAGTGATAGAATGAGGGAACATATAGCAGATTTAAAATATAACAGATCCTGCACTGCGTTTTCACGTACGTATAATACTAATCCCATCGAACCTGATTTTGAAAATGCCAGAATAATTTATAGTACTAACAATAGAAACCAAGCTCTACTTTATGAATCTTTTGAAATTAATAAAAGGAAATCCAAAATTTGTAATGTTACATTATCCATTAACCCCCCTCAATTTGGCTTCATTTCTTAAACTTAAAACAATTTAAGGTAACCCTGCTATTGTGTGTTCTGGCAACCCTACAGTGTGATACTTTGACTCCATTTTATTAAAGAGTTTTATTTTTCTTGTAATGTACATGATTGTGATTTATTTAGGTGTTTTTAACTCATTTTAAAATGTATATAGAGTGCTTTTTATATAATTTATGTAATCACGTATTAATTTCTTTGTGAATTTTATTTATTGTATCCTAGAATGGCTTAAATTGTTTATGTGTATAGTTTTTGAACATCATTTCCCTGAAGATGGTTAAAGATGAAATATTAACCGAAACGTCGCAATAAAGATATTTTAAATTATGTGATATGCTGAAAGTATATTTTACTGTTTTTAACACGCTTTTATTAGCTTCACCTGTATGTACGTATGTTATGTTTGCATGTATGTTTGCATGTTTGTAACCGCTCTGGGAGCAAACAAAAAATCAAAATTGTAAAAAAAAAAAAAGATTTGCTCTACGTGAACTTCGTGGCGTTGAGGTATAGCTCCGCGCTACGAACCTAACGGTCTAGCGTTCGATTCCAGTCAGGGGAGATTTTTTGAAAATGGTTTTTGTTTAATTCTAAATTATTGTAATTAAAGATTTAAATGTATGTAAATATTATGGTGTGTCACTCACACGATTTTCTCTTAACCTGCATTTTAATACTAAGATAGATATTTTGTGTTTTTTAGTTCACATTTCTATAAAAGCGTGTTCTTTAATTTTTTAAAACTATAATATTATTATTTATTATAATTATTAACAGCATATATAAGTGGAATATATATTTCTTTATAAAAATTCGTTTTTCGAATTCAAATGAAGTATACGTCACTTCCGAAAATTTATATAATTAAAAATATAATATACTTATAAAAAATAAATAAATAGACTGTGTTAAAACTCTTCTGTATGAATAGATAAAAATTTAAACAAAAATTGGCTGGTTTTTATTTAAAAACGGATTTAAAGAATAATTTATGAATATGTTTCTGTGATCGACCATGCTAATTTCTGCGAAAAAAAACCATTATGATTTTTGAATGGGTGAAACTTTCTGGTATCGTATTATATCACCAAATAAGGTGCTTTGCTTCATATAAATCTTATGCATTTTTTATTTTTTAGAATCCAATTAATGATTGGTTTATCTAGTCTCTCTCTTAAAGATAGTTCGTTCTCTGAAGTAATGTGGCAATTTGAGATGAATTGTATTCAATGTGAAATGTGACAATCATAATACATGGTTCACCGAAACACTGCTTTTACCTGAGCAAAATTTTTAATCGCGACTAGTGTACAATATAAAAAAAAATCACCATGCAGACATTTCCAATGTTAATTAAACTAATAGAGTAAATATTAAATATAGTTATATATTACTCATTAAAAACTATTTCTATATAAAACAAAATACCGTTTAGAATTCTCATGCCCCCTTGGGAGACAAATGGGTTAAATTGTTAAATATAATCCATTTTAATATGGAGAACAATTGTTTTCATCTTGCAGTACAAAACACTATACCGAAGTTTTTAAAAAGATGATGTTTAAATAAGATCAGAAACCGCTCTGTAAAATTTATGGATGAAGAAGGATGATGATGCTGCATAAAATGATTAATCACTCAAGGTGAGTCCAGAAAGAGATAATGTAAATTAAAACGAGTAGGTTCCAGAGTATTTGCAAAAAGATCTAATAATATTGTTAATGGCTATGTAATTAAATTCATGAATCAATATTTTAGTCAGGGGGAAAAATAAAATTAAAGTTAACACGAAAAATGTTGTATTCATCAAGCTATCGAATAGAAACATTACAATATCTATTGTAAATAACTTTTTCTAGCAAACGATACCATAATCTAATACTCGTTACTTAAAGGGACACTCTACCTGTTGTAGATGGAAGACATAGCCTACGTTATTCTATGGGGAAATTGTTTTTCAGATATTAAAGAAAAATGAGAACGAAAAATCATGCGGTACGCATTGATTATTAACACTTTCCAACTGTACGTATTTGTTGTATCGTTATAACTTTCAATGTTCTTTGCCTACGTTATCATACAACGGACAGACAGAAGGACTGAAATGTATAAAAAATAAACTAATTGTATTCATAATTACTTTTAAACATAGTTGGAAAGTGTTAGAAATGGTTAACGCAAAAGAAAATTCAGCCCTGAGATTTTAATTGTAGCCCTTTATGTATCTGAATATTTCAGAGTAGCCCTGTAAATCTAAAGGTTAGCCATATGATATTCTATACAAAACGTTATTTTAGCATATTAACAATAAATGTCAATTTTTTTTTATCGTTTTTACAGTAGAAAGTTAATGAAGTCTGATTTATAAAAATGTATGTCCTAAAACGCAATGCATTGAAACTTTTTTGGGTGTCTCTGTACAAAAACCAGTTGTATTAGTACATATTAATGCCATTTTAAATAGGAAACATTCCATAGTGAACTTGAATAACATGTATTAATTTTTTAAATTACTGAAAATATTTAAATACTCTCAGGGCGGGCAGACGGATGGATAGAAAGAAGGACAGTCGAGCAGACAGATACACAAATTGAATCATATTTACAGTTAAAAATTGTTAGAAAGTGTTAAAAATGTTTCATAAACGAAAATGTAATTCCAGCAATTTTCCAAAAGTAGCTCTTAAAGTAACTGAATATTTTTGTGTGGCCCTGTAAATGCAATACAATGATGCTATATTCTATAGAAAGTTTTATTTTATGCATATTAATAACTATTTCAATTTCATTAAGATTTGTAAAAAGTAAAGTTATTAAATTTTGGTTTATAGAAATACCTCTCATAGAACGCAATGCTTTGGAATAATTACGGGTGCCCCTATACATAAACCTGTGCTGATATTTTCGCCATTTTCAGTGGAAAACATCTGATAGTGAACGTTAATAACATATTTCAATTTTATTAATATTTGTCTAAAATAAAAGTAATTAAATATGGCTTATGAAAATACCAATCATGAACACAATGCTTTGGAATATTTTTGGGTACCCCTGTACATAAACCTGGATGTTATTTACTCCATTTTCAATGAGGAACATTCGATAGTGAACTTGAATATTATATTTTAATTTCATTAACATTTGTGTAAATAAAGGGCTTTAAAATCTGGTTTATAGAAATACCTCTCCTAGAACACAATGCTTTGGAATATTTTCGGGTGACCCTGTACACACACCAGTAGAGGTATTCACTCCATTTTCAATAGGGGACATCTGATTGTTCACTTGAATAACGTATATCAGTTTCAAGAAATACCATGAATATTTACGGGAGTTAGAGCGCGGACAGACAGACAGACAAGACGGACAGACATACAGACAAACTGAAGTCATTAACACTTTTCAACCTTGTTGGATAGTGTTAAAAATGCAATACCTAACGTTTTTATAATTACTATTATTATTATTATTATTATTATTCCGTTTACACATTTGGAAAATTAATAGCCGTTAAATTAGTACTCGTTTCCTAAAAGTTCTTTTTTTTTTTTTTTTAATTTTTAAATAAATTTTCAGTTTAAAATGCAAATATTTAACGAAGAGCTTTTTCCTTTTTTTTTTTTTTTTTTTTAGCTGTAAAATGAAATACAAAAATTTTAAACAATAAATTTTAAGAAAACGAGTACTAATTTAACAGTTGGAAATTTCCAAGTGTCAAAACGGAATTAAAAGAATGCATTAGGTAATAAGTAATTTTATAAACAAATTTCCACATAGAATTACATCAAAAATGGCGACCGGAGACAGGGACATATTAAGAAAAAGAAAGAAACCTTAATTTCGACCAAAAATAAATAAATAAATAAATAAATAAATAAAAATAGGCTCACGAGTTTCACATGGACTAATTTCTGTTTTTCTCATGCTATATTTTAAATTCTGGATGGTAACAGAAAAACAGTTATTTTGAAAAGAAGAAATCGAAAGAAACTTCATCATCACTTTGCGGCAGACCACCTTGATTAAAATAGCCTATCAATAGTTCCCTTAACAACATCTAGTTAAGGGCAGTGTTGCCAGATTGCGAACTCTTTTTATTCAACTCCCACCAATAATTTTGGGAAGTGATATTTGATATATATAATAGATGATAAATCTTCGAAGGCAACCGTTATAATTAAAATTTAGTGGTAGATATTGAATAAAAAATGTCCCCAATCTGGGAACACTGGTTAGGGGGGGGGGCAGGGAAGAAGAAAAAAAGTAGTTCTCTCGACTAAAATTAAATTCCGCTTATGATGAATTTTAATTCATGAATTTTTTACGAGAGAAGGAAATATTAAATAGTTTGGTCTTCAGATTTCACTAGCCACCAGAGCACGACTAACCTCAGATACAGACTAACCCAGGAGCAGATTTTCTCTTCAGGACTTACTAAATTTCTTTCTTTACTGAAATCTAACGATATTTAATTTAAATGCAGCTGAGGTATATTTATACCGAGGGTTGACAGGTTTTTGACGAGTAATAATTTTTGAAGTTTTTTTTTTTCAAACTTCTTTAGAATATGACCCACCAGTGGTCGAGCGGTTCTGCGTAGTCGTGAGGTGCCAGGTTCGATTCCAGGTAGCGCTCGTCGGCCTAGCCGTTCGGAGTTTTCCGTGAACTTGCGTAAATACGGGCTAGGATCCCTTAGGAAGATCCCCCCCCCCCATAAGGAGGGCACTCCCCCTCAGGCTTAGGACTCTGACGCAATCAATCGATCTTAATCCCCACAACCCAATCAACCCTTTCGAATATGATACGTGAAGAATTACAATTGATTGGTTCGACAATGATGCATTTTCTATGATTGTGGCATTTTCTGAAGGATGCATTTTCTATTAAAATGCTACTTAAAATGACAACTTCAGCGGTTAACCTGGATATACTATACTGTAAGCAGATTGCATCAAGGTCCTGCGTTCCTTATTTTTAAAGGCCGACAGATATTAAATTTTTAATAAGATATTTTTTGACAGATATTAAATATAATCGTTGGCCGGTGTAATGATGTATCAATACAATTCTGATGGTATATTATGTGTTTGTGAAAATAATAAAGCTGAATTCACGGTGTTAAATTTAAACAGGTTCTCCTGATGTATAATTGTAGCCTAGTAAATACTTGGTTTTTATACACAGAATTTTAATTTCTGTATTCAAATAAATTTCAAAATTTCAAAAAAAAAAAAAAAAAAAAAAAAGAAGAAGAAGAAAAAAAAAAAAAGTAGAAGAAGAGAGGGGTGATGTTTTTACTGGCTATCAGAAATTTTTGATTAAATTACTGGAGCCCTGTATATATATATATATATATATTAATTGTTTACTAAAATAAAAGGTAATATGATTAAAGAGTAAAACAAAAACCATAATAATTATAAAACAGAATCCGAAAATATCATTTTTGAACGATGTATTCTAATAATATGAAGAAAAAAGAAATCTTAATTACATGGGGGGAAAAAAAGAAAGAGTGAATTTGATTGATGTGCAATCTTAATTTCACCAGGTTTTAAAGATTTTTAAAATACTCTCTTAGGCCTGACAACAGTTTGACAGATTTAAGACATTATCCTACAATTTCAGATGAACAAAAAAATTTGAATAAGACATCTTCCAACTGTTTCAGATAAATGTTTACAACACGAAAGCTATTTTTTAAGCTTTTACCAGATGGTCCTTAAAACAACCCTTTTATTTTACTAAAAAAGAATGAATAAAAAAAATGGTAACCAGTCATCTGTATTATAAACATCTCTTTTTCTGTTTTGATGGAATAGTCTTTTTCTTTTTCCTTTTTGCAGAAAAGTTGATTTCAAAGTCGGTAAATTTGAAAAAAAAACTTTCTTAAGTTCCTTAAAATGATTGTACAATATTCCTCTGCATAATGTCAGTATATTTTTAAAGAGTTAATAAGACTACTTTCGGCGTAGATCAAAAGCTTTCATTTCTTTTTTTTTTTTTTTTCAACTTCTGTTCTTACAACTTTTACTTTAGCAGATATTAATATATATATATAGAGAGAGAAGCGACGATACTTAAAATTCTTATTATCGTAATTTCGTGTATATAACCCGCGGGTAATCTATTTTTTAAAAAAAACTTTGTATGTCCTGCGGGCTATCATCCGGTGCGGGGTATCTATGGCGAAAGAGGAGAAAATCAACACCAATCTCATTTTTGTTTTGGAAGTCTCAATTATTAACGTATAATTACGATGAAATTGAGGACAGGGAAAAATAACTTGATGAGGAGGATAATAAGGATGAAGAAGATGAACTGTCCCAAATAATATTGAAAAATTTTAATTCTGATACGGAAGAATTCGATTTCGATGAATCTGAATGAATTTTGTAAATAAATTTATTATTAATCTATAATTTTCTTATAAATTGAATGAAGATGTTAATCACGAGAGGTTACTCCAGTGTATAGTAATTTATATATAGAAAAATATCAATACTAAGTTATAATTATTTGCTTTTTTCCTTATAAGTAAGTAAATTTATTTGTTTATTATTTATGTTTATTTGTATATTTGTTTATTATTTGAATCTTTTCCTACTTATTATTAAAATAATAACAATTAGTATTGAAATTATAAACAGTGATTGCCGATCATGTGATTTTAGAAGTGCGGGGTACCTTTCGGTTATAATTATTTTTAAATAAATCTTTTATGCTGCGGGTTTCCTTCCGCCGCGGGTTATATACGCGAAATTGCGGTAATTAATTTTAGAATTTAGCATCGATAAACTTCTTCTTCTTTTTTTTTTTCCTTCCAATTTCCAAAACTGAAAATTATTTTCACTCAAATAAGATTTCAAATTGAATTGAAATCTGTGATTTTCAATTTGAAATCAGTGATTTATACAAGTTATGTACAGTTATGAAAAATAAATTAATAAATAAACAGTTTAGAGTTTAACACCCCCCCCCCCCTTTCAAATCTTTTGAAAGTTATAAAAAGAAAGAAAGAAAAATGGCAATAGTTAATAACTTGAATTTATAAACAATTTTGAATATGTGGTACAAACGTTCCTAATCATGCGTATGTTAAAACTTTAACTAACATCTTTTAAGGGCCCTCTTCACTCACCGCCGCCGGAAGCCGAATAAAATGTTATTCTATGGGAAATTTTTCTTTACAAATAACTTATTAACTAATACATATTTTTAAATTCTGTTTTCACATTCTGAAAATTCCCAGCTGTTAAATTGACGGACCTTTTTTAAAAAAATATCATTTTTATTTTTTATATTTTATTTTGAAATTGCAAAATGAAAAAAATTCACATATTGAAAATTCGTATTTTGCAGCTTCAAAATAAAATGTAAAAAATTTAAAAAATAATTTTTTAAAAAAGGTCCGTCAATTTAATAGCTGGGAATTTTCGGAATGTGAAAACAGAATTTAAAAATATGTATTAGTTAATAAGTTATTTGTAAAGAAAAATCTCCCATAGAATAACATTGGCTCGGGCTTCTGGCGACGGTGAGAGAAGAGGGCCGTTAAGGGTACAATACATTTTCTAAACTAAATTTTTAATTATCTAGTAAAATTTCTTCAAAATTTTCAGCAATAATTCATAGAATAAATCTGTATTTATGTTCAAAATTCGATAACTATCTATATCTTTAACAGTTTTTTAGATAAGCAAACATTAAATAAAAAAAATGAGAAATAATTAGCACATTTAAAAATTCATCAATAAAAAGTAGTTTTAATATATACACTTACATTTCTCTTCCATAATAATAATTTCATACACTAAAAAAGATTTTACAATGAATTTTTACCATATCATATTTAAAAAGTTTAAAACATGCAATTAACTTAATTTTATTATTATTATTATTTTGCTTTGAAATGCAATTAAAAATTTACGAAAACTGAAGGTTTTAAATTTTAATGAACTGAAAAATTATACTTTTATCTATATTAATAAAATCAGACTTTTGTCTGTAAATTTGTCGGAATCAAAAAATTTTGCGATATCTTCACGTTTCACACCCCATGAAAACCGAAAATGATTTCAGAAAACATCAGCGTAATTTTTCGTAATATATATCTCACATATGTATCTCTTTGTCCTAAAATATACTTTATACTTAAAAAACTTAAATACATAAAATATACTTTAATAGAAAATAATGCAGCATATCAGCGCCATCTGACGACCGATGTGCAACCAAATTCAATCAGTTTAGTTTTGCATATACATCTCACATTAGAGGTCAGCACGGGCCGGGTTCGGGCCGAATTTATAAATTTGTTCTCGGGCCGGGCCGGGCTCAAGCTTAAAATTTTTTTTTCAGGCTCGGGCCGGGCTCGGGCTCAGTTTTTTTGTGTATATTCGGGCCGGGCCGGGCCTGAATGAAATTTTCTCCGGGCCGTGACGGGCTGAATTTTTTTCTGGTTTCCTCGTTAATCAACGAAGAAGGGAAACGATAATTTTTTTTTTCAGTCATTTATTTTGCACAATTTTACAGGCTGGTATGTCACATAAAGTTCTATTTTGTCAAAAAATGTCTGTAACTTCCATTTAATTGTCTATTAGTCTGTCTGTTCGAAGACTGAATTTTCGCAAATATTTTTAGCATGCTTCGAAATTAATATATTTTATTTAAAGTAATATTAGATGGTTTCCTAATCAAAATAGTATGCATGCCATTACTAGTTTGAGTACATGTACATAACAAAATAAATTAGATACGTTACTGTGTATAATTTTTTTTATATAAGGGTTTGTTTCCTATGATCTGTTGAGTTTAGATGGTGTGAAGGCTATAAAAATCCTTCCATTGTAACTTTTTCTCTAAGTCTCCTTTTTCTTTTCTCCAGTGGATGAAAGTAGCATCATTCTTATCATGGCCAAAAACAACTTTTCTCTTCAATATGGTTGGATTAACGTTAAAGTTTTGTTTACCGTATCACATGAAAGATTCGGATACATTACGGTATATAAGAGGAAAGTGCATTTTTAGTAATATTAACCATTTTAAATACCTTCCTGTATTATTTGATGAATGCTAATATTTTCGATTTGACTTTCTGTTTGTCTTTGTGCCTTGTCTATAATAATGAATTTCTGTTTATATACAATTATCTTGTAAAAGTTCAGCAGTTTTGTTAAAGAACGTACTATTGTTTGGTTATATAAAACCTCTGCAAAACACATACTAAAAATCTTTTTTATAGAAAGGCATACTTTTTTTTTGTTTGGTTATTTTGCATATTTTTGAATCGGGCCGGGCCTGATTTTATCGGTTTTTGTCCGGGCTGGGCCGGGCCATACACGGTTAAAAAATGAACGGGCCGGGCCCAGGCAGAATTTTTTTATACCGGGTCGGGCCGTGTAAGCAAAGCTTCCGTACAGGCCGGGCCGGGCCCGGGCCTCAAAATTTCGGCCCGTGCAGACCTCTATCTCACATACCAAATTTGGTGCATTTATATATCATAGAAGTTTATATACTGCTTTCTCGTAAAAGGTATTAAGTTACAACGTAGAAGCGCCACTTATCGGCCAATATGTATTCAAATTTAATTTGTATAGTTTTACACAACATCCATACTACGTGTCAAATTTAATGCATTTTTATGCTATATAAGCTGAAATATACATTTTTTAAAGTAAGGAAATCATAACTTAACAGCGCCACCTTTTGGACGATATATAACCATTAAACTAACCATTATATAGGAATGACCAATAGACCTTTTAGTGATAGAATGAGGGAACATATAGCAGATTTAAAATATAACAGATCCTGCACTGCGTTTTCACGTACGTATAATACTAATCCCATCGAACCTGATTTTGAAAATGCCAGAATAATTTATAGTACTAACAATAGAAACCAAGCTCTACTTTATGAATCTTTTGAAATTAATAAAAGGAAATCCAAAATTTGTAATGTTACATTATCCATTAACCCCCTCAATTTGGCTTCATTTCTTAAACTTAAAACAATTTAAGGTAACCCTGCTATTGTGTGTTCTGGCAACCCTACAGTGTGATACTTTGACTCCATTTTATTAAAGAGTTTTATTTTTCTTGTAATGTACATGATTGTGATTTATTTAGGTGTTTTTAACTCATTTTAAAATGTATATAGAGTGCTTTTTATATAATTTATGTAATCACGTATTAATTTCTTTGTGAATTTTATTTATTGTATCCTAGAATGGCTTAAATTGTTTATGTGTATAGTTTTTGAACATCATTTCCCTGAAGATGGTTAAAGATGAAATATTAACCGAAACGTCGCAATAAAGATATTTTAAATTATGTGATATGCTGAAAGTATATTTTACTGTTTTTAACACGCTTTTATTAGCTTCACCTGTATGTACGTATGTTATGTTTGCATGTATGTTTGCATGTTTGTAACCGCTCTGGGAGCAAACAAAAAATCAAAATTGTAAAAAAAAAAAAAGATTTGCTCTACGTGAACTTCGTGGCGTTGAGGTATAGCTCCGCGCTACGAACCTAACGGTCTAGCGTTCGATTCCAGTCAGGGGAGATTTTTTGAAAATGGTTTTTGTTTAATTCTAAATTATTGTAATTAAAGATTTAAATGTATGTAAATATTATGGTGTGTCACTCACACGATTTTCTCTTAACCTGCATTTTAATACTAAGATAGATATTTTGTGTTTTTTAGTTCACATTTCTATAAAAGCGTGTTCTTTAATTTTTTAAAACTATAATATTATTATTTATTATAATTATTAACAGCATATATAAGTGGAATATATATTTCTTTATAAAAATTCGTTTTTCGAATTCAAATGAAGTATACGTCACTTCCGAAAATTTATATAATTAAAAATATAATATACTTATAAAAAATAAATAAATAGACTGTGTTAAAACTCTTCTGTATGAATAGATAAAAATTTAAACAAAAATTGGCTGGTTTTTATTTAAAAACGGATTTAAAGAATAATTTATGAATATGTTTCTGTGATCGACCATGCTAATTTCTGCGAAAAAAAACCATTATGATTTTTGAATGGGTGAAACTTTCTGGTATCGTATTATATCACCAAATAAGGTGCTTTGCTTCATATAAATCTTATGCATTTTTTATTTTTTAGAATCCAATTAATGATTGGTTTATCTAGTCTCTCTCTTAAAGATAGTTCGTTCTCTGAAGTAATGTGGCAATTTGAGATGAATTGTATTCAATGTGAAATGTGACAATCATAATACATGGTTCACCGAAACACTGCTTTTACCTGAGCAAAATTTTTAATCGCGACTAGTGTACAATATAAAAAAAAATCACCATGCAGACATTTCCAATGTTAATTAAACTAATAGAGTAAATATTAAATATAGTTATATATTACTCATTAAAAACTATTTCTATATAAAACAAAATACCGTTTAGAATTCTCATGCCCCCTTGGGAGACAAATGGGTTAAATTGTTAAATATAATCCATTTTAATATGGAGAACAATTGTTTTCATCTTGCAGTACAAAACACTATACCGAAGTTTTTAAAAAGATGATGTTTAAATAAGATCAGAAACCGCTCTGTAAAATTTATGGATGAAGAAGGATGATGATGCTGCATAAAATGATTAATCACTCAAGGTGAGTCCAGAAAGAGATAATGTAAATTAAAACGAGTAGGTTCCAGAGTATTTGCAAAAAGATCTAATAATATTGTTAATGGCTATGTAATTAAATTCATGAATCAATATTTTAGTCAGGGGGAAAAATAAAATTAAAGTTAACACGAAAAATGTTGTATTCATCAAGCTATCGAATAGAAACATTACAATATCTATTGTAAATAACTTTTTCTAGCAAACGATACCATAATCTAATACTCGTTACTTAAAGGGACACTCTACCTGTTGTAGATGGAAGACATAGCCTACGTTATTCTATGGGGAAATTGTTTTTCAGATATTAAAGAAAAATGAGAACGAAAAATCATGCGGTACGCATTGATTATTAACACTTTCCAACTGTACGTATTTGTTGTATCGTTATAACTTTCAATGTTCTTTGCCTACGTTATCATACAACGGACAGACAGAAGGACTGAAATGTATAAAAAATAAACTAATTGTATTCATAATTACTTTTAAACATAGTTGGAAAGTGTTAGAAATGGTTAACGCAAAAGAAAATTCAGCCCTGAGATTTTAATTGTAGCCCTTTATGTATCTGAATATTTCAGAGTAGCCCTGTAAATCTAAAGGTTAGCCATATGATATTCTATACAAAACGTTATTTTAGCATATTAACAATAAATGTCAATTTTTTTTTATCGTTTTTACAGTAGAAAGTTAATGAAGTCTGATTTATAAAAATGTATGTCCTAAAACGCAATGCATTGAAACTTTTTTGGGTGTCTCTGTACAAAAACCAGTTGTATTAGTACATATTAATGCCATTTTAAATAGGAAACATTCCATAGTGAACTTGAATAACATGTATTAATTTTTTAAATTACTGAAAATATTTAAATACTCTCAGGGCGGGCAGACGGATGGATAGAAAGAAGGACAGTCGAGCAGACAGATACACAAATTGAATCATATTTACAGTTAAAAATTGTTAGAAAGTGTTAAAAATGTTTCATAAACGAAAATGTAATTCCAGCAATTTTCCAAAAGTAGCTCTTAAAGTAACTGAATATTTTTGTGTGGCCCTGTAAATGCAATACAATGATGCTATATTCTATAGAAAGTTTTATTTTATGCATATTAATAACTATTTCAATTTCATTAAGATTTGTAAAAAGTAAAGTTATTAAATTTTGGTTTATAGAAATACCTCTCATAGAACGCAATGCTTTGGAATAATTACGGGTGCCCCTATACATAAACCTGTGCTGATATTTTCGCCATTTTCAGTGGAAAACATCTGATAGTGAACGTTAATAACATATTTCAATTTTATTAATATTTGTCTAAAATAAAAGTAATTAAATATGGCTTATGAAAATACCAATCATGAACACAATGCTTTGGAATATTTTTGGGTACCCCTGTACATAAACCTGGATGTTATTTACTCCATTTTCAATGAGGAACATTCGATAGTGAACTTGAATATTATATTTTAATTTCATTAACATTTGTGTAAATAAAGGGCTTTAAAATCTGGTTTATAGAAATACCTCTCCTAGAACACAATGCTTTGGAATATTTTCGGGTGACCCTGTACACACACCAGTAGAGGTATTCACTCCATTTTCAATAGGGGACATCTGATTGTTCACTTGAATAACGTATATCAGTTTCAAGAAATACCATGAATATTTACGGGAGTTAGAGCGCGGACAGACAGACAGACAAGACGGACAGACATACAGACAAACTGAAGTCATTAACACTTTTCAACCTTGTTGGATAGTGTTAAAAATGCAATACCTAACGTTTTTATAATTACTATTATTATTATTATTATTATTATTCCGTTTACACATTTGGAAAATTAATAGCCGTTAAATTAGTACTCGTTTCCTAAAAGTTCTTTTTTTTTTTTTTTTAATTTTTAAATAAATTTTCAGTTTAAAATGCAAATATTTAACGAAGAGCTTTTTCCTTTTTTTTTTTTTTTTTAGCTGTAAAATGAAATACAAAAATTTTAAACAATAAATTTTAAGAAAACGAGTACTAATTTAACAGTTGGAAATTTCCAAGTGTCAAAACGGAATTAAAAGAATGCATTAGGTAATAAGTAATTTTATAAACAAATTTCCACATAGAATTACATCAAAAATGGCGACCGGAGACAGGGACATATTAAGAAAAAGAAAGAAACCTTAATTTCGACCAAAAATAAATAAATAAATAAATAAATAAATAAAAATAGGCTCACGAGTTTCACATGGACTAATTTCTGTTTTTCTCATGCTATATTTTAAATTCTGGATGGTAACAGAAAAACAGTTATTTTGAAAAGAAGAAATCGAAAGAAACTTCATCATCACTTTGCGGCAGACCACCTTGATTAAAATAGCCTATCAATAGTTCCCTTAACAACATCTAGTTAAGGGCAGTGTTGCCAGATTGCGAACTCTTTTTATTCAACTCCCACCAATAATTTTGGGAAGTGATATTTGATATATATAATAGATGATAAATCTTCGAAGGCAACCGTTATAATTAAAATTTAGTGGTAGATATTGAATAAAAAATGTCCCCAATCTGGGAACACTGGTTAGGGGGGGGGGGGGCAGGGAAGAAGAAAAAAAAGTAGTTCTCTCGACTAAAATTAAATTCCGCTTATGATGAATTTTAATTCATGAATTTTTTACGAGAGAAGGAAATATTAAATAGTTTGGTCTTCAGATTTCACTAGCCACCAGAGCACGACTAACCTCAGATACAGACTAACCCAGGAGCAGATTTTCTCTTCAGGACTTACTAAATTTCTTTCTTTACTGAAATCTAACGATATTTAATTTAAATGCAGCTGAGGTATATTTATACCGAGGGTTGACAGGTTTTTGACGAGTAATAATTTTTGAAGTTTTAAACAGTCATGTCAAGAATCTCCTGTCAATAAACCCATATTTATACTTATATTTTAGTTGTTATAAATAAAAGATATTATTTATGTTCATGAATAAAGTTAACTCCCTCTAATTTCCAAAACTTTTAAGTTGCAATCCATTTTTGGATGTAAAGAAAGAAATGTACTACAGCAAAACCAGAAGCGTATTTCTTTTTTTTTTTTTTTTTTTTTTTTTTTTTTTTTTCATTCTTTTATTGAAAATTAATATACATTGGTCTATCTGGTTATATTATATATTTCCATTTATTTAATCGACTTTCAATTTTATCTTTTTTCCTCTGCACTATACATTACAATGTAACTTTTAATTTATTAACGCAATTGATTAGATTGTTAGTATTTTTGTTAAGACTAAAAACTGAAAAGAAGTTTTTGATGTTTTGCAGTCAGATAATTTTATGCAGCCTTTTTCAAATTTTTTTTTAAAAATTGAAAAAAAAATTATTTTAGAACAAGAAATTACATTTTTGCAAAATTTGTTGAGTAAAATTTACGTGTAAGTATAAGTGTAAATTGTTAAAGCAAATAAAAATTTTTTCGATGTTCAAAATAAATAACGTTGAGAATATAAAGTGCGAATGTCGGATCTTCTTTAGTTTTGCATTTGTAAAGCGATGCACTGCTGAGACCTGTCATTGGCTGTGAAATTGATAAGACAACATATCATACCTTTTGCATGGTAAATTATTCCTCGCAAATTGCCGATATTCCTCACCTCACAATTTTCAAGCAACTTTTTTTTTTATTATTATTATTATAATACGTAAAAAATAATATTTTCCCTATATATGTTTTGGGGAACCTCTTAAAGAGGAGGTCCGGATCAGATGCCCCGTTTTCCTTTGCGAGAATCATGCTCTGGCCACCGGTTCTATGAATCGCCAAAATGCACCAAATGGCGGGGCAGTTCTTAGTCTAAAACGGAAAAATAACTTTTATTTTTATTTTCTTATTTTCAGTACTTTATGCGGAATAAAATTAAGTTGCCAATGTCTTAGTCCATGATCTGGTTATGGTCATGTTGAGATGTCTTTAAAGATCGGGAAGACGCCCTGAGTAACTCTATTCCAAACTCCTGCTGATAACTGTAAACCCTTTTCTTACAGACCGACATGTCGAAGGATCAATTCTTACGATACCAGACATCTAAAGCTTGTGAGGATAACTTTTGGATGCGGCCATTTTCTCTTAGGATTACTACTATTCCAGAGATAACAAAGTTTGAGTGGGGAACGTGTGACCTCCCACATTGCAGACACGTGGTGTGCACTTGCTGTTGAGTTTTTTCCCGAGTCACAGGCTCTTGCGCAAACAAATAGAAGTTGAGTCTTAAATAAGCTTTGCAGTATGTTCGAAAAGGATTTCCTTTAGTCATGGTTTGCTTTGAAATATAGTAGGATTTATTTTGCAGTTACCGCTATTGTTTTGTATTTATATAATCTCGTATGTGGCAGATATGAATAAAGCTTTTTGTCAAGTTCATATATCAATATCAAAGTATGAAGGATTTTGCAGGCGATCAGCTATGATTTCAGTGTTTCCAAACTTAAAAGACTATACCTACTATTTATTCAATACCTACCATTAAATTTTAACTGTAACTGTTGCCTAATCACATTGAAGATTAATCGTCTATTATGTCTATCAAATATTGCTCTTCAAAATTATTGGTGATAACTGAATAAAAATGTTTCGAAATTCGGCAACACTGTATGATTTATTGTTTTATTTTATTTAAACATCGAATTAGAAGCAATACTAACACTCTGATATGCCTAGAATAAAAGATGTTTAGTGTAGGGGCGTAGGCTAGGGATGGGCTCAACACGTCCCCCCCCCCCATTGAGTAGTGTGAAATTTTCTTTTAATATTGAATGAAAGAGTCACCTTTTAAAACAAGAATTTAACTCTAAAAAATTATCATTATTGGGGATTTATTGACACTAATATTGATAATGCATGAATATTAATTAACATTTAATTATTTATTGATTTTCTTAAAAATAACTTTGAGCCATTTTCAAAAGAAATTTTTGTGTCCCTCCTACGACTTTTTGCATTGCTACTCCCAGTGGCGGATCCAGAACTTGACTGGGGGGGGGGGGTAAGATTTTTTCAAAGTGTTATTCCAGACCAATAAAAAATTTACAATTGCAATATTCAATTGTGAATGTCAGTGTTTTTTTTTTTTTTTTTTTTTTTTTTTTTTTGGGGGGGGGGGGGAGGGCTCACTTAAATCCGCCACTGGCTACTCCCCTGGTTTAGTGAATGATGAAGTAAATCACCCCGCGTTTAACATCGCGGACAATTTTAAAAGCTTAGGGTGATGCCAAATTGACCAGTATGTTGGGATTTAAAAAAACAACAACCAGTGATTCGACGTTCTCTTATTCTTTATTTTTTCTCAACCACGATGATTATCACCTCATATTTAACACTGGACTTATTGAATCAGCACTTGCACAGAGACTTCCATGGTCGCAAGAAATATAGTTGACGAATCAAGTTTCCTGCTTGCTCGATTTCAGAAGAATCATCATAAAATCATTTTGTTCCTTTGCGGGTACATAAGATTTTAAATTCAGGTTATTTTCTGTTGAACACCTGCCTAAACAACATTTAAGCATATTGATTCACTGCATGTAGCCTTTAATTTTAATTAAAGCGAAAATCAGTAGTGATAATTTAGAGAAAATCCGAAGCTTAACTTGAGTGTAGAATGAAAATATTAAAGGAAAAAAAACAGTGTGTCGTATGTAAATGATATCTGATAGGTGATTAAATTCCTTTCATTCTGCATCGATAACAAGTTTTTTATTTAAAATTTTGAAATAACTGTTTACCGTGGTATTATTATACTACGCGTTGAAAGTAGCTTGCAGATATACAAACATTTATAATTTATCCCGGAACATTCTTAGTACTTCCCGTTTTATCACACCAGTTTCGTAATCACATAATGCAGACAGTTACTCTTCAAAAAAAGTGGTGTGTAAAAAAGGTATTAAAACTACTCCAGAGTAAAATAGAAATGTTGCCATGCCTGGCTACGAGATTTCTTACGAAAAATACTAATAGGATTCTGCTGATAAGAAAAATATAATAAAGGAATAAAAACCCTAAAGTTTTAAAACTATAGACATATTTGCAAAAATGGCATTACATTTAAATTTATCCATTATTTTAATGACAAAAGTGTACAATCTAGGAAAAATTATTAAATAAAAAACACTACAATTTATATGTATTTCTCCAAGAAAAAAATAATGTATTGAAAACAAATATTTAGAAATTGGAATATTTCTCTCATCTCTCGGACATCGATAAAATGTCAGGAGGTTGAAAAAAATTTCCTTTTTAAAAAATATCGAATCTTTCAAAAATTTATCTGGAAATTGAGTTCTGGCCAATTCAAAAGTAAATTTACAAATATAAATTTTATTTTTCAAATGCATTATTGCACTGGATCTATCATGGAAACATATGTAGAATTATTTGAATATCTTACCGCGTATGTGTGTGTGTGTGTGGGGGGGGGGGGGGGGGTATATCATTATAATTTCAATAACTTAAAATATATTAAACATAAATTCCACACGTTAACAACGGAAAAAGCGTTGAAAACGTGTCACAACACATTTATATTGAAAAATATCGCTAAAAATTTCAAAATCATGACGAAATTTTAACCCTTTGCTGACCCTAACGCTGTAAAGCACTCTAAACTATACTGCTAAGTTTAGGCACTCTTTTATTCAATTATCGCCAATAATTTTGAATAGTGATATTTGATATGCATGCCGCGACAAAAAGATAGGTACAAAGGGTTTTTTCTTTGATTTTTCATAAAATAGCATTATCTAAATTGTGCTTATCATTTATTATTATCATAAAATAACACTATTCCCGGGCTAATTTTTGTTTTAAGACTAATTTAGAAATTTTTAAGACCACACACTGCGACAAAAAGATAGGAACAAAAGGTTTTTTTTTTTTTTTTTTTTGAATATGAATATTTTGAATATGATTCAAATATTTAATATGTTTTTGATATGATAATATTTTAATGATCAGCACAATTTAGATAATGTCATTTTATGAAAAATTAAAAAAAAAAAAAAAGAAAAAAAAACTTTGTTCCTATCTTTTTGTCGCGGAGTGTAGTCTTAAATTAGAAAAATTTTATTCTTAAAACTTTTCTAAATTAGTCTTAAAACAAAAATTAGTCAGGGAATAGTGTAAATTTATGATAATAATAAATGATAAGCACAATTTAGATAATGTTATTTTATGAAAAATCAAAGAAAAAACCCTTTGTTCCTATCTTTTTGTCGCGGAGTGTAGTCTTAAATTAGAAAAATTTTAGTCTTAAAACTTTTCTAAATTAGTCTGAAAACAAAAATTAGTCCGGGAATAGTGTTAATTTATGGTAATAATAAATGATAAGCACAATTTAGGTAATGTTATTTTATGTAAAATCAAAGAAAAAACCCTTTGTACCTATCTTTTTGTCGCGGGGTGTACATGACCTTCGAAGTGATTAAGCAACCGTTACAGTTAAAATTTAGCGATGGATATTGAATAAGAAAATACCTAAGTTTCGCAATAATGACCAGAGGAGTGAAATTAAATAGGACCGGCAAAGGGTTAATTTTATTTTATGCCTTGTTAAGGAAAAAATTAAAAGCATACGATTTTAAAATACTTAAATTATAATGCCTACAAATTTCATGTCTTTTAAAACTGCTTTAAAAGTTTTTCTAGAAGTAGACAATTATGGAACTAATGGAAATTAACTACCAAATTTCTCAACCATCTTAATATATTTAATAATGTTTAATAAAAATACCAAAAACTAAAATAAAATAAAATTGCCACATCATCGCAGTGTTGTACGGATCACTCTGACCAAAATGAGAAAACCCAGGCATAATTCATTTTGAATTGTCATCATGTTTTGATAAAGAAATGTGATTAATCAAACTACGAAACTGTTAGTAGAGCAACAGCTTACTGCCCTTGCTTTTAAGAAACACAGGAAAGTGATAGAATCTGACAGCAGTTAAAGTATATTAATGGTTTAGTAACGTCGACTTTTCCAATCTACTATGATGCATTTGCAGATAACACTTCCTTAGATTTCATCCCGGGAGAATTCTGAAGTTCGTTTTTGGACGATACAGGAGGGAAGGGACGAGGAACACTATCTTTACTGAATTGCTAGCCGTCTGAAAGAATTTAAATGACCTAGGCCCGATTGCGTCTAAGGGGTTCCTATTTATTAAACTAAATATTCTAATCTGTTTTCTGAAATAAATCATAATAATACTTAACAGTCGAATATATATATATATATATATATATATATATATATACAGTGAAACCTCTCAAGTTGGACACCCCTGTAAGTTGGACACCCCTCTAAGTAGGACGCTGAAACCTCTCAATTTGGACACCCCTGTAAGTTAGACGCTTTTTCTCGGAACGGAATGTTCCGTTAACATTATGTCTAACCCCTATAAGTTGGACACTTTTTCTTGGAACCGTAGGTGTCCAACTTAGAGAGGTTTTACTGTATATATTTAACTAAAGCTGAATTTATTCAAAACTAACTATGTTAAAGAAATAAATTGATTTATAAGGAAAATGAATATCATAATAATTTTTTAATCGCAGAAGTTATTCTTGTGGTTTTTTTTTTTTTTTTTAACTAAATCTGAATTTACTCAATTCTAAGTATTGATTCATCAGAAAAATAAATATTCTGGTTTATTTTCTAATGTAAATAATAAAATTATTTAACCATTGGAATTATGCTTACTGTTTTTTTTTTTTTTTTTTTTTTTTTTTTTTAAACTACTAGGGGGCTGAGGTTGCTCGCTCTGCTTACCAACCCCCGACTCACTTTACTTATTAACCTATGCAGAGCTTTGTCCGCCTATATGCTGCTTTGTTTTTCACTGAATTGGAATATTAATAGTGCATAACACAAGACAAAAGCAGAAAAATATTATAAAAATCCCCATATTCAATGTCAAACTGAAATATTTAACACCACATTATTTATTTATATTTATGTTTATGAAAATTAGGCGGAGATTTTTTTTTTTTTTTTTTTTTTTTGAATAGATAGAAATTCGTAATATCTAGACCCATTTTGCATTACAGCTTTAGTATATGACCCTTTTTATTTCTTTTTTACAACCATGGATCCAGGCTTCAGTACCCCAGTCGGTAAAGCGCTGAGCTCGTAATCGGAAAATTGCCGGTTCGATACTTGAGACGGCCAAAGACCGTCGTGTACACCAATGGTGGCTGGCGAACATAAAATCTGTCGTGGCCGCGAAGTCCTCTGTGTTCCCATCAAAATATACCTCTGGAGATCACCAAAACGGGGAAGCCGACCCCTCCGTGGAGGATCAAAATTGTGATGGCATGTCTGGAACATTCCTGAGGGTGAATCTCAGAGCGTCACCAATTACCCATAGCGCAGTACTGGAGCGACGTTAAACCCAGCCTACCTACCTACCTACAATCATGGATCATATTTTTATTTTCCGGAGTAAAATGACTTCATGACAGATGAATAGCGTCACTGGGAGAAAGTTCTTTCAAGGTGTCAAATGGAGTACCTTCATAAACCAGTCGTTTTTAGTTAATAACTTCTTTAATTAAAATGATAGAAATTTCTAAGCAGCTGAAATGTCTTCCTTGGAGTATTCGGAACACATTGATACATCTCATGACGCGAAGGACCCTGCCCTCCGAGGAAAGATGTGGTTGCAGACAAAAAAAAAAAAAAAAAAAAAAAAAAAATTGACGCCACCGACAGTAACTTTTTTTTACTATATAGAGAAATCGAAAATTACCTATATCTAAATATTGATTTATCAGAAAAATAAATATTCTAGTCTGTTCTCTAAAATAAATTATAATAACATTTAGCCGTATGAATTATCCTTGCTGACTTTTTAACTAAATCTGAATTTACTCAATTCTAAATATTGATTTAACAGAAAGAAATAGATATTCTACTCTAATTGCAAAGTATAAAAATATTTACCCGAAAGAATTATCTTTACTGATTTTTTAGCTAAATCTGAATTTACCGAATTTTAAATATTTATTCATCAGAAAAATAAATAAATAAATTATGCTGACAAGCTGTCCTCATTTTCTGAGGACAGTTTTGACATTTTTTCAAGCCGTTTTTCTAAGCTTTAAAAATTTTTACAGGAAAATTATTCATCATACTTATTAGCATTTTGGTCCTCATTTACAAAGAACACAAAATTATATTCCTAATTAGAGAATTGTAATAATTATTAACGTTTTTAATTTAGAAAGGTACTCTACTCTGATCACCATAAAATAAATGCATTTTTTTTTTCCAGAAGTATTCTAATATCAAAATGCATATCACAGTGTTAGTAATAATAATAATACATAATTTGTTTTTTAAATAAATAAAAATAATATTCAGCTGTAGTAATATATATTACCACTAGTTTTACCATCAAATTTAAATACTCTCAAACTGTAAAAGAAATTAGATTATTTTTCATCTAATTAGATGAAAACAAAAAATCAATTTATTTTTCTTTTAATGTCTTAATATGCTGATAAAAGAAATGCTGGTAATGAGGAAAATATTCATTAAAAAATATATCAACCCACAGTACATAATTATTGATTTTAGATTTAAACAAATGTTAATATACAGAAATTCGAATTGAAATTCTGTAATGTCCCTTCGGAAAACAATAATAATATTAATAATAATAAAATAATTTTTCCCCTTTAGATAATTTAATGCTCTGTCGTTTTTCTTTTAATTTTATAGATTTACTAGCAGGCTTTACTCGCTTCGCTGGATACAATACTTAAAAGAGTTGTTAAAATACCATATCATTATTAATGACCTAAGTTAAAGTTCCCGGTGTGTTCGGTAGAGGTTTTTCCCGCTCGCAACGTGAGGAGTCTGTATACACACTGCCTTCGGCAGCAACTTACCCGTTAATTATTTTCCATTCCCCGAGGGTAAGTTCGAAGTTTTGCGATATCCCACCAAAGTCCATAATGCATATACTTAATCAAGATCCACACACCAAAATTCGCCATTCTAAGATAATTTAAAGCAAATTCAAATGGTAAAACGTGTTTTTACACGTGCTTATTGCCCCCCCCCCCCCGATCACGTGGTAGTGAAGGGGGAATTTCGTGAAATCCCGTTACAGTAATTGTCAGATATATATAAACAATTTACACACCAAATTTCGTGACTGCAGATCCCATAGATTTATCAAGACACATTCAGCGCTAAAAGGGGGATCTCGAATTCGCTCCTTCGTAACACTCCCCCCCCCCCAAAAAAAAAAAAATAAATAAATAAATAAATAAATAAATAAATAAAAAATAGAAAGTCACAAGGAAACGAAAGTTTGTTTTTGAAAATATCCTAAAGAAGACATATGGCTGTTTTCAATACATGTGTACCATTGTTAGTGGAGCTCTACTCAAAAAACCGGAATTTCTGAAATTTCCCCCAGAGATTTTTCCCTCCCTCCTGTAAGAATCAGAAATTCCAAAATCGTATATAATGTTTTATTTATACTCAAGTCTAGTCTCCTCATGTGCAATTTTTTCTCCGTGAAGTAATTTGGAGGGGAGTTATGCTTACATTTTTTTTTTTTTTTTTTTTTGCCTCCTGCCTCCCTAGGGGGACAGGGAGGCAGTTTTGTTAAATTCCGTTACTTTAGGGGTCGGATACATATAAACAATGCAAGCACTAAACTTTGTGACCGCAGCTCTCATAAAATTTCGAAGGACAAACTTAGCGCTAAAAGGGGTGTCTCGAATTTGCCCTTCGTAAGACACCCCCCCCCCCCCCCAAAAAAAAAAAAAAAAAAAAAAAAAAAGAAGCAGTTTACAAAAAATTAAAAACGTGTTTTGGAAATACTCTAAACGTTTTGGAAATATTCTAATTTAGGTAAAGTTTCTTACAAGATAATACAAGGTATATAGCAACAAAAATTTAAGCAAAATTTTAATAATGTCTGGGTCAAAAGGTTGATATCGACACCTTTAATGATCCCATAGTCTAAAAATTATAATTAAATCTCAAATGAGCGAAAAACTTTCACAAATTTTAGGATTTGCATTAAAAAATTGTTGAGAATTGAATTCATCGTTAATTATGTGGTAACATTTTTTTTAATTTAAATTTAATTTAATTTAATTTAATTTAATTTTTAAAGGGACATACGACCCTTAGAACTTCAAAAACATCGATTAATTATAGTCCTTTTTTTCTAAGTAAATTATTGTTAACGAAGCTTCATGGAGCATGTCTAATTGTTACCTATAAGTTTATTATGTATTTTGGAATATAATTTAAATTCCGTGGTGAATTATTTTAATAATTTAACTTTAAAGTCATTTATCTCAAAATGTGGTTTTTTTTTTTTTTTTTTTTTTTTTTTTTTCACCTTGCGCGCAGGATATCTCTGAAACTATTTAATATTTTTTCTTGAATTTTTCACAGATTGTGTAACATATCAGATCATTCAAACTGAACCTAAATTTGTATCCCCTCACCCCCTATTTTTCATACAGGTGATACTTAAGATTTTATTACAAAATAAATGATTTCTATTTTATTTTATTATTATTACACTGAAACCTGTCAAGTTGGACAACCCTCTAAGTTGGACACTTTTTCTCGGAACGAAATGTATCCATAGGATTAACATTATGTCCAACCTCTATAAGTCGGACACCCCTCTAACTTGGAAGTTGGACTTTCAAATATTGCCCTAAGTTGGACACTTTTACTCAATGAGACAGGGAAAAAGATATAAACTTTCCATTTTCTCACTTTTTTTTTTAGAAATTTTATCTATCCCTTGTAGAAATAGCTGTAAATATCTAAGAAACAAGGTTTCTTGTCACAATATATTCACCTCTGTCTCATCTTGTAAAAAAATGTTTATTTTCTTCAATTGAAAAATTACTGAATTTTGACGCATAATGAAAGTGTCTTTCTTTTTATCGATTCGCAGGAATTGTTTTTGTCCTTTTCTCCAGGAAATATCCAGTAGAGAGCCTACTGGCATATTTTGACTTACACTGTTCTAAAATATCATTAGACAATACATTTCGGTTGTTAGGATTTCTCTTCATTTGTCTCTTTTATTTTTCTACCAAGTTTTGCTTGAGTGTACAGTTGCACTAAATTTAATATGTGAGAGAAATATCTATAGTGATAAAAGATGCGGATTCAGTCTAGGGTGCATATAAATCGACAGGTGTCGCTGCTATGCTGCAGTTTTCCCCGTTCACGGGAAAATTATATCTTAGTATCTAGAGCGAATAAATTCACTGAACTTCATAAGTGAGATGGCTATTATGAAAATGAATGTTATCTTAATTTGGGTGTATATCAGTAGACAAAGTGGTGCTACTTTTAATCACATTCTCTGATTTTTCATATGACTATCTCAGCGTCTATTGAATAAAATTGCACCAAAATGCATATGCAAAATCTTTATTGTGAGAAGCGATATTGATTACATTTTCGTGCATATTAACTGATGGGTAGCGCTGATACATAAAAAAAATATAAAAGAAAGTGTTATTACGGCCACCATATACCAGTTTAAATTGGCAAATTAATAATTTTTTGTATATAAGTTGTGAATACTTAATTATGTTATATTTAGATATGATTAAAAGTTAAAAGGCATGCATAGATACTGCTTAATTAAATCGAAAAATGTAAGCACCCCTATAAGTTGGACACCTCTCTAAGTTGGACACTTTTTCCTGGAACCGTAGGTGTCCAACTTAGAGAGGTTTTACTGTATTATTATTATTAATAATATATTTTTAACCTAAATTTGAACAAATTTAGGTTCATATTAAAGAGAAAGTATTGTAGTTTTCTATACAGTTGATTTTTTGCATTACATTATATATTTTGTTTGAAATCATGCGCGCAAGTGGTTGTATCACTTTTAATTTTTATTTATTTATTTTTTTTTTATTACTTACTGTTTAAAACTGAACAAAAAATAAACTTATTTTTTCTTTATTAGAGTGTAAAAAATAGCTTTTAAATTATAATACTTCAACTTATAGCCAGTAAAAAAATTATGGTCATAGAGCGAATACAAATTGATTGCAACCCCTTTGGTGATCCTCTGCTCTAAAAATTGCAATTAAATCTGAAAGAAGTGAAGGATTTTTACAAATTTCAGGATTTGCATTCAAAGATTATTGAGAATTGCATCAATCCATTCATTATGTGGTATCATTTTCTTTATTTCATTGCATTCTGTTATCAACTAATGGTTTAAAAATAACACTAAATTATTCGACCTATACTTTTTTTTTATTAAATCCGTAGTCTATACTTGTCTCTAGAGACCTATATTTTATCCCCTCATAACACACCCCATAAAAAAAGAAAGAAAAAATTCTAATTCTCCTTGCAACATATGACACCAGCTGAGGGTAACGGACCGATAAAAACTTTTAAAGGGGGTTTAAACGTAAAACACAAGTAAAGAATGACGGAGTGATGCGGGCGAAGCTCCTCTGATATTTGCCAGAACACCTTTAAAAAAAGGACCTCCCACTCTCTCTTGGGGATAGGAAGCTCAGAATTTTTCTAACACCCCGGACACATGTAAATACTTTATTGCCTAAACCACCGTAAAATAGAGAGATGATACTGACAGGAATGTGTAAAAGATATTGCTAGTGAATGGAATTAGGAGAATAAATACTTTCAGGATTTTTTTTACTGGGAGAAAAATAATGGTAGGCCTCTATATGTGTGGCAAGTAAGTGTTCTCCCGCGATGTATTATTTGAATGTTTTTGTTTTGCTACATATACTAATCATTAATGCTAATCAAACCAAAATTTATAGAAAATATGCTTTTGTGCATAAGAATTATGTATATAAATTTCATTATGTTTTGTGTACTACAAAGGTAATACAGTGAAACCTCTCAAGTTGGACACCCCTTTGGACACCCCTCTAATTTGGACACTTTTTCTCTGAACGGAATGTATCCATAGGATTAACATTATGTCCAACCTCTATAAGTTGGACACCCCTCTAACTTGGAAGTTGGACAGTCAAATATATGTCCTAAGTCGGACACTTTTACCCAATGAGACAGGAAAAAAAGATATAAAACTTCCGTTTCTCACTTTTTTTTTAGAAATTTTACTTATCCCTTGTAGAAATAGCTGTAAATATCTAAAAAACAATGTTTCTTGTCACAATATATTCATCTCTGTCTCATCTTGTAAAAAAATATTTATTTTCTTCAATTGAAAAGTTCACAAATTACTGAATTTTGCGCATAATGAAAGAGTCTTTCTTTTTATTGATTTGCATGAATTGTTTCTGTCCTTTTCTCCAGGAAATATCCAATAGAGATCCTACAGGCATGTTTTGACTTAGACTGTTTTAAAATGAGCATTTGACAATGCATTTTGGTTGTTAGGGTTCCTCTTCATTTGTCCTTTTTATTTTTCGTACCAAGTTTTACTTGAGTGTATAATTGCACTAAACTTAATATGTGAGAGATCTATCTATAGTGAAAAAAGATGCTGATTCAATATGGGTGCATATCAATCGACAGGTGTCGCTGCTTAGCTGCAGTTTTCCCCGTTCACGGAAAAATTAAATCTCATTTTTTAGAACGAATAAATTCACCAAACTTCATAAGTGAGATGGCTATTATGAAAATCAATGTTATCTTAATTTGGGTATATATCAGTATCAGTAGACAAAGTGGTGCTACTTTTAATCACATTCTCCGATTTTCCATATGACTACCACAGCGTCTATTGAATAAAATTGCACCAAAACACATATGCAAAATCTTTATTGTGAGAAGTTTTATTGATTAAATTTTCATTCATATTAATTGGTGGATGGCACTAATATATAAAAAATTGTAGAAGAAAGTGTTATTGTGGCCACAATATACAAGTTTAAATTTAGATTTTAAATTGGAAAATTAATAATTTTTTGTATATAAGTTATGAATATTTAATTATGTTATATTTAAATATGATTAAAAGTTAAAAGGCATGCATAAATACAGTTTTATTTAATCGAAAAATGTAAGCACCCCTATATGTTGGACACCTCTCTAAGTTTGACACTTTTTCCTGGAACCACAGGTGTCCAACTTAGAGAGGTTTAACTGTATATGTTCATAAAAATGCCTCTCGTAGAACGTAATGCTTTGGAATTTATAATATAAAAGAACACTTTGGAAACACGTAGTTCAACACTTGCTACTAGAGCCCTGCACGGGTCGGGTTTTACCTGACCCGAACCCGACAAGTGCATTTTATTCGACCCGAATCCGCACTAATGAATTTTTAGCAACCCGCACCCAACCCGAACTCGATTTCTTTATACCCAAACCCGACCCGAAACCCGATTTCTTTTACCCGAACCCGATACAAAACCCGAATCTAAATGAAAATTAATAATTCATCTAAAAATCATGCAAAATATTTTTAATTTATAAAATAAAATGAATTTATTGTCACACTGCAGTGATAAATCATTTTAAAAAGAATTAAATGTATAATTACTAAATTATAACTAAATTAAAAATTAAAAAATCTGAAAAATGAATTAATAATAGTTTTAACTATTTATGTGTGTTGTGAACTTCAAGTGTACAAAAATGGGTTTCAAGCTTAGAGTTTGTAGTTTCATTGTTTAATGCATATCACACACAGAATAATATTAAAATAATACAGTGTTACAGACGCCAACTAAACGTCCACTAAACTAATCTATATCTACATTCCTATAACTTCTTAGAAACATCTGCAAGAAAAAAATATTAATTATCAATTTAAATTCACACTCTATTTTAAGAGGGTGTACAGTAATCAAAATAGAAGAATCATACATTTGGTTAACGTGAGAGAAGTAGCCTGTTTTCAGCAGCTTATGTTCTAAATAATATATACTATCTATATTTATTCATTGCTTTAGTCGGATATGGATATTTATTTTACTATGATAATTTGGGTAAGCGTATATTCATCTGGGGTATATAGAGCAAACAAATTTCTGCTTCATTAAGATAATATTTATTTTAAAGAGGTTTTCACGTCGACCCGATTAGTTGAAAACTAAACCCGACCTGCAGTAAAAGAAATCCAGTCAACCCGATCCGACCCCGACCCGCACGAAAACCAAATCAGTTAACCCGATTCGATGCAGGACTCTACTTGCCACACTATTTGTGTGGCAAGTGTTCTCCCGTGATGTATTATTTAAATGTTTTTGTTTTGCTACATGTACTAATCATTAATGCGTATTAAACCAAAATTTATAGAAGATATGCTTTTGTGCATAAGAATTATGTATAAAAATTTCATTACGTTACGTACTAAAAAGGTAATATATGTTCATAAAAATGTCTCTCGTAGAACGTAATACTTTGGAATTTATAATTGATATTGCTCAACAATTAATTTTGTAATGAAATGATTTCTCGATAAAAGCACTGGATATTTCTGATCTTGATTAAGTGACTGATGTCTGGACAACCGTCCGCCAACTCTGATTAAACCTTGATCATCTAGAAATATATTTAAGGATAAATATTTGTTGTTGGTTGGTAAAGGTTGATTTTTCCTGAGCAAATTCAGTTCTACCGAAAACTCTTGTTCCTGAATCAATTTAAGAATATGTGTAATAGCACTTGAAACTTCAGGCGTACTGACAAGTCCAATACGTCTAGAATTACGATTACAACTACGAATGTTATAAATGAATCTCAAACACAATGCAAGGATTCTGCAAAGTTTTGAAAAAGAAGAGAATTTGAGTAGAAAATCAGGAAAGGTTTTATGACTAGATGTTGCAACATGACTTAAATTTTCTTCAGAATTTTTTGACTTAACATTTGAAGATTTGACTAGGAATAATGGTAACTTGACACTAGCACTAAGCCATTCAGGCCCAAGCCACCACAATTTGTGATGCAAAAGACTCTTCGGTAGAATGCCTCTTGAGGCACAGTCTGCCGGATTTGACGAACTCTCAACATAAGTCCACACTGCTTGTGGGACAAGTGATTTGATTTTGTTTGCTCGATTTGTTACGAACTGATTTCCTTTGGTTGGAGGAGATTCAATCCAATTTAAAGCAATTTGTGAATCGGACCACAAATAAATTTTATTTACATTAAAGGTTAAAGATTCTAATATTGTGGAACTTAATTGTGCAAGCAAGAATGCAGCACATAACTCAATTCTCGGAAGCGTGACATGTTTTAAAGGATTAACTCTGGTTTTTGCAGCGACAAAGTTAACTGAAATCTCACCTAGAGAAGATAGTGTCCGAAGGTATACCACTGCAGCGTAGGCCTTGCCAGATCCATCACAAAAACCATGGATCTCTATGTGGTTCTCTGGAGATGTTTCACAGTTCAGATATCTTGGTATGCCAATGGACTTTAAGAGTTCAATTTGAGAATCAAATTCTTGCCAAGTTTTCAAAATTGAATCTGGGATTTGATCATCCCAAGCACACTTATCTTTCCAAAGCTCTTGCATCATGATTTTTAACATGATCGTGGTTGGAGCTAGAATCCCAAAAGGATCAAAGATTTGAGCTATCATCGATAGCAATTCTCGCTTGGTATGCACCGATTTGACGCCATTGAAATGAATTTTCAATAAGTCTTCTGCCGAATTCCAAACTAGGCCTAAGATTTTTTGGGAGGAATCTTCGGAAAATTTTACATTTTGCCTAGTGGATTTAAGATCTTCTGGTAGATTTTCAATGACTGCGGGTACATTGGAAGCCCATTTTCTAAGTGTAAAGCCTCCTTGATTTAAAACGTGATTTAGGTCTTTGACCAATTGTTTTGCTGCATCAATTGAATGCGACCCACCAAGATAATCATCCACATAAAAGTTCTCGAAAATTGACTGCGCAGCAATAGGAAATTCTGAACTATAATCTTTGGCTAGTTCGTGCAATGTCCTTATAGCCAGGAATGGGGCACAGGCTGTGCCATATGTTACAGTCAATAATCTGAAACTCGCAATAGATTCATGTGGCTGGAATCGCCAAAAGATTCGCTGAAAGTCAACATGTTTGGGGTTTACCAATATCTGTCTGTACATTTTGGCGATGTCTCCGGTTAAGGCTATTGAATATGTTCTAAACTTAAGAAGAAGTTTAAACAAATCTGGTTGCAACTTTGGACCTATTTCAAGAAAGTCGTTTAAAGAGTGGCCTGATGTTCCTTTAGCCGAGGCATCAAATACCACCCTCAATTTAGTAGTTGTACTATCTTCTTTCAAAACCCCATGATGAGGCATGTAAAAATAATCTTTAGAATCAATTTCAGAATTTGGGACTGGTTCCATATGATGTAAGTCAATATATTCTTGCATAAAGGCATGGTATTGCTCCTTAAGCTCATGATTTTTATTAAGTTTGGATTCTAACAAATAAAACCGTTTTAAAGCATTTGATTGTGAGTCACCTAAATTTGGAGCTTCTTTAAAGGGAAGATCCACCATGTATCTTCCAGACTGAATTCGTCTAACAGTTTTAGTGTATTTTTCTTCAGAACTGTGAATTGGTGTTGCATCAGGAAGGGACTCAATTTCCCAAAATTTCTGAAGATCATAAGTTAACTGAGCTGTAGCATGGCAACTAAGGACAGTTTTAGAATGCTGAAAATTGTTTACATGTATGACACTCGAGAGTAACCATCCCAATTTGGAATTTAAAGCACATGGAGTACCTTTAGGACCCAGAATAGATTGCCCTAAAATTATTAAGGGAAATAAATCTGCACCAAGCAAAATTTCAACTTGACTCGAAACATAAAATTTAGGATCTGCTAAAGATAAACCTTCCAAATGAGGCCATGAAGATTTTCGAACAACAAAATTAGGAAGATTTACCGTAACATTATTTACTATTAAAGCATTCACATCAAAGATTTCATTACTATAATAAGACTTTAAAATAATATTAACTTCAAAATGAGCAGTTTCTGCAACAATATTATTTACACCCGAGATTCTATGATTTGTGGTTTTCATAGGTAAACCTAATTTTTTAGCACAAGAGCTGGAAATTAATGATTTTTGACTTCCTGAATCCACCATGACTCTACATGGCACAAACCTCCCAGTATTTGATTTTACAAGAACCATAGCTGTCGATAACAAAGTTTGACAACTCTCTTGGGTACTGGTTAAACAACTAGAGTTGACAAAGGATGGACTTTCAATGTTGAGATTAGTATTTTCAATAACATGTGGAGAATTAACTTTATTTTTCTCGAAATGGAGAAGTGTATGGTGCTTAGCATTACACTGTCGACATTTTGTCGAAATCAAACATTTATTAACGAAATGATTACCACGTAAACAATTTATGCATAGTTTTTTACCCTTCACAATATTCCATCTATCTTCAACAGATTTTTTAAGAAAGTGTGGGCACTTGAAAAGTGCATGAGATTCCGAGCATTCTGAACAGATAGAATTATTGGATTTTATATCTGAATTAGATATTACAGCATTAGACACAGATTTTTTAAATACTACTTTTTGTTTACTTTCAGATTTAGAATAAGTACTATCAACAATATCTTGCAAGCTTCTCGCTTGTTTTTCAAGAAACAAAATAAATTCATCATAGGTGGGAAAAGAATCACTATCTAAAGATAATTCCCATTGCTTCTTTAAATTATCATCCAATTTTGTTTGCAAATTATAAACAAGAATTAAATCCACAAATAAATTAAATTCAAATCCTAAACATTTCAAGTTACGTATTGCTTCATTACAGCTATCTAATAAATCTAGCATAGATTTCCGACAATTTGGTTTCAAAGATTTCGAATTAAAGAATTTGTTTAACTGGGCATAAGCTAGATTTTTTTTATTATCGAATCTAGAAATTAGTGTTGCCCAAGCTTCCTTATAACTTGCTTCAGTTATTGGAAAGCCTTTTATTAACTTATTGGCAGATCCAATAACAGACGCTTTTAAATATTGTAATTTTTGCAAATCGGAAAGCTGAGTGTTCTCATGAATAGTGGTTAAGAATATTTGCTTGAAGCTTAACCAGTCTTCCAAATTACCAGAGAAATGAGGCAAATCAAATTTTGGAAGGTGAATAGATTGCTTCGAAACAGAACAAGAATTTTCATTAACCTGTGTTACAATTTTAGTGTTCTGAAAACAAGAAAGTTCTAATCTTGACTCTATCTCATATTTTATACGAGTAAGCTTCTCTGTCCATTTTTCATTATCTTCAATTTCCTTTTTTAATTCATCTAAATCAGAAATAACTTCCTCAACTTCATTGTTAATTTGTTCTAATCGAGTTTGCCTTTCATGCAAATGACCTTTCAAAATTTTTATTTCTTGAATGTCTAAAGGATCCGCTTCCAAAGCTTTTGTCGCTTTGTTTTCAAATTTAGTCACTGACGACCGAATAATAGTTCTTTTTGCTTTTAGTTTTTCAATTTTCGAAGCCATTAGAACATTTTTTTTTTTTTTTTTCAAGTTTGTAAAATATTAATTTTTACTAAAAGATTTCATAATTTAATATATCTACGGCTCTAGACGGCCAAAAATATGGAGGGTTTTTGAATAGAATTGTGGACTGTATGGTTTTAAAAATCACTGGTTTAAATTATATTAAATCATAAATCAGTTTAAAATGAATTTGAAGGACTCACCTTCCTTTCAATTGAATTAATAACATCATATTTAAGAAACAATGAATAAAAGCTTGAATAAATAAACCGAGTTGAATACAAACATGAATTATTGACTTTATTTCAGCTCATACGTTAGAATGAATTCTTCTAGCTTACCGCAAGAAAACGCAACCAAAAATTCACAACAAAAAGAACAAACTAGAATAGGTCTGCAGAAACATAACTGCTTCACAGCAAATTGAAAAGAAATTATTTAAAGTATAACTAACAATTAATTGAAAACATAAATAAAATAAATAATAATAAAGAAAAAATAATTAATTTAGCGTTTAAAACACATTAAAATATCAATAAAAAGAATGAATTTAAATCAAAGTTTTATATTCTAAAGAGTCATAAAATTGCATAGTGCTGCCATCTATTGTCAAAATTCAGAGTTATTAGAATTCTGAACAATAATATAAAAGAACACTTCGGAAACACGTAGTTTAACACTCGCCACACAAATAGTATGGCAAGTGTTCTCCCGTGATGTATTATTTGAATGTTTTTGTTTTGCTACATGTACTAATCATTAATACGTATGAAACCAAAATTTATAGAAGATATGCTTCTGTGCATAAGAATTATGTATGTAAATTTCATTATGTTTTGTGTACTACAAAGGTAATATATGTTTATAGAAATGTCTCTCATAGAACGTAATGCTTTGGAATTTATAATATAAAAGAACACTTTGGAAACATGTAGTTTAAAATAATTACATTTAATTAAAATCATTAAAAAAAATATGTACATTCAAAGCTTTTCGTTTTTAAATAAAAAGCTTCTTCAGGAATATTACAATACCATGTTTCTTGTCAGCAGTTTAAACTCATTAAAGTGGTTCCCAGCCCAGTTACAGTTATACAAACTAAATCTAATTGTAGGAGATGGGCAGTCCTTTAGGGGTAGATACAAATGAAACACTTCCAGATGCAAAGCCGTTTGCAGGCGTTCCAAATGTATGACTGCAGTCGGCAGCAAAAGTATCCGAGCACTAGCAAAAAGTCCTATGTGAAAAAAGCACACTTAACACTGTTTTGTTAAATAAATCCTTGTCGAATCATGTTCTTAGACTGACTAAGTACAGGATTCGACAAGGATTTATTAAAGAAATCTGCATTAAGTGTACTTTTTTTACATAGGAATTTTCGCTAGTGCTCTGTTACTTTTGCTGCCGACTGTATTTGCAAAAAAACTTGCAAAATTTACGTCATCGAAATTGCAAGCGTTCCGTTTGTATGTAACCCTAAGAAGAAAAAGTACGAATGGATTTATAGGAGCAAAGGTGTGACGTCGAACCAATAAACAAATGCGTGAATGTGAATTGCGAAGGCTGGTGAAGTTTTCATAAAAGATGAATTTTAAGCCAGCAGTGTGGGAAACAACAAGAATGGATCTTACAAGGATACCAAGGCGGTGCCATTGGAGCTGTAACTACCGGAATGAGATACTGGGTTATGTAGGATTGCTTGAGGTGAAAGCTTGTAACAGGATCTTTAGGAATTGGATGGGTAGAAAGAAGCTTACTGGATCAACATGATGGTGTCGAAGAACTAAGTTGATTTCAAAGGAGTCAGCTTGAGTCATGTAGGAGTTTACTTGTTGGACTGAAGAAGAACCATATGAATCTGTATTATAGGAGTGATATTCTCATGATGGGCTATATAAGCCATATTTCAGAACTATAAAAAAACTTACAAAAACGTAAGTAATATTAGTTATCTGATTTTAGAATAGAATGCCATATTATTGGTAGAATTGCAGAATCTTTAAAATTTATTACGTACATTTAGACATTTAATAACATTGATGGCTCTGATATAGTTAATTCTTGGAAATTAGGTGGAGCTGAGATAATATTAGCTTTGTTCCATATAGGAATAGCATCTGGGTTATCATGTATAAAATCGACCAAAGTCGAACTTTTTCCTCCTTTTATATTCGGGATGTGTTCTTGAATTCGTATAGCTAAAGATCTTTGTGTCTGACCGATAAAATAGAAAAGTTCATTATTTGTTTCATTGGAATTTTATAAACATCTCCGGTGGGTTCATTTAGATAGCGGCCATTAACAGCTAATTGTTTAATAGTCTATGCAAGTGAGTCCAAGACCTGAGTGAAATGTCCCTAGTATGTGAGTGCGTGTGCGTGCGTGTGAAGGGGAGGGGATCTTTTAAAAGTGTCTTAGCTGCTATTTATACGAGTTTCCTAGAACAAGAAATATTTCCAATGGCTACTCTCTAAAAATGGAAAGGGAAAATTCTCTCAAATTGAGCCATTTTTCGCTCAAACGACATGTTGAAAGGTTTTGAGAGAAATCCTCTCAAATCATTGAGCTGATATGAGCGGCTCAGATTTGAGCCATTTGAAACAATTCATTTTTGAGAAAAATCGGATCAGATTTGAGTGAAACTGTTTGATGCTGGAAAAAAATGTTACATTCCCTCCGCCAGAATCGAACTCGGGTCCCCTATCGTGGTAGACAAACACGCTACAACTATGCTACGATTTCATGCTAAAAGTAGTTGTATACAGGGCCGTGCCTGCACTTTTAGCCGCCCTGGGCGAAAGGTTTTAGCCGCCCTCCTAGGCAAAAGATTTTAGCCGCCATACTACGCACTAAAATTATTTCCCTCCTTCTACTTCTGAAAACTATCCTTTAAATCCAAAAACTGCCGGATTGCCACAGATGAAAAGTTATCAAGTTTTTTTCTCTCTTTTTTTCTCTGTTTTAAAAATAGGCCACCAGTGGCCGAGTGGTTATGCGCTCAAAGCTGGTAGACATGAGGTACCGGTTTCGATCCCAAGTAACGCTTGTCGGCCTAGCCGATCGGAGTTTTTCATGTTTTTCTCCGAAACTTGGGTAAATATGGGCTAGGACACCTTAGAAAGACCCCCATGGAGGACTCTCCGGGAGCACCCTCCATGTGGGGGAGCCCTGCTCCCCCTCAGGTTTAGGACCTACAGCAGTCAATCGGCCTTATTCCCAAATCCAATCCTGTTTTTAAAAAAATATAACAATTTTAGTAAACCTAATTTTTACCTGAAATTTTGTTATTTTTAGCCGCCCCCAGCTTTTAGCTGCCCTGGGCGGCCGCCCCGGTCGCCCCCCCCCCCTAAGCACGGCCCTGCTGTATAACCCTTCTCAGTCATCCTCAAACGGAGAAAATACTATTCATAATGATCGAAGTTCGTTCAGAGCTGAGCTCATACTTGTTTGATCATTTTGATCGAAAAGATTTTTGATCGGGAAAGAGTGGTTTTACTCAAATTTGATTTTTTCTTAGAAATTTCTCTCAAATTATGGCTAAGAATATTGCGCCCGTTTTTGATTAAGCAAATGCTGTCGCACATTTTAAGAGAGTATGTTGACGACATAGACTTGCGATAGAATCCGGCATTATTCTTCAACCTAGTAGGTTGACGTGTTGAGTAGATTGAATCTACTCGACACCATACGAAAGAAAAGGAAAGAAATGTCAGAAATTTTCTTTTCATGAAGAAGAAAAAATGCACTAAAATCTAAAATTTAAACTGAATAAGACCTTACAGCATTAATCTCAGATTTAAAAGAAAAAGGAATATTTTAGCAGTCCACACATTTCATATCTGAACACAGTTTAAAGATGTTTATGATCACCTAACCTCCGTTTGCTTATTTCTCCAAAATGAGTAGATAAAGTTCTAATATAGATTATATTAGCAATTGTTTTTTTCATTCTTTTTTGTCTCTAAATGTTTTTGTGTACTTGTTTTCTGCATCATAACTTATGAGGATGCGACGTCTGCGTTAGAATCCTGCATTGTGTTGGGTATCCGCAGGCCATTTTACGGGTCGGGTGCGGGTCAGATTTGCATTAATTTTTGACCTTGCATACAAAAAGTTGCTTGCTTCGAAGAATTTTTTACACTATGTTTTTACTTTTTTTAATTTAGAGATTGAATGACATTCTCTTCCTCCACAGTATTTAAAACATCTTGGCTCATAACATGAGTTTAATTACGTCTCATAACGTGAATGTACTTATCTCATAACATGAGTTTAATGTAGTAATATTGGTAATGTTTCAAACTTTACACGTAAAAATTATTTTTCTTTCAATGTAAGCGCTTCCTGATTTTACTTTTTTTTTTTTTTTTTTTTTTACATGTAATCAAAATATTTGAGCGGTAAATTTTATAAAAGTAAGATTTGTACATTTCAGTTTTGTTATGCTTGTTCATTTGAGTTTCATTTCTGATTAAACGCATAAACTTGTAATTTTTTATGTAACATTTATTATTCTAAATGATCTGTTAAATAATATATTTTGTCTAACAGAATTCGAATTCAGTCTCTTAAAATAATAATAATAATAAATAACGCTATTTTCTTGCGAGTTGCGCATCAAAAGTTGCGGGTTCGGCTCGGGTTGTGGGTAGAAAGTCATTTCGCGCTCCGGGTACGGGTCAAGTACTGCACTGCCATGGCGATTTTATTAAATCGCAGACTGCCATGGCTCTGCGTATGCAATATGTGCAGAGCATGGTACCTGAGGGTAACTTGTTTACTGATCAATATGTATTCAATTTAAGTTTAAAGTTATTTAAATATTAAGTCAACAATGTACAGCAGTATCGCTTATCTGTTGAGCAGGAAACATTGATGAATCTTTTAATTCTTGATCTTTTTTGCTTTAGTTGGCCTTCCCTTCCCATAGCCACATACACATACAAAGCAGTTTCGATGTCTAAGCATTTCGAAAAAAAAAAAAAAAAAAATTAATATCAAAATAATATCATTCAGATAGCCGGCAATGTTAAAACAGTATGCGAACTGGCATCAGCGCCACGGTGCGGCAGTTTGAACGTTAGGTTCATTTTTGTGCGGAATCGCCGTGGGGCCGTGTAGAGGTGAGTTCGGGCTCTATTTTGGTAATCCGAGCCCGCCCGGGCCCGAAACATTCTTGAACTGAGCTCGCCCGAGCCCGAAAAATTTTGTGTGATCAGAGCCCGAGCCCGATATTGAAAGTGGTACGCTATGCAACGCATACATAATAGTAAAATTAAATACCGTTTTCATTTTCAAATTAATTTTCTTATTACCAATCCTCAATTTAAATAACTATAAATGTTATTATAACAATTTATAATGTCTGTGTCTCTGTATACATGCATATATTTATATAATATATATTTATAGTGCACCCCATTGTTTATAACGCGCCTATCGGGAGACAAAAAATTTATCCGAATATGAGTGATATAATTAGGCCCAATATAACGAAGGAGGAAGGATTACTGCATAACACTATGACATAATATGCATCCCGTTGAAAAAAAAAAAAGTTCTATTTAGAAAAAGGAAAGTCAAAGCTACTAAGGTTTGTAAGATTATTTTGTGATTTATAACCTATCGTGACTATTATGACATTACTAAAGGTGCTCTCAAAATGAATAAAATTTCTTTTTTTTTTTTTTTTTTTTACATTTTCTAGTTACTGCAGAATAAAATAAATGGAACTTTTAGCTTGAATCCGAGCCCGCCCGGAGCCCGAACACGGGCTCGGGCTGAGCCCGTCTTATCTCTAGGGCCGTGGGGGGTTGAAGAGAAAAAAGATAGCAACAGTAATTTGTTTGATGCTGCCATCTATTAAGTAACATGTGAACTGACATATGTGTTCCCTTTTGTTGTTTTTCCTAAAGGCATAATTTTAGATTTATAACTTTGATGTTTTAATATATGTATTAAGCTGTTTGAAAATATTTTATCGATATAAATTTGTTTTAAATTAAAATTAAACTTAAACAAATTAGAATGAGTAAAAGATGAGAAAAAGTTTTCTTTTTACTTAAAATAAAATACTATAACAAAAATTTCTAAATATTTAATTTAAATGATGATTATTGATTTCAGTTATTTTATTGTGCTAAATGCTTAATATTTTACGTCTTTACTTATAAATAAACACAAATGCACAAAAAGACTTTTAATGTTCACCCACCGTTTTTGAGAACAATATATAAAGATATGATATCCATTCGAAAATCCCGAACCGAACCTAACGCATGAATACTTTTCTTTTTAAAACTTCCAAAACTATACGAAAAATATGCTTTTATTTTTATTTTTCAAACTGCAAAATTAGTTATACAGTCATATTCTAAATTATACAGTTATATTTTCAATCATGCAATCTGATTTACATTCTTTAGTTAAATAATAACGTTATTTTAATTGTAATACGCCAATTTTATTAAGATAACAATGATATAACGAACTGAAAAGAATGAGTCTAAAAAGAATAAATTTAATCAAATCTATTTATCTTCTCCATAATCATTTAGCTAATTAACCTTTAAAATATCTCTACATTTATATGAATAAGTTTGAGAATCTGCATAGTAAAATTATTTGAAAATGAATTAAAATTTTTATTTTAAATTAATAGGAAATTGAATCAGTATATTTTTTATAATTTCTTATCAAATATAAATAAAAAATTAAGTTTTCTAAAGTCATTTAGTTTTACCTATAGTGCAATGTTTAGAAATATTTCTTTTCTAGGTTGCATAAAAAAAAATATACATATATATATATATATATAAGGATATTTTCCTTTGGAATATTTTATAAATATTAAAAATTTAAAAATATTTTACAGTGCATTTAAACAGAGCATTCAATTTGTAAATTTAATTAGGAAATGCTTTCTATATATTCTGCTGTTTAGTGCTGCCATCTATGGATGAAACAAAAAACAATAAAATATTTCTATATTTTTCTACTAGATGGCAGAAGTAGTGCCGCCTGCAGAAAGAAAGATGAAAGAATGGAAAACTAAGTCTAGAGTTCTGGGAATAAAATTATATGAAGTATAGTATGGATACTCATAATACTAAATTATTTTTTGTATATATTCTGCACATTTCTTATGATAATGAACGCATAGAATTTTGTTTAAACTTCTCAATTCTACAATACCTAGTACACAATCTTATATTTTCATAATTTTATGAATGATTATTTAACACAAAACAAGAACGTACTTAATATGTTAAAATTTGTAAAAAGAATTCAAGAAAAAATTTTTCATAGCTTTATTTTTAAAAAAATATTCAAAAAATAAAAAATACTAGAGATAAAAATATTCAAGGCATTTTAGGAATGAAAATAACAGTTGCTCACGAATATAACGTGGTTGGTTGTTCGTGCACTAAGGGTCCAATGCTTATAGGTGGAATGCCCTCAGTGGGGGTCTTTCTAAGGGGTCTTGATCTTAGTCCATATTTACGCAAATTTAGGAGAAAACCTCAGAATAAACGCGAAATCTACACATTAAAGTTACAACAGCTGACAATGACGCCATTAAATATTTAAAATATGACAGGAAATTCCATGTTTAATTTCAAAACTGAAGCACGAATAATAAAATCTATTGAGTAAAATAATTAATGGTCAAGCAATCATTGAAGCAAAATCAATAGGTGAGATAATTGTTTAATTAACAAACAGTGCAATTTATAAGAATTATAACTTAAACAAATTAATTTACTGTGTGTAAAGGATCTCTAAATTCCTTACGCAGAAATTCCACCAGTGGGTGAACAGTGGGCTTCACCAGATCGCGTTCCTCGACTTAGTCATTCGTAGTTTTTCATGGTTTTCTCCGAAACTCCCGTAAATACTGGTTAGGATTTCTTAGAAAGACACCCTACGGAACGCACAGTATCCTAGGCCTAGGATCCCCGTGTAGTCAATCAGCCTTACTCCTAAACACCATCACACATTATACAGAAAGTGAATGCTACTTATGAGAATTTCAACAGCTTTGTCAATGAATGGCATAATTAAATACTTAAAATATTTAATCAATATGTATTATTTTATTCTTGTTGTCTCGAATTAGCCTTCATTGGATTTCCTTTGGATTAGTCTTCATCGATCTGAGATATAAACCATAATCCCATTCAAAAATACACATTAAAAATTAGATTTTAAACTTTGATTAGATTAATTAATAAATTCGGGGTTAAAATTGAAGAATGTGATTTAAAATGAAAAACGATTTTGGCCAGAAATCGAACCTTGGACCATGAGTTTAACGTGCCACTCTTCTAATCAGGACAATTTCGTTACCTAAATGGGTTTGCCAGCATTTGTCTTGGCTAGGAAATTTCGTTATAAAAGCTACTAAATGTCTAATTACAGCAGATATTAAAATATACCAGTAAGAAATTCCAGGTATAAGCCGAAATGAATTTGAATTCTTTTTGAAAATCCCAGTACACGAATCGACTCAAACCTGATCTTGTTCAATCTCTAAAAAGCTTAATATAATATTTTTATATAAAACGAATTCAGCAGAACACTGAATTTCGTCTTAGTGTTTTGGGGTTGCAGTGATATATATTTAGTGTTAAGTTGTTAACAAACCACACAAACACAAATCTGCATCACATACATACGAACATACGAGATACATAACGCACATATACACACAGAAAGGCTTTGAATTCAGAAACTTCAAAGGAAACAGTTATAGAAAAAACTCCTTTTCAAAAATTCGACCACAAAAAGCAATAAAAAAAAATGCTTTAATTAGTTTTTTTTTTTTTTTTTTTTTTTTTTTTTCTGTTTCCCCGAAGGAATATTTTTATTCAAACTTAATATGTTTAATTTTTAATTTTTCTCGTTTTCAGAAAAAAGACAAAAATAAAATCTCAAAGCTCAGTGCAAATTTTTATGCATTAAATAACTGTAAAGACGCGTCGTATTACGATATACAATCCCATCTTTTTACAATATGGATACATTGCACCTTCAGGAACAGATATCGTAATTTCCTGTCTATAGTCCGCACATCAGATTCCAGTTTTTTATCAGGAATTTTATTTTATACAACAGAAAAAGCTGTATTTCTACGAAGAAATAGCTCGTGCAGTATTACTCATAGATGAATTTATTCCGGAGTATTTGTAACCCCGCCTCTATTTCGCACCACTTTATTTATAGAGAAATTTTCTCGAATATATAACTTAGATAAAATAAGAAAAATTTACTCTTAAAATATAAGTGGTATAAAATAAAGGCGGGGCTTAAAATATTCCAGAATAAATTAAAATGTTGGCATCTATATATTACTTCGTTTGTGGTAATTAAGATATCTGATGTAATAGCGGTCAGTCTGATCTGCGGATTACACGCAGGAAATTACGCTAATCGTTGAAAAATAAGTATGTTGTGGCCACCAAAAGACTTTTTTGTATACATTTTTATACAAATTCACGCAGAGCATATTATTTATTAAAATTATTACTTTTCAAAGTTAATTTCCATCGTAAACTCTAGGATTTTCATCACAGATCAGTGTAACACTAAATGGCTAAAGGAAATAAATGTTATGACCTACAAAAGTTTTTTTTTCCTGATAAAAATGATTTATTTATTAATTTTTGAATTATTAAAGATCTATGGTTAAACCATTCGTTTTAAAGGTACAAATGCGTTCTTTTCAAAAATACCTGTATTGAAAATTTCCACCCTCCGAAAAAAAAAAAAAAAAAAAAAAAAAAAAGAGCGCTGCCTCTTAAAAAAAAAAAAAAAAAAAAAGATTAAATATTACTATTATAAATATATATATTTTTTTAATTTCACATCGAAAATTTAATAATGATTCTCATTATGTACATATGTATCATATTTCGTACTATGCTGCCATATTAAAAAATATGAGAAAAATAATGCGATGATACAGCCATATGTTAATCCTCAAATGTAATTAGCACCCACTTCAAATCAACGCGCTCCACTAAATACCAAGTTTGATTAAATTTTGCCCATTGGTTCTTGAAATACAGCGCCTACAAAATTTTTGATATACACAAATAGACAGACGTTTTCTAAAAAAAAAAAAAAAAAAAATTAGCCAATCGTGTTCAGGACGTCTCAAAACGTGCAAATCCATTGAAAACCAGAGTTTGAATATTTTTACGAATCCAATACTTTCTTCTTATGTAGTACATAGAAGAAAGTAATAATGAAATATTTTTAAAGTATTCAAAATGATTGCAAATATTTCCTGCAGTTCTGTTTTAGTAAATGAATTTGGGTTTAGACAAATTACTTTAAAATCAGATTGCAATTACAAAAACCAGACGCTGGCTAGCCTACAAAAACTATGCATGTATTACACAGAATATATTTTAACACACATAGCTAATAAAGAGGCATTATTCAAAAATTAACCCTTTGCCCGTCTTAACACTCTAAAGCGCTCTAAATTAAATTTAGGAACTCTTATTCAACTATCACTAATAATTTTAAGGAGTAAAATTTGATATACACAGTGGACGAATAACCTTCGATGTCATCAGGCAATCGTTGCAGTTAAAATTTAGTGGTGGATATTAAATAAAAAATACCTATACAAAATTATTTAAAGCAACTTGCTTTCATTTATTAAATGGCTGCTTCTTTTGTTTTTGTTTTTCATCTGTCACTAGAAAAAGACATTTTCGATTTCTATAAATGTCCAACCATCGTAAAGTTGGCGACAGCGTTTTATTCGTAGATTGAAACTAATAGTCCCCCGTCCTAATAATAGTCCTTAAATTTGACAACACTGACAAAGGAGGGAAATTAAATAAGGTCTACAAAGGGTTAAGATAAAATACACAAAATGATTTAACCTTTTGCCCAGTGCTGTCACAGGGAACTTTTTTTTTTCATTCTTTTCGTACCACTATTTCCAAAAAATAAAATTTATCACATATTTACAGAGGTAAATCTACTTTATTATAAATTTTCTGTTTTAGAATTAGTGATACGAAAATAGTAATTAAAAAAAAAAAAAAAAAAAAAGTTGCTTGTGGCAGCTCTGCTTGCCAGAGTCGTCAGAGTAGAGTTCGGGCCGTAACCACTCCCCGTGTATTTTTTGCTCTATTTTACTGCACAGGAAATCATCAGCACCAAAACGTATTTGGAAATATGTACTGAATAAATATGCATATTATTCATATATTTATTTTCTATTTATTTATTTTTTTAATTAAACAAAAATGTGGATCAAATGCACTTGTCTTTAAAAAATACACCACAGTTAAGGCAGGGCTCGCGGCGTTCCAAAAATTTTACGTATGTTTTATTATATTGTTACCACAATTTTTTTAAATAAATTTTCCTTGATGGTTTTAATGCCATAATAATCTATATACATAAAATCGTTTGTCCTGAGTGAGTGAGTGAGTGAGTGATTCATCATCGCCCAGCCCAAACCCCTGGACCTAGCAGCATGAAATTTTGTGACAATGTTCCTTGTGTTACGTAGACATTCACTAAGAAGCGGTTTTACAAAATTCGCTCCCGAATGGGGAGAGGGAGGGCAAAATGTGATTTCACAAAATCCTTCATATCTCAAACAAACAAACAAACAAACAAAAAAAAAAATCTGTAATTTTTTTGCTTAAAAACATAGTAACACAAATACCTAACAGTCAATTTCTGGAATTTTGGAAATTCGGTCCACCACAGGGGGTGCGTGGCAAAATGCGATTCCATATGCGCAAAAAGTGATTTCACAAAAAACCTTCATATATCAATGAAAAAAAAAATAATAGTAATAATAAATAAATAACAGTAAAATTTTGCTTTAAAATATAGCTAACATAAAAACCTAAAAACGAATTTCTAGAATTTTAGAAATTCTGCCCCTAAGGGGGGGGGGGGACAGGAAGCAAAACGTGATTTCACAAAAATCTTATATCTCAAAGCAAAAAAAGGATATTCGTAAAATTTTTGGTCTAAAATATAGCTAACACAAATACCTAAAAATCAATTTTTGGAATTTTAGAAATTTAGTCTCCAAGGGGAGGGGGGGGGGAGAGAAAACGTTATCTATATTATATCTTCTATATAATATAGGTATTTCTTCTATAATAAATATTTAAAATCATTTATTGTAATTTTTAAATGTTGCCAAAGAAGTTTACGAGTTAATTTATTTTCGACATATAATAAAATATATTTTCACGCGAATAATAATAATAATAATAATAATAATAATTTAAAAAAATATTAAATATTAAATTTGCACATGACAAAATGACGTCATTATCAAAATTAAATAATAACAAAATGAAAGCTAATTCAGATCTATATTAAAGAGCTTTATTTATTGATAATCCTGGGTATTTTTTTAACTTTTGATGCTGAAATAGATGGGACATTTTTCGCCAATTAACTCTCTTTTTTGACAGCCACCTTAAGCCAAGTAGTCCATAAAAAGTATAACCAAATAAGTTATAAAATATTGAAAAAAATAATAAAAAAAGGCGGATTTTGGTGTGTGGGTGTTGATTAAATGTACGCAATATGCACTTTCATGAGATTTTTCAAAACTTTCAACTTCAACCGCGAGGGAGGGAGAATGAAAAACAGGTAAGAGACTGCATTGGGGCTTCAGAATCGACTGTGGCGTGCGGGAATACCGCTACAGAAAAAGGCGGGAACTTAAACTTAGATTTTGACTAATTTAAAAGATTTTTTTTTTTTTTTTTTTTTTTTTTTGACGATTTTTTATTATTATTAATGATATGGTGTTTTGAGGATTCATTTCAATATATTGACCAGCGAAGCGGGCAATGCCTGCTAGTGGTACAATATATTTTAAAAATGACTATTCTAAAATACTGATGAAACTGTTTACCAACTATTTATTCTTTTATTTTTATTTACTCGTGATTTCATGTGAAGTTTACGATTAAGTGATTCGGAATTTTGAAATAATTTGATACTTTTAGATTACAGAAAAAGAAGTTTAGATTACAGAAGTAAGTGTGCTAGTGGCAGAAACTTTTTAATCCCATCATTGTTAACCTATATCGTTAGATGCTTATTAATTTGAATAAAGGTTATGAAATTTTATTTGCTTTGTATGTGTTTATTTCGAACTGATCTCTTGTACTTTCTATTTTTAAAAGACTGTAAAATGAGTATTTACAGTTAATGTTTTATTATGTACAGTCGGTAACAAAAGTGTCCGAACACTAGCAAAAATTCCTATGTAAAAAATGTACACTTCATACGGTTTTTTTAAATAAATCCTTATCGAATCATATTCTTACACTGATTAAGAACAGGATTCGACAAGGATTTATTTAACAAAACCGTATGAAGTGTACTTTTTTTATATAGGAATTTTTGCTAGTGTTCGGACACTTTTGTTACCGACTGTAATATAAGACGTACTAGCTTATGGGTGATATTGGTATAATATGTCATCATGACCATGTAGTAGGTCTGTACACTATTGTGTCATTTGGTTTTCATGGGTAGAACCAGTAGTGGGCTAGTGGGCACAATTCTCCCAAATTCAGAATACACAATATAAAGTGAATTTATTTCACTTAAAATCAGATAGAAATAATGTAAAACATTCATATGAGTCTTTCTTCCCAAATTTTGTGGGTTTGGATTGAAACGTCGTTCTTACACGAAATTTACAGAAGCATTAAAACTCTTAAAGAAAAAAAAAAAAGGTTGACTTACCTAAATTTATTTAAATACAAAATGCCGGCAGTATTTTGTTCTTTGTACGTAGGTCAATGCGTATTTAAATACACAAAAAAAAATATACTTTTGTTCATACCATTATAAGAAATCTGAGCTTTGGCCTTGACATAAGAAGATTTATTTCAAGCATTTTGCAGAGCTTTAGTGACATTGTTATCGTACTAAATGGCTTAGCATAATTCATGACACTAAATCAGAAATTTTCAAAATTTTCAAAAAATGTCATAATAGACTGATCAGTAAGCAAAACATTAACATAATACTGATGTAAACATCTGTGACGACATGAAAACGAAATTAAATTCATTTACATTTCTACTTTATTTCTCTGATTAGACTGAGCTATCATTTCATATTAACACCAATTCTTCTATCGACAGCTCAACACCCCCCCCCCCCTCCCTTTATTTCATTTTATTTTATCAATTGCTAGTGTTGACAGCCAGGGTTGAATTTAAAATCAAGGCGTGGTGTGATTATTTATTACATCACGAACCGGTTAGATAAGGCTTGTACATATTAACCCCCTTCGCACTTTAAAGATATACGATAGCTAGAGGCCTATTAGCGTCGAAAAACTCGTAGGTTTTCTGCTCAAAAGCCATTAATTAAATTATACGGCAATCGATTTTAGTTTTTATCGCTGTTTTTCTAACACGTTTTGAGAGATAAGATGGTCGAAGTTACATGGCGTCTCTTTGTTGAGGAGACATAGACAGTGACCTTCTTGAAGTTAAAAAAGCAAACATTTTTAACACTTTTCTGAATAACTTAAAAGCATTTACGATGTTTGTTTGTCTGTTAAGCTATAAATTTCATAAACATTTCCGGCAGTACAGTCGGTAACAAAAGTCTCCGAACACTAGCAAAAATTCCTATGTTAAAAAAGTACACATAATACAGTTTTCTTAAATAAATCCTTGTCGAATCATGTTCTTAGACTGACTAAGAATAGGATTCGACAAGGATTTATTTAATAAAACAGTATTAATTGTACCTTTTTCACATAGGAATTATTGCTAACGCTTGAATAATTTTGCTGCCGACTGTAAGTACAGCGCCTAGAATACATAGTGTGGAAAGCGACCAGCAAATCAGTGCCCTAAAGATTAAGCCTCTCACCAGAGGTCAGCGCGATCGAATTTATTGCTTGAAAACCGAAACTAATGTACTTATTGGTTATTTATGTGCTAGATCACGTGACTAAGCAGACGAAACAGGAAAAAGCCAATCAACTCCTACGCAATGTTTACTATGTAAGTAAAAAATTTAATCACAGCTCTATTTGGGAGGCTTAATTTTTTTAGCAGTATTTTAAGAATTCAGTTATAGGCGCTTGCCACACTGTATATTCTTGGCGCTGTAACCTATGGAAGTGGGAAACCCCTTCGTGATGGATAAAAATTGTGATTACATGTATCCGGACCATCCTCAGGAGTGAGTCCCAGACCGTCGCGAATTGCCCATTGTGTAGTACTAGTGCAATGTAAAACCCACTCAAACTTTATAATATTTTATATAAAAAATAATTTTGAGCTGTGATACGTAAAACGTAAACTTTTACTGATTATTATTGCCCGATGTGTACAGTCGGTAACAAAAGTATCCGAACACTAGCAAAAATTTCTATATAAAGAAAGTAAAGTTAATACTTTTTTGTTAAATAAATCCTTGTCGAATCATGTTCTTAGTCAGTCTAAGAACATGATTCGACAAGGATTTATTTAACAAAACAGCATTAACTCTATGTTTTTCATATAGGAATTTAGCTAGTGTTCGGACACTTTTGTTACCGACTGTAGCTTTTGGAATATAGCTGCTTTTATTCTTTCGAAGATCATTTATACGGATTAATTAAGGTTGGATGAGTTTTACGTCGCTCTAGTGCTACACTATGGGTTATTGGCGATGGTTTAACACTAACCCCTAAAGGTAGTTGGGGACATGCCATCACAATTTTGATTCTCTACAGAGGGATGGATTCTTCGCTTTGGTAATCCTAAGAGGTACAATTTGTATAAGAGCCTGGAGGACACTTCACCACGATCGATTTTACGTATATACAGTCGGTAACAAAAGTGTCCGAACACTAGCAAAAATTCCTATGTAATAAAAGTACACTTCATACGGTTTTGTTAAATAAATCCTTTTCGAATCATGATCTTAGACTGACTAATAACAGGATTCGACAAGGATTTATTTAACAAAACCGTATGAAGTGTATATTTTTTACATATGAATTTTTGCTAGTGTTCGGACACTTTTGTTACCGACTGTACCAGTTGGAGAAATTTATTTGATATTCCCGAATTCATATTTTAAATGCGGTAAAATGAATTTTGAAAGTAGAGATTTCGTACGATAAATTTCGATGATGTCGCATCATCGGAAGACCAATCGGCCACTTGGAAGCTTAGCTATTGTGGCGAACTTGGCTAGAAATTACTAAGTTTAGAAATTTCTAATTTTGAAATTCTACGACAAATATTTGAAGTGAAAACTCTAGAAAATAAGAACTATTCTTTAAGGTAATGTCACCAAACGATCTACATAAAATGAAATTCAAAAGAGTAAGGGCTGAGAATGAGTGGGTTCCCTCAGCGTGTAGCCTCAAGTGACATTTCTACTTAAAATATAATTTTATTGTCTAAAAAATTAATCTTATTGACAACTCTAGCTTCATGATATACAATTTTACGTCTCGCCCTATTTGGAGAGAGATTTTTTCGCTTTATACAAATTGGTCTTAAACCGTTTCAAAGGTGAGTTACAAAAATCCGGTTCAAACGCTTAAAGGGTTAATGTCTCACCAGAGCTAAAGCGGGCTTTTTAGTGGCCGTTCCGTTCCGCTGTCTGCAAAAACTGAACTAGAATATAAGGAGTGATAACTTACTAATGTTATTCAATAGGAAATTATCACTCCTTATATTCTAATTCAGTGTTTGCGGACAGCGGAACAGTACGGCCACTATAAAATCCGTTTAAAAAGCGGGAAATTAGCGACGATCTGGGATTCCCCTTGAGAGTGATCTGGAGACATGCCATCAAAATTTTGATCCTCTGCAGAAAGAATAGCTACTCCGCTTCGGTAACCCCAATATATATTGTTTTTCCCGAAGATGGAAGATTCTGGAGCCGCGGAGGAATTTACATGCACTTGCCACCATTTATGTTCAAGACGGTCTTTTGGAAATTTTTAATTTAGTGGAGATGCGTTAATCGTACGTTTGAGAGGATCCGTTTGAGACCTAACTTGGTTTGTACTTAAGAAGTTTACCCTGAACATTATGTTGTACTACGCTGTAATATAGTACGTAATAAGGATTTTTGTCTCTTGTAAATAAGCGTACTGGAATTTCCTTAAAATAAATTACGTGGTATTTTAAGGGCAATCGATTTTTATACTAAAAAAAATCCGGTAATGGGAACAATTTTTTAAATTTATTTTTTGCAAACTAATTACTAATGTTATTTTACTTTTTATTCATGAGATTATCTAACTTTTTATCAGCGTTATATTTTTGTTAACTTCTTTTTCCTTCTATACTTTCACATAACATATGCGTAAAATTTAACAAATCTTCTCCCCTTTTTTTTTCTGAAATAATAGAGGATTTTAATTCGACAGTCACATCGTTTATTTATTTATTTATTTATTTATTGTTCAGTTTTATTATTAGTACGACAGGACTATTTCTTTCAGTCTGCCATTTTGCGTCGTTACCAATTTATAGTGCTCCACTTCGAAAATGCCTGCCAATATACAATTTTACTATTTAATTTCTTAATCTATCTTAAAATATTTTGTGAAATCCGTAAAAAGTTTTTTTTATGTTTTTTTTTTTTTCACTTTCCATGGGTGAGTATCGAACTCACAACCTTCAGGTTCGCAGTTGTGTTCTTTCACCAGACCACAAAGGTAACGGGCCTTAGCTGGAGGTTTCCTGATTATTTAGACTAATGTTTTAGATATTTTTTTAGTGCGATAGGACTATTTCTTTCAATTTGCCGCTTTGAGGTGTTACCAATTTATAGTGTTCCACTTCGAAAATGCTTGCCAATAACCAATTTTACCATTTAATTTCTGACTCTATCTTAAAAACTTAAAATATTTTGTGAAATCAGTAAAAACCTGTATATATAAATATATTTTTTTCACTTCCCATCGGTGAGGATCGAACTCACAGCCTTCGGATTCGTAATCGTGCACACTGACCACAGATCCAACGTGTTTTAGCTATATATTTTCTGATTATTTAGATTGGTGTTTTCAGATACTTTTAGACTAAAACTGTGAAATTTATTTAAAATATGTGTTATTTTCCGATTTATAAGATGAGTATATTAATATTAATTATCTTTTTGAGAAATTAATGGATTAATATTAATTAATCTGTGATGAATTTTGAGTATAATTTAAATTTCGAATAATTGGTTTATAGTATTTTTAATAGTATGTTTTGTTCTGTAGAAATTGAAACTGTTAATTATTAACAGCAAATACGAAATTGTTATTAAGATTATTTTACTAATTAAAATATTTAGTAAATGAGCATTAATCAATTAGGGGAAGATACTATACAATTAATGCATTCAAATTTTATTAATTTATTTGGAATTAAAAATCGATACATTATTTGTATATGTGTGTAAGAATTTTACTGAGCGCCCTCATTATTATTATTATTATTATTATAAGTAGTCCTGTCGTACTAAATTAAATTCTGTCATAGACAGAATTTTTATTTTTTCTTCTTTATATTTTACAGATACAACAGCCATTCATTTCAAAAAACACCAAAGTCATCGTAATTGACATATTTGTAAAAAAGCGAATCATCGCTACCTACACGTTTACTTTACACACTGCGTCTCATCGGATTTCGATGAGACGCCATTAAAAAGCCGACTATATTTTGCTTCTAGAGAACGAGTTAATACTTGTTTCAATATAATTTATAAATGTATAAAAAGTCTTGAGGAACTTAAAATAGGTAAAATATGTTGTATTGGGCAGTAATTTTTATACGATTTCTTGTTTCCTTTGTACGGATTATATTAATAATATTTATAAAGTTTTCATAGTTAATCGAATACTTTTTCTTTCTGTTTATTGAATTATTTATTTAATTTTTAACATTTATTTATTCAATATCGAAAAAATATATAAAAACATACCAGCCAAGTTTTTTAATTTATTCTCGAATGTTGTTAGTCCCGCCCCTTTTCACACCATAATATTTTTAGAGTAATTGTCTTCAAATTTAATCGTAATTATACATTGAAGAAAACTTTTTTACAAAATTTACGGTGTGAAAAGAGGGCGGGACTAACAGCATTCCGGAATAAATTAGAAAACTTGGCAGCTGTGTGTGTATATATTTATTTATTCTTTGTTTTAATTTAATTTTTCACTTTTTTCTCATTCTTTATGGTTTTTTGCTGCATTGATCGGGGCGTGAGATGATATAAATTGCTATGATTAGCAATATCGTTTTACGAAATCGTTGCAGCTTTCTCTGCTTTATGAAGTATGCGCCCCTTGAAATGTATGCTTCTAATTTTAAGCATTTAAATCCAATTGATTATGACGTTTATTATCTTTTTTCTATTTCACAAGTTTAATGGTCCTTTTTTATTATCCTTCAGGTCGGCGTAAGTATTTTAAGTTACTATGGTAACTCATTGGTTCCTTATCTATGTCGCAACTTTTTGTGTCAATCTTTCCTCTATGTTAAATTCAGTTCTATATTTTAGTGTGCTGTTATTGTTTTAGTTCTATTAATTGCTAAATTTTAAGATTAAATTTTATTACGTTATCTATTATTTATATATATATATATATTATTTTATTTATCACAGACAAATTCTTGCGGTCACATAATAGACTAATTCAAGAAGCTGGGAAAATATTTCAAGTTCATAAGTTAACCATTGACAATGAAATAATTTTTCGTTTCGGAAGAGCCGGTAACCTTCTGTTCAGTGAAAAGTTTAATACGGTTTAAATTATAGTGTTTCAACGTTATCCCAGCACAGAAGATAAGAATAGCTTTGTTAAAATTACTACGCTTTGCACCTCCCAGGTGATAAGCTTTTCAAGCTGCAAATAACTATCATTAACACCCCCTAAATCACAACCATGGTTAGTCTTCATGATCACAACATAAACTATACTCTCTGCTTTCAAGCATCCCTGGTTTAACTTTAAAGCCTCTACGTGCGATTACGTGTTTTTGTTCTTGCTTGAAATTATTTCCTCTCCTGCTATAAGGGCAAAATTTAGTAGGCGGAGCTCTAATTTGCCCTCAGACCACACAAAGAGCCCCGAAAGTCTCCTTAATTACAGCAAATTTCGTGCCTAGAACCATTAGTATCGCTTCACAGATAATTAAAATACGTTAATATTTTTTCTCAGGTATGGCTTCTGAAAATAATATGCAAGAAAATAATGAGAAGCGGATAGTATTGATGACACTTCATCTACTTTTGTCCGAGGAACATCCCCTTTTTTTTTCTTTCATGCTGTATAACCCTTCTTTTTCCCATCCGTTTCATTAAGAACAGATTCTATTAATCATTTACATAATTATTTAGTTTTTGTAGATTAAAAAGGCAGTTTGAAAGTTGCTTCCCCCCCCCGTCCCCGACTCAAGCTCAAATTCAGTAGTTGCAGTAAATTTTCTGAAAAAGTAAATAAATAAATAAGTAAATTTTGAGGTTTGTCAATATTATTTCAATAACGTTTTAGTAGAATACTACCAGTTGTTCTCGGACATTTAAATCTTATTCCTTTATTCCTTTATTTATTTGTGAATTAATAATAATAATTAAAAAAAAAAAATCAATTTTTTAGATTATGAGGATTGTGTTGATGTTGAGTTAAGGTCAATTGCCTACACCGGGGGCCTGGGCCTTAGTGGAAAACTAGTTTCATTTTTAGTTTTTAGGCGATTTCATATACTATTTCCAGTGTTGGGCATAATTGATGAAAAAGTAATCGAATTACAATTGAATTACAATTAAAATTATTTTACTGTCAATCAATCAACAACTAATTGATTACAAATAAATTGAATTACTTATTCGATTATTTGTAATAATTCAACTTATTTGTAATCAATTACTTGTTAATCGATTGACAAAAAAAAAAAAAAAAAAAAAAAAAAAATTGTAATTCAATTACTTTTTAATCAATTATGCCCAACACTGAATTTCCAATAAAATGATCCTCAAAATGCAAGTTTGTATGAAATATTGCTTTATTCTGCTATGTTGAGAAATTCTTAAATTTCAATTAACTTACGAAATTTTCAAATTAAAGTATTAGTAGTAAATTATGTTTAATAAAGTATTAAAAATGACAGTTTAAAAGTAGTCTGAAACTTTACGATGAAAATATTCGTCATGACGGACGTTTATGCGAAATTTTATCCTATTCTGCTGTATGTTAAAAAAATCGTAAATTTCAAATAACATACGAATTTTTTTAATTAGAAAATTCACCGTCAATTCCAGCCAGTATTTAAAGTAAAATTTTACAAGTAATCCGGCATCTTCACAATGAAAATATTCCTCAAATTGAATGTTTATGCGAAATTTTGCCCTATTCTCCAATATTAAGAAATTCGTAAATTTTAAATAACTTACGAAGTTTAGTTAATTTTGTCAATTTTAGCATCATAAGACATATTTTAAAGCTGATTTGACATTTTTGCAGTAAAAATATTCCTTTTAATGCATGTTTAAGCGAAATTTTGCCCTATTCTCCCGTGTTTAAGAAAATCGTAAAATTAAAAAACTTACGAAGTTTTTAAATTAGAATATTGGAAATAAATCGGGTTCTTGCCAGTGTCATAAGTGATATTTTAAAACTGGCCCGAATGCGATCATTTGTTCTTGAGGTATTGTGTACACAGTCTAACACACTAACACATTCACAAGCTAACACACTGACATGCTACAGACGGGACCATACCTATTTTGTGACTTTTGGATTTTTAACATCTCAAAACTTGTAAAAAACTCAAAAAACGAGTTCAAAAATTTTCTCAATTGCCAAAGCTCCTCATACAGTGTGATTGGGGAACTAAAATTAGCTCAAAATAATGTGTATATATATATATATATATATATATATATATTCATTGTCCAAAATGTATGAATCACTTCAATATTCACTTTTTAAATTTAAATTTCTAAATTAATTACGATGCATCGAAAAGTCTTACATTTATACGGGTAAAAATAAATAAATAAATAAATAAATAAAATAATATAAAAAATAAAAAATATCTTTACAAACAAAAATACAAAAGATGTTATTTTTTTGATATAAGAACAGTCTTCTGACTTTTATATCCAAATTTTCCCGTTATTTATAAATCATATATATATAAATATAAAACGCAAGTTTCAATACAAGACCTAAAAGTTTTTTTTTTTTTTTTTTTTTTTCTTTTTCAGAATCTTTACTTGTTGCACAAAGGTTTCACTTTCGCTTATCATTAACTACTACATTAATATAAAATTATAATTATATATACAGGGTGATCAATTTAAAAAAGTATCCGTTGGTTTTTCTTATTACCCTTAAATATAACGTAAGTGGCAACTATTCTAACACTGAACTATAATTATTTGAACCTTGTTTAAGTGTGGGAGACAATTTCCAACACTGTTGGACTGTTACAACTTTATTTGTGAGGTAAAACAGAAATGGAGACACACAATTCTTTTAATCCTGTAATAATTTTATTTATGAATTTTTTTTTTTTTTTTTTTTTTTTTTTTTTTGCATTATCATCCTTACATTACATTTACATTACCATTTCATAGGCTTTTCCAGAGAAGTCCTGCAAACATCGATGAATTAAAACAGATCATAACTGAAGAAATCTCGTTAATAACACCAACAATGCTGCGAAGTGTGTCAAAAACTTGGTTCGGCGTGTTTATGTTTGCATTCAAAATGGTGGCGAATATTTTCAACATTTTCTGTGAGGAATGATAAAATAAAAGAATTGAATTAAATTATGTTCTTCAAAAATAAGATTATTACAGGATTAAAAAAAAAAAAAATGTGCGTCTCTATTTCAGTTTTACCTCACAAATAAAGTTATAACAGTCCAACAGTGTTAGAAATTGTCTCACAAACTTAAACAAGATTCGAACAATCATACTTCAATGTTAGAATAGTTGCCACATCCGTCAGATTTAAGGACTCTTTTAAACTGATCACCCTGTATATATAAGAAAAGTCTTTATATATTAGTAATTAGGCATTTTTAATGAATTAATTACATTACTCTTTTCTATATGAGGAGCAAACATTCAAACCGTGTTTTCTCCAAAAATAAAAAAAAAATGAGTTAGTGATTTTTCTGTGAACTCAACATTAAATAGCACAAAATTATACTATTATTTTAAACCAAAATAATTTTTATCACATTATAAATGCTCTTAGAAAATTAGGGTTTCAATGAAACAGTGTTTCCTCCAGAGCCTGTTTTCAGTCAAACTGTGATTTCTCCAGCCAACCAGTCAGTACTGCTCTTTCTGGTCGCGTGATTCGTACATGTACCAGCTTTTTATGTTTGTTTTTTCGTTAGTTCTATCTTGTTTTTTTCATTTTAAAGGATTATTATTATTTTTTTTTTTTCAAATGGAAGAATTAATAGGTGGTGTATTAGTGAGTACTTCTAATTATGGAACTAGAAAAATACAGAGAATTGGTGGAAAAAGAAAAGAAGCGAAAAAGAAACGATATTCAGCACCTTTAGATAACAACATTTATGCTCCATGCAAACATTCTATTAATATACTTTTTCATACACTGATGTTAGACCTAATAAAGTTAAGAAGTTTCGGGATAGACTTTACGAAATTCCGGACAAACAGCGACAAGATTCTATTATAGCCTCATTGGTTGTTACAAAAAATGTAACTCGACGTAGACGTAGACCTAATAACCCAGCCCCTCCCCCCCCCCCAAAAAAAAAAAAAAAAAAAAAAAAAAAAAAAAATCGCAATCATCTGGCTTACAGCATGCATTTTCTGCTTCTTATTTTATTACTAGTAGCTGTGGTAAGAGAATTCCTGTGTGTAAAAACAATTTCATGGCTATAACTAAAATAGGTCGTACAATGCTAGCCAATATTGTTACTAAGGTACATGCTGGTGAACCTATTGAGGAAAAGAGAGCAGGGAATAGAAAAAGCCACTTAAGCATTAATTAAAAAAAAACAAGGTAAGAGAATTCATCTCAAACTTAAAGGCATCAGAATGACATAGACAAACTTTTACAATTAATGTATGGTGAAGAGTGAAAAAATCAGCCTGTTTTTAAATGGTATAAAGATATCATTACTAATAACTTTCATGTAGAATATGAAGAAACAGAGGAAGCATGAAATTGCTTAAGTGAAGATATCGGTTTAAAAATTTAAATTTCATATTGGCTTAAAAATTTTAGTTCTTCCTTACAATTTGCATGATGATTTTTCACGCGTAAATATTTAATTTAACTTTATAATTACTTAACAAAATCTGTTCTGTTAATTACATTAAGAATGTTATTTCATCAATATTCGAGCTACATACTTTTTCATTCAAAAAATGTTTTGTCCACATTGGAAACATTCAAAACACGTTTTCTCCTCTGTGTTTCGGTCAAAACATGCTTTCTCCACATTGGAAACATTCAAAACATGTTTTCTCCTCTGTGTTTCGGTCAAAACATGCTTTCTCCAAATTTCAAATACATTTTTCTAATTAACTCTAAGTTTATTAGGTAAAGTAGGCCTACAGATCTTCCTAGTAACCAATAATACAACTAAACAAATGATAATTAGGGTCTAAGAAGGGTTATTTTTTAATTTATCAGTTTTTTGTGTTTTCTGAAAAATTGCATTCGAAGGAGAAAACACGGTTTGAATGTTTGCTCCTCATATGTTTTAAAATGTTTTCATATATGTAATGTACACACACACACACACATGCTGTATATATATATATATATGCGTGTATATATGTATATAAGTATTTCGTAGTACTAACTCGAAAAGTAGAACGAGAAAGTTATACTTCTGTCTTGGTATGTACAATAAAGGAGGAAAAGAAGTTTCAAATTATAAAATGAATTGAAACCGTCTCATTTTAACGGCTAAATTGAAAGCAAGTAAGAATTTCCATCTCTTCAAATCAATTAACGCCAAGTCGCCTGTGAAGTGCGCCAAAAGGTTAATGAGAACCGTGCACTGTTTTATAATGACTAGGCATGAAAAAAGGTATTCATCAATTTGTCACTTCTACGCGGTTTCTTTGAGCAGTTAGCCGCCTTTTCCACACCTTTAGGACCGCAGTAGGAATAGAAAAGATCTCATTTTTTAATATTTTCTTTCAGAAAGGCCTGGGGTCTCAATAACTAATTATTGATCAAATTGAAGCTCTTCTGTTTCTTTTGAAAGTATGTTCATTAATTTTACCGGTGTCAATCGGATGATAAACTGTTGTACCGAGTTTCCTTTTGGGTTTCAAGTTTTACGAGTGGAGAATTAAAAAGCGGGAGAATATACGTATATCCGGAAGGAAATCCTGGATTCCAGATTTGCAAATGAATAAAGGATGTAAAGAAAATTTGTTAGTTTTGGTGGCATGATCAACTCATGCATGACAAAGGAAACTTTAATAGATGCAAGGTATCTTCATTAATCATATACGAAACAACAAAGTTTATGCTGTTCCGAATTTGATCATTTCCTTTTTATTCGAAAACGTGTTTTGGGAAAACGTTATACCAAATTTTTAGTACTTGCATGCATGAAATTTTGATTTTAGAGCCCTGATGAAATCATGCCTGACGAAAATAAATTTATAGAAATTTAATACGATACAAAAGTCATTTTGGTTGTTACGATAACGAACAGTGACAAAAAAATATTCATTATTCATTCATTATTCATTTATTTTCATTTATACTTCAATTTTATTTTGCAGAGCAATTCGTGCTGCAAAAACAACAACGACAAAATTATTAATAACATTAATAACTACAATACCTATATGGCAAAAACTTATATCACCACGGAAAAATGATTTCCTATTCATGTTTAGAGGTATGATTAAATCATGCCTAGTCGGAAAACTTTATAAAATGTATAGAGGCTCGCCATACTATCACTTGCAGTTCTCTTCATATAACGATTGTATATTACTTAATTATGTGTGTATATAAAATTTATGCAATGTCATCTTACAGCGTTATGCAGAGTCAATCAAGGAGTCAGTGACAGGCGTAAGTATATATTTTAATAATCTATATAATATTTTTCTAACGTGGTCCAGTTACGATTAAATTTTGTTAAAGCGATACGATAGATAACATTATTAACAACATTATTAACAACATTAATAACTATAATACCTATATGGCAAAAAATTATATCACCACGGAAAAATGATTTCCTGTTCATGTTTAGAGGTATGATTAAATCATGCCTAGTCGGAAAACTTTATAAAATGTATAGAGGCTCGCCATACTATCACTTGCAGTTTCTCTCCATATAATGATTGTATATTACTTAATCATGTGTGTATATAAAATTCATGCGATGTCATCTTACAGCGTTATGCAGAATCAATCAAGGAGTTAGTGACAGGCGTAAGTATATATTTTAATAATCTATATAATATTTTTCTAACGTGGTCGAGTTACGATTAAATTTTGTTGAAGCGATACGATAGATAACATTATTAACAACATTATTAACAACATTAATAACTACAATACCTATATGGCAAAAAATTATATCACCACGGAAAAATGATTTCCTGTTCATGTTTAGAGGTATGATTAAATCATGCCTAGTCGGAAAACTTTATAAAATGTATAGAGGTTCGACCATACTATCACTCTCAGATTCTCTTCATATTATGATTGTATTACTTAATCATGTGGGTATATAAAATTTATGCGGTGTCATCTTACAGCGTTATACAGAGTCAATCAAGGAGTCAGTGATGAGCGTAAGTATATATTTTAATAATCTATATAATATTTCTTTAACGTGGTCCAGTTGCGATTAATTTTGTTGAAGCGATACGATAGATAACATTATTAACAACATTAGTAACTACAATACCTATATGGCAAAAATTTATATCACTACGGAAAAATGATTTCCTGTTCATGTTTAGAGGTATGATTAAATCATGCCTAGTCGGAAAACTTTATAAAATGTATAAAGGCTGGGCTGTACTATCACTTGCAGTTTCTCTTCATATAATGGTTGTATTACTTAATCATCTGTATATAAAATTTATGCGGTGTCATCTGACAGTGTTACAGAGTCAATCAGTGACTCAGTGATGAGCGTAAGTATATATTTTAATAATCTATATAATATTTCTTTAACGTGGTCCAGTTGCGATTAAATTTTGTTGAAGCGATACTATAGTGACATATTTAATAAAATACGTGAGGATAAAAAATAATGTTTTTTGGCAATATTTAAGTACACGAAGTTAGTTCAATGATTTAATAAGAAAAATGACGACATTTGTCTGATAAGATCTTTTTATAGGAAAATGTATTTTAAAAGTTACGTTTTTATATTCTTTGCACGCGTCATTTTAAAGCTAGCAATACTTTAAATATATAAACAGACTATGAATTATTGTCAAACATTGACTAAAAAACGCAATAATAAAAAGTGATATCAAAGTATGTACTAGTTTTTTTTTTTTTTAAACAAAAAATTATGTACAAATAAATAAGTAAAAAAGCATCACCAACATGGCAACAAAAATCAACTAGTGTGTTGTGGCCACCACAAAACTTTCTTTCATATTTTCCTATACGAATTCACTCAGTAACAAAAAAAAAAAAAAAAAAAAAAATACGATTTTTTTTTTCAAACTTTTTTTTCGTTAAAAGTAAAAAAAAAAAAAAAAATCGCTAACTTTGCTTTAAATTATCACATATTTATAGTTCAACCATTCGTTTTAAATGTACTGACGAGACCTTTCGAAAGATATCCATCTTGAAAATTTATCCCCCCCCCCCCGGGGTGTACTTCTCCCAGGAGGGAAGCGATGCACAATTTTTTTTTTACTAATTAACTACTACTGTTATCAATAATTCATATTAATTTTACAATCACACGTTAAGAATAACTCTCATTATGTACATTTATACGAAATTTTGTCCTATACTGCCATGTTAAAAAATTAGAAAAATACGATCACAGCGCTACCTGTTGAGCGATTGATCCCCAAATCTAATCAGCACCAGTTTATGTCAGGGGCCAACTAAATACCAAGTTTGGTTAAATTTCGTTAAAAAAAAAAAAAAAAAAAAAAAAAAAACGATTTTTTTTTCTAAGTTTTTTTTTTTCGTTAAAAGTAAAAAAAAATCGATAACTTTGTTTTAAATTATCACAGATTTATAGTTCAACCATTCGTTTTAAAGGTATTGACGAGACCTTTCGAAAGATACCCATCTTGAAAATTTACTCCCCTCGAGGGGGGGGGGACTTCCCTCTCCCCCCAGGGGGGGGGGTAGCGAGGCTCCTACGCATACAAAATTTTTTTCCAAGTTGACTATCTTTATTATAAATGATTCTTGTAAATTTCATAATGATTACTGAAAAATAATTCTCTTTATGCACATTTATACAAAATTTTGTCCTATATCACCATGTTAAAAATTTAGAAAAAGCGGGATGGCAACGCAACCTGTAAGACAATTTTTACCAAAAGTTGATAGGCACTAATTTATGTCAAGGTGCAGGTATATACCAATTTGTATGAAATTCTGTGCAGTTGTTCTTGAGATACAGTTACCACAAAATTTTGTCACACACACACAGACAGACAGACATTTTCTAAAAATGGTCAAATCGTGTTCTACAGCTCTCAAAACGTGTAAATCCATCAAAAACCCGAGGTCGAAAATTTTTACGAATCCAATACTTTCTTCTATTGAATATAGAAGAAAGTAAAAAGTTAACACAGGCAATTTTAATTTGATGAAATTTTAATCTCATTGTTCTATGTGGGTTAAGTGGTCTTAAATCTGTTGCTCGGCTTTTAATACGTTTAAAAAATCTGATGTGAGCACCGCATGACTTCCTTATACACTTTTAGAAATATACATAAGGTTAAAAAAACATTGACATTGGACCCGAAACAGTTGGCTAAAAATATTTAAAAAAATGAATTATCACCGTGTTCTCAGCTTTTCTGAAAGTTAGTTAAAAACCGATTGCAAAATTTTTACTGGTAACGCTGACGAAGGCAGCAGGGACCCGAAAAAAATGGCTAAAAGTATTAAAAAAGGGCATTTTCATCGTGTTTTGAACTATTCTGAAAGTTTCAAATGTCTACCTAGTCGGGAAGTTAGTTAAATAAATTTTTTGTTGAACCATATAAACGCTGCCGATGTCAGCAGGGACCTGAAGCAGTTGGCTAAAAGTACTAAAAAGATGCATATTCACCGTGTTCTGAACTATTCTGAAAGTTTCAAATGTCTAGCTAGTCGGGAAGTTAGTTAAAAAAATTTTCTGTTGAACCATGTAAACGCTGCCGAAGGCAGCTGTGACCCAAAACAATTGGCCAAAAATATTTAAAAAATGCATTGTCACCGTGTTCTAAGCTTTTCCGGAAGTTTTAAATGTCTAGCTAGTCAGGGAGTTAGTTAAAAATCGATTCCAAGATGTGAACTGGTAATGCTGCCGAAGGCAGCAGGGACCCTACACAGTTGGCTAAAAGTATTTAAAAAATGCATTTTCACCGTGTTCTGATCTAGTCTGAAAGTTTCAAATGTCTAGCTAGTCGGGAAGTTAGTTAAATAAATTTTCTGTTGAATCGCATAAACGCTGCTGAAGGGCAGCAGGTATCGGAAACAATTGGCTAAAAATATTTAAAAAATGCATTGTCAACGTGTTCTGAACTTTTCTGAAAGTTTCAAATGTCTAGCTAGTCGGGAAGACAGTTAAATTGCAAGATTTGTCTAAACCGTTTTTGAGTTATTACCGTTTTTTGATACATTATGGCCAAAACCTATGTATTTTTGTCATTATGAACCTAATTTTCCTAAATATCTCCAAAACGGAAAATCATAGAAAGTCCAAAAAGGGAGGTGCACAACTAGATGTTATAACAAACCTATGTACCAATTCGCAACTTTCTACGTCCAACCTTTTTTGAGTTATGCGACATACACACACACACACACACACACATACAGACGTCACGAAAAATCGTGTAAAATCCCTTATATCTCTAAAACGAGAGCTCGTGTTAAGACGACACTTGCAGGTGTGCAACTAGACATCATGACAGTCAGACGTATAAATTGGCAACATTCAGCGATCATTCGTTTTCGAGCAATGTGAAATACAAAATCCATTTCGCAAATCGGGATTACTATACTTCCTTATACTCTTTGTATAAGGAAGTAAAAAAATTATTAATATATTTATATATACACGCATATAAATTGAATAATTTAATACCGTTATAAAATTTAGCAATCAATAGATACATGATAATACCAACAACACATACTTAAAAGCGATTGTAATTCAATTTAAATGTTAGCACACACACACACACATGCACACACACACATATATATATATATATATTATTTAATTACAGTACCTATTAATAGTTAAATCCATTTTAAATTACTTACGCTAAAGTGAACATTTAGGACCATAACACTAAGACTAACTACGAGGGGTATTTATGCGAAATTCATGAAAGTAATCCAATAAATCTTTGAAAAAAAGATAACAGAAAATGAGTACAGGATTAAAAAATATGAAAAAAGGATAACTGGAATATATATAGTATATGAATTAATTACATTTCCCCCCAATAAATTTGATATTCTCCATTATAAATGGTAAAAAAAAAAAGTGTGAAAAATAATAACCTCAAATTCTCAATTTTACGTTAATTTTTTTTCATAAGATGCTAAAAATTCCTTTTTAAAGTAATTATTTAGTTTCAATATATAATGGCTCTATTTTTTGAGAATGCAGTAATAAATAATAGTTAAATATATTTAAATGAATAGAACTTAATGTGAATAATAGATATTTGCTATTTCATTTGTCAAACAACTCTGTTGAATGTTAACGCATCTTAACTCTTTTGGATGAAGAATGCTTGCCTATTTCAAAACTGTTCATTAAACATATTGTCATTCAAGTTTTAATATCGTTTTACCACATACATATATATAAAATGGTAGTCACGTGGGTAGGGTAACCGATGAAACACATGGGCATAGAAGAGACACTTTTTAATTGCATAAAACACTTAAATCCTCTTTTTGCTTCTTGAATTTTCTTTTTGCCCTAAAATAACTATTTCGTTTTTAAATATAATTAATTAATTCATAAATATTCCGTAGAAAAAGAAAAAGAAAATCCATATATCCCAACACTTCAACTACGGAATTCTTCTATTTTCTGACCCGCTGGGAATTTTACTACTTGAGTCCGCATATTCGTGGTGCTAACATGGGGGTTCTCAGCTTCGAATAACAAATTTTTTTCTCATCTGAGAGTTGCCAACTAGAAAAAGTATAATTCTTAGACAAAAAAACCTCTCTTCTGCATCGTCTGCTTTAAGCGATCGTGGTAAAACAGTAGGACATCCTCCGATTATTCCTCGTAAATTTGTCGAGTCGTACAGGTAATAGAATGCTCCATCACTCCCACGCCCCCCTGCAGAGCACGATTTCTTGCACGTGCTTGCCATGAATTAGAAAGGGGATTTTCAATTTTTTTATTTACACCTGTTAAGCCCTGCTGGATTTCGGTATGCAGAAATTTCCCTGCATGACTCCTTCTGGCACGGTTATAAGCTCTCAATTTGTGAGTGAAACTGATTTTCTAGCTGAGGTGCTAAGGCTCGAAGCTATTAGCTGATTCCCGACTGGTGGTGTTCTTTTGCCAGTGACTCCAGTGGCGCTCTCTGGGAGGCGTTGAATGCGTTAACGAAAAATACGGTGGAATTAATAGGTTTTATGGCCTGTATGGAATTTTGTGGTTTTGAATACTACGTAAGGGGTGCCTCATTTAGGCCGAAGAGAGAATGAGATGGAACAGTGAAGCCTTTTTACTAAATCGATAGTGGAAGTGCTCTGATTATTTTAAGATGGTTATTTGATTGTAAAAGGCGTATAATTCAAGCATGCTTAGAATTTTTATGGTAGGATCTTTGGGAAATTTATGTGGTATTTTACGAGATATGTCTTATTATACAAACATAGCAAGAGTTAGTCACTCATGGATCTTAATAGAGATAGATTATTCGGATATCACCAGCAATATCCTGTAAACAGATACAGTATTCTAAAAAAGGTAAAAAAACTAGTATGTTGTGGCTATCACAAGACTTTTTTCTATATTTTCCTATAAAAACCTATATTCATTTACCAAAATCATTTACCTATATTCATTCGCTCAATACAAATAATTTATTAAAACTATTTTTTATTGAAATTATATACCATGATGATTCTAGACGATTTTTATCTTAGAGAAAACTAACACTAAATATCCAAAGAAAGACAGTTTTATTCCCTATAAGGAATATCTTAAAAATGCATTGTCATAGCAGTTATCTCATATATCAAGTTTCGTACGGTTATATACGTTATAAGTTGAGATATAGTTTTCCCATTATCGGGAAAATTTGCAGTACAGCAGCGCCACCTATTGGTCAATAGATATCCAAACTGAATCAGCATAATGTCTTATAATGGCCTTCTCGCACACCAAGTTTTGTTTGAGTACACGCAAATGAAACCTGAGATATAGCTTTCCCTTAAATTGCAGAAATTACTGTATAGCAGCGCCATCTTTTGAGAGATTGACACTAAAAGTTTACAGACACTCATTTAAGTTAAGGTTCATCTACGTATAAATTTATATGCAATTCTATGCAGTAGTTCCTGAAATAAAGCCTTCCGAAAAATTTTAAAAATTACTGCTTAGCAGCGCCACCTGTTGAGAAATTAACACCAAAAGTTGACAGGTGCTAATTTAGGTTAAGGTGCATATATAAATTTATGTGCAATTCTATACAGCAGTTCTTGAGATACATTCGCCACAAAATTTTTGTCACAGACAGACAGACGGACAGACGGATATTTTCTAAAAGTAGTCAGATCATGTTCGGGACCTCTCAAAATGTGTAAATCCACCGAAAATTGGAAGTCGAAAAGTTTTATGAATCCAATACTTTTATTGAATATATTATTTCTTATACTTTGCTTTTCCTCCCGTTTTTACGGTCAGGTGGGGTTCTAACCAACTTTTCTTATCTCCGTGCACTGTCTCTTGAAGATTCAAGCCGAAAAAAAATTTAATAAGTAATAATAACAACAGTTAATTTTGTCAATAAAATGTTGTAATGAGTAAGTTGAAGGACACGAAATAAATTCGTGTTATTTTAGTATTATGTCAATGGAAATCATTAAACTCCCCCCCCCCTCCCCAATTTTTATAGGAGGAAGGCAACATATTACTTTCGCATTGTAACGGAATCTGGTATAAAATGAACCTCTACGCTGTATGGAACTAACAATAATAAGAGTTTAGCTAAATTTATGTTTATAAACATAATACCATGCATTGTAATTGCTCTACACTGGTCAGAACGTATTTGGAATTAAGAAGAGTCAAAAATCCACCACTTCACTAAGTAAATATTTCCTAAATCAATAACAATGTGCTTTGTGCATGTAAATATGTAATTTTACAGATAGTGCTATCGATGTCACTGAGAATCCAATGGCATTATTCATATTTTTTTTTTTAAATGTCTGTACATCAGTACATCTTCTTACCTGAGTGATACATCTCCAAAACACCTATTTTCATGGCATATTCTGAATAATATTTCCTTTTTATCAAAAATTGAAAACATCATTTGATTATCTATTATATAACTTAGAATGCGTTTTTAATTTATATAATATTTATTTATTTGTTTTCGAATAATGCTACAATTATAAACCGTTTTGGATGGATGGTTGGGTTTAATGTTGCACTAGTGCTGCGCAGATGGGCAATTGGCGACGGTCTGGGACACACCCCTAGAGGTGGTCCGAAGACATGCCATCACAATTTTGATCCTCCACGGAAGGGATGGCTCTCCCGCTTCGGTGACCCCCAGAGGTATAATTTTTGATGGGAACATCGAGGACATTGCGGCCACGACAGATTTTACGTGCACCAGCCACCATTAGTGTACACGACGGTCTTTGGCCGGCTCGAGTACCGAACCCGCAATCTTCCAATTACGAGGCCAGCGCCCTACCGACTGGGCTACCGCGGCCTTAACCGTTTTGGAAATGAACAGTTTAAAAAATATTATCAACAATCAGGTTTTTGAACGATAATATACAACTGAACAATTTAATAAAAACAAAATCTTGCTTTCGATTTAAGTGTATTACCTAAATCTAAGACTTTTAGATGATCGGAATTTTTGAAAACTGTTTTTTTTTCAATATGTAAATTTATTGCTGACTCTGTCGCTAATAAATTTGTTCTTCGTTTGATTATTTTTACGTATCTATCACGTCTGGGACATTCAATGAACAAGATCAAGCTCTTGTGAAAGATGTTATACGCGCCATTGCATCTACAACTTGTTTCTTCTTTATGTATGTTCCGTGGAGGCACTGCCCCAACAAGAATGTCACTGTGGACCTCACAGAAAGTTGCTGACAAAAGAATGATTTTCTCGTTAGCTTTTGCACAGGAGTCCCTACTGTGACACTAAATCAAGAGGGTCAGAAACTTACTTGACTTGTTCCCCTTCTCGGACGAATGGAGGTACGCACAATGAAAAAGTCGACTAGTTCGACAATTCTCTGGCAAAGGAATTGTCACTTTTTAGAACAGTTTTTTCTTCTTGCGCATAAAGTGGAATATGGCAGCGGATGACCCGTGAAGAAAGTGGTAGGCAAATACAACATACAGCAACGGCATGCTTGCTGTTTATTTGATTTGTAGAAGAGGATGAGGTATTCTTTTCGATTGTTGAATGAAGGTGTTTTCGTTTGAAAAGTTATTACGATTATAGGATCGATGTTAAAAAGGGATAGGTAAGTTCATGAAATTGCAATAGATGGCAGCACTATGTATGGCACTAAGTTAGGGGAAAAATTAAATCTATCTTCCATTGCATTCACCGTTAGCGTTATTGGAATGATATTTACCATAAAAAGAGTAAAATTACAAAGCTCTTCTCGGGTAAACAGCAGTATCCATGTCCTGATTATGGCACGGGCACACGGGGAACTAGCCCTGGGCCTCCAAATGTATAGGATCTCATTTCCAAAAATTGAAAAGTAATAGCCCAATATTTTTCATTATATGTCTATTAAAAACAAAAACAAAAATACTACATTTTTCTTTCTATATTTTATTAGAGAACTTAAATAATTATTAAAATAATTATTAACTTTTGTGACTAATTTCCTAAACATTGGCGGATCAATGTGCTTCAGTTTTTCATTTGTTTTAAACATAAAACTAATGGTTTTGTTATAGGTTGCTAAAAAAATGAGGAAATAAAAGGTATAAATTAAGGGAAAATTTTAAAAATACACTATTTTTAATTATTTATTTTTGTTTTTGAGAATGGGTCCTTTTGGCGAGCTCTTTTGAGCAGAGTAAGGGTCCCGGGTCTTCAAAAAGCATAGTCGGGCCCTGGAAGTATCAAGTATAATTTATAGAGATGATAACATGCATGTACAGTCATTAAAAAAAAAAGAAAGAAAGAAAGAAAGAAATCACTACCTCTCGATTAATTTGCCGTAAATTAGTGTAGATATTAACATGAGGCTGCTGGCGATCGATTTGTAATAAGGCTTAGTTTATAAACGTAAAATAAAATTTTACTTAAGGGATCGTCATATTAAAACTAACATTAATTTCTTTTTCTTTAAAGAGAACCACTATTTTTGATTTTTTTTTTTTTTTTTTTTTTTGGTTATTTGGATCAAATTAGCAATGAAAATGATATACAGTAAAACCTCTCTAAGTTGGACACCTACGGTTCCAAGAAAAAGTGTCCAACTTTGAGAGGTGTCCAACTTATAGGGGTTAGATATAATGTTAATGGATACATTCCGTTCCGAGAAAAAGCGTCCAACTTAGAGGGGTGTCCAACTTATAGGTGTGTCCATTTTGAGAGGTTTCACTGTATTTTTTTCTTTTTTAATACGCTCGAATGAAGTGACTCAGAAATATCCAATGCATATTTTTGATTAAAACACATTTTTTTAATTATAAAAATTATTAATAAATTCATATTTGAAAAAAAATATGAAATATTACTTATAATAGTTTTCTGCACGAACAGAACGAATACCATCAAAAATATGGATTTCAAAAATTACAGCTCACTCCTATCATTATTTTTCGAGTTACCGTGATATTTAAATTCTTATTGCTTTTAGGGGGCCTGTCACTTGTCATTATTTGTGTCATCTATAACCTTGCATACACATTATTTAAAGTAGTTGTTTAAGCAAGATTAGATGCACACATCATTTCTTAATTAGTATCACTTTACTTATTTTATATTTAAAATCGTCATGCTTCTTTTCCGATTATTATCTAAATGGACGTAATACTTTTCTGTGAGAGATCTTAATTTATTTTTTTTAAATGTTGGGATGAACCCCTAATACATTTTTGCTTATAACTCTATCAAGAATTATTGAAAGTATATAATTTATATCTTTTTCTAAATGGTTTTGATCTCAGACATTCGGGTATAGAATCAAAAATGGATGTTAGCATTAAAAAAAATATAAAGTCAGGGGTCGTACTCTCCGCCCTTTTTTCAGGACACTAACACAGACAAGCAATTTTCACTTTTTTTTTTCCACCACTAATTTCATGCAGAAAAACTGCTGGTATAATTATAGTAATGTGTCCTGATTACATAGGATAGAGCTTATTTTATAAAAAAAAAATCTGGAGTGACTCCACTCGACTTTCCGAACATTGAGTAATTAACAGTTTTGTAGATAAAGTAAAGAAAGAGGAGTTGTTAAACAAACAAAAGAGAGAAAACCATAATAGAGTGTTTGAGTATTTTTCTCCATCTATTACACGATGTTTTATTTAACGCTACTGAACTTTGAGCCCATAGATCATAATGATAAAGAATTTTTCGTTGTGTCCCTGTAAAAACCTATAAATGCTAGATTCACCAAAATGCTTATAGTTAGTGCAACAGTGATTTATAATACTCATATAAATTTTCAGCTCAATTCAATAAGGCGTTTAGATGCTATCGTACTTTTAAAAATTTAGTCCCATAGGCCATAATGATAAAGAATTTTTCTTTGTGTCCCTGTAAAAAAACTGTAAGTGCTAGATTCACCAAAATCTATACAGTTAGTTCAACTGTGATCTATAACATGTGTACAAATTTTTTGCTCAGATAAATAAGGCGTTTAGACACTATCACACTTTTAAAAATTTGGCCCCATAGGCATAATGATAAAGAATTTTTCTTTGTGTCCCTGTAATAATACTATAAGTGCTAGATTCTCCAAAATCTATACAGATTGAGTATTTGGGACCTATAATATGTGTATAAAGTTTTTGCTCAATTGAATAAGACGTTTAGATGCTATCGCACTTTTAAGATTTTGCTCCCATAGGCCATAATGATAAAGAATTTTTCTTTGTGTCCCTGTAAAAAAACTATAAGTGGTAGATTCTCCAAAATCTATAGGGTTCGTACTATGGTGACTTACAATATGCGTACCAACTTTCAGGTTAATCGAACGAAGCGTGTTCACTCACAGACATACACACATACACACATACATACACACATACACACACACATACATACATCATCGTAAAAATAGTGAAAACGGACTCAGGGGACCTCAAAACGTATAGAAAGATCAAAATCTCGAATTCGGATTTTTGACATGATTACAATACTTTCCTCACTATAGTGTTCGGAAAGTAAAAATTGGTAGCAATCAATTAAAACTTTTTTCATTCATGAGAGTGTCCTGAAAAAAGGGCGGTGAGTACGATCCTTATAAAGTTGATGCCAATTTTAATACTTAGACGACCCCCTAAGCAAAATTTAACTGTTGTATAAATAATTAGATGTTATTATCAATTGATCGGTATCAGCCGCATGTTTCTACGATAATTTACAACAAAATTACTCAGGGGGGAGGAGGTTGCGAATTCATTTCTATTTTTTTTTTTTTTCTTTTTTTTTTTTTTTTTATGACAACGCATGCGCGTTAAAATAATCACAGCTGCTGTTCAACAAGAAGATATCTTCTTAAAATAAATAATTAGTTAATTTACAGTGAGAGATCTTTTAATTTTCGAGATCTGTCACTATAAACACAAAGGCAGGAAGTTGAACAGAGTGGTCAATATAAGTCAAGGGAAAAAAAAGTTTACATTTAGGAACCTTTTCCTAACCTGTGACCTATAAGTTGATCATTCACCAATTTAACTTTACGTTTAACTATATGTTATCTCTGAAATTTTTAACTTTATCATTTTAAAAGTAATATTTTTCTTAAAAGGATACTAGTGTGGTCTGTGCAAGTGTTTGAACTGCAAGTGTGGTTTGTAAATACATATATCAGAGTTGCCAACATTTTAATTTATTCCGGAGCATTTTTAGCCCCGCCTTTATTCCATACCCTTTTTTTACTTCCTTATACAAAGTATAAAGAAGTATAATAATCCCGATTTGCGAAATGGATTTTGTATTTCACATAGCTCGAAAACGAATGATCGCTGAATGTTGCAAATTTATACGTGTGACTGTCATGGTGTCTAATTGTACACCTGCAAGTTTCGTCTTAACACGAGCTCTTTTTTTAGAGATATCAGCGATTTTACACGATTTTTCGTGACGTCTGTATGTGTGTATGTGAGTGTGTATCTCGCATAACTCAAAAACGGTTGCACATAAAACGTTGCAAATTGGTACATAGGTTTGTCATAAAATCTAGTTGTGCACCTCCTTTTTGGACTTTATATGAGTTTCCGTTTTGGAGATATTTAGGACCAAAAATACAAAGGTTTTGGCCATAGTGTATCAGAAAACGGTTATAACTAAAAAACGGCTTGGACAAATCTTGCAATAGATTTTTCTAAACTAGCTAGATTCTTCCCGATCCCGACAAGCTACACATTTGAAACTTTCAGAAAAGCTCAAAACACGTTGACAGTGCATTTTTAAAATATTTTTAGCCAACTGTTTTGGAAAGCATTATGCGATATCGTTATAACAAAAATTAAAATGTATGTCAGTGAATGTTGTTTAATTAAAAAATCTGGTGTGAAACAACCACACGACTTCTATTACACACTATTGCACGTATTATATACATTTTTTGGAGATAATTTGAGGCATAAAAATGACCTAACAAAGTAGACACCTAAAAATTTTCTGGTAAAAGAAACTTCTGGTAAAAAAACTCTATACACGCGTAAAGATATATAAAACAGAGTTTACATAGTGAGTAAAAAAAAAAAAAAAATAATAATAATAAATAAATATGAAGAGTTATTTTTTGAAACACCAATTTCCGAGATCGAACACTGACCGACCCAATCAGGATGATTGTTAATTTTCCTGTAATAACCACGTAATATATGAGAAAAGATATCTAAAATAGATTTATGTAACAATTTTCAAGAAAATCGTTAGAGCCGTTTTTGAGATATCAACTTTTACCAAAGCTTGGCAAAAACAATTATTGCCTGGAAAACAATAATTACATACAAAGGATAATTAAAAGGGAGTTAATATGGCCATTTTTTGAAAAAAATCAGTACAGTCATTTTTAAAGAAACGCACTTGCGAGACCTGAAATTGAACTATTTATACAGGAAGCCTATCAATTTTCCTGATCTAACCAACTATGTCATTCGAAAAAGCATCTAATAGAGTGTTTATATAGCAACTTTGAAGAAAATTATTAGAGCCGTTTTCGAGATACGGATTTACGCTCCGACTTATTTTCCAATTTTCACCAAAATTTGGAAAATTCATCTGTACACCAGACCTGTCTCAATTCTGAAGTTTTGTAGTTCTATCTTTAATAGTTTCGGAGATATGAAAGTCAGAAGATTCCCCGAATATATACATACATGCACACACACACACACTGACCTAGTTGTCAAAAACTACATTTTTTGACTCAGCAGACCTTAAAACATGTAAATCGGGGGAAAACTCAATATCGAATTTTTGGACCGAATACAACTTCCATTACCTACGGTAGTCGGGTAATGGAAGTAAAAAGAATAGTTAAAAAATATTGTTAAAGAAAATATTGCTTTTAAAAAGGCAAGAGAAATAAAATAAAATAAATAAATAATAATGGGGTCATTGTAAGCAAAACTGAAATCTTTTACAAAAACAGATGTTTTACACATTTTTTGTTTGTTTAATTTATTTAAATTTATTTATTTATTTATTATTATTATTATTTTATTCAAATTACATGCTTTTCTATCTAAAGAGGAAGAATATATGCAAATAAGGCATATCATTTTCCGCCTTAAAAATAAATGAGAATTTCATGTATAACCTTTTAACATCTGCTTAATAAAGTGATAAGTAAAAATTAACTTGTATCTCTGAAAGAACATGTGCATGTTAATATCGATTTCCACCAAACTATTTCTATTATAGAATCTATCTTTAATTTTAAAACTTATCTTTGTGGTTTAATTGTTAGTGATTAAAGACCTATCAGAGTCGATGAAACGTGGTACCGATTAGCAATACTTCAATGACCATACGTGAGACGCAGGTATATTAAGTTTGAACAGCTGCGGTCCTGTGTGCTATCCTACGCGTTTAGATTAGAACAGAAGAACATAACCCATCCGGAAAAAAAAAAAAAAAAAAAAAAAATTATAATTTATATCTCGATTTTAATTATTTTTATAATGTTTATTAAACTGTTATTGATTTATGTAGTGCCAGATATAAGAAAGTGGGGGTAAAACGTTAATAAAGATGTAAAGAGTTTTACATATTAAAACAATTTTCCACTAGTGTTTTTATTTCTAAACCGTTATAGGAATGCTTAATATATATGAAGCAATAATTCTTGCATTTTTTTTCCTTCTTCATTAGTTAACATCTTATAAGGAGGTGTACAATAGCGGGATGTCAGTTAATTTCAATCCTTAGAACTTTTCTTGTTAAGTTAATTTAACAGTTTTTTAGAAATGTAGACATTTATTATTAATTAGTCGATTTTCGTCCGCCTAGTGGTCGATATTCCCAAATGAATATATTTTCACATTTGCCCTATTCGCCAATTCAGAAACAGTGACCAAATGTTGTGATAAATACCCAATAATGAAAATATGATTATTTAAGATTAAACTACTTAAAAAAAAAAAAAAAAAAAAAAAAAAAAAAATCAAAATAATGACTATCGAATTATGCAATGTAATTTAAATTTAATTATTTATAAAAACTTAATTCAAAGGAAATAATCAAAATTATCGCTAGTTTATTTTTTGTAGGGATGATACTTGAATGTTCCAAACTCATTACTTTTTTTTTTTTTTTTACCTGGATCCGATTCCTATCATAGAAAAGTTTTTTTTTTTTTTTAATTTAATGTTATTTATATTATTTTTTAATATTTTTAATACTGTTAAATTATTTATTAATTTTTTTAAACTCTTTTAACTTTTTTTTTTTTTTTACCGTTTTCCTGTAGTTTAGCTAAATAATTTAACCATAAATTAACGTTTCATAGTACTGCCGAGAAAGAAATCCACCATATTGCCAATTGGCGGCCATTACATAGGATTACATGTATTCGTTTAAATTATCTTTTATTCTTATTTTATTTGTTTTAAATCACGAGTCACCACTCAATTTATTACGCTCGATTTTTTTATACCTTCACACGGTAATTCCTGAATTTGTCTTGTGAATCATTTGACATTTCTGGGAAAAATCTTATTTTCAAAGCACTTAGCGATCCGTTTTAAAAAAACAAATATTAAATAGTGAGCGATTTGCAAATAATACATTTTTCTTTGAGGCATCACTGAAATTTGTATTTCCAAAAGCAATTAACTAACTGTAGGCCAAATTACAATCTCCAATATTGTCGCGGGATTTTATAAAAGAAGATTGACTTTTTTTTTTTTTTTTTTTTTTTTTGGGGGGGGGGGGGGGGAAGAAATACTGTGGTGTTATCATAAATAATTTGAAACATTTTAAAAATTAGCTTATGTAAATAAAAGAAGTCTTGAAAATAAGGTTTTATGCAAAATTTAGACACTAAATTCAGTACAAAATTTGCCAAGTTCTCTTTATGTTTGTAAATGTTACTGTTACATTTACAAGATTTAAAAAATCTATTTTCTATTTTCTATTTCCCTTTTCTTTTTTCTTTTCTTTCTTTTACAGTTTTAACGTATGTACTCTTACATTAAATTTTGTATAAATTATTCTGTATTGTAAATTGCATTACATCTTTGCCTTTCATTTTTATAGAAGATTAAACATCTCTCAAGAGGAATTTTGTATTATATTTCTACTTTTCTTAGGTAAGTTAATAATTTGTTTAAAAGAGTTTTCTTAATAATAATAAAAATATATAAATAAAGTGTGTATAATTTGTTTTCTTTTTTCTAAATTGTTTAACACCATTACTTTTGATATTTGTTATTTAAGATGTTATTTATTTATTTTTATAGTAGCAAACCCGTGCGAAATATTCGGACTTTGTTTCTTTTCTTATTTACCTTTAAAATTTGAAACTCATAAATGTTATACCAATTTCTCCACCTAATTAAAATTTTAATTTACCAGAAGCCAAAATATTATTAAAACCAAATTAATATTGTACAATAGTGAAACCAAAATCATTCAACGAAAGGTTTCCAAATAAAATTCAGGGTTCACGACCCAATTTTCATACTTCCGCAAGCAGTACAGTTTTAATATAGGACTTCCATGATGCCTTTTAAATTTTTGTCGTCATGTTGGCGATGACTTTCTATTAATTTTGGTATATATATTTTAAATAAATAAATAATAAAATAAAATAAAATAAAATAATTCCTATTTTGATTGTATGTTTTTTAGTCAATTTATGACACAAAAGTTCATATTCTGTATATATCTTTAAAATATTACTAGGTTTAAAATGACGCCTGCAAAGATTCTGAAGAAACAACTGTTAAAAATACATTTTTTCGTAAAATAATCTCATCAGACGAATGTCGTCATTTTTACTTTCCGAACACTATAGTGAGGAAAGTATTGTAATCATGTCAAAAATCCGAATTTGAGATTTTGATGTTTCTATACGTTTCGAGGTCCGCTGAGTCCGTTTTCACTATTTTTACGATGATATATGTATGTATGTGTATGTGTGTGAGTGAACACGTTAGCGTCTAAACGCTTTGATCGAATAAGCTGAAATTTGGTACGTACATTGTAAGCCACCATAGTACAAACCCTATTGATTTTGGTGAATCTAGCACATATAGTTTTTTACAGGGACACCAGGAAAAATTCTTTATCATTATGGCCTATGGGGCCAAATTTTTAAAAGTACGATAGCATCTAAACGCTTTATTAATCTGAGGAAAAAAATTGTACACATGTTATAGGTCACAGTTGCATGAACTGTATATAGATTTTGGTGAATTTAGCACTTATCGTTTTTTTACAGGGACACAAAGAAAAATTCTTTATCATTATGGCCTACGGGACCAAATTTTTAAAAGTGCGATAGCATCTAAACGCCTTATTCAATTGAGCTGAAAATTTATATGAATATTATAAATTACTTTTGCACTAACTGTAAGCATTTTGGTGAATCTAGCATATTTATAGGTTTTTACAGGGACACAACGAAAAATTCTTTATCATTATGATCTATGGGCTCAAAGTTTAGTAACGTTAAATAAAACATCGTGTACTATATGGAGAAAAATACTCAAACACTCTATTATGATTTTCTCTCTTTTGTTTGTTTAACAACTCATCTTTCTTTACTTTACCTACTAAACTGTTAATTACTCAATGTTAGGAAAGTCGAGTGGAGTCACTCCAGATTTTTTCTTGTTAGTCCATTGAGCTAAGTCCGCATGCTTAAATATTAGCTATGTATAAATATTATTTTTTTATCCTCGCGTATCGTATCGTTTCGACAAAAAATAATTGAAACTAGTCCACGTTAGAGAATTATTATATAGCTATATATATTTAAAATATTGCTAGGTTTAAAATGACGCTTGCAAAGATTCTGAAGAAACAACTGTTAAAAATACATTTTTCCGCAAAATAATCTCATCAGACAAATGTCGTCATTTTTTCTTATTAGTCCATTGAGCTAAGTCCGCGTGCTTAAACACGATGATGTATGCATGTTATAATAATGTATAAATATTATTTTTTTATCCTCGCGTATCGTATCGTTTCGACAAAAAATAATTGAAACTGGTCCACGTTAGAGAAATATTATATAGATTATTTCATGCAAAAACATTTTTATCATTTTTGATATTAGTAAAATTTTTAATATTGATTATTTTGGGCGAATCGCGTAATATGAAATTTTAAAGTATAATATTGAGTTAACACTAGTCCTTAAAAATATACATTGACAATATTCTCCGCTTTTATACTAATTTTATTTAAAGAAGATTATCATCCCATACAGATAAAATCTTAGTGTTAATTTGTTTCCCACAAGGATATTAATCTTCAGTAACTTTTCCTGATGACGTGTTTACAGGAAGGTCCCACCTATGTTTGACTTTTTACGTAATTGAAAATTATTGATCTGCTCTAAGATAGTAGCATACATTACCTCATTCCAAAACTCACAATATTTTATCTCATAGTTGATCCGTTGGCTTCTCCAACTTCCAAACGCACTCAAAAAAAAAAAAAAAAATCGAGTCAAAACAAACTGAAATCTATAAAGTGTGATACAAAAGCACATATTTTTTCAACAACAGATGCGCTAAACGCCCATTAATAGAATGTGAAATGCAGCGTTGTCGATACGTATCGAAATAAGGGGCGGAATAACACTTAACACAAAAGGTGCTAGAAAGCCCACCTTCCTCGACCTGATGTCAGATTGCAAAAATCAGATAGAGAAGAAAGTTACCAACCATATGGCCACTGTACCATAAAACGGTACAGAAAAACCCCGCGTTTTAACAGCTGGAAAAAAAAAAAAAAAAACTAAGATTCCAGATTTTGATAAGGTAAACTGTATATAGCAGGGAAAAGATCGTCAGAAACAGGAGTACCTTGAAAAGATTGAAGTCAATGGTAGATATTATCAAACTGACTTTTGGGACACATTAAAGCAGACCCATCTTTTGTTGGAACGTGAAGTGATTGAATTTTTTTTTTTTTTTTTTCCCTCACCGAGCATTTTGTGTATTGAATCGTAGCATAAACATTTTTAAAATGCTCTGTTCCTATTGTTTGGTATGATATAAGCTGTAAATCTAATTTATAATTCTAACATTCATATTGGTTAACCGATGTTTTCTGTAACATAGTACGTTAAACATTTTCTTGCACCGTAATTTTCGGTGGATAATGCGCAGATCAGATAAGTCAGTTTTGCACCAGAAATTTTATTTCACAGATTAAATAACATTTCTTCGAGTGGTTTCTTTGAAAAGATATTGATTTTTCTGTATTAAAAAAAAAAAAAAAAATTCTGGTGGAGGAATTACATATCTTACTTGTGGATTATACTCCGGAAATTGCGGTACTTTTCCGTTTCCCTACATACTGATTTATTTTGTTAATGCTTTTATTAGTTCCTTATCATACTATTAGATATCAGGATCTTAGATATTAGTCATAGTTTTCGACTTCAGATTTTAAATTTTTAGACGTTTTGAGGTGTTATAAGTCCAATGTCGATGAGGTATCCTTTGGTGAATTTGCCAGTTTGTTAGTTTGTTAATTCGTTAGCTTGTTAGTTTTTTTGTCTATGTATACACTATCTCAAGAACAAATAATCGTGAAGAAATTGGACCAGATTTAAAATATCAATTAAGATACTGTCGAAATCCTTAATCATTTACAATATTCTAATTCGAAAACTTAGTAATTATTCAAAATTTACGATTTTCTTAACTTGGGAAAATAAAACGAAATTTGCATGAACTGCATAATTAGGATTATTTTCATCGTAAAAATGTCGGGCGAGTTTAAAATATCATTTATGATACTGACATGAACATCATTGACTATAAACATTTCATTTTGAAACTTCATAAGTTTCAAAAATTCGTAATTTATGATTCATTTAATATTCTATAATTAGTATTCATTAATATACAGTTATAGGAGACTAGGACAAAATTTCACATAAACTTGTTTTATAAAATAATTACTTTCCTAACAAATAAATCAGATTAGTTTCAAAATATTATTTATGATATCACTATGAATATTCGACTGTAAAATCTTTGAAAGATAAAGATTTTCATAACATGGAAGAATAGGACATAGGACAATAATTCAAATAAATTTATTTTATGGTGATTATTACTTCGAAAAAGATGTGGAGATGTATGAAGACTAAAATACTAAATTTATCTTAATAAAATTACATAAAAATTTAGAAAAAGGTAAAAGTAAAGAAGTGTGAGGGAGAGTAGCTTAGTGAGTTGGAGATTTCAGTCTGCGACCTTGCCGGATGACTTGCAGAGTAAATTTTTCCTGACATCCACACAATATGCTTTAGTAAAAATTTACGAGAACAAGTCCAGGGTGGTTATAATTAGAATTCCCCTATGAACAGCATCCTACAGCGTAAAAGGGTGAACGGAATGCAACGAAATTTGGTGTATAGACTATACACGATATGCGCTCACGGAATTTCAAAAAAAAAAAAAAAAAAAAAAAAAAAGTTCCAAAATGTCCGTCAGAGGGCACCTTTTCAAGAAAAACATTAAATTTAACTCAATAAAGGACCAAACGGAATAATATTAACAATCCAGAACAAGAATTATGAGTAATAAAATGTAAAACCGAGAAAAGCTGTCAGTTCTAGAGAAAAAAAAAATGTCGATATTTGCATGCTTGCGAAGAAGAGAAAGCTTTATCCAAAACAGGTATTACTTAATGTGGTTCGACAAGGTGATCAGAAACTAGTCAATAAATGTTAATATTCTTTCTGGATTCCGTTTTGGTCGTTTATTGTGTTAAATTTAATGTTCTTCCAGAAAAGACGCCCTCTGGTGGACATTTTGGAACTTTTTTTTTTTTTTTTTTTTTTTTTGAAATTCCGTGAGCGCATCTCCTGTATAGTCTATATACCAAATTTCGTTGCACTCCGTTCACTCGTTTGCGCTGTAGGATGCTGTTTATAGGGGAAGTTTAATTATAATCACCCTGTATAAGATGAGGAATTGAACAGAGTCCACTTATGACAACTAGTTTTTCAACGCAATTGATTTTTATAGGGAGGAGGGAAATTTTTTAATTTCAGTTTTTACCTACGCAATGAAAAATAAGTAAATAAATAAGTAATTAAAAAAATTATAATTGAAGGAAAATGCAGCAGGAATGTAGGAATGGAAATTAAGCTCAGAACTTATACCAGTATTTATGATACAAAATATTCTTTTTTTTTAAAACCAACGACTTTATAAGAAGAGAAAAAATTTAAACAAATACCGGTATGAATTTTGTGCCAAATTTAAACCCCCTGAAAATGAAGTAACGCTAGAGAGTTCGTTCATTTGACACAGACTCTGACTTATGAAAGGAAATCTAGAGCACGAAATGTAGAATAGTGAAAATGAATATCTAAATGAATTAAAATAGAATTTTACAGTAATTAAAATATTATATTAAATGTCTTCTAAGAGAATTACCAAAAAAGACTGTTTTAGAGCATTCAGACTAATAAATTACTCTTTATTCGATGTAACTCGAGCAAGAAGAATATTTAACGTATTTTATTAGCTTTCTCTTTCTTTATGGCGTTTTGTTTAAGTTCAAAAAGCAATGCGATTACATATATTGAATTATATTGTTACTATAAGCACTATATAATAATAATAAAATTATTTTAAAAAAAAATATTGATGTTATACTATACTATAAAAATATATTGATGTTATATTATTTTTAATTGGAGGAAGGTAGCATACAATTTATAAATCTTTTAAAGTATATGTAAACATTTAGAGGTTATTTTTATTTATTTAATTTTCTTTTATGTGCTTATATTTTTTAAAGTTTTATTCTTTTGTATTTCTTCATTTGTAGTAAAAATTATCATCTATATATATAAAAGAACACTTCCTGAGTGAGTGAGGGGGTGATCTATCAACGCCCAGAACAAACCCCTGGACCTAGAAGCATGAAATTTTGTGACAATGTTCTTTCTATGCGGTAGGCATTCACTAAGAAGCGATTTTACAAAATTCGTCCCCCAAGGGGGGGGGGCAAAACGTAATTTCACAAAATCCTTTATATCTCAAACAAAAAAACAGATATCTGTAAAATTTTTGCTTTAAAATATAGCTAATACAAATGTCAAAAAACCAATTTCTGGAATTTTCAAAATTCGGTCCCCAAGGGGGGCGGGGGGGGGGGCAAAACGTGATTTCACATGCGTAAAACGTGATTTCGCATAATCCTATATATCTCAAACAAAAAAATAGACATGCGTGAAATTTTTGCTCTAAAATATAGCTAATGCAAATATCTAAAAGCCAATTTCTGGAATTTTAGAAATTCAGACCCCAGGTGGGGCAGCAGGGGGGGAGGGGGGGCTATGGGGCAAAAACAAATAGAAATACAGTTAGGCCGTTCAAAATTGGTACAGTTAGGTTTTAGATGCCTGCAAGTCGAATGGGGATATTTTCGAAAGTGTAAAGTTATTAGGAGGGCCGGGAAAGGGGGAGGGGAGAGGGTGGGGGCAAAAAAATAAAAATAGAGTTAGATCGTTCAAAATTGGTATATAGATGTTTTCGATACTTACAAATCGATTGCGGATATTTTCGAATTTTTAAAATTATTAGGTGGGGCGGGAAGGGGGGGGCTATAGTCAAAAACAAATAGAAATACAGTTAGGTCGTTCAAAATTGGTACAGATAGGTTTTAGATGCCTGCAAGTCGAATGGGGATATTTTCGAAAGTGCAAAGTTATTAGGAGGGCCGGGAAGGGGGGGCAGAGGGGCAAAAAAAAAGAAAATAGAGTTAGATCATTCAAAATTGGTTCATAGAGGTTTCCAATACCTACAAATCGATTGCGGATATTTTCGAATTTTTAAAATTATTGTGAGGGCGGGAAGAGGGGAGAGTAGAGCGGCAAAAAAATAAAAGTAGAGATATACCGTTCAAAACTGGTGCATAGAGGTTTTTGAGACTTACAAATCGATTGCGGATATTTTCAAGTTTGTAAAATTATTAGGATAGACAGGAGGGGGGGGGGCGAAATGGGAAAATAATAGAAATAAGGGTTAGAGCATTTTGGGAATTTTTTCCGAAGGCAGTGAGAACCCGGTGCGACATTTTTCCTAATCAGATTTTGTTTCTCTTTTTTTTTTTTTTTTTCACGTGATAAAAATTAATGCAATTTTGAGAATTCATTATAGTGATTCATTTAAAAATAGGGACCAGCGAAGCGGGCGTTGCCTGCTAGTAATATATAAAAAAGCTCGAAAAAATGTTTTATTTATTTATTTATCTTTTTAATAACAATAACAATAATAGTAATAAAAATTAGTAAAAGCAAATAGGATTTGTCTAAAAAAAATGATAGTTACGCGAAATGTAAAATAGTAAAGAATAATTAATATTTTAAAAAAAAATTAAAAAGCATTTTTCTCCTAAAATTTTGTTTTAGGATTTTAAGTACTATTGTAATTTTCTCTATGATAGTTTAAGAGTTATGTGCTATCAAATTAATGGCCTTGAAAAATTTCCAAATTTTTCAACACATTTCTAACTTTTTAATTCCAAAAACGCACAAATTTTAAGATATCTTTATAGAAGTAGTTTAAAACTTGGATAATAACGCTAAGAATGTATGGATGGTTTGGTTTACGTCGCACAGCAGCGCAGATGGGCAATTGGCGACGGTGTGGGACACGCCCCGAGAAGTGGTCCGGAAACATGACCTCACAATTTTGATCCTCCACGGAAGGGATAGCTCTCCCGCTTCGGTGACCCACAGAGGTATATTTTTTGATGCTAACATGGAGGATATTGTGGCTACGACATATTTTATGTGCACCAGCTACTATTAGTGTACACGACGGTCTTTGGCCGGCTCGAGTACCGAACCCGCAATCTTCCAATTACGAGGCCGGAGCTCTACTGACTAGGCTACCGCGGCCCCACTCTAAACATGTATGCCAAATTTTATAACTTTTAAATTAAGAGTGTAGGATATATCATGTTTTGCAGTAAGTCGTAATACATAGAAATTTAAACCAGAGAAAAAAAAAAAAAAAAAAAAAAAAAAAAAAAAAACGTAATTTGAAACGTCAAAATTTTGCTTACCAGAATTTAAAATCCACCTGCTTTATATCCTATGTATATGCTTTATAAAGGTTTGAAGATTATTCCTAGATGAAAAAAAAAAAAAAAAAAAAAAAAAAAAATGTGTTTTTTGACGAAAATCGCGTATCAAAAGTGTAACGTATACCTTAAGTTATCTTCTTTCCGTTCTTATATAAATATTCATTCAAAACAGTATTTCCAAAGTTATAACAAATGTTAAAGATTTTTATTTATTTTAGATCAAAACTGAACACATCCCTCTCGTTTAGTACTACCGCGAACATGTTAACATTTTTTTAAGAACTTGTATTTGGTACATGTACTACTGGGTGATTCAAAATTTAACATTTCAATCTTTACGCCATTGTCCGAGCGTATTTGAGCATATATTCAATATGAACTTCACGTTTTTCATTGTTTAATTTTTTCGAGTTTTAATTCATTTTTTCTATTCCTTAATATTTTTAACAAGGAATGAAATAAATAGAAGGTGGAAATATTTTATTTAGGACTTGTGTATAACATCTTGTTAAGTGGCTTGTTTTTTGGTCAGTGTTGTATGATCTCCGACTTTTAAATTCGAAAAGGATATTTTATATTTTAATTGAACATGCGTACAAGAAATTCGTCTTAATATCTATGTCTTATATATATGTATATATTTCTTTTATGTAAAAAAAGATTCGTGAAAAAATTGGATTTCTGATTTTTGATGCATTTACACATTTTGAGATATCTTGAACAGAATTTGACAATTAAAAAAATATATATCTGCATGTCGGTGCTTCTGATGATTTGTGGACATATTTCATAAAATAATGGACGGACTCTAAAAAATTTATATTTCATTGGACTTTGATATCATTTGGTGCTGGTTAGACTTTAGATTCTGTGTTTCAATACCCCCACTTATGTGAAGGCCATATCTCAACATCTATAGTGTATAAATACACAAAACGTGACACGTAAGACAATAACTACCAAAAACCTACGTTGATTCTATTTGGGTGATATCGGCCTAAGCGGGTGTTGCCATACACTGCAATTTCCCTCATTTATGGAAAAACTATGTCTCAGCATTTATAGTATATATGTGCACTAAACTTAATGTGCGATATGGACATTAAGAAAAGCTATGCTGATTTAATTTCGGTGCATATCGGCCGATAGGTGGCGCTGGAATTACTTACATTTTGTGATTTTCCGAATGACGCTGATATTACTTACATTTTGTGATTTTTCTGAATGACCATGTTTCGTTGCATAAAATTTCAAAAAGATGCATATCTAAAAACTTTATTATGAGAAATTCTGTTGATTTAAATTTTGTACATTTCAATTTTCGGTGACGTTATTGTACATAAGGAAGTTTTGTGATGAACACAGCATACTATATTTTTATTTCACTAAACTAAATTCTTCCATTAGTGAACATTTTAGTAAATAAATTGCACCCGTTTTGATTGATTTATATAGAAAGAAGGATTTCTTTTCTTTCATTTCTGTCTTGTTAAAAATTTTGCTGCAGCTGACTATATACCAGTTAACTCAATAATTATCTTACCTTTCTAATCAATGTCTTTCCTTTAATTATTTAGTTTTTATAAAAACCGTCTGAAATCACAAAATACAGGACTTATCTGAAATTATTTGTAGGAAATATCGCTTTGTCGAAAAACCAATTTCGAAAGAGATAAGCTTTGTGATGAATCACTGTAAATCATAAAATTTGATTTTAACAAGAACTAAGTCAATGGAAAACAATGACAATGATAGGGTTGTTGTTATGCAGCTGTTATTGAGAAACGGTTTTCTCATTTTTACTTACTTTTACACGCATGATTAAAAAGAAAAATGATGGAAACGTGAAAATTTTAAGCACATATTTTTGGATAAATTTACACGTTTTGACGTGTCTTGAACACGGTGTACCCATTTTTTGAAACTATCTGGCTATGCATCTTCTTTTTACAGAAGTGTTGTGAGCGCTGTATTTCACGAATAAATAAACATGATTTATAAAACCTTTATTTTTAGTTAGGTCTTAATATAAATTCAGGGCAACTACAGGTGAATTTTTTATCATTTCCGTACCTCTATTTTCAAGATATAAAATTTATAATAAATTTATGAAGGCGAAGTACAGATTTACCTGCGTAAATATAGTTTAACTTTTTTTCTTTGGAAGAAGTGGTACGAAATGAATCTATCTATCTATCTATCTATATATATATATATATATATATATATATATATATATATATATATATATATATATATAAGTCTCTTGTGGCAGTTCTGTAAATTGATGCTGATTAAGTTTTAACATTCGCTTAACAGATGACACTGTTATGATGCGTCTTCTTTTAAGGGAAGGATATATCTCAGTTGAAGGATCAGAATTAGAACTCTTTCTAATCTTCACGCTGATATATTAATTAATAAATGTTGATATGCAAGATTAATAGTAGAAAAAATTACGTTGATTCAGTTTTTGCGCATTTCGAATAACAGGTAGCGTTCTTGTAATTAATTTTCTGCGATTTTTCAGATGACTGCATCTCAGCAACTATTAGTTAACATTGCAGCAAACTCTATATGTAAAATCTTTATAGAGAAAAACTAAAGTGGTTAATTTTTTGTACTTGATAATCGTAGGTGAAGCTGTTACATGGAATGATGTATAGAAGAAAGTTTTGTGTTGATCAAGGCATACCAGTTTAATTTTGTCAGCAAGTTTTTTTTTTTTTTTTTTTTTTTTTTTAAACTTGGAAATGTGTTTTAACTTGAACAAATTTATATAAATATTTTTCTACAAATTTATATTAAAATTTTCTTTATATCAATAAATGGAGATAGAAGATTGTGTTGATAGTGGAATTGATAAATGTGCTGTTGGAGACTAATGCTTTGGTGTGTTATTGCTGGTGATATAAAGTGTTCCTCTTCGCTCTCTGAAAAAGTCCTCAGCCATTTCGACTAACAGTATTGGAAGCTGTAAGTGATGAGCTATTTTTTATGATAGTTTAAATTACTAAGGGCCGTATTCACCAAACTTCATTGATCGAGGATTAAACCATGGATCAGAAAATCCGAGAATCAAAGCTAACACTGGATTATATTCCTACAGTATTCACCATCAGCCGATTACGTGATCCATGGATTAACTGGAAGAGAAATAAAAGCTTCGTTTTGATTGGCCAAGAACGAAGATAGCCTTTATTCATCGTACGGCTTCAATTAACTAATCAATCGGATTAGAATATTAGAAAGGGTAGAAAGCAAATTGGCAACACTGATACACGCTTCGCTCTTGTTTACTTCGCTTTTGTTTACGCACGGATTAAGAATCAATTTTACTTTAGAGCATTTTTAAAAAGAATAATCACACAGACGATAACTGTTTACGCTACGATTTAAAATTTTGATTGTTATGGATAAGAGAATCTTAAAGCTATTAAAAATTTTTTCTGTCGAAGTTAATGCATTATTCTTTTCTGGGGCAGATGACAGCCTATTATCTAAAATTCGTATTAGAGATTCCACGGAATCTTTATTTAATCGATAGCGATATCGAAATGCCACATTATCCAAAGAATCCAAGTCATTTACTCTAATTTAATGCACCGTCCTTTTCCTTCTTTCAGATGCTTCCAATAGTTCTAAGCTTTCAATATCATCTAGTGAGAATAGATCGTCAACGTCAGCCATGTTTGTTATTTGTTTACGAAGCTGAGCTGCGGAAAGCGCATACGTTATGAAAAGATCCAAGAATTATCTCTGTTAATCCTCTGATATTCGAGGATCAAAAACGAAGTGTTAAAGTAGCCGGTGAACTGCGGATTTTCGTTGGAGAATACCGATTTTCCTATAATCGAGCGATTACCGTTGATCCGAGGTTTAATCCGAGTGTTAAGAAGTTGGTGAATATGGCCCTAAGTCCATTAGTGAGTTCTTTCATATCCCTACGCCCCTCTTTACTTTAAAGTTAAAATAAAGATAAGTGTCTCTTTAATCAGAGTCTCCTGATTGTATTCTATAAATTAGTTAAACACGATGAATCAAGTGGAAGTCGGAACGGAGACTTCACAACTTTATGAAACGGTTATCTTTTTCGATCAGTAAAGTGACGCATACGTTTTTCCTCATACTTCTACTGTATATTTTCACATTGCAAAATGTAAACTAAAAACTCATGCCATACATTTACATTTTCTATATATAGATAGATAATCAGAACGTATAGTAGAAATATAATATTATCAGCACATACAGTTGGAATTTAAAGATGATTTAATATATTTTTTTAAATGGAAACTTTATGCCTTTTTTCTTTTATTACTATTATTATTATTAGCGTGCATGCTTTAATGTATGCTTCGCTCAGTTATATGAAATCACAATTAACATTCATTGGACTTACAGTTCAATTCAAGTTTTAATTAATTGGGGTTTCTCAGAAAAAGGATTTCGTCTACATGTATCTGTTATGTTTAAGCTGCTTTGTTCGGACTGCAGACATTTTTCAGATAACTGCATGAAACGTTATAAGTCGGATAGTCGTGCTTCTGAAACATGTATAAAAAGTTTCTTTGTAACATAACTGTTTCACTGGAATGTAATTGTTACGTAATAAGTACAAAACTTTGAATAAACACCATCAAATGCAATAAACTCGCAAATTTAACACTTAAAACAATAAAAAGTGAATGAAAATAACACTCGCAAAATTACTTACTTGGTGTCAAAACACTAAAGAAGCAATAAAAATAATAAAGAAGCACCACAAAACTGGTGTTTTGAAGTAATAAGTACAAAACTTTGAATAAATACCCTCAAATGCAATAAACTCGCAAATTTAACAATTAAAACAATGAAAAGTGAATGGAAATAACACTCGCAAAATTACTTACTTGGTTTCAGAAGCCCAAAGAGGCAATAGAAATAATAAGGGAGAACCACAGAACTGGCGTTTTAAAGTAATAAGTACAAAACGTTGAATAAACACCATCAAATGCAGTAAACTTGCCAAAGTTTATTGCATTTGATGGTGTTTATTCAAAGTTTTGTACTTATTCCTTTAAAACGCCAGTTCTGTGGTGCTTCCTTATTATAAATGTTACGCGTCTGTTTTTCTTATTGCGATCGTGGGCGTTTGTATATTTTCGAAACTAATTTAAAAACGAATTGAAACAGTTTGAAAGGTTTCTGCAATAATAACAAGGGTTGTGTAGTCGTGCGTCTCAAACATTTAGAAAAGTTTCATTGGAACATAACTGTTACGTATCTGTTTTTCTTGTTACGATGGCGAGCATTTCTACGTTTTCAAAACTAATCTGAAAGCGAACTGAAACAGTTGGAAAGGTTTCTACAATGATAACAATGATTGTATATAGTCGTTCTTCTGAAACATTTAGAAAAGTTTCTTTTTTACAAAAATGTTTCATTTGAATATAACTGTTACATATCTGTTTTTCTTGTTCATTTTGTATTTTTACATTGTTCATTACATTTCTCTTTTATTTTTATGGCGATATACATAACACAGAAATGTCGTATTGGTACTGAAACGAATCCAAATGTATATTTATAGACTCTTTTTCTCCACATAACGCTATAATATGGTGCTGTTCACTGAAAAAAAAATTCTGCGACTGACACCTATAAACTAAGTATGGCTCTTGAGAAAACAGGTCCATGTTATCCTTATAAATTCTAGTTCTCTTTGCTATAGCCAGTTCTAAAAAAACCTATTAGAATTCTAGAGCGTTTTCTTATATTGTCGTAGTCAAGCTTATTTAAAAATCTCTGCGAATAGCTTCTAACTCAAGAGGCAAATTTTGCTAATTATAATTTTGGTTTATGACCCAATTCTAGGAAAAATGTGAGAATTTTTCACAGTACAAAGAATTCATAATATTCATAATGCTGTTTTCACATCTAGAAAAGTATAGAATAGAAAATCTCGATCAATTCGTCTATCTAGGTTATTTGTTTACATTATACGCATAAATTGGATACGCATAAATATATATTTCTAGTTTTGGGATTCAGAAAATGACGACTTATTTGTTCTAGATGACAGCGCATATTTGTTCTAGATGAAAGCATATTTTTTCTCTATGTTTTACTGCATCTTTTATCATTGGTTCTTACTTTTTTTTTTTTTTTTCTAAAGAAATTTGTCCGAGTGAACCAGTGACGTGTTCCATCTATTCTTCGAGATATGCCGAAATTTGTCTAATTTCTATCTTTGTGATTTTTTTTATCATAGGGATTCCTGTATAGCCAGGACATGCATATTTATCCAATATTTATAATTTGAAGGATGTGACAATTTCGCAAATTAGACGAATAAGTATCGTTAAGCTATGACTTCCGTTGAAAACTTTCTATACTGCATACAATTTTTAGAATATCGGAATGGTAGTGATATTGAGTTACATTTATAAACAACAATAAACGTTATTTATTATGAGTAAAAAATATATATATTAATTAATATTTTAGTTTACAATTACCTATTATTATTATTATTATTATTTTAAACACATATTACGTTTACATCGCTAACTTTTCTTTAGAAATCACAATTTTATAATCCGCTATGCATGTACGCATGCTTTTATTACATTTGTCCCATTACACTGAAAACTATAAAGATTATCTCATGTTATTTTATACCCACCCTGCGTATTATATTGTATATTTGATTATAATTGTATATCATAAGTTGTGTATTACTGAATTTTAAAATATTAATTGAGTTCTAGTATTCCAGCACTGTCCTATTTTAAAAATAGAGGTAGAGACAGAAATCTGCTTAATAATACATATTTAACTGTGCAGTTATTTGTGTTTTAAATATTTTTATGGTTTTCTTATATGAAATAATTTTATCTGTATTTATTTATTTATTTATTTTTTAATAAATATGCGTAAACTAGGATTAAAATTTTTCTAATTATTTTTTAATAGCATATACCTATAACAATACAGCTTAGAAAGGTTTTTTTTTATACTTAAAAATGTTATAATGTGACGAAAGGATTTAGTGTTTAAGTGTTTCTAATGATCAATACTGAGTGATCTACAAAACAGTATCGTTGACGTCTAGTTGTATTTGAAGAACGATTTTAGAACCGTGACTATGTCAACAAAAACATTTACGTTCTCCTCCCAATCATTTTCAAATATTTACAAACGCTTCTGCAGATATTTCATGACATGTTAGAGTTATGGAATCAACGATTTCTGGATGCTTCGAATTCCTTTTACGGTCGGGGGTGGCTCTCCGCGGGATGTTCGCGTGAAGATGATTTGCTCATTGTACATTTTGGCAGGTCACCTTTCAGTGGCGCGTCAACCCCTGTTTTCCCACGAAGAGATATTTTTCGTTTTTTATTCTTTCTGAGACACGATAATTTTTAAAATGACGAACACGTATTGAAACATGTTGGTCACCACTGTTTCCTTGTTGAGGGAACAGTTCACTTATTGCAGATAACATGTCTTATAAAAGACCCAAATTTGTCTAAATGTAAATAATAATATTATTTGAATAATTCAATACCTTTGTAACACTCAGCAAACAAAAGATAGATGAAAATACCAACATATAATTAAATTTTAAATGGGATTTATTTCGAATAAAATTATTGTCACGGTGATAATTTAATTTGAGTACCGATGATTAGTAAAAACAAGTTAAAATACTTACGTAGAAGATAAATGACACAAACATAACACATAAGCCTAACGATGAGATAATAGTTTGCAAAAATCATTAATGTTTTAGAAACAGTCAAAATTTTATAGAAAAGAGAAAAGGATAAAATTACCAAAATGATCCGACAAAAGGGAATAAAAAAAAAAAAAAAAAAAAAGAGAATTCATGAATTGAAAATTGGAATTTTAAATGCTAAAAAATAGAAATGTTCAGTCATCAGGAAACTTGCATTTCTATTAGCAGAGTGCAAGATTTCGGAAAACTGTATAGCTAATTCAAGCGAATATACAGCTCAAGACTCTATCGTGCAGCATAACAAAATAAATGAAGGAAATAGATTAAACAATATCAAAAACCAAAATCGATACAAGGAATAAGTATTTTTAAGAAATCCACATGTTAAACGATACATACGGAGATAGTAGAAATAAACAGGTTGCCAAACGAACATTAGTAAAAAGAAAAGATAAGTAAAGAAACGATTAATCGATTTAGGTGCAACTGAAATGCAATAATTGAATGCATTAAGTGATAGTTATTAATCTTTAAAAGCTAATAACTATATTAAAAGGTGATTTTTAAAAGGGTTATTTAATTTTAACGTTAATCATTTTTAAATTTCAGTTTATATTTAACTTCCAACGTAACGTGAGCAAGCGTCATCTTACGTGAAAAAAAGATATTTACAATTTTCTATAAAAGATAAGCTTCTTTATTTGTAATTTGTTATGAGTAGTTTGCTAGCAGATTCCAACAACATGCGCGGTATTGGAAGAATACTGTTAGATTTATAAAAGGTACCACTTGCAATAGTGATGGTCAAATCCACAATAGAATATAGAAAATTACGATGAAAGTATTTCTACAAATAATATATAAGAGATGTTATAAATAGAAATAATCAAGCTCTTATAAATTATTCAACATTCAACTGTAAACAGAAATCATACAAAGAAAAGGCACATTTTTCATTATAATTATTGCTCATCTGATAATTGAATGATTAGATTTTAGGACTTAATTGCCGGAGTCGGGTTTGAAGCCTAATTCAATCATGAGTGTTCGTAGTGGTTAAAAGTTCATTTTAAACCCTAAGTCCCAGTCTCAGGAGCCTTTATCTGCAATAAATAACCGTGGACGACATGGTAAAGCCAAAAACGTTATAATAAACATCAATGTCTTTTTTGGATTAAAATGAATTTGGTAGAACATATATGTTAAACCAACATGGGTTAATACTAAACGATCATTTCATTCGTGTGTATCGATTGCCAATTTTTAAAATTCAAATTCACTACGAAGAATCCGAAAATAATTTAAATTCCTTAGAGAAATTAAACAATTTTAATATTAAAAATAAGAGTCACACATTCATAAAATTTTATTCAATCAATCAGTTCTTTATAATTCATTAGATTTAAATTATTTAAATTAAAAACTATTACCGATGATCAGAAATGTTTTTGGCTCCCTGAAGTCAGTAATCCTCGGATGTCTAGCGCTTTTAAATTAAATTTATTTAATATTGTTAATTTTATATTATATGTTATAATATTAAATTCATAAATTAATATCAGTGATAATTTCAATTTTAATTTCATTAAATTAATACGACATGCAAAAATTAATTTAGTAGTCATATCGAACCTCTTAAAATTTATCCAAATGGTAGCAACGTATTAATTCATTTATCCAAATTATTTTTCAAATGACTGCTTTTGAGATGATTCAAATTCATTCACGTTTTGTATTGTTTTTCGTATAGGATGAAGAAAGGAATAGTTATAGGGTTCCATTAAGAATGCAATTTTTGAGCGTATAACATACTTATGATATACTTATGAAATTAAGTAATTTACATATTTTTGCAGTGTCGGCTCCTGTGATAATGTATGAAATATGATATTACTCAACAGATGAAAATCGTGTAGAGTTCACTGCTGCCAACTTACAAGATCAAAAATGGTGGGCATTTCAAACGTTGCTCTTATTATGGCACACCCTTTATATTGCTGAGCATATTTGAGTAGTAAATTACAATAATGTTGTGTGATTAAAGAATATATAAAAGTTTATTCCTCCTTTTTCTTAATGTTATTTGTAAAGTATTTCTGAATCAAGAACTTTAATGTGGCTTCCTTAGTACATGATACATATCACAAAATGGGATTAAAAACTTATTGTTATCGTAACCTTGTCACTGAACGTTATACGCAATATTATGTTCTCTCAATAACAGTGACAGCGAAGTAAGAATTTTATACATTACTTATTTCTTAGAAAAATTTGCTCTTATATAAGTATATAATATGCATTATTTATTTGCCTTTTTAATTATTAAAATCGCTTATTACATTGACCCCAGGCAGATGATAATGACATTCAGAAATTGAAAGGCGGCATCAAGTTTTTGAGACGGCTGATTTAGAACATTTGATACTAAGAAATGACAGGGGATTCATTAAAGATTATTATCGTGAAAAACAACAAAAACTATAGATCTGTATCTATATCAGTTTCAATACATATCTCTTCCCTATTTCGGTTTTCACCCTTTGACACTTAGAGACGCAACACAACCGAAAGACAAGTACCGAAATGTCGAAGCGTTTGACCCGATTCATCTCTCATAGCTCGCAGCCTGATAGTTTTCTTTTTCAGAACTTCTCACCGAAAACGAAGCACCACCGAGGAAATAAAAAATAAATATATATATGTCTGGGGGGAAAAAAAGTAAGAGGAAAAATCAAGAGAATCGACGAAAAGTTTCAAGGTGGCAACTAATCTTTTCCCAGCTTCCTTATGTTGTAAAGAAGATTCATGAATACTATTTTATCCCATTATTTTCTGACATCGCTTATTATTCAGACCTTTAAGTAGTAGGAAACATATTTTTCAAACAAACCTTTTTTTTAAAGTATTATTCATTTGGAAGATGATCGTTGAAAATAGATGTTTTTTTTTTTTTTTTTTTTTTTTTTTTTTTTTTTTTGTTTATTTAAGTGTTGTTATTTCATATTGTTAATTTGTTTCAATTAATTAAGAATTAAAGCAATGGTTTTTAATTTAGGGGAGAGGTAAAATATAATTTATATTTTTCTAAAAATGCTTTTTAAATTTTAAGAAGTTTTCTAAACATTTTGATAAAAAAAAAAACTACACTATCGTCCCCATGTTATTGTACACAGATATTTGATGCCCCCCCTTCCCCCCCCCCAAAAAAATGAATTTGAAACGGTATCTGGAGTTTTTCATTCACCTTTAGTAAACAAATTATTCATACATTTCATTTGCTAAAATATTCGTGTGTATTCCCGTGTGTATTCACTCGGAGAAAGACAGCCATAGTTTGGTAAAATCGCCGTCTTTTCCCAAGTTAAAAGGAATCACTTTTTCCTCCCCAATGATCAATCTATATATTATTATATTACTATATCTATGACATTAACATTTTTATTATTTCTTTTAAATATTTTTCCCTACTGAATGCAGACGATTATGTCAAAAGAAAGTCGATTTTTTTTTTTTTCATAGACAATATCTCAGAAAATGCTCTTTTTTTTTAATGGAAAAAAAAAAAAAAAAAAAAAACGATAATTTTCTTTGAAATTATCACAAATATCGGTTTCTAACATTCGTTTTAAAGATATTGACGAGGTCTTTGAAAAATACCCATGATGAAAATTTATATACCCCAACGGAAAGGGAACTCCTACATAAATAGACATTTTATCCTGGTTAAACTATTACTGTAATATATATATATATATATATATATATTTATTTTAACAATGATTGGTTCCTCTTTGTGCACATTTATACAAAATAGTGTCCAATACTGTCATAATAAAAATTATAATAAACTGGGACGTAAGCGCCGTACGTGCCAAAACTAGATAGGCACCAACTTTTCTCAAAGTGCAACTTCCTATAACATTTATGAAACTGTGCAAAATGTCTTGAGCTAGATCAGACAATTTTGTCACAAATAGACAGACATTTTCAAAAATTAGAAAATCATGTTCAAAAGATCCCAAATCGAGTAAATCGATCAAGAATCCGAATTCGAAATTTTTTATTAATCCAGTTAATAAAAAATTAGTACAAATGTTCTGCAATAAGCTTTGTTATAATAATAATAATAATAATAATAATAATATATAATGTTGAGAATTATAAATCTTTATAAATTAAGTATACAAGAGATACAATATTAATGCTAATTACATTCAAAAAATAATTTTAAAATAGTAAGTGAGGATGTATATATATATATATATATATATATGCAAATGTTGTGTGTTTGCGTTATAATATTTTTGTAATAATATTTCTTTCGGTTTATTATTATTCGCACTATTACTTAAGAGATTACAGTGTATGAACATTTTTCTAAAAAAATTTCCTATCAATATATTCATAATAAGAAACTATGCACATATTATCTATCTTTGTGTCTAATCAAATGTGTTTTGATATACTATTTGCGTAAATTTCAATAAGCTTTATAAAAACATATGTTAAAAAAATTACCAAAAAAGAGTAACCTTTTATTATATATATATATATATAAATATATATATATATAATAAAAGGTTAATATAATAAGGTTTATATATATATAATAAAAGATATATATATATATATATATATATATATATATAAATGATAGATATCTTAATAAACTTTAACCTTAATATTTTAGCATTTAATAGATACATGTTAATAACCAACACAACAAAAATAAAACTGATAATAACACATTGCTAAAACTATCACAAAATGGTTGCGATACATCTTAAGATCCAATAAGAGACAAACAAAAATTTAAATTACTTACGCCCACTTGAACAAAAAAAAAAAAAAAAAGACCATTAAACATAAAGGCGGAGAAAGTAATTAAAGGACTTCAGAATAATAATTGGAATAAAAAAGGGATTAATAATTGGAATAAAAAATGCTTAAAAGTAGAAGCATTAACTCATAAGGGGGCAAGTGCTTCATAAAGCTGTCAAAGCTGTAACGATTTCGTAAAACAATATGTATATTACTTTCTTTTACACATGTATGGTAGAGATATTACTATTTTTGAATCGAATTTTTGGAACTTAATTTTTGACCTATTTACATGATTTGAGGATCCAGAGTTTTAGAAGATGGTCTGCGAGTCTATGTTTTAGCATTACTTGAAAACAATCATTATTAGAAATTCAAACTCTCTTTTCGAAATGTGTAACATATGGGGACGTTACTTGCAACTTTTTTAGTGAAATCGAACCTCTAGTTCATATACAGAGAAATTTTATATGTTTCAAATATTTTATGTCTATGGGCGAAATTTTTTGTTCGTACAATTTCACATCGTCTAAATATAAAAATTAAAAAGAAAAAAACATATATTTCTTATAAAATATAAAAATAAACATGTTTTTCTCATAACCACAAAATATGTTTTATATAGAATATAGTATGGAATGCGTTGATTATTCGTTTATGGTTTTACAGAAAAGAAATCGGATTTATTACGGGTTATATATGTAAGTCCCTTGAAGTACGTTTCATGTGCTACCACGTGTTTCTTTTACTGTGCTGAATACTGTGTGGCGCGTATACAGTTTACAGATAATATACAGGTCTATCCAATATTAACCCATATTTCACCATCGTCCTAAAAATAGGACACCATGCATAAGTGGCATTTATATAAATTCTTTTTAATATTTTAATTCAAATTAAAGGCGGTATATTATTTAAAAGTCCAATAAATACATATGTATCTTTATCGTTAGTTTAAATTAACGTTTAATATATATATATATATATATAAATTTTTAAAATGGCGTTTTTTTGAAGATTTATTCATTACATTTTTAACACATTATTACTTAAAAAGGTTTTACGTTCAAGAATAACGGACATATAAATTTATTGAGGTAATACTCTACACTTTTGTACTGGTAAAACAATTATATAAAAAAAGTATATCTAGATGGTCTGTTTATATTTCCGACTGTCCTAAACCATTGTCCTATTTTTAAGACAGCCTGTACCGATTAAGCTAATGAAAGGTTAGTAAGTTTTTTGATTTTGTGTGTATACATAGGCTTAAAAAAACATATATTTAAGATTTTATAAAGAAAAAAAAATATTTTTTTAATGCTTGGTACGATATGGGTTTTAAGCAAATGTATATATTTCTTTTGGATATAATTGATGAAACTAGTTTAGCAAATTAGTATTCGTCCAAAGAAATTGTTTATGAATGTAAATTACTTGTACTTACTCATATTTATGGAATCAGTTGAATGTATTACCAATGTTATTATTATTATTATTATTATTATTATTATTATTATTATTTTTTTTTTTGTTTAATTCTATAATTATAAATGTATTTTTTTCAGCAACGCAGTTTCCGAAAATAACACCAAATTGTCACTGAAGAGTTACAAAGATGTTTTTAGTGGTATGGTAATGGTGATTTGCAGAACGACCCCAATCATTTGTCTACATGGAGGACCTAATCCTGAGCAAAATGTTCTCCATAGGCGTCTTTTTATGGTGGTCCGAGCCTGTAATCATGAGAATTTTGCATAAAGCCATGAAAACTCCGAGTTTAAGCCGAGAAATGAAACCTAGGTTTCAACCTGGCACTTCCCGCTATCAGCTTCGAGAACATAACCCAGAGACAACTGGTGGTGGTGGGGCAATACTTTAAATGATTTGCTCCTTATAATTAACTTTAAAATAATTGTTATTTACCAAATATCTAGTACTATTTTGAAATAACTATTTTATTCAAATTTAATTATATAATAAATATATGAATAATGAAATATTTATACTAAATTATATAGTTAATATTAATTCTACATAATAATTAATGTGCAAGAAGTATGATTTTATACTATGAAACTTAAATATAAACATGAAAAAAAAAATTCTTTTTACTATTTAATGCAATGACAAGTAATATTGTTGATAGTATAATAAAATAGTAGGGTAATATAATGTAACATAATCATTTAGATATTTTGAAAGTAAATAGTATGTTACATTTCACTAATTTAATAAACAAGTAAGTAAATCATTTAGGTACTTACCTGTGCTAATGGCGACTACGTTTTTCATGATTGCAACAAAGGAGGAGTAAGTAGAAAACATCTTAATTTATTATAGTAGTTATAACACAGTTTTTTTTTTTTTCTTTTTCAAAGTAATGCAGTTTAAAGTTTAAAACGTTAAATTGTCAATATATGTTTTAATATACCCTTTGGTATCTTTTTCGAAACTGATTTGATTATGGACACAAACGATCGACTTTTTTTGTTTTTCATGGAGCTGAAATGAAAAACGAAATGTACAAAAAGTAGAGATGTGAGTGGGAAAAAAACCCGGGTTTAAACCAGGAAAAAAACCCGATTTTTTGAGAAGGGAATTTTGAAAGTTTCCAAAACAAGGGAATTTTGAAAGTTTTCAAAAGTTACAAATTTAGCTTTTTTTTTTTTTTTTTTTTTTTCTGAGATTAGATATGCTCTAAGGCATTTCAAAATGTTATCTCACATTTAGATGTTTTTTTATGATCTTTCAATTTTTAAATAGTGCTTTTAACGTCTATAAATTTAAAAAGTGCAAGTTTCAAATTTCATTAATTAACAGACTTATTTTCTGTTATTGCAGTATATTTATATCTTAGTTCTGACTGTGTACTTAGTGAGTTCAATATAACACTTTTTTTTTTTTTTTTTATCGCAATCGGAGTTTATTATGTTTTAGTTGTATATCTTTAACATTTTATTTCAAAAATGAAACAAAAATGCTTCAAAATTTTCTGCATTTACTAAAACAATCAAGAATATTACAATGGAAAATATTATTTCAATTTAAATTTCAACAATATTAATATGCAAAAAATAAAGAAAGAATTAACAGCCAAATTATTAATTATTAGCTTTTGAATATTTTATGTTTTGATTTGATGTATTAAAATATTAGTGCTCTAATTCTTAATAACCGAAGAACTCATGTTCGATTTTGTTGCCCGTGCTCTTTAACTAATTATAACGAAATTTCATGAACTATTGTGAAATTTTGTTCGATGAATTATAATAAAATTTAATAATTTTAAAGTATTCTAACCATAATTTAATTTCATTGTATTATTTTTTATAATATATTTTATTATGGTATTCATTAAAAAAAAAGATTTTTTTTTTTTTTTTAAGTTATTTAAATAGGCAGACAAAACTTCATCATTTATTATTGTCAATAACGTAAATGTTTAATTTTTTACAATTTTTTGTAAAATAATCACATAATTTTTTATATCACTTTTATTTAAGCAAATAGAATAAAAATGATATTGAAACAAGTTGTTTGTACACTTAAAAGAAATGTGAAATTAAATCTAAACACTGAATATTAGTTTCTTCCCATCAAAGTTTCCAAAGTTCCCAAAATTCCCATGTTTATTCCCCTGAAGCAAAATTCCCGGGTTTTTTACAGCTCTAACAAAAAGTTTAAGGTTTGTGTTGATAATTAAATCAGCCTTGAAAAAGATACGGAGGGATTTTTAAAGATAGGTTAACATTTTAAATTTTTAATTGCACTTTTTAACAAAATAAAATACGTGTGTTCTTATGTTGAGTTCTTTAATTATAGTTAAATAGATGTTATAATTATTTGAACTTATTATTTAAACTATAATAATTTAAATTATTAATAATTTAAGTTTATTTAAATAATTTGTTATTGTAATTTATTATATATATATATATATATATATATATATTTTTTTTTTTTTCTAGGACGCTTATCCCTCACTTGACGTTGTCAGAATAAACAGGGTCGCAGTTAAAACAAGAAAGCAATACCAAAAGTTTAATGCATAGGATTTTTTTTTTTTAATCATTAAGTTAATGAAATTAAATTATTAGTGCTACTATAGCAACGCAATCGGCAATGACGATGGTCTGGTTCCACCCTCAGCTTTAATCCAGGGACATGCCACCGTAACTTTGATCCTCCACGTAGAGGATGCAAGTGCTTATGAAATCTTTGAAACACATAGACAATATATTTTTATATATATTATTTTGTTCAACACAATACAATTTTCTTTTTCAGTTGCCAGATGCCGGGTTCGATTCCAGATTCAAGCGTGAATGTTCGTAGTGGTTGGTAATCTACTTTAAGACGTAATAGTTCCTGGTCTATTGAGCTTCAGTGTGTAAAAAATAACCGTAGAGTAACATCCCAAATCTGATCCACAATGCAATTAATTTAAATTGTGTTTAACTTTTGATAGGGTTTACAGTAACCTCTTTGTTTATAAGTATTTTAACTATTTTAAGATAATGCAGTTTAAAATGATCAGTTATTTGATAGATAAACTACAATCTATATAATATTTCTCTAACGTGGACCAGTTAAAATTATATTTTGTAGAAACGATACGATAGGGACAATAAAATACGCAAGGATTAAAAAAATAAAACGCAATATTTAAGAACCCGGACTCAGTTCAGTGATCTAATTAACAAAAAAAAAAAAAAAAAAAAAAAAAAAGGCAACATTTGTCTGATGAGATAATTTTATAGAAAAATTTATTTTGAAAATTTGCATCTTTACAACCTTTGCAAGCGTCGTTTTAAACCTAAAAATACTTTAAAGATATAAACAAAATATGAACTTTTGTGCCATAAATTGACTAAAAAACGCAATAATAAGAAGTATGATGTTTTTTTTTTTAACAAAAAATTATGCCATAATGAATAAATTAAAAATTAAACTAAAAGACATCGCCAACATTGCAGCAAAAATTTAAAAGTCGTCATAGGGGTCTTATACTAAAGCTGTACTGCCTGGGGAAGTATAAAACTGTATCGTCAAACACTAACTTCATTAATTTTTTTTTTGAATGACTTTAGGTTAACTATCATTAACATTTCACCCCCCCCCCTCCGAAAAGAAAAAAAAAATAATATGGCTTGTGATGAGTTAAAATTTATATTCCGTGGTGAAATTGGTATAAGAGTTATAAAATTCAAATTTTAAAGATAAAAAAAAAAAAAAAAAAAAGAAAAGAAAAGAAAAGAAACTGCGAAAATTTTGCAAGGGTTTTCTAGTAGTTATATCTTTATAATAATTTTTACTATAATGGAACAACGATCCGTCTTACTTATGTCCACGTTGAAAGAATTCTATGATATTTTATTAGTAAGTGCTTTTGAATGAATAATGTTTCCAGCATACTTAAAACTTCGTTTCATATTTTCAATATACTCTGTATATGTTACAGATAAGTAAATATGTAGCTGTAATAATTACCTGTGAATTTTTAAAAGACTTTATATAATATTCAATTAAAACTTAAAAGAAAAAAAAAAGGGGGGGGGAAGGAAAATTACACAGAGTTTCATAAAATATCACTGTTTGAAAAATTCCTTGTTAATTTCCCTTTGGTAAAAAAAAAATATTATTTCAATAATTACATGTTAGGAATCTGATTAGGAAACCGAACAATCTCTAAGAGCAAATGCCAGGTTGCCACCAGTTGCCTATTGCGCAACTCGTATGCTTCATGAAACCCACTCATCTTCAACCTCAACTGATTAAAAAAAAAGTAAGTGTTGGACTTCAGTATTCTCCACCTGTAATGTTTTTTGGTGCAGTTTTTACACCTTCCCTGTCTGAGTATTTACCCTTTGACACGCATAAAACTAGAAGACAATCTCTGGGATGTCCAAGCGATTGACTTGCTTCATTCGTCATTCCATGCTGTTTGACAACTCTTCTCCCAATACATCACACGTCAGATCGAAAATGGAAGAAGTATGTAATGAATGAGAAAAAGAATATACGCATTGGAGATAGATCAACATCTGAGTTAGTCACTCTTACACTTTTTTTTCTTTTGAGTCCGAAACAAATTTTTTAAGAGCTGATTTGAAATGAAAACATGCTACTTGAGTCAGAGTCACGAAGTAATTTTCGTCAATCCATGCATAAAAGCTACAGATATGTTTATCCACATTCCAATGTAACTGAATATATAAATATATATATATTATTTTCTTACTTTCTTTTATTCATATGTGGTAAATAAAGTATTGTTTTTAATATCATAAAGTGTTGGTTCAAATTTATTTTCGAAAATGAGTTTTTGCTACATTTATACGTTTGAGGTTCCCTGAACACGAAAATAAGGTTTTAGCTGTTGGCTTGTGTGCCTGTGTGTATGTGCGAGTCTCTCAGCCTGTTATCCATACAAACCAAATATAAGGTAAATATGCCAGTGTTCGCTATCCCTAAAGTTTGAACCAGTGTTCGCCACCCTTACAACAGACATGCTAAAATAAGCATTTAATAACATCTATAAATTTCAATCTGCCCCCGCTATATTCCATAGAACAGGAGAACTAGTTCAAGCAGATTCAAATTCATAGATGTTAATTAACGGTTATTTTAACATGTCTTTTGTGAGGGTGGCAAACACTAGTGTCTTTATCTTATATATTAAAAGGAAGTCCAAATTCCGTATAATAAATCTATATCACATGCACCTATTACTTGAAACGTTTTATTGATATTGAACAAATAGTTCGTGTATAAAGACATACAAAAGAATTCAAATACATTACGTCTAATGCCAAAGTTTCTCACTCTCTCTCTTTTTTTTTTTTCTTTTTTAACTGTACTTAACAAAATGAGATTAACGTATTTTATTTTATTTTTTTAATGCCCAAAAATACGTTTCGCATGGAATATAGTAAGAAATATATCCAGCCTTCGTTCACAGGACTACATAAAAGGTTTCAGATGCGTTAAGGGTAATTGGAAATTGCTCAAAGAGCATTTTAAGTGTTATGTGTTTCTTTTTCTTTTCTTTTTTTTTTTAACCGTTCTTAATTTAAGCATAATAGGTGGTTCTTGTACAATTTAGTTACTCAATAATACAATACAAGGCTACCCAAAATTAAATAAATCTTTTCTATTGGATGTACCTATAAAAGTGTATTATTTACATAAACCATGGTAGAAAAATATTGTTTTGTAGACCAATTTTCGAAGATGAATTTTTGCTATCGTTACGCGTTTTGAGGTTTTTACATTTAAATATCTCTTATAAAATGTCTGTCATTGAATGATTTCTATGAAATACATATATGCAAATTTATGGCAATGAATGTGTGGATTGGATGCATGTTGCTAGGTCGTTACATATTCGAAAAAAATTAGATAAATATAATATTTTATTAGAATGTAACATATTGTGATTATCAGTTATTTAAAACCTTATTTAGGTTCATGAATCAATAAAGTAGTATTTATGATAATCAATATATTAAATTCTGTTGTTATTATTGACTTAGAATTAATTATATCTGTACATATACAACCACAAAATTTCAAATCTAGAATTCTTCTGAAAAACCTTTTTTATCATCGTGTAAGTAGATTATATAGAGATTACATAATTAAATGGCAATAAATTATTTGTGTATGAATATTTTAGAAATACGATTTTTGTGTATAAAGATATTATATCATGAATATTTTTTTAAAATCATATTATTAATAAATATCATATTATTAATACTATGGTCGTCTCCAAATTTAGAACACCAGTTTCTGTAAATGTGAAAATGTTTCTCGCGTATATTTGTGTAATCACTTAACCTATAAGTATAATTATAAAAAAAACTATTTCTAGTTGAAATTATTAACTTTTAACCAGTAAAATTTTAAATTTAAGCAATAAATGAAAATAGGGGAGAGTGGGGCACCTTGGGATATAGCCCACGTTGGGACACCTTAAAATTCAGCTCCAATTTTGTAAATAAGAATTAGTTTTCTTAGGACATCATAGTGGGCAGCGTATTCTACTCGATAAATTCAATTTTCTTTGTTTAAAAAGATTCAAAGTTGCATTAATGGGTAATTTCATAAACAAATTTCTTGTGCAAGAAATGAAATAATTTAAATCTGGGCATGTGGGAATTAAAATATGGACTTTCATAATAATTTTAATATTAAAAAATGCATTGTACTGCTAAGCCGAACTTTTTTAAATTATAATAATGATCCAAGTGGGGAAGGTTGAGACACTCTCTCAACCTACTCCACCACTATGAAATGTAAAGAAAGCAATATTTGTATGTATTATATAAATTTGTCGAGATTTTAAATGTGCTAAAATTTGGAAAATGGTTATTATTAGTAAAAAAAAAAAAAAATTTTTTTCTTTAGAAATTAAACGAGATCAATTTTGGAATGTAAAATGCAATATTTGTGAATGTAATATTCTAGTATACTGTACATTGTCATTTTTTTAGCTCTAAGTCTATAAATAAAGATTTATTAATCAATTTTGCTTAGTACTTTTTATGCATTGACGTTTTATTGCCAATGTCCCAAGCTTCCCCACCCAGCGGGGCATGTTGGGACATTTTAAGGATTTTTAAAAAAATTTACTGAAATTAAATTTGATGGAATACTGCATTGGAATAAAATGTAACTTAAACAGGAAGGCTCAAACTTCATGTCAAACTAAGTTTGGAGAAAACTGAATAAAAAATAATTTTTCTAAAAATCGTTATCTAAAAAGTGTCCTAAGGTGACGACCCACCTTCCCCTACTGGTAGTTTATCGCTGGTTCTTGGAAAATTGAATATTTTTAAAATAAGACATAATAAATGTATTGCAAATAAGTATTTGATGTTGTAATAAAATTGTTTCAGATTATTGAAGAATTTTTTGTCAAAGGCTTTTTAATTAGTTATTTCATTTTATAATTCGAATACCATCATGATGTTACCAAATTATTGCTAATGAGTAACTTCGCTGGAATAAAAGCCAGATGTGACAGTTTTAATTAAAGTTTCTCGTCTACCTGAGTCTCAATTGATAATTAATTAATTATTTGTTTGATAACTGGCTCCAGTCTAGAGGGGGAAAATTAATAATGTAAGTTTCGCAACCAGTTATCATAGCATGCTTATTCGGTTTCCCTTTTTTACTTATTTCCACGAATTCTCTTAATTTTTCTATTCACCCAACTAATATACTTTCATTTCTTTTGCTTTTATCGCTAATAGATTATTGAATGTGACAGTTTTATAGCATCCCGAGGCTAAGCTATAAGAGGCTGTTTTTCCCAGACCAGTGCACACCTATTGCATCTTTAATATAAAACAAATGCAATCACGCTATGCATGAAAAATTGATTATTAAATGTCACGTTATTCAACGAATACTGTCGGCAGAAAGACAGATTCCCATCTGATATTGCTATAAATCGCAACTAAATGTGAAATTATCTCTTTCTAATTTGGGCGGTGGAACGCTTACATGATCGCCAGTTGGGACTCTGTTCTGTTTTTATATCATTTTACCAAGCCTAATGACTTCATCACGAGCTCGATTGTTAGTCAGAACAAAATGCTGTTAAACAAAGCTTTGTCACGACTTATGAGCTTTATAGTATATTTCCTATCCCCCTTACAACCACCCTAGCAGCGTCTGTAGTCGTTTCGAATAGTGTGGTAAGTTGGGAATTATTACTGCACATATTAAAAGTGGTTTTGGCAGGTCATCGCACGGCTTCTACAAAGATGAAAGCGTACCACCCTGAGAGATATCTATTTAACATCTGGGTAAATAATATTTACATGAAAAAGGGGCATTGAGAACATTAAGTCTTATACGCGCATTCAGAATTTGTTGTTTTCTGTTCCACCAGAAAACACCTGTTGAATACAAACTGGATCGTTACGTTAAAATATTCTTCACTCTCTTACATTATAAAACAGCCGTCATTTTGTGTGTGTAGCTTGAATATTTTCATATTTTTAGAAAGTTGTATAGTAGGAAATTCAGGTTAAGAGAGTCGTTCCACAGTTTTATATGTATAAAAGCCATTTTACGATTGTATAAGTGTATGTATGTAAGACATTTTCTTTCAAACTGCTGCACGATTTAAACCAAATTTGACAAACTTGTTATTTATAACTTGCTCTAAAATACTAAGTCCCTAATATCCATATCTCGCGTACTACGGAAAAGGGGCTGTCGCTGTGAAAAAAAAAAAAAAAATCATGCTCTTTGCAAAATTCTCTTCCAAGTTCTGTTGTTAAACTATATTAATACAAATTATGATACACGAGCTACTTATAAAATGAACATATTTCTAAAAAAATCATTTTTTTTTCTTTTTAAATTAATATTTAATTTTTATAAGCTTGGCCTGAAGAGTAAAAATTTTAAAGACAATTTGGCAATCCTCCGGGAAATAACAATATAACAGCAAAATAATATTAAAATAACTTTTTCTAGTCCAGTAACAAATAATATAATCAATCAGTTTAAGGGGCATATAAATTGTAAACGTGACCAGAATTAAACACTTTTATCGGCCCCTGTAGTTCTCTAATTCCTTTACAAATGACTGTTTTTATTTTGTTTATTGCTTTTTAATTTAGACAGAACGAAAGAGTACAACAATTTGAGTAACACTGCCTTTAGAAACTGTCCAAAATTATATTTACTGTGATAAACTGTAGTCAAAGTTAGTTGAAATTCTCTGTCTATAATTAAACTTCCGTTATAAACATAGTCTTACATCTAAAACAGGAGAGCAGATTGCCCCCTAAATTCGGCCCAATGAGAAATATGGAATATACACTAGAAATATAGACCATACTCAAGGATTTGAAACTAAAAGAAAAAAAAAGTTTTAAAAATGTTTACTATTTTGTGCATTGCATAGAATATAGCAAAATTAACAAAATAAATGATCCACACAGATATTAAACTGATCCATAACTGTTAAAACGTTTTATGCATTCAAGATGCTATTTCCTTTGTTAAATTTATTGCTTTTCCATATAAAGCGGGGCCGCGGTAGACCAGTCGGCAGAGCGCCGGCCTCATAATTGGAAGATTGCGGGTTTGGTACTCGAGGCGGCCAAAGACTATCGTGTACACTAATGGTGGCTAGTGCACGTAAAATCTGTCGTGGCCGCAATGTCCTCCATGTTCCCATCAAAAATTATACCTCTGGGGGTTACCGAAGTGGGAGAGGAGGAGGATCAAAATTGCGATGGCATGTCTCCGGACCACCTCTAGGGGCGAGTCCCAGACCGTCGCCAATTGCCCATTTGCGCAGCACTAGTGCGACGTAAAACCCAACCAACCAAAAATCTATATAAAGCGCCCTCTTATGGATAATTCTGAACTAAAAAGAAATCATTTTATATGCATCTTAGATATAGTATACATACCAAATTTAGTAGCAAGCAGCCTGCTCACCTACTTTTGTTGCAGCATGCTGTTTATAGGGAAAATTTAGTTTAAATTTTTATGTATATTTTCTTTTTTTCCCCTTTTTGAATAAAAATATTGAAGTTAAAACTATTATTGTGTATCTTATTATTATACAGTCCTGAAAAATCGTACTTTTCATTTTTTTTTTTTTTTTTTTTTTTTCACTACGTTGGGTGTTTTTAATGTGTTTTGATGCGCTGTATTCAGAAATGATTTTCTTTTTTTCATATCACGTAAGGAATTTTTACGAAGTAAGAATGAAAATCGGAATAATTCACCTACAGACTATAGCAAATTCGAACCAATTTATGTATAAAATACATTAAAATCGGCTATTATTTACACATTATCTTTTAAATGTGTTTCTTTACATCGAGCACTGTATCTTGTGCACGGCTTAAAGACCTTGCTGGAGGAGGGGGAAATTCTCTATGCAGCATCCCACAATAACCTGCTAACATCCCTAACAGCACAGTTATCCGTAGTACATCCTGAGGATGTCCCTTAGACGTATTTTCATCCATAGGATATCCTGAGGATGTCCCTTATACGTATTTTCACCCATAGGATATCCTAAAGATGTCTTGTGGGTGAGATGTGCTGTTAAGCTTCCTGACAACTTCTTTACATTTCTTTGGTATCTTGATGAAATAGCTCTCCTTGTACTTCACACACATCACCCAGATTTTTTGGAAAATAACTTAGATGAGAGTTGTAAAAGTCATTAGGCTTATACAATCCCCTTTTTTTGTCAAAACTGTACGTGATGGAATTTTTTGAATAGATTTTCCTGAATCAGCATCAAGAAAATAGCATATAGACATACAGAAATATATATAGAAAAATAGCATATAGAAAAAAAAAATCATCGTCGACCTTTGTTATTATTAACATATTTTAGATAATGAAACATCGTTAAAAGAACAACTTTCAAATCAATCAATCTTCTACATTAGAAACTGTTTTTGTAACACAAATATCTGGTATGGCATGATTTTCCCGTTCCTTTATCATCTTCCATCATTTCTTGTAGTCTTGCGTGATGTTAGCGAGTTATCATTTATCAATTACAGTCCTACAGAATCTAAAAGAACAAAGGCTTTTCTTGCAACATAGATGTGGTTGTAGTTATACAGTCCATTTTGAAAATATAATGTATGCTTTGTATTAATCGCTTAAAAAATGTAAAATAATTTTCATTTGTGCAATAAATTTGAAAAAGTAACCAACAATAAAACATCATTTTTGTGACAAATTGAAATATAAATATTAATTAACTAAATAATATGCGCATGGCGGGACTTTTGCGCATCTTAAACTTTTGCAGACGAGTGTATGCAAATAGCAGACAAAACAAAACAACAGCCCCGTCTCCAGTGGTTTCAGTAAACTAAAACATTGCATTATTTAAAAAAAAAAAAAAAAAAAAAAAATGTGTATTCTATTTTAACTCGTTAAGTAAGGGGTTGGGTTGTGGGGATTAAGGTCGACTAATGCGCTAGGATCCTCGGCCTGAGGGGTGTTGCTCCCCGTGAGGGGTCTTTCTAAGGGGTCGTAGCCCGTATTTACGCAGGTTTCGGAAAAAACCACGGAAAACTCCGAACGGTTAGGCACACGAGCGCGACCTGGGATTGGACCTGCCAGCTCACGTCTACTAGCTTTGAGCGCAGAACCGCTCGGGCACATTTACCGCATCGATTGTTGTGAATAATATTTAAGTGATTTTAAGACAAATACTTATAAATATTTTTTACATAGAGGTACGATTTAGAAGAACGGAAAATAGCTAGGCTTTGCGTTCAACATAGGAAAATCTGTCGATCGCAAAGAGCTAAGTCACTTTTTAAAAATTAAAACGACCTCACCTCTTTCAATTTATTTTAAATATATTTATATTCATTTTTTATTAATGCTATATTATTATTTTTAATTCAAATAACACTTGAAAGCTTACAATTTTTTTATAGCACAGTTTTGTTCTTAATTATTGTGATTTTTGTCTTTCAAAATATGCATAAGTTTTATCTATATATATCCTTTGGCTGCCATCGAATGAGCATGCGACGCTGCAGTGCATCTTAACTGCGCAATTCGCAGAATATTAAAAATGAGAAATTTTGATTCCAGGTCATAAATTCTTCGAGAAATTTATTCTGTGTACTCAGAAAAACAGTTACTAAGCCTCGTATGCAGGTGCACAAACAACATGCGCAGATGTCAGCATTTGAGTGTGGTGTGTAGTTGGACTCAAAGAAGCCGGTTGGCCTAATGCGAATTTTTTGACAGTTGGATAAGATCGGTACCACTATTAGATGATATTGACAGGAATGGGTGAACCATGGCCGAACACAGCGTCAGGGAGGAAGTGGTCGGCCTAAAGCGAGGACAGAATGTGAGACTAGTCAATCGCAAAGCAGTACTCAAAGCTCCAGTTCTTGATTATCGTCGATCCTACGTGCAACTGGTACTTCAGTGACTTCAAAGACCTTAAATAGGCGGCTCAGGGAAATGGGGTTGAGCTCAGTTTCCGGATCTCTCTTCCACTGAGGACGTTTGGAGCATCATAAAAGGCTTCTACAACCAGATCGGGATGTCGCCAATCTAACACACCAATTGGACAGAATTTGGCACGATACTTCACAGAAGCACATCTGCAACTCTATCAATTAATACCAAGCCGAATAATTGTGTGCATAAGGGCCAGAAGTGGACCAACGCGTTATTGACTTGTTTACTTTGTGAGACCCTTTCTCTTGATTACATCATTAAAATTTTCTGAAACTGTAATCAATTGTTTTTCTCCACATGTACATCACATCTACCAAATTTTTTTCCCATTCGGATAACTCCTTCTTGGTGCGTCGCTTTTTTGTTACAGAGTATATATATTATTGCGCATTCGGGGTTCGTGAGTTTTCTCTCAATGAAAGAGGAAACTTGCAGAAGTTCAAAAGTTTACTTAAAGAAAATTCGAGAAGAATATAGGTCTATAAACCAAGTATCAACTTCAGTTTCGCCAGTAAATACAGCTTAAATAACAGCTGACAACTTGAAGTTCACAATATAACGGTATAATACCATTAACACACACAACAATGAGCTGCAAACAAGAGGATAGTCATAGGAGCACTTTATCGTAAGGCGGTTGGCGAGAAACTGACTGCTGTTATTTAAGCGTACAAAAAGAAAGTTATTTTAACTCTCTAGCTTACTATATATGTAATTGCGGACGCCAAAATAAACTTAAAGCATACAAAAGAAGTTATTTTAAACTCCTAAGCTTTCTAAAAAACTAAATAATAATTTCTAACAACAAAATCTACTTGCTGCTTTTATTCCATTGAAAAATTTTGAATACTGAGAAAAAGAAACTAGATGCACGCGCACGAGCATCATCTCAATAATCTTTTTTTTTTTTACAATAACAAAAATACATCACGTGAGTTAAAAATATAAAAATGAGAGAATAAAATAAAACATGGACAATATCTAACATCCTCCCACCTTTTGATTATATCTTATAATCAAAACTCTTCATTTTGATATCTCTAGAAGATTTCTTCTTCATAAAATCAGTCTGTCTGGCATTTTAATTAGTCTTCCAGATCTAGTCTTTCTAATTTCCCTGCAGGACTTATCCTCCAAAGGCTTTTTAATTTGTGCTTCCTTCACAGCTGGATTAGGAAACGTATTTTCAGCACCGTCACTAGATGATACTTCTAGAGGATAGATTCTTTGTATTGGTCGAAGTATCTCTGAATGAGATGTTTGTAACTTTACGAGTCGCACTTTTCCATCTTTGCCATGAATAAGCTCTATGATGCGTCCTAATGGCCAGTGCATCCTTTTTTTATTGTCCGCTCCCACCAATACAATGTCTCCTACAGAAACTGTCTGTTGGCTTCTTCTCACATTCGGTCGCTGAATAAGTAAACCCAAATACTCTGATCTAAATCGATTTCTTAAACTTTTCTGCAATGCTTGTCTGTATTTAAGCCTTCGTTTGAAAGAGTTTCCCTCGACTGCATCAATGTCTGGCACAATATATTCATGAATATCTTTCAAAAACATGGCAGGAGAAATTGGCTTAATAGATTCTTGCTCTGACATGTAAGTCAAAGGTCGAGAATTGATAATGCTTTCGCAATCAGCCAATACAGTAATCATTTCTTCATAAATCAAGCACGCTCGCCCAAGGACTCTTTTTAATAGATCTTTCATCAGTCTGATGAGCCTCTCCCACCATCCGCCCCACCACGCCGCAGTTGGCGGATTGAATTTCCATTCAATTGAATTGGTTGCTGCATCCTTTTGTATATGATTCCAGTTCAGTCGTTTCAAATAGTTGGCTGCACCAACAAAATTAGAGCCATTATCGCAATATATAATGGAACATCTTCCTCTACGAGATATAAATCTTCTTAAAGCCATCAAAAAAACCTCGGTAGATGCTGATGTAACAAGTTCAAAATGTACTGCCCGATAGATAGCACATGTGAACAAGATAACCCAACTCTTTTGATTGTCTTTCAGAAACAAAGGACCAGCCATATCAATACCAATGACCTGAAACACAGCTGCATCTTTCACTCGATTTTCTGGTAGAGAAATAGGCGAAGATTCCACGTTCTTAGAGTTGAATCTTTTACAAGTAGTACATTTAGATAAAACAGATGTCACAGTTCTTCTTCCATTCAAAATCCAATATTTTTCTCTAATCAAATTTAAAAGAATCTGAGGACCTGCGTGACAATTTTTCAGATGAAAATATGAAATTAGTCGTTTAACAACTTCATGATTAGATGGTAGAACGATAGGTGTGAGAAAATCCTTCTTGTCTTGTCTGTACAAAATTTTAGTTTTCACGCGTATTATATCTTCCTCATCTTTGAAAGTCTCAAGAGTTTTCAATTTCTCATAATCTTTAGAGGAAAAAGCTTCTTTCTGAATCATCCACGCTATTTTCATTTCTGCTTTGTGAAATTCCTGACTTGTCAATTCTCCTTTCACTTTATCCTTTGGATTACAAGTATTATGTTTAAAACGGAGAATCCATCCCATAAGGCGAACGATTTTCTCATAACATGAAAAATATTGATAGTACCAAGTATTCTGTGAATTTTCATCTACATTTATCAGTAATTTTGTTGATTTTAACTTTTCTCTTTCAACGTCTTCTTCATTTATATCCTGGCAGAGGAAATTCATATGTTTATTATACTCATATGGATTCTTAAGCCACGATGGACCCTCCCACCATTTGAGAGAGACAAGTTGTTTGGCTTTACAACCTCTAGAGGGTAGATCCGATGGGTTCATTTCACTGGGTATATATTTCCATAAAGAAGGATCAGTCAAACTCCTGATTTCTTGAACTCGGTTCCTGACGAAAACTGACCAGTTCTCTTCTCTGATTATCCATGCAAGAACTGTCGTGGAATCACTCCAAAAATATCTTTCCATATTTTCCCAACTGAATGCATCTGTTACCGATTTCGATAATCTAGCACCAATCAAAGCCGCTAAAAGCTCCATTCGAGGTATAGTTGGGCACTTTAAAGGACTGATGCGGGATTTGGCAGCCAGAAGGAATAATTTCACTTGATCAGCTTTTTCTATTCTCAAAAATACAACAGCAGCATAAGCCTGATTACTAGCATCACAAAATGTATGAAGAGTACATTTTTTTAAATTATCTGGAGTGACTTGAATGTATCGCGGAATCTCAATTTCTTCCAATATATTTAATTCACGAAACCATCCGATAAACTCGTTTTTTAGATCCCCGGTAATTTCTTCATCCCAGGTTAAACCAATTTTCCAGGTTTTCTGTAACATCATCTTGGGGCAAATCATGACTGGTGAAGTAAAACCAATTGGATCAAAAACTTTATGTGCCACTGATAGCATAGTACGTTTTGTTATTTTCTCCAGGTTTACATCTTTCGTCCAGGATACATTGACCTTTAAAATGTCCGAAAATCTGTTCCAGTGTAATCCAAGTACAACAGCTTCTTTATTGTGTTCCGAGTCCTTTCTCTCTTCTGTATGTTCCCATCCTCTTAGGTCGAATCCGCCTTTAGACATTAGGTTTTTAGAGCAAGTAATAAATCTCTTTAACTCTTCCTCTGTACGGACACTCGTAACAACATTGTCAACATAGAAGCTTCTCAACAATCTTTGCTTAAGTTCTGGGTCGTATTCTTCATCATTTTTAATATGGTATTCTATTACTGAAGCTAGCAAAAAAGGTGAACTCTTGACTCCAAAAACGACTCTAGCATGACGAAATATTCTCAGCTCACTTTGTTCTGGATTGCTCCACCAGAGGAAACGTAAAAAATCCCGATCTTCTTTCCGGATGCTTATTTGCAAAAACGCTTTTTTGATATCAGCTAAGACACCGAATTTATTTTCTCTAAATCGCAAAAGTATGTCAGGAATTAATTCAATGAGATTTGGACCGCAGTGTAGACATTGATTCAAAGATGGATGGTTTTGGATTCTTGCTGATGCGTCAAATACTGGACGAATTGGAGTAGTGCTATTCTCCTTTATAACTGGTCGATGAGGTAAGTAGTGTCCATAAATGGACCTTTCACATTCAGGGACCTCTTCAATAATTTTGTCGCCAAGCCATCCTAAAAGTACTTCCTCATATTTTTCATAAATATTACTCGCAAGTAGTTTTTGTGTGACATTGGTTAACCTTTTCTTGGCTAAACACAAATTATCAGGTAAAGGTGGTTTATCTTCAGCCCATGGTAAGGATATTTCATAACGACCGTCTTTATTCCGTGTTACTGTCTGTAGAAAGTGCTCTTTTACTTGACGATCTACTTCCATCTTACATAGCTTTTCGATTGGATCACTTATTCCAAGTAAATCTAATCTCCATAAGTCAGAAATTTCTGCTTCTTTTACAAACATGGAAGTAACTGATAGAGCTAAATTTTCTTTAGATGAACTTTCTTGAGGAACTTTTCCCATTAATGTCCAGCCAAAAAGTGTTTCCATTGCAACTAGCCCAGAAGACAACACTTCTCTTCGACCTGTCAATAGTTTACCGATTATATCGGCTCCAATCAGTACTTGAATAGACTCATCTGCATCGCCAACATCTGTCAAAACAATGCCTTTCTCGGCCAATTCTTTCAGCCAAGAACCTTTTCCCACAGGCTTAACATTTTCACATATAATATTTTGATCCAAAACTTCAAAATTGCATCTGAATTTCCCTGTCAAATCTCTTAATCTTATTTTATAAAAGCTATGTTCATATTCTTTGGTTGAGACTCCGCCAAAAAGTGAATGTACAACCTTTTCTTTTTTAATGGCTGCATATTTCATTTCTTCTGCTAATTTCTTCAAAATATACGATCTTTGTGAACCAGTATCTAAAATTAGACGAATATCCTTTTCTTTATTATCAGAGACGACTTTTGCTTTGAGAGTTTGAAGAAATACCCTTGGATTTTTATTGAAATTTGCCATATTTACTTCACTTTCATTTGACTTTTCTTTCTCTTCTCGTTCATTTGTTTTGCCTTTATCAAGACTTTGGCACATCACGGTGGAATGTTTTCTATCACAGATAAAACACTTCAGGACAGCTTTACACTGTTTGGTAGTGTGACCTGACCCCAAACAGAGGAAACAGCACTTCTTATCCTTTAGAACATTCTGTTTCTCATTAAAACTCATCTTTCGTGCCGTAAAACAGTCTGAACTCATATGCTTTCCATTACAAAACACGCAATTTTTCTTTAGATCCTGTTTAAAAGAAGTCGTTAATAAAGTAGAGGCAGTGGGTATAGGCTTAACAACATCAGTATAAGTCCTTCTTTTTCTATAATTTCGGTCATCATTTTTCTTCGCCAGACCAAAACCTGCTACCGCCAAATTTATTCTTTCATCTCCTTCAACTTCACATTTGAGAAATTGCATCAAATTGTCCAACCGTTCTTTCGCATCAGAACTAGTAGAAACAATGTTACTTCTATTCCAAGCTTTCAAAAATTCAGCTGGAAAACAGGATTCTACCATAGGATATAATATAGAAGCGCATTTATCAGTAGTGACACCCAACGTTTCAAGAGCCCTTAAATATGATTCAAGTTTATCGTACAATGAAGTAAGAGAAAAGTTTTCTTTTGTATGAGCAACTATAATTAACTTTAATAATTCTCTAACGTACACTTCAACTAGAAGATCATCTCTTCCATAACGAGCTTTTAGACTCTCTATAACTTTGGCATAGTTGGCGCCAGTTGGCGGAAAACTGTCTACGACTTCTCGTGCTCTGGAACCAGCGACCGTTGCTTGAATGAGGTACTGGAATTTGTTTTCTGGAGGAATATCGTTATCTTTATCTATCTGCTCAAACTGACTCCAGAATGGTAGCCATTCTTTTAAATCCCCATCAAATTGTCGGAATTGTAACTTGGGTAAGGAAATTTTTCTTCTAGATGAATTATTTTCATTAACAGTTAAAATTGACTCCCCTTGAATGTAGGCCTGTGACTGTATTCTAGCCAATTCCAACTGTTGGTCTAATTCCATCTTCTTTATCTCTAATTCTTGATTAAGCTTTTCTAATTCAATTTTTTCTTCTTGTTCAAGTTTAAGTTTTTGTTGCTGAAGATCTTTTTCTTGCTCGACTTTCAATTTTTCTTGCTCGACTTTCAATTTTTCTTTTTCTTGCCTCTCAACAACAGCCGTTGATAGAATTTCTTGCACAAAATTGGGATCATTTTTATATTCGTTGCTATTCAAAATAATTTCCTTCAAGGTAGCAATAGTACATTCAGGAGGAATGGGGAAGTTGCACACGGAAGGAAAAACAATTTCTTTTAATTGTAATCGATAAAATCAATCTTGGGAATCCGAAAAATCCAATTAAAATCGTAAAATTATTTCAAATTAACTTTTAATTAGCGTTTTAAAATCGCTAAAAACCAAAACAAAACCACGTGATCCGAAAACGCTCCGTGAGGGGATTGACGTCACAGTACACGAAGTGTGAATGTTTACACTCTTTTACCGCTTGCTTTTCTTTTTGTTCGCTCTATTCTAATCTGTATTTTATAGTTTATTCTTAAAATTTTTACCTTTTGTAAGAAATAACTTAAACCTTCCATAACTATACTATATCTTATATCTTATGTATATATATTTCTATTTTTATTTGTATAATGTCGATTTTGGATTTGTAAAAGAGCAATCGGATAATGTTCCGAAAATAGATGCTTTTTCCATATTTTCATTTTTGAGAAAAAACCTCGATTTTATTGGCGCATAAATATAAGAGTAGCTAAAGCTAAACGATCTAGATTTGTTCTGTATTCATATTTTGAAAATTATAAACGTCTTCATAATAGAATTTTAGCATTGCTTTAATATATTAGTAGTATTTTTTTTACATTTCTCTAATTTTTTAGATGCTTGTATGTGAGAATATTTCTTTTTTCATAATGTATGCTTAAAGATTTAATTATAATTAAAATATTCATTAAAATTTCATAGTACATAAAAATATATTTTACTGATTATTTATTTAATTATTATTATTTTTTTAACCAGAATTTTTTAATTGTTATTTTATAAATTATATATGATTATTTTATAGAGCATTAATTATGTATTTAATATTTACTTCATGTTTTTGCAACGAAAAAAAAAATGTTATTTTCAAATTGCATTATTTATTTATTATTTTTATTTTATTTTATTAAAAAAAAAAAAAGTTTACTTTTTTATAATTTTTTAAGTAATTTATATATATATATTTCAATTTTATCCATTTATTTTTCCATTTAATTTTCTTAAATTTATTTGAATTATATTGTTCTACGTTGTTTACATTAGCAACGGCTGTTACACAACTATTTATTTATTTAATTCATTCATTTCAAAAGGAAAATATAATTAAATGTTTTTATCGGGAAAATGTTAATATTGCATAAAGGATTAGTCTTATTAAAATTTACATTTAATAAAAACTTATTTATTATTTATTTAATGCCTTTGAAAGGAAAATCTTTTGTTATTTATTTATTTATTGTACTAATTGAAATGAAATGGTAATATAGCAGAAAAAGTGATTGCAATAAAGTACATGGTGCCAAAATTAAAGTATATTTAATAGATGCTGCTATCCTTAAAATCTTAGTTTTTGAATAATAGCAGCTTTCGCCTCCTGATATGTACACAAATTGAAGTGCCCACGAAAGACATTGCTGCGGGCAATAAGAACCCAGATCCAAAAAAAGCAAGGTACACTGGAAAGAAGTTGCCGCAGGCTGCGAATAACCAAAACGATGTTAAGAGCGATTTCAATGAATTTATTTTTTAATTATCTATTTATTTATTTTTTGTTTATAGAATGATATAAAAGAAATAAAAGTTTTTTTTTTTTTTTTTTTTTTTTGTTAATTTAGTAAATTTAGCGACCAGCGAAGCAGGCGAAGACCGTCAGTTATAGTATATGCAAGGGTTGTTCCAGGTTTACTTTTGGGGCTCATTTTTGTGAAAAACAATTTTTTTTTTTTTTTTTTTTTTTGTGAAAAACAAAATACTCTGATATATTCTAAACATATTTGAATTTTACATTAAGGCTTTATTGATAAATGAATTTTATATATATATATATATATATATATATATATATATATATATATATGTATATATATATACACTGGTGGACAATTGCTAAGGACGGATGACAATAGCTTAGTTATTGTCATCCGTCCTTAGCAATTGTCCACCAGTGTATATATTGCGTTTGATTGCTGAAATTTACTGCAAATTTTTAATTAATTATTTAATACCATTCATATTTATAACTAGATCATGTATAACTTATAAGGTATTATTACATTTAACATATATTTCATGTGTTTATTTTATTTTAAAGTACTTTATATCTTTCCTATTGCTAAATGCTGTTATTATTATTACTTTCTATTTCTATTAATCTTTTCTTTCTATTTTTAAATTTTTCCAAATAAAAAAGTAATTACATTATAAAAATAACTAAACGCGTTTCTATATATATATACATATATAAATAATATTAATATTTTTGTACGGAGACCTTCTTTTAATTTTGTTTATTTATTTAGAATGATAAGCGCATGTAATTTTAGTTAAATACTTTTCAATTTCTCAAACTGCATCACTATAATGTTTTTAATTATTCACAATCTTCAGCTGCTATTTTAATAGAAATATTGTTAAGTTATAATATTGAAATGTATTAAAAAAGTTATATATATATATATATATATATATATACAGATATACTGGCATCTCATAATTATAAAAGTAATCTAATTTAGGTTAATTTAGCATAAACTATTCTAGATTATTTAAGCAATGAAAATATGCATATTATTCAGTTAAATATTATTACTCAATCCCAATATTTTATTTCTGTACTCAGTCTATAATAATGATAAAATAATAATAAATCTATAAAACATAATAAAATGAAACAAAACAAGTATTTAAAAGATACATCTTTGGCATAGCATACTAAAAACATTCTTTAAGAAAATTCTATTGATCAACTATTATTTCGATTATAGTTTAATTTGGATTAATAACAGCAGGCGAGTACAAAAAAATATCATTGAAATTTGGTGTCATTTATAGAATGAAGTGATGTTTAATGAGTTCAAATAGTTTTAATATTTTTTTTTAAAGAAAGAATACAAAATTTCTCTGAATGCACGATTTTTCTTTACAATACAAGAGGGAGAAATTCAGCCGGCAGTTCATTTCATGGATAGTGACGTCACGATAGGTTTTATCACGTGACGCAGCGTTTTCCCGCCAACATGAGAACTACGTCTTTTAAAGTTAATTTATTAAAGCATCCGGTTTTCAAATATGCATAAAAATGGTATCAAAATGTTTGTATTTTCATGCTCTATCATTTACAAGTCAAAATGAAAAATGTGCAATTTCCCCATTATTTCGCCAAGCTCTTCCGCTACAAACTTCAGATCGGCTTTTCTAAAACCTTTAATTGCTTGAAACATTGTTTTACTTCGTCCTGTCGCGTAGACGTCACAAAATGTTATTTAAGCGTACAAAAAGAAAGTTATTTTAACTCTCTAGCTTACTATATATGTAATTGCGGACGCCAAAATAAACTTAAAGTATACAAAAGAAGTTATTTTAAACTCCTAAGCTTTCTAAAAAACTAAATAATAATTTCTAACAACAAAATCTACTTGCTGCTTTTATTCCATTGAAAATTTTTGAATACTGAGAAAAAGAAACTAGATGCACGCGCACGAGCATCATCTCAATAATCTTTTTTTTTTTACAATAACAAAAATACATCACGTGAGTTAAAAATATAAAAATGAGAGAATAAAATAAAACATGGACAATATCTAACAACTGCTTCGCCGCATTGGGCTTCCTTTTATACCCTTTTATAAAACCCAGAATGTTCTGGTAAGTCGTAGGATATTCAAGTTAGAGCTTCCATATTTAGTATACAGTGCGTTCGAAAATTATAGGTTCACCCGTAATTTCTAAGTATGGCAAAAACAAAATAAATATTACCTCTATATTTTACAAGACTGTATAAAATATCATTTCTTATACGCATGACACAAAATAAACTGAAAATTTGTTAATTAATTAATATTTAACTTGATCTTTAGTTAAAACACCGTTTCAAAATGATAGATTCATTTTCAAAATTGTTTTTAATTTTAAAAGGAGTTATGCAATAAGTCACGTGTTAAATGACGTTTTGAAGGTTTCTGCTTTATAAATTATTTTTGTTTCAAATTAGAATTTTTATATGATCTCGTTACTGGCTAGAAACGATATGGGTCGTAAAAGTCGTCTGTCATTATTAGAGCAGGGACAAATATTTGCCTATAAACAATCTGGCAAGTCTGAAAAAGAAATTGACTACTAAAGAGATCGTGCAATGTTGTGAACTCATTTTTGAGATTAGGAATTTTTTCTGATTGCAAGAAGAAGAAACCTACCGACGGCCATCAAAAGTAACAAAACGTATACAGAGAAATTTTTTTAAGCAGTTGAAAAGTGGAAATATGAGTTTGTCTGCTTTTGCCCAACAACAGGACCCTCCGTTGTCAAAGTCTACAGTGCATAGAGCAGTAAAATATTACGAAAAGTTGGTGTATATTAAAAGAAAAGTTGCTCCTAAATAAATATCTAAACACAAAGAAAAGCGCTTGAAATTTGCCCTAGAATTTATGACATGGAAAAATGAATGGCATAGTAGTATTTAGTGATTAAAAAAATCCAATTTGGATTGGCCAGACGGTTGCCAATTTTATTGGCATGACCTACGTAATGAAAAAGAAATATTTTCTAAAAGACAAGCAGGAGGTGAATCTGTTATGGTGTGGGCGGGGTTTGGATTGAAGGGTAAAACAAACATAGCATTCATAAGCACTCGTTTGAATGCTTTAGGGTACCAGGAAGTACTTGACAAACATTTTCTACCAATTACAGAAGATATTGGAGGACCATTTTTTATATTGCAGCAAGAAAATGCTTCCGTTCAAATTGCGAATTTTACTTTTGAGTGGTTATTGAATAATGGTATTCAGGTTCTCGACTGGGCTTCTTGTAGCCCGGACCTCAACTCGATGGAAAATGCATGGATAAATTCGCTAAAGAAGTTTTTGGAGGTGGAAGAATTTATAATTCTCTGATAGACTTAAAAACAGCTATTTCGTCCAAATGGGCCGAAATAAGCAAAAATTACATGCGAAAACTTATAAGAAGCATGCCGAAGAAAATTTATGAACTTATTCTGTATAAAGGTGGGAAAATTTCTTACTAAAAAACCTTATTATAATATTTTTAGTTCTGTGAACCTATCTTTTTGAAACGGCAATTTCTGTAAATTTTAAGTTTTTGTTTTATAATTTTAAGTTATGTTATATAATGTAACAAAATTTTATGTCATGTTTTTTCCTTTTGTAAATATGAATTTAATAAAACAAAATTAAGAATTTGTTCTTGTTATTTTTAGAGATTGCACACTTTTATAAGGTGAATCTATCATTTCCGAAAGCACTGTATCGATAATAAGGATTTTCTCACCAAAGTAGCCAAAAAAGTCACTAAGGAGCGAAAAAGGCACCAAATTTGGCGTCAGTGCCATTACCTTCCTTGGTGAAGTTTTTTAACGCCTTTTTAACGAGAAATGAGCTATTTTAATGTCAAAATAAACTAGAAAGGCAGAAAACTAACATTTTATAACCTGACTATCCTTTTTGAATGATATTACATAAAAATAACTACAATTATTTACAAATTCGTAACGCTATAAATATATATATATATACATTTATATAACAATTGCTTACACTATAAAAATAAAAGAAAAATAGGTATTTCATAAATCAAATATATGTTACAAAAAAAAAAAAAAAAAAAGTTAGTTTATTTATTTGTGGGTGTTTGTTCTGGAAAAATACTGATTTTAAATCAGCCTGCTTCCTTCAAGAAGTTATACTTGACTAAGAAATATTAAAATGAGTCTTACATAATATTCTTATAAAAAAATTTTTATTTTATTTATTTTAATAATAATTGCATAGCTTAAGAGGAAAAAAAAAAAGATATTTGCATAAAGCAATTTATTATGTGTTTAGAGAATAATTTCGTTTTGTGAAATTGGGATGAAAAGATATAAACTTAAAAAATGAATAAATAACTTATTCATACGATAAGTTTATTGAAAATTATTTTCTTTGAAACACGTTTATACCTATATCTATGAATCGTGCAATGCTACTTTTTTTTTTTTTTTTTTTGTCAAAATATCTTTAAGCATAATTTATCTCTATAATAATAATCACTAGCATTTTAGAAATTTCAAAATGGAACTTCTTTTAACCAAATTATTATGCACTCCGAGCATAAACATTAAATAAATACATTTTTTTGAAAGCCTATAATGGAAACTTACTTTTATTTGAAAAGGATGTAATTTGTTTTTATTAAACAGTGTTTCCCACATTTGGATTAATGCAATATTTCTTTTAAAAACTATAATTTTCAGAACTTCACGGATGATATGTCTACAGAACGTTATACCAATTTAGCACATTTCCTTTGGGAACAGATTCTGAAAAACTATTTAAATATCGTTCTTCTTGCATACATGTTAAAAGGTAATAAATTTAATGAAAAAACTTAGATTACACGGAATAATTTGTTTGATGTTAGTAATTATACATAAAATAAGGGAAAAAAAATCATTTAGCATGGATTATAAAACGCTTTTCTTCTTTTTCACTACACATTATGGAAAAAAAATAAAAATATTTAAAAAATTGTTTTTATAGCTTTAAATTAAAAAAATAAAAAGAAAGCAAATGTTGATTGTTTTTTATGTAGCCTTACACTGTTCTTCTTGCAAGCATGTTAAAAGGCAACAAATTTTGTGAAAAAACTGAGTAAATACGGAATCATTTATTTGATATTAGTGATTTTATATAAAAAGAAAAAAGAAAAATCATTCTTTTAGCATGGATAATAAAACACTTTCCTTCTACACTTGCCCGTTACATATATTTTAACTTTTAATGTATTCTATTTCCGTAATGGTGGTTGAATATATACCATAAGAAAGAAGAAATCTTTCAAAAATTATTTTTATAGCTTTAAATTTTAAAACAGAACACTGTTCTTCTTGCAAGCTTGTTAAAAGGCGACAAATTTAATGGACAAACTGAGTAAATACGAAATCATTTATTGATAATATTAATGATTATATATATAAACAAAATAAATAAATAAATAAATAAATAAATAAATAAATAAAATGAAATAAAATAAAATAAATCACTGTTTTAGCATGGATAATAAAACACTTTCCTCTTCTACACTTACCCATTACATAATGATGTATTTTATTTTAGTAATGGCAGTTGAATATATACATTATGGAAAAAGAAATTTTTCAAATATTATTTATATAGCTTTAAATTTAAAAAAAAGAAAGCGAATGCTTATTGCTTTTTATGTAGCCTTACACTGTTCTTCTTTCAAGCATGTTAAAAGGCAACAAATTTTATGGAAAAACTGAGTAAATACGGAACCATTTATTCGATATTAGTGATTATATATAAAAACAAGAAAGAAAAAACATTCTTTTAGCATGGATAATAAAACACTTTCCTTCTACACTTGCCCGTTACATATAGTTTAACTTTTCATGTATTTTATTTCCGTAATGGCTGTTGAACACATACATCATAGAAAAAGAAATCTTTCAAGAATTATTTTTATAGCTTTAAATTTTAAAGAAAGCAAATATTGATTTCTTTTTATGTAGCCTTACACTATTCTTCTTACAAACATGTTAAAAGGCAACATATTTAATGGAAAAACTGAGTTAATACGGAATCATTTATTTGATATTAGTGATTATATATAAGAACAAGAAAGAAAAATCATTCTTTTAGCATGGATAATAAAACACTTTCCTTCTACACTTGCCCGTTACATATAGTTTAAATTTTCATGTATTTTATTTCCGTAATGGTAGTTGAACACATACATCATAGAAAAAGAAATCTTTCAAAAATTATTTTTATAGCTTTAAGTTTTAAAGAAGAAAGCAAATATTGATTTCTTTTTATGTAGCCTTACGCTATTCTTCTTACAAACATATTAAAAGGCAACATATTTAATGGAAAAACTGAGTTAATACGGAATCATTTATTTGATATTAGTGATTATATATAAAAACAAAAAAGAAAAATCATTCTTTTAATACAAATAATAAAACCCTTTCCTTCTACACTTACCGTTACATATAGTTTAATATTTGATGTATTTTATTTCTGTAATAGTGGTTGAATATATACATTACGGAAAAAGAGATCTTTCAAAAATTATTCCTATAGCTTTAAATTAAAAAAAAAAAAAAAAATGTTGATTGTTTTTTATTTAGCCTTTCACTGTTCTTGCAAGTCTGTTCATTCCACCCCTCATAACTTTTTGAACTTGTTTGGGGTTTTCATATAAGTAACTCAGTACTTTTAGCTATTAAATAATGCAAATGAAATGTTTTAAAAGTTTGCGCATGCGTAGTTAAAAATTATTTAGAAAAAGTGCTCATATTTCATACGATATTTAACATTTTTGCATTCAGTTTGCTGTATGCTGTGTCTAACGTAGTATGCCAAGTTTCCTAAAAATGACTTTACACTGGGTCTAATACCCTACGTGTTATAATTAAAAAAGTGGCTTTTTTTTTTTTTTTCAATTTTTTAAAGAAACCGTTCTATCTCCATCAATATTTGTGGTAGCCTCATAAAAATGTATACAGATAATTACAAAAATCTTCATAATCACATGCAGCAGCCAAAATGTATTTCAAGTATGATTTTTTACAGGGTGATTCAAAACATTTTGATTTTTGTTTAATTTTTTTCTGCCCCCCTTTTCATTTTCAGGACAAAACTTTTTCTGAAATGTATGAGGTATAACATGTTCTTTATACTCTCAAAGTTTCAAGATGATTCCTAAAGAATTTTTCTCGATATTTGACAAAACGTCTAAATTCGAAAGTGTCGAAATACTTATTGGTAGATAGTGTATAATTATTATTAGGAACAGAATCTTATTTATTTCAGACAAGTAAAGATACGTCGTTATCATTTGCTGTAAATCACTTCGAATTTTGCATAATTAGAAATTGTCTAATTTAGAGAATAGAGTTTACATGTGAAAAAGAGGAAAAGTCTGAGTAAAATAGGAGTCGGATATTGAATTAAGTTATTTTAAGAAACACATTTTTTAAAATTATCTTTTATTTAAAAATAAAATATTAATAATTTAAATAATTAAAAAGGAAATAAAATTATATACCATGTTTTTAAATTTTCTGTTGATTCATAGCTATAAAACTAACTATATTAGTGCTGTATAAAAATTTTAAAGTGATAAAGACGTGAATTTTTGTGAGATGCATAATTTAACTTTTTATATTTTTTTAATGTTCGCGTTTAATTAAATGCATTTATTATTATGCCAAAAGGAAATAAACTCGTATTTTTATTTATTTATTTATTTACTTTTTTTTTTTTTTTTTTTTTGCAACAATCAAATTATAGCTAATATTTAAATGGCTAATTTTAAAGCTATTACGAGGTTGTTATTTTCATATTTTAATTAATTAAAAGAAAACTAATCAAAAATTCGAAAATCGGGCTTCGAGGTATTGTGTTGCCATGGTGTTCTGAGCTATTCTAAAAGTTTCAAATGTCTAGCTAGTCAGGCAGTTAGTTAAAAATCGATTGCAAGATTTGAACTGAACAAACAAACAAACAAGAAAGCGACTTAATAAAAACATGGTAAAAAAAAAATGTAAAATCTTTGAAAAGGTGAATACCTATAGAAAATAATATTGCCTAGCAACTGCTATAGTAATATAGACATGTATTGTTTAATCATTTATTTAGTATGATAGATATTTGTCGTCATCTAAATAATCTTAAAGGTTACTAAATGATTATAACCTTGTGATATGGAATGAAAATAATTTTTATTAAATTTCAAAAAGGTTAAATTGACGTTATTCATTCTTATTGAAATGAATATCTTTAACCCTTTCATTCCCAATTTTTTCCATCCATAAAACAATAAATCTTATATTTAGTCATAAATTTATATCAAAAGTAATACATTAAAGCACCGTTTATACGTCTCTCGTTTATATGTCTTTTACATTTATACGTCCTTTTAGTGAAGTCCCGATTCATTCCTATTCATTTTAATTCTTCGTTTATACGCCGCTAATATCGGTTATCCGTCTTTTCCACTTTACTGAAATTCGCAAAATTTTCGACCTGCCATTATTTTCCATTCTAAATAAGACGGATTTTTCTTAGAAAACATCTTAAATGGAGGAACATAGGAAAGATAGAAGAATACTGATCAAAGAATCAATTAAATTCAAAGCTGAATTTTTAATACTCATAGACAAGCAGCAAAACAGACGAACATTAAAGATTTTTATTGTTATTAAATAACTATCTGTATGGACAAAAATCCTATGCTTATTATTAAAGATAGGCTATACATAATTAATATTCAAAATATGTAATATAATAATCAATACATGATATATGTAATTAGTATCCAGTCATGCATTAATAAATATTTTTCCCACTTTTTATAATAATAATAATAATAATTATTATTATTATTAATTATTGTCATAAAAAAAGTATAATGTACATTTACTAACTTAAGAAACTTTATTAATTAATAATTTCATATAAATTTTGCTTAAATGTCATTAAATTTGCAGTAATCAAAATGTTATTATTAAAATTTCAATTATACGTCTTTTCATTTATACGTCTTTTTACGTCCGTCCCTTGAAAGACGTTTAAACGGTGCTTTACTGTATATATAAATATTTTTTAAAAAATAGGTGTAATAGCAGAGTACGAATTAATATAGCTAAAAAAGCTATATTTATTTATTTATTTATTTAGTATGAGAGATACTCACCGTCAACGAAGTGATCTTGAAGATAATTAAATGACTAAAATCCTGTAACAAGGAATGAAGATAATTTTTAATTTCATTTTGCAATGGTTAGATTATACGACAATCACAGCAATTATTAAAATGAATATTTTTAGTAAATAATATTGCCTAGCAACTATATACAATCGCAATCTTAAACTCATGTTGTTCATTTATTTTTTTAGCGTGCAAGATACTCACTGTCAAAGAAATTATCTTAAAGGTAATTAAATAAATAAAATCCTGTACTAATGAATGAAGACAATTTTTCTTTAATTTTGCAACGATTAGGTTATACGTCATTTACTTTTATAAGTTTCTTCCAAGATCTAAAACTCTTAGATCTTAACGATAACATATAAAAGATATCCATTCGGACTCTATTGCTTAAATTTTATAACCATTTCTCATAACAAAGTGGGAGGGAGTTCAAAGTATCAACAAGTCAAAAAATTCCCCTTATCTCGGTTGGGGATTTCAAAACCACTCAAGCAGATCTATTGAGACGCAAAAATATGTACTGAACTATGTTTTGTGTTTGTCCAACGAAGCATCTACAATGGCCACGTTGTTGAACTCCGGTTCCTACACAAATTTTATGGACTGAAAAGAGAACCTCTTCAATTGATCTTTAATGTTAAATTTAGGGTTGAAGGATATTGAGTAAATTCAATATATTGCTGTTATATGATATATAAGGAGATTATGTGAACATTCTTAGGTAGTATAAATAACTTTTGTGTTTGTATATTTTGGTAAGTGTCTGGTGGTGGTGTGGAGGGTGATTGAAATATCAAAGTAAGAAGTAGTGGATTTTTATATTCGTCTAGGGGTCTTGGGTGAGTTTGGTTTTGGACAATGATCCTGAGGAATGCAAGTCAATTGCTGCTCTTTTGAACATGTGTCGTAAATTTGTCAAGCGTTCGTGATTTCAAATGGATAAATACTTAACAATTTTTTGAGTTTTTTCAATTACATTATCATAAACAACCATAATACTTACAAAAGATTATGTGGTTTTTCTATTTGAATAGTGTGGAATAGGGATGATTTTAAAGAACTGTATTTTTACATTTATATATGTCAGAAACTGTTATTAAATATAACTGAACACATCTGACCTGCATGTGCTGAGCAATTTTTATTGTATAGGATATTCCCTTGTGTTTTACAAGTAATTCGGAAAATAGTTATAGTAATGCAGTGAAAAAAAAAAATACTTGATTATTGTACATTAGTTTTTATGTACTATAGTGACAAATTTGAAATGATATTTGAAAAAAAAAAAAAAAAACTTTATAGAAATTGAAAGTTTCAGAGTTGATTATTTTTATTTCACTTTTATCAAACTCAATCTCATTTGACTTATATGGGTTTTTTCTGTGCATTTACTTACATTTATGTGTAATTTTCTCCCCTGCCTCTTTGCATTTTTAAACATTAGCAGTTATACATGATAATATTGTAATATTTTTTTTTATACTGCAAATTAATCTTATATATGTATAACGCTATAATAAATGTAGAATAAAATTTATCTGTTAGTTTAAGCAAATAGACAGAAGTGCCAGGTTCTATCCCAGGTCGCGCTCGTCAACCTAGTCGTTCTGAATTTTCCGTGGTTTTATCTTTTATCAGAAATTCACGTAAATACGGACTAGGATCTTATAGAAAGACACCCCATGAAGAGAACTCCATCCAAGACTAGATCCTTGGTGCAGAAAATTAGCTTTAACCTTTACACTGCCGCCACTAACGTAAAAATAGATTTTATGTTAGTAAGAATTAAGCAGATAATTTTTGCCAAAGTGCTGTGAGTGACAAGAAATTCTTAAAAATCAATTTTTGATTACTCGTATTTTTGACTGTTTGGAGTAGACATTCGGCCTTAATACCTACACCGTCGTTAGTTTAACCCTTTCAGGGGCAAGAAAATTTTCTTCATTGAAAATCAACAGCCACCAGAAATCACCAACAATATTAAAATTCAAGAAATAAATGAAGTTTTTCGGCTACGTTATAAAAGAAAAATTTTATAAAAAACTTCCGGAGACAATTTTGGCAATTTTGAATTAAAATTTTTGGTTGCACTAAGTAACCACCGCCCCTGAAAGAGCTTAACGATGAAATTTGTAAAAAATATACAAATATTTTTATCTATTGACTTCTTTGATTACTTAGTGATATTACATTTAAATTTGACATATCATATTCAATATTAAATAAAGATAAAAATTTTAATTCGCTTTGGAAGTGCTAATAATTCAAAAATATTAGACATGTTTCTTCAGACGGTTACTAATTAAATATTTTAGCCCACTTCATCTCGTAATGTCGTGAAACATATAAATATATAAACGACATTTAAAAAGAAACTTGAACAACAATAAAAATTCTTGCTAAAACGTGACCTAAAAATATGAGCGACGAAAAATGTAATATAGAAAACAAAAGATTTATCCCAAAACATACTACGCAGAATTTAAATTCTATCCCCATTTCGTCTTGTCTAAATGTATGAGAAAGCAATAAAAATACGTAAGAAGAAGAATTAGAGAGGCTTTCTGCACAACGCCCTAGGTTCATCGTGTCAGAGTTTATGCCTTAGGGCTATTCGCAAACAGCACGTACTAATGGTATATCTTTCAGCTACAAGCAAAAGACGTTGTCACAGTGATGGTTTCGTGGTCTGTTGTGCAATAAGGAAGTGCAATGATATACCCAGACAGTAATATGACTCGAAACAAAATAGTCATTGTTGAAATCGCAGTTTTAAATGCGAGTAACACCCGCAAGTGGGATCGTCTGAAACGTACACATTTAGGTTATGATGATGTGTGGATGAAAAGAACACTCATGTAGTGTTATATGAGTGAAATTTTAATGATATGTATATGCGACGGTTAAATTATTAGGTGTTGTACGATGTGACTACTTGTGGGATTTGATTCCAGCCGTGTTGAAATGAGTTTCATTTTAAAAACAGTGACCTTTTCTACGATTTATGGGAAATTGACTGTGTAAACATTTAATGAGTCTGAATATCTTTTTCTAATGTTATGTACTTAAGCTGAATTTTAATGACCTCTTAATTTGTAATGAACAGAATCTTTTCAGATAAGTAAATACATAAAATTAATTTACTCTTCTGTAGCAACTTTTGCATTATTTTGAATCCTGAAAATATGTGGGCCGCGGTAACCTGGTCGGTAGGCTCGTAATTGGAAGATTACGGGTTCGATACTCGAGCCGTCCAAAGACCGTCGTGTACACTAATGGTGGCTGGTGCACATAAAATCCGTCAGGGCCGCAATATCCTCCATGTTCCCATCCAAATTATACCTCTGGGGGTTACCGAAGCGGGGAGCCCTCCCCTCCATGGAGGATCAAAATTGTGATGGCATGTCTCCAGACCATCACTAGGGGTGCGTCCCAAGACCATCACCAATTACCCATTGCGTAGTACTAGTTCGACATTAAAACCCAACCAACCTCAAAATATATATTTTTACAGACTTGCATAATTAAACATCTTATGAATTTTTATTGCTTTTTCATACAATTGGATAGAATAAAATGCAGATATACGCTGGCGTACAAAATTAAAACAAAATCAAAAATTAAAACAAAGATCTGTTTTCTCGTTTTTGCGCATGATTTTTAACCAAATGAATATATAAACATAAAATTTAGATAGCACATTTGTTAGCAAATTATTAATCAAAATTTATGTAACTTTAACATAAATAATAAATTTAAACTAATATTAATTCAATTTTTCTCAAAATTAAATTTCGAGAAAAATAAAAAATTGAAGCAATTTTAGAAAAAAAAAAAAAAAAAAAAAAGAGAAATGATATTAAGTACATTACAAAAAGAATATACACTCTGCCTTATGTTAAATTAAAACTGTAAATTTCTTCCTGCAATCAATTTTCTTTTTTCTTTTTCTACTTCTTCCTCATTTGGAATTTAAAATAAATTGCGAGTTATTTAAAATTTTACCTACTTATAATTTTTCCATTTTTCTGGCTAATGAATAAACAATTATTTTAACCTTTCAGTGAATACTTGCGTTAAATCCATAAACAAATAAAAATTTATTTTTATTTCTTCAGGTTGTTTTTTTCTAAAAGATGAACAGAATCGTTTAATTCAGTATTTATTTCAATAAAAATGTCTTTATTTTTTTCTATCTCTCCCTATTAAATGAACAATTGCACGTTGATTGTGTGGCGAGTTTCTTGGTTAAAACGAGAAACAAATAAACATTGTATTTCTTATTCTTTAACAGTTATCTCTGTTTAAATGCATTAAAATTATATTACTCTGTATAGCAGCGCCACCTGTTAAATGATGGGCACGAAAAGTGTATAAGCATTAATTAAAAAGAAATTATGTGCAATTTCGTGCATTAATTCCTGAAATATATGCCTTCCCTGAAATTGCGAAAATCACTGTACACCAGCACCATCTGTTGAGCTGTTGACACTAAATATTAATAATTTATGTCAAGGTGCATTTACATATAAATTTATTTGCAATTCTGTGCAATAGTTCCTGAGATATAGCCTTCCCGGAAATTGTGGAAATCGCTGTATAGCAGTGCCATCTGTAGAGCAATTGGCACCAAAAATTGACAGATGTTAATTTATGTCACTGTGACACTACATGTTAATTTATATGTAATTCTGAACAGCAGATCCTGATATAGAGTTGGAATAAAATATTTGTGACGAACGCATATATATTTTTTATAATGGTCAAATCCTGTTTTGCCTCAAAACGCGCAAATCTATCGAGAACCGGAAGTCGAAATTTTTTACGAATCCAATACAATTCCATTCAATAAAGAAGAAAGTAATAATTGTTTTTCTTATTTTGAATCAGATTGCCAATTGCTCTTTTTTTTAAAAAAGTTATTTTACGCTATTGCACTTCAAATAATTTGAGCTCATAGATCATAATGATAAAGAATTTTTCGTTATTTCCCTGTAAAACTCTATAAGCGTTAGGTTCACCAAAATTTATACAGTTTGTGCAACTGTCACCTGTAATATGTGTATACATTTTTAACTTAATTGAATTAGGCGTTTAGACGCTATCACACTTAAAAAAAATTTTGAGCCAATAGGCCATAATGATAAAGAATATTTCTTTATTTCCCTGTAAAAACACTATAAGTGCTAGATTCACCAAAATCTATACGGTTTCTGTGACTGTGACCTATAATATGTGTATAAATTTTCAGCTCAACCGAATAAGGCGTGTAGACGATATCGCATTTTAAAAAAATTGGGCCCAAAGACCATAATGACAAAGAATTTTTCGTTGTGTCCCTGTCAAAATGTATAAGGGTTAGATTCACCAAAATCTATACAAATTGTGCAATGGTGACCTATAACATGAGTATAAATTTTCAGCTTAATCCAATAAGGCGTTTAGACGCTATCGCATTTTTAAAAAACTGGACCCATAAGCCATAATGATAAAGAATATCTCTTTGTGTCCCTGTAAAAATACTATAAGTGCTAGATTCACCAACATCTATACAGTTTGTGCGACTGTGACCTATAATAGATATATAAATTTTTAGCTGAATTGAATAAGGCGTGCAGACGCTATTGCACTTTAAATAGTTTGGACCCACAGACCATTATGATAAAGAATTTTTCTTTGTCTCCCTGTAAAAAACCTATAAGTGCTAGATTGACCAAAATCTGTACAGTTCATGCGACGATGATTTATAACATGTATATAAATTTTCAGTTCAGATGAATACGTCGTTTAGAAGTTATTGCACTTTAAAACATTTAAGCCCATAGTCCATAATGATTAAGAAATTTTTTTGTGTGTCCTTGTAAAAAAAAAACTATAACTCTTAGATTCACCAAAATCAATAGGGTTTGTGCTATGGGGAGCTATAAATTATGTACCAACATTCAGCTCATTCGAACAAAACGTTTAGGCAGTATTGTGTTCACATACACACATACACTCACATACATACGTCATAGTAACAATAGCAAAATTTAACTCAGGGGACCTCAAAACGTATAAAAATACAAAAATCTCGAAGTTTGGTTTTTGCATGGTTACAATATTTTCCTTACATATGTATGTTCGGAAAGGAAAAAAACATAAAACCCTCACAATTTTCTTTTAATTACAATTTTTGCATTCTTTCTAGTTGACATATAAATATGTGCTTTAACTCTTTGGCGATTTTTTGGGTTTAATTTATAAACAAATACAAAAAATATTGCATTAATTATTCTTCATTCTTTTCTAGATTGTTCTCTTCTCAAAGGTTAAATACCGTTCAACAACACATTAGAACCACTTCTGGAATAAAAATATCCTAATTACTCAATATTCTCTCCTATTTGTAATTTCACCTTTTCTCTCTATCTCTTTCTAATATTTAAAAAATCATGTTTTGACTGTGTGATGGGTTTATAGGTTAAATCCATAAACAAATAAAAATAGTATTTCTTATTCCTTCTGCGCGTCTAGAATGATAAATTATGACAATCCGAAAAACAGACATTCAGCTTTCACCACTGATACAAATGAGGACAAGAAAAAACAAATATGCAATTAGAATAAATATTTTTAAATACGTTTGAAAGAATAAATGCTTGACATTTTCACCTGTTTCGGTAGAGATGTGTATTATTTATAATTCCACGTACGGCAATAAGGAGCTTTTTTGTTTATTTTGAACAAAATATATTGGAGTGAAATATTTGTTCAGCAAAATATTTAAGATTTTTTCTTTCTTTCTTTCTTTTTTTTTTTTTTTAATGAAAATTAAGCATTAAACAAAATTTTGCACAATCTTTCAGTTTTAATTAATTGTGAACAAGTAATATAAAAGAAAAAAATTTTGAGTCAATTCCTACTTACAAACACTATCGAAAAAGTTTTTTTTTTTTTTTTTTTTTTTTTTAATAATTTTGAATTAGGAAATAAAAAACGCGCGTGAAAAATGAAATAAAAATAATTATAACACAAAAAAACTTTTTATACACCATGTTTTAAATTTTCTGATGAATCATAGAGCTCTTATCAATGTGCATAAATATTTTAAAGGGATAATGACGCCAATTTTTGTGAGATACATAATTAACTTTTTATAATTTTTTAATGTTCACGTTTAATTAATTGTATTTATTTGTCGAAAGAAAATGAACTCGTAAATGTTTTTTAGCAACAATTAAATTATAGCTGATATTTTAAAGGCTATAATAACGCTATTAGGATGTTATTATTTTCATATTTTAATTATAAGAAAACTTATTAGAAATTCGAAAATTGGATTTCGAAGCATTGTGTTGTCACCGTGTTCTGATCAATCCATAAAGTTTCAAATTTCTAGCTAGTCGGGAAGTTAGTTAAAAAATGATTGCAAGATTTGTACAAGATATAGGGAGAGTGTAAACTAATAAGGAATTGAAAAAACATTTTTTTTTTTTTTTTTTTAAATTTTTTAACTTTTTTATATAAAACTGACATTTATTTTTCTTGATGATTCCAATGATACGTCACGACAGTTTAAAATACACGTGTCTATGCTTTTAACACTGACAAAAATGTGAACAATAAAGCTAAATGAATAAACCAATGTAGTCAACACTGAAAAACAAATATACTGCCTACAACTAGAACAAATAAGTAGTCACTTTCTGAATCCGTAAATGAAAAAATGAAAAGATATCCGAGCTATGCATATAAGAAGGTACACAAATAAACTACGTAGACGAAATGATTAAGATTTTCTAATCTATACTTTTCTAGATGGTGAAACTTTATTAAGAATATTATGAATATTATAAATCCTTTGTATTGCTAAAAAATTTTTGCTTGATTTCCTAGAATTGGGCCATAAAACAAAATTATAGTTACTAAAACACGTCTCTTGTACCCACATTTATTTGCAGAGATTTTTAAATAAGTTTGAAAATGATAATATAGAAAAAAGTTCTAGAAACGTAATGTGATTTTAGAACTCGCTGGTAAAGCTGTTTTATTGAACAAAATGTATTAGCGTGAAATTTTTGTTGAGCGAAGTATTTAATTATTTTTTTTAATGAAAACTTATGCATTAAACGAAATTTTGCATAATCTTTCTGTTACAAGGGTGATATGGAACTATTTTTACTAGAGCCACAATTTGGTTTCTAGATGTCGATCACAAAATTTTTTTTTCAGTGAACCAATTATTTTAAATCGTGATTAAAATACTTTTATTTACGCACATCTACAGATCTATTTATTACTTGAATTAAGCAAGCTGTAGAAATGGATTTCTATGTTCAGCTAAATACAAATGAGCAGAATTTTATTATAGTAAAAAATTTTTTTAGAAAAGATTTTAAAAAGTAAAATAAAACTTGCAATAAGAAAAAAAAAATCACATATATCTTTATACATTGTGAAAAAAATGTACAAATTCACTATTTCTTTTTATATCATTTAAAATAAAAGCCAATAATAATTATCGCTTAAAAAAAAAAAAAAAAAAAAAAAAAAAAAAGATAATAATAATAACACTGCGCTGCAAATAAAAAAAAAAGAAAAGAAAAAAAAGAAAAGAAAAAAAAAAGAAAAAGAAAAAGAAAGGAAGAAAAAATTCGAGCCGTGATACCATTTTTGCTGATTTTTATGTAAAAGGATTTCCTGAATACGAACTGCATTTTGCCCAGTCACACACCGTTTTCTCGGGACACCACCCCTTCCCCCAATTTTCATCACTGTTCAATAATTTTATGACAATGAATTTGATTTGGAAAATGGAAAAAGAATTAATTTAACACAAAATAATAATAATAGTAATGTTTAATAAATAACATTAATAATAGATTTAAAAAAAATATAAGAAATGCCATACATAATTTCAGTGGCAAATCCCCCCCCCCCCCTCTAAATTTTCCTCTTTCCGCAAATGTTCATGTTTTAGAATTTTACAAATTTGTAGCCCCTTAGAAAATATTTAACAGTTAAAATAATCCTTCCTCCTTCTAAAAACCAAATTTATAGCCATAAAATTACCGAAAAGTGATAGAAATAGGGGGCCGTCCCTACAACGCGGTGGGTGATAGGGCAAAGTGGACGTCATATTCGGATTCATTGAGGTCATTTCACATAAGAATTTGCCAAAACGGTGTTGGGGGGCAATTTTCATGCCGAGCAGTGTAATTATTTACAATGATATGTTATGGCCGTTAGGACCATTCAAAAAGTAGACATTTTGCTTTTGCGTCTGACACAATTATGAACAAGAACAGCTAAATGTATAAACCAGTTTGATCAACCAGATATTTAAAATCATGATTGGAAAGATAAATGCCTACGAAAATTGCTTATTATTACAAATCTAATTGTTATTTTAATTACACTGGCCGGCCTTAATAATGTCTTTATGTTGAGCCTAATGCAAAAATCTAAAATAAACTACAAAATATTATTTATTTATTTATTTATTTTATATTTACATTTGAATTCTTCAAAAAACATACTCAAGCCTTACTTTGTTAACTAATTAAAATAGTCAAAAACAATGAGAAAAAAACTAATGATTATTCTGATTTTTATAAATTCAAAAATGTTGGTGTCTAATTTTCAGCACAGATACCAAAATAAACAAGAAAATATACATGTATATGTCAATGTTATCTACTAGATATTTACTGATGTACAGATATGAAAACGAAAACTAAATGTATAAACTTATGTAATCAACCAAATATATTAAAATACAAATGAAGTTATTTACGCATACTTCTTTAGATCCATATATTATTTAAATTAAACTGACTGAAACATGGAGATTTTTTGCAATAACCAAATTGATTAAAAAATAAAAATAATTGATTAAATAATAATAAGTCCTTCCGGCTTATTCGGAAGGGTAGGTTGATTTCTTTTTCCTTATCAACTAGCCGTCATTTTATTCAAAATGGCGGCTACAAATTATTAATGCAATTGGTAGAAATATTGATGTAGGCTATGCACATATGGAGTTTTAAGCAAATCGGTTCATAAATACCTTTTTATGTGAATTTAAAATTTTCAAGTGGCCGGCGCTTGGAAACAAAACGATGAGTTAAATTGACAAATATATGAAATGTATTTGTGAGATAAGTCTACTGTACACATATAGTTCGAATTAATTCAAAATCTCAAAAGTCATCATGTTGAAAAAATAATGTATGCCACTTCGATCAAAATGGCAGAGAAAGTTGCTATTCTAAGATATCATTGCAAATTTGAAAATAATTTATTTTGTAGAAATTCTTTCAAAGAGGCTTTGTAAGTTGATAAAATGTTAGTTTTCTGCATTTCTAGTTTTTTTTTTAGCATTCAAATAGGCTAATTTTTCCTTAAAATAAACGCATTAAAAAGATCCAGTAACGCAGGTAATGGATTTGGCATCAAATTTGGCGACTTTTTCGGCGACTTTTGGCGAGAAAATACTTATTATCGATATACCAAAGATGGACGCAATAAAGTGATTGGTTCACGAGTTACGTGAATTTTCTAGATTTTTGTTGTTTGAATGATAAATCCATTTTTCAACTTTGATTTGAATTGATTAAGTATTTCTAAAGTTATCGTGATAACAATTTTTCGAGTGGCCGCCACTTGGAAATAAAATTGCGGATCAAGTCACCAAGTGAACTTCTCCTAGATATTTGAACCATAAGTTCACTATCCAACTTTTATTTGAATCAGTTAAGTATTTTAAAAGTTATCGTGATGGCATATTTTCAAGTGGCAGTGTGATTTCAAGTGGCTGGAACTGGAACTTAGAAACAAGATGTCGGGACAAGTTGCCCAGTGAAAACATTCAAGATAATTATATGATAATATAACTGTCCAAATTTGATTCGATTTGAAGTATTATTTCAGAAGTTATAGTGATTTTAAATTTTCAAGTGGGAGCCTTATTTTAAGTAGCCCAGCTTAAATTTAGATATCTGCCACTTATTAAAAGTGGCGGATATAGTTTATTAATAAACTTCATTGAGATTCTTATGTGGTCTTTATTTACATCAAACAATTTCGGAATACGCTTTTTATAATTTAAATTTGAAATTCCACTTGAAAACAAAATGGCGGAGCAACTTGGTTAACAAACTCATCTAAGATATTTATAAGATAAGTTAAGACACTGTTCAAATTTGGTTCCATTTGGAGTATTATTTCGGAAGTTATCATGGTTTTAAATTTTCAAGTGGTAGCCTGATTTCAAGTGGTCCCGCTTAACTTAAGATATCCGCCACTTTATTAAAAATGGCGGATAAAGTTCATTAATAAAGTTATTTGAGACACTTGTATAATCTATGCATACATCAAAATTTAATAAAATTCCGAATACGCTTTTTGCAATTTAAATTTGAAATTTTCAAGTGGTCTCCACTTGAAAACAAAATGGTGGAGCAACTTGGTTAATAAACTCATCTAAAATATTTATAAGATAAGTTAACACACTGTCTAAATTTGGTTCGATTTAAAGTATTATTTCGGAAGTTATAGTGATTTTAAATATTCAAGTGGTAGCCTGATTTCAAGTGGTCCAGCTTAAGTCAAAATATCTGCCATTTTATTAAAAATGGCGGATAAACTTCATTAATAAACTTCATTCAGACCCTTATGTGGCCTGTATTTACAACAAAATTCAAGCAAATCTTGCTTTAAATATGCTTTTTACAATGTCGGTTTGAAATTTTCAAGTGGCTGCCACTTGAAAACAAAAAGTCGGAGAAACTTGGTTAACGAACTCATCCAAGATATTTATAAGATCAGTTCACTGTCCAAATTTGGTTCGATTTGGAGTATTATTTCTGGAGTTATCGTGATGACAAAATTTTCATTATAGATAGATAGATAGATAGATAGATAGATAAACGAAGTGATTGCAATAGGTCGATTTCTAAAGAAATAACCTAAAAAGTGAAATTTTATCACAGTAAAAATAAAAAAGGTAAGATTTTTGATGAAATTCTGGCAAAAGTAGAATTTAGCTTAAAACGGAGAATTAGCTTTTTTTTTTTTTTTTTTATTATAACATCGCTTTCAAATTATTCAATTATATATTCGATAAATTTTCGATTTTGATAAATGTCCTATTATCGTAAAACTGGTATCGTAAAAATCCGTAGATGGAGACTAATAGTCCTCAGTCCTAATAAATAGAAATAAAAATAAAAAATATGTATCGAAGAAAAATTTACGCACATGTGTCAATGTTATTAAAGGAATGTATTTTTACAGGAATTTTTATAAGAAAAAAAGGTACAAAATTAAAAAAAAAAATTGCTAAATTATTTTAATAGAAAAAACGAGTTACAGCTCAGAAAAATAATAATAAAATAAAAGAATAATCTTTAAGTACTGATGAAGAAAAAAAATGTATTAATGGAATAAATATCTTTGCCATATACAATCGAACCTCGTTAGCGTGAATCTCACGAAGGATATAAGATTTGTTTATATAATCAGTAGTTCATGCTATCAGTAACTAATCTTCATTTTTATGGGACTGTGGAAACAGCTCATATTAAAAGTAATTCACGGAAACGAGGTTCGACTGTATTTATATCCATGCACGTAATTGTTGTTAAAAATGATATATGGGTTGCAAATGTAAAAATAATAATAATAATAATAATAATAATAATAAATTATACAGACACGACATTATTTCATTATTTAAAACATGAAAATCTGACATTGACAGATTTTAATTTAGTGCCAGAGGCCTACTGCTAAACTTGTTAATATCGACAAATTCTTCTTTAGTTAATTCGTGACGATCTAAATTCCATGATAAAGTTTTCATTAAATCAAACCAATGTGTTTCAGCTGCAGATACTGTAACAAATAACGTTGGAAGTCCAAACTGTCTTATAGCCGCAAAACAACGTTTTTTCTCTTTTTCCCAATGAGGGGGAGGTGTGCCTTGGGGGGGACTCATGTCAAAGGTGTGCCTTGGGGGGGGACTCATGTCAAAGTTGTACCTTGGGAGGGGACTCATGTCAAAGTTGGGACTTGGGGGGACTCATGTCAAAGTTGGGCCTGGGGGGGGACTCATGTCAAAGTTGGGCCTTGGGGGGACTCATGTCAAAGGTGTGCCTTGGGGGGGGGGGACTCATGTCAAAGTTGTACCTTGGGGGGGACTCATGTCAAAGTTGGGCCTGGGGGGGACTCATGTCAAAGTTGGGACTAGGGGGGGACTTCATTCAATAAATCCCCATTCAATAAACCGACTGAAATAGGCCCTTAGCACTATTAAGAGTGACGTATAAAAATTCGACAACGCTGGGCCTTGGGGGGACTCATGTCAAAGTTGTACCTTGGGGGGACTCATGTCAAAGTTGGGCCTGGGGGGGAACTCATGTCAAAGTTGTGCCTTGGGGGGGGGACTTCATTCAATAAATCCCCATTCAATAAACCGACTGAAATAGGCCCTTAGCACTATTAAGAGTGACGTATAAAAATTCGACAACGCTGGGCCTTGGGGGGACTCATGTCAAAGTTGTACCTTGGGGGGGACTCATGTCAAAGTTGTGCCTGGGGGGGGGACTCATGTCAAAGTTGTGCCTTGGGGGGACTTCATTCAATAAATCCCCATTCAATAAACCGACTGAAATAGGCCCTTAGCACTATTAAGAGTGACGTATAAAAATTAGACAACGCTGTACCGACTGAAATAGGCCTCTAGCACTAAAAAAAACTATTTTCTCTATTTTTTTTTTCTTAATACAATGAATTTTTTCATTCAGAATTTTGAGCATGTGAAAGAGCAACAATTAAACAATATTTTAAAAAAATTTCATTAAAATTTTGGAAAATTAATCCGGTAAGACGTTTCTGAAGGAAGACCATTCAGAAAAAAAAATATCCTTGTAGTTGTTAGAATAACTCATGACAGCTTTATTCGAAATTAAAAATCCAAATATTTTCTGTTTGTGGATAAGTATAACTCGTACTTGAACAAAAATTATAAAACAAAACTGAAACTTGAAATTTTGGCAGAGTTTTGTGTAAAATAACATAACTTTCGGTACAATTTACCTCATATAGAGCCTTGTAAAATTAACTGTACTCAAACAACAACAACAACAAAAAAAAAAAAAAAAAAAAAAAAAAAAAAATGTTGTTCAGTATCTAATCAATTCTATTTTTAAAATATGTTCTAAATTTCAGTACGATCGGTAGATTAATTTTTGAAAATTCTTGTCCACCAAACTCAAAATAGTGTTTTCAGAAAGGAAAAAAAAAAAAAAAAAAAAACTCTTAAAGTATTAAGTAGGAATAAAACGAGCCTAAAGATGAAAAATTCCAAAGGCTTTCTTTCTTAGACTTTTATTCCGAATTCTGATTGACTTGAAACTTTGGACAAATATTCTAGACACGTTGTGCTATTAGATTTAAAATAATAATAATAATCTGGTGTGTCACTCACTCAACTTTATCTTACCCTGCATTTCATATAGATAGATTGCATATTAAGTTTTAAGAACATAAGGTAAGATAATAATTTATCGTAAGATATAACTTTTAAATTTCAATATACTTTAAAAATAATTTAAAATAGGTTTAGAAATAGTTTCATTTGATACATAATTCTGTCTGAACCGTTTAAATATAACGCTTAAAATTATTTAAATAAATAAATAAAATAAAAGCTGTCGTTAATTTGCATTTTAATTTGCAAATTTTGATCAAATTTTTAAGTGGTAACCTAATACGAACTTCAAAATACCAAATTTGAATTTTCTGCACTTATTTGTTTTTAAATTATGCTGATGACAGATATACATATAGTTCAAGAGTTAAAATTTGGACTTTCGTTATCTGGAGACCTCAAAATGTGATATTATGCAAAAAACACAGTTGGAAGTAGAACTTAAAAAATCATTGTTTACAGCATGGGTATGAAGAATTCTTGAGCAGTATCGACATAGTAAAATGTAGCAAAGCACTTCCATCAATTATATTCAATAGAAAAAACGTTTAGCTCAATTTTGAGTAGCCCTGTACATTGTCCATAAACAATATTGTATACTTAAATTTAATCATACTTGAAAAACCTATAACATAAAATGGATTACAATTCCAGAAATTTCCAAATATAGCCCCAATATATCTAAATAATTTTGGTAGCCCTGTAAACGAACGATGAATAATTCCCATACCACAATTGACACAAACATACTTTTATGTATATTAAAAATTTGTTCATTCCGTTTTGTTTAATCAGACCATAGATTTCACACTGTACTTATTAGAAATTTTCCCATAGATATAACGTATTTGAATTCTCTTGGATATCTCTGTACACGAACCATTTGCTTGATCTCAACGAAAAATTTAGTGTAGCATACCTAGATGATACACATTTAGAATATCGAGTTTTGACTTTCTGCTACTATTTGTTCTTGAGACATGCTGATAACAGACAGACATACAGTCACTCAGACTCAGAGAAAGAGGCAGATACACAGACCAACCGCTAAAAGCATGATTTTCTGATTCAGAAGACCACAAAACGTGTAAATATAATAAAAACTCAATTTCGAAAATTTAACCCAAAACAGTACCTACTTTCTCTACCATATATATAATTAAGAGAAAGCAAAAGTCGATTTTTTTTTTTTACTTTTTACTTTCTCTCACCCATAAGGTAGAGAAAATATTGTTTTTGGGTCAAATTTTCGAACGCGAGATTTTGTTATATTTACTCGTTTTGAGGTACCCTGAATACGAAAATCATGTTTTTAGCAAATGGTGTGTGTGTATGTCTGTGTGTATGTCTGTGTGTCTGTGTGTGTGCCTGTGTGTGTGTGTGTTTGTCGGTTATCAGCATATCTCAAGAACAAATAGTAGCAAACATTCCAAACTTGATATTGTAAATGTGTATCATATATAGATGCTACAGTAAGCTTTTCGTTAAAATCAAGCAAATGGTTCGTGTACAGGGACAATCAAGAAATTGCAGGCAAGTAGAGTTTAACGTCTATAGACTGCACTAAACCAAATGAAACGAATATATATATATTGTAATAGAGATAGTCAACTGGGAAAATTTTTTTGTGTATGTAGGAGCCTCGCCTCCCCCCCCTGGTGGGGGGGGGGGGAAGTCCCCCTCGAGGGGAGCAAATTTTCATGATGGGTATCTTTCAAAAGAGCTTGCAAATACCTTTAAAACGAATGGTTGAACCATCGATCTGCGATAATTTAAAATAAAGTTATCAATTTTTTTCACTTTTAACGAAAAAAAAAAATAAAATAAAATAAAATATTTTTTTATTTTTTTTATTGAGAATAAAATGGACTTTTTTTTTTGGATATTTAGTGTTATACTACTTCTCTAATATGGAAATCGTCTGCATTATCATAAAAGATACTTTTTTTAAATAATAATTTTAATAAATTATTTTTTGAAAACAGAATTATTTTTTAATAACCGAATAAAATTTTATATAAATCTAGGTGCATTAATGAAACGGGGGGTTAAGGGGGGCGGTAGACCCCCTCACACATAATTAATTATCATATAAAACTTTTCCGAAGCCTAATTTGAATTGTTTAACATAGGCTTACATAACATCGTTATCTTACGTCTTAATCTCCAACCTGTATTTATCGTATTAAATTTCAGAGTAAGAGAAAGTCGTCTGAGTGACACACCAGATTATTTTTTTTTAAAAAACCATGTAATTTTTTAACAATTAACAGTCATGAGTGTTTCTTGTTAAGTACATAATGTCTTAAGACAAACTTCCAACATTATTATTATTTTTTTTTTTTAAATGAAATTTTTAAAAATTGTAAAAGCCAAGATAAAAGAAAAGAAAAACAAAACTAATTTTGCGTGTATTTTTATATTTGAATGAAACATTTGAAAAAGCTTATTATTTCACTAATTTCTAAACTATCTAATATAAAAAAGAAAGATGGAAAGAAAAAGGAAGAGTATATAAAAGAGAAGTAAAGTTAATAAAAAAAATAAGTTTTTTTAATGGTTACTTTGATAAATAATGACAAATATATTACAACACATTATAGCAAAAGCTCTTAAAAATAGCTTTCTAAAGACGGATTAGACAATATAATTTTAAAGCCAGGATAAGAGGCATCCAACTCACACTGTTAAAAATTTCTGTAAATTTAATTTAAATATTTATCCAGAGTCTCTGTAAATTAACAGTAATACTTAGTTAAAAGTGAATAATCGAGATTCTCAATCATTATTCTGTATTTTTACGTAATTTCTATTTAATTTTTTAATTAAAATTAAAAATGACTGTTTCTACTTTACAAAAAGCATTCCAAGTCCGAAATATATTCTCACCAATAATTAATTAAATTAATATTAATTATTAAAATGAATGTATAAAATAAGTTTTTTAACATCTCCGTTTATTTTTCTCTTCAATTTTACATAAGACAAGATAATAGATTACACAGAGTTTTCTGTTGGAATTTTTAACAGTGCATCTACACGCAATGCTCATGAGTTTCTACTGATTGTTAAATCACCTGACAACGTAATTAGGACCTCCTCCGATGATGCGATTTCAATAGCTTTCTAAACCATCTTAATGCAAATAATCTGGTGTGTCACTCACACGACTTTCTCTTAACCTGAAATTAAATACTATAAATACAGGTTGGACATAAAGAGTTAAGATAACGAGTACCGTTATCTAAACTTATGTTAAAACAATTTGAATTAGGCTTCGGAAGAGTTTTATATAATAATTAGTTCTATGTGAAGGGGACTACTGCCCCCCTCAACCCCCCCGCCCCCTTTCATTACTCCACCTGCTTTTATATAGAATTTAAATCTGTTATTAAAATTAAAAGTTCACTTGAAATTATTCAGACAACTTTCAAGCGCAACATTCCTTGAAACTTATCAGTCTTGATCAAACTTTTCCAGCAACAAATTTATGTTAACTTGAAAATACAACTTTTGGATCGCCTAAAACTGTTCGTTTTCAAATTACTCTAAGAGACACAGACAAAGATCAAACGTTAAAAAACTTGACTTTGGTAATCAGGAAGCCTCAAAACGTGTATAAAACAAACAAAAAACAAGCGATAAATATTTAGCTTAAAAACATACGTTATTTACCATATGTCTATGAAGAATTCATTTCAAATCATGAGCAGCTTCCTTGGCCATGGTAAAATATTATAGTAAAGCACTTCCACAAACAATAAAAAAGAATGTTATCGCTTAAATATTTGCAGCCCTGTATATCTTTTAAAGATTATGGACAAACCACATAGTGCACCCAAATATAATCCTATAGTAATAATATACGGCACAACCTGAAATGCACTTCCACCAATTTTCAGCTAATGTCGCACTATAATCTAGTTCTTTTGTGTAGCCCTGTAAATGAACAGTGAATGGTTCCTCTACCATATTCTATATGAGACATGTTTTTACGCATATGAAAATATATATATTCATTTCATTTGGTTTAGTGCAATTTATAATAGTTAAACTCTACTTATCAGCAGTTTCCCCTATAGACGTAATGTATTTGAATTCTCTTGGGTGTCCCCGTACACTAACCTTCTGCTTCATCTCAATGAAAAGCTTAGTGTAGCATTCCTATATCATACACATTTAGAATACCAAGTTTGGACTTTCTGCTATAATTTGTTCTTGAGATATGCTGATAACAGACAGACACGCACACAGACCAACCGCTAAAAACATGATTTTCTGACTCAGGGGACCACAAAACTCGTAAATATAACAAAAACTAACTTCCGAAAATTTGACCCATAAACAATACTTTCTTTACTTTATGGGTAAGAGAAAGTAAAAAGAAGGAATTAAAAGGAAGGGTATAGAAAAAGATGTTAAGTTAATAATAAAATAATTGTTTTTAATAGTTACTTTGATAAATAATGGCAAATATATTACAGCATATTATAGCAAAACTCCACCTGTAAATATTTTTTCACGGTAAAGAGACTGTGCATGAAAGTTGAGTTCTCCGAATTGTGTAAGTCATTTTTTTGGAGAATAAAAAATAATATTTACAAAATGTAAAAAAAAAAAAAAAAAAATGAATCTCTAGCTAATATATGTACATATACTGTTAGGATAGCTATATAACATAAACTAACATATATCGGTTTCAGAAATTCTAAGAAGTTTTATGGTAATGAAGTGTCTCAGAAAGGAACAGGCAAACTAAAGTTAAAAAAAAAAAAAAAAAAAAAAAACTTTTAAAATTTGTTGGAAAATGTTAAAATCTAAAAAAATGAAAAGTTAATCAAATTTATCAACTTTAAAATTTTTGCTCTTGAATTACTGCACACATAAAATAAATAATGAAAAAAAAAAATAATGAAATCTGAAAATTAAAATTTCATAATGATTTTAATGATTTTTACACGTATGTAACAGGTTACTGAACAAAACTAGTATGCTGTGGCCAACTAAAACAGTCTTCTATACTTTATGTAATAGAATATGTAATAAGCAACATGCATCCAATTCATGCATTTATTGTCATAAATATTGGATATGTATTTTATAGGGATGATTTAATAACAAACATTAAATAATAAAAAATTTTAAAAATAAAAACCTCAAAACAAATGATTATACTGTTAAAAATAAAATCCTACTTTACACCAGAAAAATTATTGTAGTTAGCTGCAATCAATATTTTGGTGCAATGTTTCACCATTTTAGTGGTGTCATTTCAGTACTATGCAGCACAAGAATGAAAAAACTTAGTACTAGTATATTTCTTGCAGCTAAAAATGCCTATTTAGAACCATTCTTTTGGTGAAATGTCGAGGAATGGAAAACTTAGTAGTAGAATATTTCTTGCATCTAAAAATACCTATTTAGAACCATTCTTTTGTGAACTGTTATTTTTAACAGTATATGGTTCAACAATTCGTTTTAAAGGTGTCCTTTAAATGATGTCCATTAGAGTAAAGTGAAAAATACTTTATTATTATTATTTTAAAATGCAATAGCTTTAAAGCTGCCTTTTTATATCGAATAAGAAAAATACCGAGTTTTGAAATTTTTAAAATATATCTTGAGAGTTCTCTTTTGATTCAAAATGCCAAAAATTTTATTATTTTTATTTCATTTATAACTCGTATATAAATGTCTCTTTTTATACCTAATAATAAGAAAAAATTGATATAAATGTTATTTAAAGTCTGTGAAAAATTTTATTATCCAACAAAATCTGAGTGTCCACGGTTGCACCAAAAATGTCATAAAATTCGAAAAACTGAGTATTTTAATATTACTTTTAACGCAGAATTAAATATAATACTTAATATCAAATAGCGAAACAACCTCAAGATATTATTAGATAATATTCAAACTTTAAACAGACCTTAAATAACATTTACATCAACTTCTTATTGCTATTGGATATAAGGAAATACCTTTATATACAAGTTATAAAGAATATATAAAAATAATCAAATTTTTGACATTTTGGAGTAAAAGAGGACCCTCAATATGTATTTCAAAAATTCCGAAACTCGGTATTTTTCTTATTCAATACAAAAGACAACTTTTGCTCGCTATTACATTTTGAAAATTAAAAAAGTTCACTGCGTCCTATTGGAAGTTTACATCCCCTGGGGATTACTTCTCTCCAGGGTAGCACAGATACCTCTAGATATATACATATATATACACAGTTTTTTCCTGCTTAAGTATTAATATCATAAACGTATGCAAAGTTAAAAATCATTCTCACTATGTACATTTATACGAAATTTTGTCCTTTACTGACGTATTAAAAATTGGGAAAAAATGGACTGGCAGCGCCATCTATTCAGTGCACAGCCCTTAAATAACATTTATATCAACTTCTTAATGCTATCAGATATAAGGAAAAACATTTATATACAAGTTATAAATTAAATAAAAATAATAAAATTTTGGAGTAAAAAAGAACCCTCAATATACAGGGGTTGGACAAAAATATGAAAACACCTAAAAAAAAAACATGTTTCCTTGCCTAATATGGTGAAGGAAACCCGTTAGCATTCAAAACAGCTTGCAGTCTTCTCGGAACGGATAAATACAGCTCCTGTATGTTTGCCAAGGGAATATTGTACCATTCTTCCTCCAAAACGGTGGCAAGTTCAGATAACGATGTTGGCGGTGGATAGCGAGAACGCTCTTTCCGCTCCAATGTAGACCACAAACGTTCGATAATATTCAGGTCTGGTGACTGTGGTGGCCAGGGGAGATGCGAAAAATCATCCTCGTGCTCAGAAAACCAGTCCTGGACAATGTGAGCTGTGTGAACAGGGGAGTTGTCGTCTTGGAAGACATTATCACCATTGGGGAACAAAGTTTGTACCATGGGATGGACTTGATCGGACAAAATGTTCACATAAGTCTTGGCAGTAATGCGCCCTGACAGAGTTATCATGCGGCCAGCAGAGGACCACGATATGGCTGCCCAAACCCTCACAGAACCCCCGCCATGTTTCACTCTTGGCAACAAGCAGTCTGTATTATAGGCTTGAGATGGCGTTCTCCAGACGTAAACTCGGCCTGAAGTGGGAAACAATGTGAAAGAAGACTCATCCGACCATATGACTCTCTTCCACTGCTCTATAGTCCAGGCTTTATGACTTAAACACCACTTTTTCCTCTTACGGGCATTGACATCACTGATGAATGGCTTTTCAATTGTAGCACGGCCAGCAGTTCCCTGTTTATGAAGCTCCCTTAGAATTGTTTTGGTACTCACAGGCTTTGGTAACATGACATTCATTTCAGCAGTAACTTTTGAAGCTGTGGTATTCTTCTTTTTCGTGATAATCCTCCTTAATGATCGTCTGTCACGATCACTCAGCACGGACTTTCGTCCGCGCTGTGATTTAGCGGATGATGTTTTTTCGCATTTCAAATATGCGGAATAAATCTTCGATACAGTACCTCTTGAAACACTAAACACCTCGGCTACCTTGCTTACGGAAGCACCAACCATACGCGCTCCAACAATTTGCCCACGTTCGAAGTCTGTTAACTCTGACATAATGCAACGACAACCTCACATAACAGAGCTCCGACAATGACTGAACTGTGCAGCGCATTTACGAAGTTGTTTGGGTGGCGTCAGTGGGTTAAAACGTTAGCGCCACCTACATATTTCATTAAAATCAATCTTTCTTTTCAAACATACATTTCACAAGGTGTTTCCATATTTTTGTCCAACCCCTGTATATTTCAAAAATTCCGAAACTCAGTATTTTTCTTATTCAATATAAAAGACAACTTTTGCTCGCTATTACATTTTCAAAAAAATTTTTTTTTCCCCTGCGTCCTGTTGGAAGTTTACACCCCCTAGGGATTACTTCTCTCCAGGGTAGCACAGATACCTCAAGATATATACATATATACACATTTTTTTCCTGTTTAAGTATTAATATCATAAACGTATGCAAAGTTAAAAATCATTCTCATTATGTACATTTATACGAAATATTGTCCTTTACTGACGTATTAAAAATTTGGGAAAAAAGTGGACTGACAGTGCCTTCTATTCAGTGATTATTCCCTAAATTAGTCACGATCAATATAAAACAAGGTCCAACTAAATACCATGTTTGGTTAAAATTTGCCCATTTCATTCATGTGATACAGCTTCCACAAAATTTTGATGCAAACACATAGACATACATTTTTCTAAAAATGGTCTTGTCGTTTTCAGGGCATCTCGAAACGCGTAAATCCATTAGCATGTCAAAAATTTTCACGAATTCATTACTCTCTTCTTATATGCGTAGACAAAAGTAAAAATATCTAAAGCAAAGATATTTCAGTAATTTAAACGTCCTTAACTTGATATCTAAAATTAAAGCAGAGTCCATTTAAAATATTAGTATCAGGTATTTTTCATAAAAATATGATTGTCAGTCATAATTACTCTATGTATAATATGGATATGTACAAACAATGAATTTGTGAAATTAAATAAATTTACAGAAAATATATACTTTAATAATGGAAAATTCTACGATATCAAATAATAATAAAAGGTGACTATTATTATTTAAAGAAAATCTGCATGAAAAATATTTTCCATATTTTGGAGAGTATTGAAAAAAAAATGTTTTACGAATTTTGTTCCAAAACACGGTCTTATAAATATCGAAATGACTTAATAAGATGGCAGACATTATAATTTATATACATGCATAGATAAATTATTGTCTTAGAACTATAAAATTTCATATGCAAATTTCGAATATATGCTAAGAGACATAAATTTTCAGCATATTTTAAAAAAATTATATATTGAAATATAACAGTATTAAGTATATTAAAATTTCTCGAAAACTATTTAAATTAAAATAACACAAAATTAAAATTTTTAGTATTTAAAAAAAAAAAATTAAATTCCTTTCCACTGCATTTTACTTGATTAACAATATTTCGAAACATATTTGGATGTAACATTGTGGATTAAATTTCCAAATTAAAAAATAATCTGGTGTGTCACTCACACGACTTTCTTTTACCCTGAAATTTAATACTGTAAATACTAATTGGATGAATAAAATAACGAATACTTTAATGTAAATGTTAAAACAATTAAAATTAGGCTTCGGAACACATTTATTTGACAAATAATTCTGTGTGAGAGGGCGATCGCCCCCTTCACCCCCACGTTTCATTATTAAATGTACATTTATATAAAATTCAAATCTGTTCTTACATTCAAAAGTTCAGTTAAAATTATTCAGACAACTTTCTTGCAACAAACGTTTTAATTTAAAAATGTGCAACATTTGGATCGCCTGAAATTATTTGTTTTTAATTTACGTTTCATAGACAAAGATCAAACGTAAAAAATTTGACTCCGGTATATAGGAAGCATCAAAATGATTAAATATACAAAAATCCAATTTTATGGAATATTTAGTTTAAAAAATCTGGAGTGACTCCACTCGACGAACATTGAGTAATTAACAGTTTTGTAGATAAAGTAAAGAAAGAGGAGTTGTTAAACAAACAAAAGAGAGAAAACCATAATAGAGTGTTTCAGTATTTTTCTCCATATATTACATGATGTTTTACTTAATGCTACTGAACTTTGAGCCCATAGATCATAATGATAAAGAATTTTTCGTTGTGTCCCTGTAAAAACCTATAAATGCTAGACTCACCAAAATGCTTATAGTTAGCGCAACAGTGATTTATAATATTCATATACATTTTACGCTCAATTGAATAAGGCGTTTAGATGCTATCGCACTTTAAAAAATTTGGTCCCATAGGCCATAATGATAAAGAATTTTTCTTTGTGCCCCTGTAAAAAAAACTGTAAGTGCTAAATTCACCAAAATCTATACAGTTGGTGCAACTGGGACCTATAACATGTGTACAAATTTTTTGCGCAGATTAATAATGCTTTTAGACGCTATCACATTTTTAAAAATTTAGCCCCATAGGCCATAATGATAAAGATTTTTTCTTTGTGCCCCTGTAAAAAAACTGTAAGTACTTAATTCACCAAAATCAATAGGGTTCGTACTATGGTGACTTACAATATACGTACCAACTTTCAGCTTATTCGAACGAAGCATTTAGACGCTAGCGTGTTCACTCACAGACATACATACATACATACACACACACACACATACATACATACACACACATACATACATACATACATGCACACACACATGCATACATGATCGTAAAAATAGTGAAAACGGACTTGGGAGACCTCGTAATAGAAACATCAAAATCTCAAATTCGGATTTTTGACATGATTACAATACTTTTCTCAATATAGTGTTCGGAAAGTAAAAAATACATTATTTACCATATTGCTATGAGGAATTAATTTCAATTCCTGAGCAGCTTTCCTGGACAAGGTAAAATATTATCACTTCCACTAACTATAAAAAAGAATGTTATGGCTTAAATATTGGCATCCCTGTATATCTCTTGACGGTTATGTATACGCAACATGGTGCACATAAATATAATCCTATATTAATAGCACATGGCGCAACCTGAAATATACTTCCATCAATTTTCAAATATTGTTACTCTATAATCTAGTTCTTTTGTGTAGCCCTGTATACGAATAGGGAATGATTTCCATACTATATGCTACATGAAACATATTTTCAAGCATATAAAAAATATATATTCGTTTCATTTGGTTTAGTGCAGTCTCTAGGTGTTAAACTCAACTTACCTGCAATCTCCCTCGGAGACGTAATGTGTCTGAATTCTCTCGGGTGTCCCTGTACACGAACCATTTGCTTGATCGTTTAGTGTAGCATCCATATACGCTACAGATTTAGAATACAGAGTTTGGACTTTATAATATTATTTATTCTTCATATATACTGATGACAGACATACAAACACACACACCGACAGACACACAGATCAACCGCTAAAAGCATGATTTTTGGATTCAGGGAACTTCAAAACGTGTAGATATAACAAAAACTCAATTTCAAAATTTACCCAAAAACAATACTTTCTCTACCATATATAAGGGTAAGAGAAAGTTAAAAAAAAAAAAAAAAAAAAAAAAAAGAAAAGAAAAGAAAAGTCTCAATGTATCCACAAAATAGTACTCAGATATACTTTAAAAATATTGTTATAAACTCTATATGTATATTTTCATAATCCTCAGATATTAATTAAAAAAAAAGACGCTATTGTTTTTTGTGTATTTTATTTAGAGAAAGAAGAAAAATTATTTAAAAGTATTAAAAATATTTTATTGCGCAAAATGCTCGATTATTATTTAGGAACTGGTGCAAATTTCAACTCTATATATGTTTAGTCCAGTCAATAGGTACGTAAAAAAGGGCTTACCTAGCAAAAGGTGGGGTAGAAGATTTTTCTTTTTTAATTTGTACATATTAGTGTCAATATGAAAAAAACGATTTATCCAACATGGTCGGCCCCGGGAGAATTTTTGTCGGCTGAAAAACCTCGAAAATTTACTACTTTTTTGGCTTTTTTTGAAATATCTCAGAAATGGCTGAATTTAGCAATATTTTTCTATTATAAAGTTTAAAGAAGATTAAATTTCCTACAATTTTCTTCATTACAACTTTTTTGTAGTACTAATAGCAAGCACGTTACAGCCTCTTGAAAGTCGGCATTTTTGCTCAAGCTAATAAAATACAACTCAAAGAAATGAGTCGGTGCATGAACGTTTATTAGAAAACGGAAAAAAAGAAAGGACATATTCATCTGTCTGACCTTAGGAAATGATACCTGCTTCGTAGCAAAGGAGGTAGAAAAAAAAAAAAAAAAAAAAAAAACTGCCCCCCCCCCCCCACACACACACACACACAAAAAAAAAAAAAAAAAAAAAAAAAAAAAAAAAAAAAAAAAAAACCCTCTCCCGTTTCTTCTCATCTTGTAGTACGCTGCCTCGGCTGAGCATCTACCTATATTAATCAGTTCAGTTAGAATGTGTGAACATACTTTTTGAACCCATGAGCGTTTTCGATTACAATAACCGGAGTGTTTGTTTTATTTACGAAATCAGTTTGAATAAAGGTGAAATAAAGATTCTGAAGGAGAAAGGTATACAAAAAATCTGCAAAAGTGCAATGCAAAACGTCAAAATGAAGAACATCGGTGTTTTTTGATGAACCTACAACAAGTAAGAATTCACAATGCCTGTCACAAACGATACATCAATGGGCGAATGATTGCAGCATATGTACGGCGTCATACAACTGGTGATAGAGCTGGTCCAAACTGTGCGGCTCCATATCTTCCATCAAGAACTGAAGGTTTCAGTTTTAAAGATCAGTGTTTCTCGTGTGGAGAGGGGATACTTGAAGATTTCTTTAAAAAACAGGAACGACTTCCTGAGCATGAAAGAAATTTTATGCACCATGGTATGAAACTGGTGTGAAAGAAACACTTGTAAATGGTGTCGAAAATCGTGGGGATGAGAGAAGAAAAAAAGTACTTGAATGCATCGGAAATGTAAAAGGTTTAGTTGCTATAAATGCTGGGTATCACAGATTTTGTCATCAAAAACTGTATTGGAGGCCTAAAAGTGAGATGAAACGAGGATACTACCGTGCAAGTAACACTGATGAGGCAATGGAATCAATTTACTCCTACCCTGAAAACGACTCGGACGAGTGCCAGTCTCATAAAGTATTTGATGAATAAAATAGAGGATGATTTTCGTCCTGGCATCAGATCGGTTACATCGCGCTTTTGCAAAAAATATGGTGAAGATGTTTTAATAGCCGAAACTGCCAACAAGAAAGCAGTTTGCTTCCAAAATGTTGGCTATAAAATACTCAGTGAAACTGGTATAGTAATAAGGACTCTGATCCTCAACAGGAAAATTTCGAACTAATTTCATCATTTGACGAGGCTGAAGAAGATAAGCTATTCTAAGAGCTTATATAATTACTGCAAGACGGAGAGGAACAATTTGAGGACGACACACCTTCCTTCTACCTCTGATGACTATTGAAATTTAAGAACCCGGGTTTCAAAATAACCACGAAGAAAATAAACATGTATATTATACATTAATGTACGTTTCTTTATTTGTTTCAAGGCTAAATGAATCTCCCTATAATTTGCATATAAAGTTAAATTTCTACAATTTACCTTTGTAATTATTTGCTATTGTTCTTCAAACAAGTTTGCCTATTTGTGAAGTTCATTTAAAATTAAGATTGTGTCTTGTTATTATCATTAATATTAATATAGCAGTTATTAATGTATATTACAACATTATGTATTTTATCTAAATATCATTAACGTTTTATAATATAATAAATAGTAGAATTAAAATATTTATGTATTAATGCACTGAGTTTTTGCTTACTAGCCCCCTAATATTTATTCATTTACATTTATATACAAATATCTTTTATTTTATTTATTTTTCTTTGTATCTCTTTGTGTGTGTATTATGTGTTCCAGTGATAGAATACTATACATTGGCAGTTATTGGAGTCTGATGATGACTAATGTTGTTAGGTCAGAATTGTCAGTTCGTAGCCGGAGGGGAGAGAGAGAGCTAGTAAAAAGGAGAAGGGGAAAATTAAAAGAGAGCAGATTTGTTATCTGTCGTCCTTAGTGAAGAAAAAAGAAATGATCGCCAATTTATCTGGCGAACATATTTAATCCCTTTCAAAATCACGATTATTTTAACAAGGCATATGTTAAGAGAACAATCAAGAATATAAAACAGTATTTCTTACAATATATATTGTAAAAAAATACATCTGACGTGTATATTTCCGTATTACGATTTTGATCACCAAATCCAAAAATCCCAAGGATGACAGATATCACAGCTATACCCTTAAAAGTTGTTAAGCTTTCTGTAAATAAAGCTTCTAATTCTAATAATTACTGTAGATTATTTATAAGGAGAAATGCGGTTTTTTTACGAAGTTGGGAAATCTGTTTATTTTCAAGAAGCTGTTACGCGCTTGCTATTAGTACTACAAAAAAGGTGTAATGAAGGAAATTGTAGGAAATTTAATTCTCTTTAAACATTACAATAGAAAAATATTGTTAAATTCAGCCATTTTTGAGATATTTTGAAAAAAGCCAGAAAACTAGTAAATTTTCGAGGTTTTTCAGCCGACAAAAATTCTCCCGGGGCCGCCCATGTTGGATAACTCGTTTTTTGCATATTAGTACTAATATGTACAAATTAAAAAAACAAAATCTTCTACCCCACCTTTTGCAAGGTAAAATGTATTTATTGACTGGACTAGTTGGTAGATCAACGAAAAGTAATTTTAACGAAATGATTTAGAAGAGAATCAAAGAATATATTCTTAGATTATATTCAATATATTCTTTTACGCAATTGTGCAAGTGCATCACTGCTTTTATTATATTGATATATTTTTCTGAATAAACTTTCTTATGAAATTTCACTATATTTGAACAGATGATGTATATAATTTTCTTTTTTCTTCCTTACTGAATAATATTGGTTAACGATATGCAGTACATTTTTTTTTTCTGTATAGTCAGGTTTAGTATTTTTTATTTACTATGATTGCACAATTATATTGAACAAATTATTCTTTGTTATGTTGTTGAAAACCACCGTTCAAAAAGAGAAGAAACATAATAATAATATGGATATTTTCTCCATTCTTACGAAAAACTGAAATTAATTTCATTCTATCGACAATAACTTTTTTGAATTTTCTTGATATTTGCTTGCTTGGTAGTTTCATGTAAGTAGCTGAATACCTTTGTCTAATACCGGTTAAAAATGACACTGGCAGGGATGGAACACGGGCGCAGAATTCATACCACTATCAATGTAAGAAAATTTTCTACTTCTTAAATCAACGATATTATAGGTAGAGAAATTTCTTAAACGGATTTCGGTATGAATTCTGCGCCCGTGTTCCCATCCCACTGGTGAACAAAAATCAACTTTTTTTCTGTCACATGAGGAAATACATGTGTTTATAAGAGAACTTTTCACGCTGATTTCAAACATATAAGTGGTTTTTATCTAAATGGTCCACTTTTTTGTGACACTCTATTTAACATTTCATGTAGGCGTATATTTGCATGTATATTTGATATTAATGAACTTACCTAAAATGTTTTCATCGCTGACTTTCTGCTATGTTTAGCTCCTACAAAATCTCTCTTTAATGTCCAGCAGTAATCGGCTAGCATTCTTGCATTCCACTTTTCTTGATTTATCTTGCTGAGATACCTTGATGAAAACGTTCACCTTGTTCATCACTGACGGCGCCAAGATTGTCAGGGAAAACACTCAAATGAGACTCTAAAAAATGAATTTTCAGCGACACATTACAACCCATAATACTGAATGAGTCTAGCACTTCACCCACTATTTCACGGTAGTTTGGTGCCTAAGAAATGTTGAATAACATATTTGAGTGACTTCCATGCTGACTTTTCACTTTGGGTTAACAGATCTTCGAAGTTTTCATCTTTAATGAGATATCTCATCTGAGGGCTTACAAAAATCCATTCTTTGATTGCGGCATGACTCCCGTTTGGAAATTTTTCTTTTAAATAATGAAATCCAACACCATCTTTAATCATTGATTTACAAAATTTTTAAAGGTCCCACCTTCATTTGAAGAGGAGGCAAAATAATTTTATCAGAGCTGACTAATAGTGGATGCACAACATTTTTCTCTCCAGATATAAATGATTGACGTTTGGCCACTCCTTCTTAATATAATGATTTTTCTTATCCCTGTTATCCCATTCACAAAAGAAACTTCTTAATTTTATCTATCCAAGCTGCAAACCAATTAACAATGCAGCGACTTTTAAATCACAACATATGTCCCAACAATACATGTCGTACTGAATTTTCTCCAGCAGGATTTTCGTATTTTCATAGGTTTCCTTCATACTCGTACTATAAGCTACAGGAACAGAAGGAAATTTGTTTCCATTATGCAATAGTACAGCTTTCAGACTAATTTTTGAAGAATCTATGAACAATCTCCAATCAGTTGTTTTATGTTCATGACTAAGTATATCCATCAAAGCACAAATATTGTTACAGTACACTAAACCATTTTCTTCAGAGAAGAAATATTGAAATTCTTCTTGGTAGTTATGAAAGAAACATACTTTAATATCTTTTTGAAGTAAGTTCCAGGTTTTCAGCCTTGAAACTAAAAGTTCAGCTTGCTTTTTGGACAAATTCAAATTGCGAACAAGATCGTTTAAATCACCTTGTGTTAACAGATGGGGTTCAGCGGAAGAAACGTATGTTTCAAGAGTCATCCTGCTCTTCTCTTTGAACTTCTTTTGGTGATTCTTGTTCTGAGTCATCTTCTAGAACTTGATAAGTAGGAGGACATGGCACTGGTAATTCCTTACTGAGAGGTATAGGTCTCGTAGAGGATTGCAAAATTCGGGTATTGTTTTATTACTTTGTGTTTGGTTTTCTTAGTAATACCTTTTATCTTTGTAACACAAAAATAGCAATCTGACGAATGATCTTGCGTTTCTCGCCACACTATGGGTTTGGCGAAGCTCATGTGTCGAGAACTTTTAGTCCATTCTCTTAAGAGTTTAACACGCGGTACACAGCAAATATGAGCCGCCCAATGTTTATCTTGCTCTCCCACTTTATGGCCAAAATATAGTTCATAGCATTTTTTAACCAATGGAGTCAAACTTTGCTTTTAGTCCTCAAAAGTCACATTTCCGCAAATATAACAAAAGTTATCCAGATAATTTAAACATTTTTCTTGACATTTTAAATTACTATTAATAAAAATCATCTAGCAGTAGATATTAAATAAGAAAATAAAATAGAATTAGCCTTCACTGGGTCAATAATTAAGCATTAATGGAGTGTTTATAAAGAATCACGTTGTATAAGCGCAACAGGCAGATGTTTATTGACCATATCATGGCACAAGGATGTCTGAAATCAACTGCCTGTCACTGAGCGCTATTATAAATGTATATTTAACACCTTTATGATAGTAATTTTTTTTTGCTGAATTTAAAAGATTGTTTTACACAAATAAAAATATGGCCGAAAGCAAGAAAAATCGAAAACTTAAAATTTTATTCTGCAAAATCTGGACCTGATAGAAGAATTCTGATCCCATATTTGAAATCAGCTCAAAACGATGCATTAAATACATATAAAATACTTCGTGTGACAAAAATTATGTTTACCAGTGTTATTTAATTTAAAAAAAAAATGCTCATACTGTATCAGATATTTAATATTGTTACATTTTAATTGCAGTATATTGTGTCAGATGCACAATGTCAAACTTCCTGAAAATGACATTGCATTGGGGTATACCGCACATGTTATATATAATTAAAATAAAAATAAAAAAATAAAAAAATAAAAATGAAAGTAAAATCAAAAATAAAAATCTTTTTGAATGTTCGTGCTGTTCAGATACAAATTAATATAGAAAATTAAAAAGGTGTTGTAATCGTATGTTACAGCTATGACACATTTTAAGACTTGCTATTTTTTTTTAAAGAATTCCAATTATTTTTTTTATTTACTTACTTACTTATTATTATTATTATCATCATTATTCGTCCTCTTTTTGACTTCGAAACAAAACTTTTGCTGAATTATACGCGTCCGCAGTTTCAGAATAAATTGTCGAGTATTTGATATGTGACAAAACGTCTAAAATTAGAAGTGTCCGGTCACTTGCAGCAAAGTAGTGTAATACAAATTATACGAGACTTTTTTTTGAAATGACAGAGCGCAATTTTTTTTATTTTATTAAAATTAGACAGAATAGGAACATTTCATACTATTTTCTTAATAAGCATATATTATAAATCCTGCATTTAAATATCTACTTTTCCTACTACCAGAATTACTTTTTCTTATGTAATATGCAAGACACTATTGCACATAAAACAAAATTTATTACATTATTACTTTAGTTATTTCCTCATTAGTTTTATGATGCTTTTCAACGAATTTAGAATTAAAGGACTATAAATTTATTTTTTTACGATCATAAAGCTTTTAGATTCCTTTTCCACACTTCACGCAAACTTTTCTGCTCACACCAGAATCTTTAAAACTCTCCGAATCTAGAGGTAATAATAAAAAGGGAATTATAAGATTAAATTGACTAGTCACGAATCGGTGTTCAAAACAAGACTATTCTCTCTATCACATGTTTACTGCGTGACAAAGGTCATTTGGTCAGTCACAGTCTATGTCACACCCAAATAACTAATAAGAGGGGTGGAAACAAACGTCACCAAATTCAATTAGACATTTTGCATGGTTGGAGAATGTTGCTGAAACATCCTCTGTACTAGTTGAATTTTAGGCAGTTTAGTGGATCTGCGTGTGTGGTTAACAAAAGCTATAAACTGTAATTTTTGTTCGCAAATTGGAAAGTTTATAAAGGTTGCAGATACTTTTGAGAAAGATTTATGTTTTCTTCGCATGCAAGTATTTTATGAATTTTTTCTGTGTTATACAGGGAACTCTTAGGAAGAAAAAATTTAGAAAAGTGTGGTATTAATAATACAATTTTTTAATCTGAAAAAAAAAAAAAAAAGTAGTGAAAATTATGTAGATCTACATTCAATAAATTTAGTTTAAGGTAGAAAAAAAAAATACTGCAAAATTGGTTAGATTTTTATTTTATTTTATTTTTATGTATAAAAAGAAAATCAGTTACAAAACTGAGTAAACGTTCCAATAAAATTTACCCAAATTGGTGCTAATAAGTCATATTTTATTGTACTCACGGTGTGAGAAGATTATTTTTTTAATAATACTAGCCGTTTGCAGGATTTAATTCTTAATAATTCTTTTAGTAATATGCATATAAAAATAAATAGAATGCATGTATACATAGAGTGTCTGCTATGTATATAAGTCCTAGCGGTAAATCTTTAAGCTTTCAAATACCAGTATTTTTGAAGTACATTTTTGCTATATTTAAAGACTAAAATTCTGGAATTAAATAGGAAAAAAAAAAAAAAAAAAAAAAAAAAAAAAGGTGTTAAAAAAAGCAGTGATAACTTAATTTTTGAACACCAAAGGATAATGTTTTAATATTAATATTTAGATGAAGTGGAAAAAAATTCTCTTCGTTGAAATAGTTAATAGAGCTCCCTGCCGATATTAGTTTTATTTTGCGTGTTTGCGTGCATTGTACTGTTTTTATGGTAGCAGGTAAAGCCTCAATTTATTAGATAGCATTTAAATTACATAAGTGGCAAGCTGAAAGGAAAAAAAAAAAAAAAACATCATTTGTTTTACCGCAACTTCCAATTCTACAGCATGAATTGGGAGAAAAAACGATTTCTCATACCGAAAATGATAAAAAAAAATCGGTAGCCAGTGATAGCTTATGTTCTTCGCATACGTTCGAACTTCTCGAGTATCGTATAAACTAGTATGAATGAATTATGATTGAATTATAAGTTGATGGTTTGCAAAAAAAAAAAAAAAAAAAAAAAAAAAAAAAAAAACAGGCATCGCGACCAGAGGTCTATTGTACTACCCCACAAAACCTAATCTTTAAAAGACCCGTGGCAGAAAGAAAGCCCATCGGACATTTAAGGCTCCCAAGGCTCGATTAAATGCCGCCCCAAGTGCTTAAACCTGTAGACGGAGAAGACTTCAAAATCACATAAAATACGTGTTGCAGTTTCTTCCTTGTACTTGCAACCCCTGCAAAATGGGTCTCTGACTAGCAATACCCATGACATAAAGATGTCTTTTCAAATAACAGTGATCCGTAAGGAGACCAAATCACCTTGATGATGCTATTCTTATTAAGCTTCATGGACTCCTTAGCCCTAGCACTAGGATTACCACAGTTAAGCTCTTTAGCGTGCCTACTCCCCTCAGTCTTGAGCCAAGTAGAGTACTGCAAATTTTTTCATGATGGAGAAAACTGTAGACTCAACAATCTTCTAGATTTCAAACTTCAACATTTCTCAACAAACTTCTAGAAATACTCAGGACAGGTTCAAGACCAATAAAAGGTGTATCAGAACCCTTTCTTGCCAATTCATCAGCTAACTCATCCCCAGAATGCCAGTATGACCTACTAGAATTGCTTAAATACCATAACGCTGCAAATGAATTCTCGGCAAGTACTTTAATATTTATCAAACGTCAGTTAAATACAAAATAAATATCCGCACACACTACTATACTCAACTCTCGCTAAGCTAGTCGAATACAGTTTATTAGGACTGAGGGCCTATTAGTCTCAGACAGCGATTTTTGCGTTGTCGTTTTCGATACTTGGACATTTGTCGAAATCATTTTCGATAGTTGGACATTTATCGAAATCTAAAATTTATCGAAAATATAATTGAATAATTTGAAAGCGATGTTATAATTGGGAAGAAAAAAAAAACTAATAGCCCTCCGTCCTAAACTAAATTCTACTTTTGCCAGAATTTCATCAAAATCTTTTTTTTTTTAAGAAAAAGAAAAGAAAATTTATACAGTATCGTTACAAACGATATCGAAAAAGTTTTTTTTTAATAATTTTGAATTAGGAAATAAATAGTGCGCGTGCAATAATTTGAAATAAAAATAAATAAAAATATGAATTTAATGATTTGATTTTTATATAAAACACGATCGCGTGCTATCTTAAAAAGTAGATGTAAAATTTAAAGTTTAATTTTCTTGGCAGCAATTATAAATTAAAATAAATAATTTAATGAAAGTTTGTTCTTTAGATATACGTCCGTGTAAGATGTCAAAAAATATACGACAAAGTATTATATCTCTTTTTTTTTTTTTTTTTTTTTTAAATATTTTTTTATTTACTTATTTAAGCAAAAATCTTGTAGTTATGGAAAAACTTTCCAATGTTGAACGTAATGAAATGCAGTTCTTATGCAGGAAATGTCATTGTACAAAACTATAACGATTGAGCGATTGTATCATAACGTTTAAGAAAATTTTTCACACAAAAGACCCTATTCAATATTTTCAAACGGTTAACATATACATCAGATTTGTATGCTTGACTCTCGAAGCTTGCTTGTAAATCCTCGTCAGATGAAGACAGATAGCACATGACAGAATTGCAGTACGAAGAATTAGAAAAGCACGGGAACCGAACCCGCTCTCCTACGCTCGAAGGCGATTAGCAGTGTGGTGACATAACCACTTGGCCACGGAGGGCCCTCAAACGGTTAAGAAGTTTGTTTATGTGGCGTGATCATCTGTCCTTGATTTGGCAAACCAGTTGAAGGATATGAAGTACATCAGAGGTTATTTCACCGTGCATCCTCAATGATTTTTAATAATGCGCCAAACAGGTTCTTATCCAATTTGGCCTGTCAACACTGATAGTTCTGTGCCAACCAATTTTTATCCATACTATCCAACATTGTTAAAAATATTTTTGTAAAAATATGTTCAGAGATTTCACTAAAGAAAATTTCTTAAAGGACTATAATTTTTTTGTACTTGTATTAAAAAATACTTAAAATTCTTATTTTATGAAACTTTATATTGTAATTGATTAACAGACTTATGCAACTGAACTGAATGATTTAGTTCAGAATATTTAGTATGCATTAATATTAGACACTTCCCCACCAAACTTGTCTGGTGGCAGAATAGTTAGCGCACTGGCTTCAATTGCCTGGCGCCAGGTATAAGTCTCGGTTTAGTCATGGATGTTCGTGGATAATTGGAATACACTTTAAGCAGTAAGTCCAGTTACATTAGTCCCACTATCCAAAAACTGGCCATAAAGTGACATTCCCAAACGCTTCTATATCAAATTTTCATCTCAACATGAAAAATTTTCATTCACCACTATTTCCTTTTGTAGTCAATTTCTTTCTCGATTTGAACTCAAAAATACACTAGGTAATATTATATTATTGAATGATGAATATGAATTATTGAATTAGCCGTCGCTGTCAAGTTTAAGTTCTTTGTTTATTAGAGGTTTGTGGTTGTCACGTAACAAGTGATTTTTAAAAAGATGGTTATTATCTTTTTTTTACATGTATGATATTACTACAATGAAAGGGGCGTCTCTCTCTCGTCGAATCCTCATTAGACTCGCAAAATTTGTGTCACTGTGGGTGGCATCACATGCAACAGGAAAGAAAGAGGCGTACACCATTGCCAACCATGCGAAACCTACGATTCGGCGGTTCATCAAAGCTCTTGGTGGGGGTCGATCATCAGTAATCATCCTCTGCTATTTGCGTGCTGCTACGGTCTTTAGCTACTGTTCCATTAAATGCGATTTCTGTGATGAAAATTCTCGCAAACTTTTCTTAAAAAGAACATCTTTGTACTATAATAGCAGGCTTCACAAAATCAACAATGATTAAGTTATTAGGTAGTAGATTTAAAACTTTTGAATTTGTAGTTGGCAACATAAAGAATCTATTCTTCCTCATGTCACCCGAAGCATATTAATGAAAAAAATCTTTGTGTAAGTATTCAACTGGATTAGCTCTTTAAATCCATTTGTTACGCAACATTGTACAGTTTAACACGAATAAAGCAATTTGAATCTTGAATAGGACATTTAAATAGTGGAATAAAACAAAGAACAGATAAGGTGAATGAAATATTAAATATCAGGTTTATGAATTAATATTTTTTAAGTACTATTTTGTTCAGTTCCAACTGCAGGTTGTATTAGAAGACCATAAAATTTTTTTTCTGAAATGTATGTTGAAGCATAGCTTCCTAAATTAGATGCCTGCCGCGTGGCTCAGAAACTTGGCAACAGTTCAAGCGGTAGACAGCGCCACCTGGTACAGATTGCGCGACGTTTTTATTCAACAGCCACCAAAAAATTTTCAAAGTGGGGTTTGATATGCATAAAAGGCGAATAGAATCGAAGAAACGTCGATTATATATATCATATATCACTTCTTAAAATTATTGGGAGACCGTTGAATAAAAAAGTCGCGCAATCTGTATCAGGTGGCGCTGTCTATCGCTTCAACCGTTCCCCAAGTTTCCGAGCGACGCAGATGGCATCTAGTTTAGAAGGCTATGATTGAAGGAATTAAAAAAAAAAAAAAAAATAAAAAAAACTAGTATGTTGTGGCCATCACAAGACTTTCTTCTATATTTTCCTATATACATATTCAATCAGTAACAATATATATATAAAAAAAAAAAAAGAAAATTACGATTTTTTTTCTAAGTTCTTTTTTTGTTAAAAGTAATACATATTCAATCAGTACCAATAATTAAAAAAATATATATATATGTTTTTTTAGTGCTAGAGGCCTATTTCAGTCGGTACAGTTGGCGAATTTTTATAGGTCACTCTTAATTAGTGCTAGAGGCCTATTTCAGTCGGTTTATTGAATGGGGATTTATTGAATGAAGTCCCCCCAAGGTACAACTTTGACATGAGTCCCCCCCCCAGGCACAACTTTGACATGAGCCCCAAGGTACCCCTATTTCAGTCGGTACAGCGTTGTCGAATTTTTATAATACACTCTTAATAGTGCTAAGGGCCTATTTCAGTCGGTTTATTGAATGGGGATTTATTGAATGAAGTCCCCCCAAGGCCCAACTTTGACATGAGTCCTCCCCAAGGTACCCCTATTTCAGTCGGTACAGCGTTGTCGAATTTTTATAATACTCTTAATAGTGCTAAGGGCCTATTTCAGTCGGTTTATTGAATGGGAATTTATTGAATGAAGTCCCCCCAAGGCACAACTTTGACATGAGTCCCCCCCCAGGCCCAACTTTGACATGAGTTCTCCCCAAGGTACAACTTTGACATGAGTCCCCCCAAGGCCCAACTTTGACATGAGTCCTCCCCCAGGCCCAACTTTGACATGAGTCCCCCCAAGGCCCAACTTTGACATGAATCCCCCAAGGTACAACTTTGACATGAGTCCCCCCCCAAGGCACACCTTTGACATGAGTCTCCCCCCCAAGGCACATCTCCCCCTCATTGGGAAAAAGAGAAAAAACGTTGTTTTGCGGCTATAAGACAGTTTGGACTTCCAACGTTATTTGCTACAATATCTGCAGCTGAAACACATTGGTTTGATTTAATGAAAACTTTATCATGGAATTTAGATCGTCACGAATTAACTAAAGAAGAATTTGTCGATATTAACAAGTTTAGCAGTAGGCCTCTGGCACTAAATTAAAATCTGTCAATGTCAGATTTTCATGTTTTAAATAATGAAATAATGTTGTGTCTGTATATTTTTTATTTTATTTATTTATTTATTTTTTTTTTTTTGTTAAAAGTAAAAGAATCGATAACTTTGTTTTAAATTATCACAGATTTATAGTTCAACCATTCGTTTCAAAGGTATTGACGAAATCTTTCGAAAGATACCCCTCTTTAAAATTTACCCTCCCCCCCCGGGGGGGGACCGTTGCCCCCACATGCACAAATTTTTTTTCCTAGTTAACTACTACTATTATCAATAATTCATATTAATTTTACAATCACAAGTTTAAAATAACGCTCATTATGTACATTTATACGAAATTTTGTCTTATACTGCCATGTTAAAAGTTTACATAAAATGCAATCACAGCGCCATCTGCTGGGCGATTGATCCCAAAATCTAATCAGCACCATTCCATGTTAGGGTCGAACTATATACCAAGTTTGGTTCAATTTCATTCATTGGTTCGTGAGATACGGTGAAAAATACGAAATTTTGCGATCACAGCGCCGCCTGCAGGGCGATTGATCCCCAAATCTAATTAGCACCCTGCCCCGTCAGGTTCCAACTATATATCAAGTTTGGTTGAATTTCATTCATTGGTTCGTGAGATACGGTGAAAAATACGAAATTTTGTCCTATACTGCCATGTTAAAAGTTTACATAAAATGCGATCACAGCGCCATCTGCTGGGCGATTGATCCCCAAATCTAATCAGCACAATGCCCCGCCAGGGTCCAACTATTTACCAAGTTTGGTTGAATTTCGTTGATTGATTCATGAGATACGGTGAAAACAAGAAACCACAGACAGACAGACCAGGGTTCGTACGGGGCTTACTTTTTCCCTGAGTCTTATACGGGTAATTTTGTAGAACGATTTAAGTTTTAAAATAAGTCTATTCTATTAAGTTGAATTTTATTGTTTCAGAATACTGGTGTGAGACTCAGGGAAAAAATAAAGCCCGTACGAACCCTGCAGACACACACACAGACAGACAGGCAGACAGACAGGCAGACAGACATTTTTTAAAAACTATCAATTCGTGTTCAGGACATCCCAAAACGTGTAGATCCGTCGAAAAACGGAGGTCGAAAGTTTTCGCGAATCCAATACTTTCTCTATATTACATATAGAAGAAAGTAAAGACTAATAAAATGTTACTTTATTTTGACAAAAACTTGTAGTTATTACGTCCAAAAAAAAAAAAAAAAAAAAAAAAATCCGAATGCTGTCGATAAATTACACTGGCGAATTGAAATAGTTGACATATCACTATGTTATTTTCCATGTTTATGCAACAATTGTAAAATCTTGCATTATCATTAAAGGTGAAGCTATAGAAATTACGTAACTTTTTCAAAACACTTTGATGACTATTCCCCTTAGATAAATTTTATTGGTTATAAATCTCTTAGATGAATTCTTGTGAACTATGGGCAAAAGCAAATAGAAGTACAGTTAGGCCGTTAGTCCAGCAAGTCGAATGGGGATATTTTCGAAAGTGTAAAGTTATTAGGAGGGCCAGGAGGGGGGGGGGCGGAGGGGAAAAAAATAAAATAGAGTTAGATCATTCAAAATTGGTACATAGAGGTTTTCGATACATACAAATCGATTGCGGATATTTTCGAATTTTTAAAATTATTGGGAGGGGCGGGAGGGGGGGGGGGAGGGGGAAAATAATAGAAATAAGAGTTAGAGCATTTTGGGAATTTTTTCCGAAGTCAGTGAGAACACGGTGCGACATTTTTCCTAATCAGATTTTGTGTCTCTTTTTTTTTCATATCATAAATTTAATGCAATTTTGAGAATTTGGTAATTATAGTGATTCATTTAAAAATAGGGACCAGCTAAGCGGGCGTTAATAATAATAATAATAATTAATTTTAAATTTTAAAAGTAACGAAGAGATAAATAAAGTGCGAAAAGTTCGCACGGGCTTGCTAGCAAATGAATTATTTAAAGTGAGAAATAAATAAAATGAAATGTTATAAATTATCTCGAAAAAATAGTTAAGTTAAAACACGTGTAATTTTTATTTAGATTAAAAACATTTTAAAACTTTTAATTTTACGTGCACGTAAAATTAAACTTTATTTAAAAGATTTTAAAACATTATCCGAAGTTTTTCGCTTTGAAATACCAAAGCACCATCAGGGATTTGTATTACTCGTTCCCCATGAACCCAAAACTGCTCATTAGAAACGAGTAATAAAAACCATTGATGATGCTTTTGTATTTCAAAGCGAAAAGCTTCGGATAATGTTTTAATATGTTTTAAATAAAGTTTAATTTTACGTGTTTTAAAGTGTTTTTAATCTAAATAAAATAAAATGATCATTTTTTAACGGGCACCTTAATCACCCTATAACAAACTAGTAGCACTATATTATTCAAAAGAAATCTGCACCTGAAGTACACAGAATTTTTGGTGAGACTTATGGTGACCATGCTCTGTCGGAAACAACATGCAGAGACTGGTTTCGACGCTTCAAAAATAACGATTTTGATCTTGGAGATAAAGAACGCTCCGGCGCACCAAAAAAGTTTGAAAATGAAGAATTAGAGGAATTACTTTATAAAGACCTATGTCAGACGCTAGCTGAACTCGCAGAATAATTTCGAAAAATGACACAACAGTTTCGAAAAGTTTGAAATGATTAGGAATACTCCAGAAGCACTTAATTTTTATTAATAAGATCATCTGGCTTCTAGAGTCTAATAATAATACTCTTTTTAAGGTATTAATAACAATTTTTTTTTTATAATAACAACAAAAGACGGGGATATGGCGGTGTCTGGGGGCCGTAAAATAGTTTTGCACTATCAAGCTCGATGTTTTTTTAAGCGTTTCATTGAGCCAGGAATCCAATTCCCGTGAAAGATCAAAGTTATGATGGTCCTTTCCTTTTTCTTCTGAATTAAATTTATATGTACACAACCCTTTATGTTATTTATATTCCTTACTATACCAAATTTAATTTTTTACATTAGTTATGCGCCCTCACAAAAATTTCAAAGCTATGTTGCCTAATTCATTCTAGACATATTAAATCCTCAGTTGTATTCTCACAATTTTATGCAATGGTGTTATCTCCATTCTGTCTATCCTTCACTTCAACTGATTATCTTACTTCCTGCAACATTATTTTACACAGACGGTTCAGGAATGGAGAACAGGATTGCACAAGCTTTTGTCTCCATGGTAAACGGAAAGTACAACTCTGACTATCAGTTTAAACTCCCTAAACAGAACACAGTATTTCAAGCTGAATTTTTAGGAATTGCCCTTGCCATTGAATGGGCATCTCACGAAATCTTCCCCCACTTCAGCAGTTACAACCTACACAGAAAGCTTTTCTAAACTGTCGCTGTTCAATTGTCCTTTTCCAAAACAAAAAATAATGCAAGAAAAATATAACCATCTTCTTAGTCACCTTCTTAAACTAATTCTGCTGACCTGGACAAGGACAGATGTTGGAATCCACGGAAACGAATAAGCTCTTCTCCCAACAAGTTAAAACCATAGATATAGTAATATATATAGATCTATCATCCCCATGTTATCGAGAAAAAAGTTCTAAAATCAGCCATTAGAGAGTATTGAAAAAAATAATAAAAGGAAAAAGGAATTTGAAACTGTATCTGGAGTTTTTCATTCACCTTTAGTAAATAAATTATTCATAAATTTTATTTACTATATTATCCGTGTGTATTCCTGTGTGTGATTTACTCGGGGAAAGGCAGCCATTAGAGTGACTTTTCCCGAAAAAAAAGCCTCACTTTTTCCCTCTCGCTGATCAATCTATGTCTTATTACTATATCTATGGTTAAAACAGATAATATTTTTGATAAAGGAATTATCCTTCTTTTTCTTCCATGCGGACTTCAAGTCCAAGTTCTTCGTTCCCCCACAAAATTTTCCTTGAAGACAGACAGCAATTTTTGCTAAATCTATCCATCAGCGTATTTTGTACGCCCATGTGAAGGCTTTAAATAAATTCGTGGCAACATGAGTAGAAAAAAATGTAATAGACTTACAAGTAAAACTGTCTTTCAGTATGAACACCACCAAAGTTTATTACCTTTCGTCAAATATCGTGAAGCCATAGTTTACTATTGTCAAGGTGTTGATTGTTGGCAACTGCGAGAAATCTCTTTACTGCTCGCAATGTGCCACACCATTTTATGACAGAGTCTAACTTCTATGGATAATTCTCGGACAGTCCATCGATGTTTCATAAAAAGGAGACCATTTATGATGTCAGTCCGATGTTGAATATTGCACTCCCGACTTCCGCAGGGCATATCCGTAGTCCGAAAAATTTTGATCATGAAAATGTTTTATTTGGTAACACATTCTCGTTACTGGCTTCACGCAATGTATTCCTTTTAAACATTAATGAGCATTTTTGGAATCAGTAACCTATATTTTCATTTGCGATTTGGAAAAAAAAAAAAAAATTTATAGCTTAAACATTTTAGAAGGAATGAAGCATCTCCGTACAACATTAGATGGCCGTTATATTGAATTCTTGTTATTTTAGCTGTAATGTCGTTGTCTACATAAATTGCATCTAGTATTTATACGAACAAAGACGTTGAAGCTAGAATAACAAGAATTTAATGAAACGGCCATCTGATGTTGTACAAATATTTTTTTATTCTTTCTGAAAACGTTTAAGCTGTAATTTCAGTCCTTGTTATGAAAAAGCTTCTTTTAACACAAAAATTAACGCGGACTACCCTTTATACATTTTGCAGCTTTTGATTATTGGCGCTTCAACGACAGTGGCCTATTGAGTTAGGATGATGCAGTTAGTTTTTTAAAAAAAGTTGTCACTTCTATAGTCAAAATTACACCAACGGGCGCAAGTGAACAGTTGTTTGGTGGAATATGATTATGGCAGAAACTTTTAGTCATTAAAACAAATTCTACATGATTTTTCAAATTTCTGTGAAAACTTTATCTTGCTGATGTCGATATTTTTCAAATTATTTAAATCTGAGTTTTTCGATTCATATTTTGGGTTGAGGTTAAAAGGGTTTATCATCGCTCTAGAGCTACGCATTGGACAGTTGGCGACGGTCTGGGACTAACCCCCCAGGGGTAGATTTCTAAGCTTTTCTAATAAAGTCGGCAGAAAAAATATTGAAGCACACATGCACACTTTTCATAGTTTGATCACTAATTTTTATCATCAACTTACTTTTTTATAAACAGTAGAAGACTAAGATCATGACTCGACAAATATTTACTTAACAAAACAGTATTAGGTTCCCATCTTTTAAGAAGGAATTATTGCTAGTGCTTCAATAATTTTGCTGCTGACTATACCTTTGAAAAACTTAATGCAAATTTATTTGAGATTTACTGCCTTAGACTTCGCTCCCGACACTAGTAAGTTATAGGAATCGAAAAATGAATGCATGTAAACAGTGGAACGCATTTGAAATAGTTTGTAAGTAGAAGAAAAATAATCCATTTAAAATTATTGTAGTTATAAAAATAAAATAAATATTTTCTATTGTATTTAAGTACAAAACTTAAATCACTTTTACTCAACTTTAAGGAAACGCAAAATTATAAAATCTTAGCAACAATAATTTAAAGCGGATATAGATAAACGTTTTATTCGGTATTTATTATACGTATTATCGTGTTACGTGATCATGGACATATACATCATAAAGTTAAAAAGCCATTCGTAATGTATAACGGAACATTAATTTCACACTTTGCTTAGCCGATTATTCTTAACATTCGCTTCAGAAGAAAGCGGAGATTACTAAAAAATGGTCACCGACACGCAAGTTTGAGTTCAAAGATAAAGAAAAATTGTATTGTCTATCTCTGAATTTAAGCGCCAGAAATATACTGTTCTCTATTAAAAATATACAGTATAATATTTTGAGTAACCCAAACAAACCACAATTAATATATTCTTATCACCTCACTGTAAAAAATATGTCCTATATACTGCTAGAAATTATCTGTAATTTGAGAAAATACATTCTGACAACGTAATTTTTTCGTATATTACGCGTATTTTCTCAAATTACAGGGAATTTCTGGCAGCAAATTTGACATATTTTTTACTGTGTATGAATGTGAAATTAATTGATAAAATTTATCATTTAAACTTTTTCCACTCAAAATATAGAATTACAAATAAATAAATAAATAAATAAATAAATAAATATAAAGCACTAGATTTTTTACTTTCATTTATAAGCATGCTCTTTAAAGCAATTGTCTGCAACAGTAACTGATGATTTGGAGATGTAGATGGGAACAAACTTCATCTAATGTAATAAGCAGATAAAATTTTTCTGCATTATGCCTTCTAAATTGAAACACAACTCAATTAATAAAAAACTCGTTTTCTTTTGAGGGAAATCCATTTTAATGCAAAGAAAAAATAGCCACAAATATTTCTATTTGGACAAATTCAATAGATTATTTTATTGTTACGATGAATTTTACTTAAAAAGGTACTCGTCAAAATTTTAATGTAACATAACTTGATTTACTTATAGTAATGTAGTTTTAACTGCAATTAGCGAAGTAAATATTCCGTAACAACTTTTAAATGTGAGCTATTTAAATGACCTCTGAGGCTGTGAATTTGATTCTTGATGATCTCAGTCATCCAAAATACGCTACAGAATGTGCATTACTTTGAAATGATTAAATTCTGACTAAATATCTTAATGAATAAGTTTAACTAGAATTTTCATAGAAAATGCTCGTGATTTCTCCTGTGCTATTGTATGCTGTGGTGACCATGTCCATCTTTCAAGAATTCCAGCAATTTTGCTAAAATTAATGGTTAACTAACTCGATCAGTTTTGCAGCGTGCCCCTGTCAAGTTACACCTCTAAAAAATTACAAAATCGCTAAACATCAACAAATTGGATTTTTAGTTCTCGATTTAATAGGCCGAAGAATAGCGGGAACCAAAATGTATTCCTAGGCATTTTTAGAATGTTTAAAAACATACTATTTTCTAAATATTTCGAATTTTGATTAAGCCAAACTGTTTATTAAAAAAAAAAAAGAATAAGGGGATTTTAATATTTTTAAAAAGAAAAGTTCTACAGAGTGATCACAAAGTTCCGTTACCCCTACGTATTACATACGTGATAGGTGTTAATAATTACTATGCATGGATGTTAATGATTGCTATGTATTACACAGTGGCATATCGTGAATGACGTTTTGGGTATGCTCAGGCAGCTAGAAACACCTCGTAATCATAAAAAGCTCATTCTTCTAAATAACTGGTAAAATGTCGTCATATCTGCGTTGTTCCTCGAAATAAGCGAATCAACCAATAAAATTATTAAATATACATTTTAATGTGCTGTTTCTAACTATCTGAGTGAAGAACACTCAAAATGTCATTCACGAGATGTCACTGGTATTACATAAAGTTGCTGCCAAACGTTACACGATAGTTGATGAACTTAAGGATGCTGTGTGATGTGGATGATAAAATTTTCTATGGGAAAAAGTGGGGACTAATTAGAGTGGTGTCTCAAATTTCAAAATAAGAAATGGTGACAAAAGCAGTACTTAAAAAAAGTGTTCTATCATCAATTTTAAATTATAAATTGTTACAAAACTTTACTTTTAAAACAAGTTTATTTGGGAGAAAGAAAAAAAAAATGGGAATTATCCGTACAAAATGGGCACGTTTGGTCGCCTTAATTTATTGCTACCACACCAGCAATGTTGAAGAGAATTTCATATCGTATATGGGAAGAATCATTCACTGTTATGAAAATGATGGTGTACTTACTGCTTGTTGCGAAAAGACTATAAAACATTTTCATGAGGCATGTCCAGGTAAAACATTATTTTGAAATGGTGGTTAAAAATTGCTAGTAAAGCTACTAAAAATGTCAATTGTGCATTAATACAGGATTATATCTAAATTATAGTAAAACAAACAAGATTACCTGGTTTGTAAAAATCAAATGTAAATAAACAGCTGTTTGAAATATTTTCTGATTCAGAAACTATTAAGTGACTGAAGATAAAAACATTAAAAATAGGTGATGAAACTACCCAAAATAATGAAAATGTCTAATAAATCGCTATGTGTAGCTGGTATATAAACTATTTGATTCTAAATACAGCCTAGGATAAAAGAAAAAAAAATAGTAATGCAAATTGGACACATATTGATATACATACAGGTTTCTACAGAAAATGCAACAATTTAAAGTTTGGCGGCCAATGAATGAACATGTAACGCTACAGCGCATCTTAACTGCGCAAATGGTAGGATGTTAAAGAGGAGAAATTTCGATTTCATGTTCTTTGAGATTTTCATTCCGTGAACTCAAATAGATGGTAAATATGCCTTGTATATAAGTGCGCCAACAATATGATGTGTAGTTGAGCTCAATGAAGCAGATGTCTTAATCGGCGACTCGCTCAACATTTGACTAGGAATGATGACACTATTACACGATGTTGGCAGAAATGAATAAACCATGGTTAAACAGAGCGTCAAGAAGGAAGAGTTGGTCTAAAGAGAAGATAGAACATGAAGATCAATCAACCGTCAGAGCTAAACTCAGAGCACCATGTTCATCATTATTACCGATCCTACGTGCAACTGGTGCTTCAGTAATCGCAAAGATTATTCAAAGGCGGCTCAGAGAACGGAGTCTGAGCCCACAGCGTACCTTGCACCGACTACCAATTACTTCTGCCCACCAAAAAAGCCCATTTGCAATGGTGATGGGTTTATTCGACATGGAATTAAACTGACTGGAGTAGAATTTCCTTCAGTGATGTGTCCCGCTCCGATTTGAGCCCCAATGACTAACGAAGATGTGTCTGGAGACATATCGTAAAATGCGGTGGGGGGATCCCAACCTGACTGTCTCCAGCTATACGGTCCTACAACCAGGAGTGATGGTCTGGAGTGCCATTTCATTTCATAGCAGGAAACTTTTGGTTGTCATCCGTAGCACCTATAGAGCACAGCGGTATTCGCCAAAATTTTACGCTCCGTTGTGTTGGCCTTCATATCACGCCATTCCAAGCTCGTATTTCAGCATGACAATTCCCGCCCGCTCACGGAGATAGTTTCTACTGCTTGTTTTCTTGCTTGTCCAACATTACCTTGGCCAGAAAAATCGCCGAATCTCTCTCCCACTGAGGACTTTTGAAGCATTTTGAAAAGGGTACTACAACCAGCTCGGGATTTTGCCAATCTAACGCATCAGTTGGACAGAATTTGACCCGATATATCACAATAGGACATATGACGCCTCTATCAATCAATGTTAATCCGAATAACTGTTTACATAAGGGCCGGAGGTGGATCAACCCGTAATTGAGTTTTTCACTTTGGGAAGCTTTTTCTCTTGATTAAATCATCCAGACTTTCTGAAGCTGCAATTATTTATTCTTCTCTACGTGTACATCACGTCTACCAATTTTTGTCCCATTCAGATACTTCTGTTTTGGTGCGTGGTGGTTTTCTCCGAAACTTGCGTACGGGAAACTTTATACGGGCTAGGAACCTTTAGAAAGGTCCCCACGGAGGGCATTTTCCCTCAGACCTGGGACTCCAGTGCAGTCAATTGGCCTTAATCCCCACAAACCAACCCAACCCTCTTAGTGCGTCGATTTTTTTTTTTTTTTTTTTTTTGTCTTAGAGTGTATAAAAAGTTTGGTTTAGTTATAAATGCATTTAAAATTAAACTTTTAGACTGTATTTTACCAATTTTTGCAACTTCATTTTTTGAATTATGCATTTTTCTTGTGATAGAAGGAATTGAGATAAAATATATTAATGGCACGATGGTAGCATTCATTGTCAAGAGGGTCATTTCATGAATTGATGCCAAAATGGGCATTTCATACCTAATGATCTTCACCCTTAAAAAAAAAAAAAAAAAAAAAAAAAAAAAAATCCGAGCAGCAGTTAAGTCGAGTAGTTAATTAAGGCAACGTGTACTTTGAATAATTAGGACCAGTTACATTAACTTAAAAAAAAAAATAGCTTTTGAATACATTAAAATGCGAAGAAAATCTTGCTTCGAAGTTTCAATGTTTTTTAAAATCGTAAAAAAGCATTGAAACTTTGTACATGAACTTATTAAATATTTTGCTAAACATTAAGAATAACATAGCATGATATCTAGTGGCGGCTTGTGCAAATTTTCATAGGTGAGGCCCGATCCATCGTATGTTGCGTAATTTAACATTAATACAATTCATTATTCAAACATAAAAACAAGCATTATTAAAATGGGTTGTAAAACAAAAGTTCGTTTTTTTTTTTTTTTTTTTTTTTTTTTTTTTTTTACGATGGCGAATCTTAAACTCAACACTATGGTAAAAATTGCATAAAATTATCTCAAAAATTAAAGTTTTATAATTACAATTGCAAAACTCTGCAATGTTCTGACCAATGGAATATCAAAATTTAAATATCTGGAAGCTGGTAGATGGAAATTACTAAGTTCGATAACAAGTCGCTTTTGTCGACATATGCATATGGAGTTTTCCATGATTTTCTCCAAAACTCGCTTAGAAAGGCTCTCTACAGAGAGTAGACCACTCAGGTCTAGGACCCTCTTTTAGCAACTGGCTTTAACACTAACACTACACACCATTAAAATTTAAATTCAAATGTCTCAGCGTGCAATATTATTTAGCTTATGATAATTATATCCCTAAGTCTTTTAATTATAGAATTTCAAATGTTATATTCATGTTTCTTATCTTAAAAAATAAATAAAATAAACCTTAACCAATATGTAAGAAGTTATATTGTAATTTAGAAAGTCATCATTAATGTAATGTAGATAAAAAAAAAAAAAAAAAAAAATGTTTCTCACTTTAAGAGCTTAATTTTGGAAAATTTAAATTAACTTTCAATAAAGAAAGAAATAAGACGGCCTATCATCTTAAAAAGAAAAAAAGGAACATTGCGGATGTTTCTATTAAATCGTATTTAAAAGAAAAAAAATTCATTTAATAATAATAAATCACAATTTTATGCAAAAATTTAATCCATTTATCCATGTAAATCCATTAATTATTTATCTAAAAATTTTGCAATTTATTTGCATAAAAGTTTTAGTACGCTATTCCGAAAAGGAAAAAAAAAAAAAAAAAAAAAAAAAAAAAAAAAACTTACTTTCTATTTATTTTTATTCCCCCCCCCCTCCCATTTAAATTCAAAATACTTTAGCTAAACACTGTAAAAAAAATTCTGTAGTACTACTAAAAAAATTCTAGGAAACTGGTATTCCATAAACTTTTCTAGTAGCCAATACAGATTGTTCAAAAGTGATCTTACTCGATTAGAGTTAGTAAACATTACATGCACTTCGTTAGTAAATATACTAAGAAACTCTTAGTTAACGGGTCAAGTGCTTTTTTTTTATGTTTACTAAGATTGTGTTAGTAGCATTACTGAAAGTAATACTGCAATTTTACCAAGAAATGTTTTGTGTAGGATACATGGTTATTATTAGTGTAAATTCAAATAATATCCATGTAACCTTACTAAATTTGTTTTGTTTAGAATACAGATTTTTTATCAGTAATTGTGCTAAGGAAATGTAATTAATAATGCAAATGAATTTCGGTTATATTCACAAAAATGTTACAGTTAAGTTTACAGAAATACTACAAGTAATATAAATAAATTTACCCTTAAATACCCCATGTTACCTTACTAAAATTTTTAAATCAACAATATTTAATATTATGAGTAATATTGCTAAAAAATTTAAATAAATAATAGAATAATAATAGAAAACCTTTTATGTTTAGTTTTAGTTAAAAATGATGGCTGATCGAAAATGTTTATTTAAATATATACATTTACAAATTCTAAATTGTTTGAAATATTAAAAACATATATCAATATCATTACCTTAATTTTTATATATAATTTATTAAACTTTTTTCTAAAGTCAAAATAAATAAATAAATAAGTACGTATATGGAATCACTTTTTATTGACAAACTTTAACTAAAAAAATCGATACCTTTAAAATATAATTGTGAAAAGAAAACATTTTTTGCAATAACAGAGATGCCAACTTCTAATGACCAAAAAGCAGGAGATTTTTTAACAGAAATCACGAGCGTTTTTCCAACAAGAAAATTTGTAAGAAAAATGAGTAAAATAATGCAAATTTAATTTTAAGTAAAGCTTTATAAGCTTAGGAGGTATTTACATCAGTATTAAAATTAAATGAATAATATATGTTTTTTGCAGTAAAACAAACTATCAAAAAAAAAAAAAAAAAAAAAAAAAAAATCTTTGTAAAAGAAAAAGTAATAAAGAAATGAAAATATCAGCTATATTCTAATGAAATTTCAATTCTTTAAGTTTTCACTAGTTATGGTATTTAAAAAAAAATCTTTTGATAATAACACATTTTTCATTATGCAAAAATGAAAGTTAAAAATTTATTCTTAGAAAAAATTAGTTTTAAAGCATTGTATAGTAATTCACATTCAAACTGAACTTGATAAATTGCAGGGCAAGATAAATTTCAATTTTCTTTCAAATTTTTTTACCCAATCCCACAAATTTTAAGCATAAATTATGCTAAGAGGGATAGATAAAAATTACATCAGAAAAACAGGAGAAATGAGTGGAAAAGCAGGAGCATAGAAAAACAAGCAAAAAGCAGGAGACTTGGCATGTCTGCAATAATATATGCATAACTTTATTTGGTAAATATGAGCATATATTTCACAATATCAAATTTAAAATTTAATGAAATAATAATAGAAAAATAATAAAAAACCAAAATAATTTAACATGTGATTCAGACAGCAAAAATTTTAAAAACCCTGAATTCAGGGGTAGCCTCTGAAAAGTTTTTGCCTTAACTTTTATACATAATATATTAAATATGTTTTTTAAAAGATATTTTCTTTTTGAATAAGTCAAAATAAATAAACAAATAAGTATATATATTAATATTGTACATTTAATTAATAAATTTTATTTTAAAGAATCGAAACTTTTAAAATATGATGGGAAAAGAAAATATTTTTTGCAGTACTATGCCAAATTTTATTCGGTAAAAAAAATCAGCATATTTTTCAATTAACAATAAAGGTCATTTAATATTTTTATAAATATATTTCGGTGAAACTTAATATGGTATTTCTAAACTGCATAAATTATGCATACCATTTTCAGGGGTTAATTATGTAATACTTATTTTACAAAAAATAAAAACATTAAATTAAATAAGTACCTCAGAATAATAATAATAAAAACTACATACCTTTTTAACTTTTTGATTGTGTTATCCGTAGTAAATTATAATAATAATAAAAGCTTTGCCAGGAAAGTATTTGCGTTGCTAGCAATTTTAAATAAATAATCACTAACTAACACAAACCTTCACCTAGCAGGGGCTGATATTTGAAACGCGTCCATCATGCACACGGATTTCAAGTTTTCCAACACTTCCAAAATGAGGCTTAAGAACTGATAAAGTTTAAATTAAAATAAGATAACGTCAAACTAAGCATACTGTATTACAAATTAAGGATATATATTTATGACTTCTTACTTTTTCTAAAATGCAGATGTGTATAACGTTAACAATAAATAAAATATCAGAGATTAAGATTTAAAAAGTCCGCCTGATTACGATTTACGAGTACGACAGACCCGACGCTTCGGCTCGTTCTTCTCTGGTATCTTCTACGCATGCGCACAGTATTGGCGTTTGCTCAAATGAAATCGCTCTCTTAGAACGGGGAGAGAAGAGACAGAGATGTTGCGATAGTAGGAAAAATGGAGTAGAATTACATATGTCATTGAATACAAAGAGAATCTGGTTACAAAGTTTTCCCTAGTAGTTGAGATAATACCTGTACTGTTACTAAGTAATAATTTGTAAATTGCCGTAAAATTTTTTACAGTGAAGAGGTCTTAAATTCTTATGCGAGCTTTTATCTCAAAGGCTAATCTAGAAAATATTTTTGACTATTACCGGATTTCTTTTTTAAACACTAAAATTTTAAATCGTCATATATAACTCTAAAAAATGCACCGAGAAATCAATGAGGAAAAAAAAAGTAATGCAGAAGTCGCCAAATTTTATCCGCGAATTGTATGGTTAACATGTTTTAAATGAGACAGTTTTTTTCCCAGTAGTTTTGTTCCACAGGGCCAGTCATTGTGGGCCCATCAACGACAAAATTTCAGCTCGCTAACACTGATAAAGCGGTTCGTAGCCAAATCTATTAACCCGCCCGCTTTTCTATATAGTAGAATAAACTGTACAAATAAACACGCCAATTTCGGGCCGACTGTGAACGGCCCCATTCTCTTAGATAAGGAAGGGAAGTAGCATTCGGTCAGTCATTAGTGATCTATTCACAAATACATGATAATGAAAGAATATTAATAAAAAGTTAGATAGCCGTTGTTATTTTGTATATATGTTTTTGAACAGTTATAAAAAAAACAAAAAAAAAATATTATTATTATTATTATTATTACTATTTTAATCGAGAAAAAATGTAGGTGGGGCCGTGCCCCGTTGGCCCTTAATGTAGAGCCGCCACTGATGATATCTAAGGTAATAAAATAAATTTGTTAAAATATTATGGTGGCTACATCATACTAGCGTCATGGAAATTTAATATGGCGTTTAAATTTTAATCAAACCTGAAAATTTAAATCTAATGTCTTTTAAAATTTGAACTTCATTTCAAAAAGCAGAAAAATAACTCTTAGTCTGCGCAAATGTTTGAGTAAAATTTTCTTTTGTATGTGAGAGGGCTGGGGAGCTAAAAGGTACTGGTCTTCAAGCTTGCAGTTACTAAACAGAGGGGCGAAAGTATTGTTATGAATATGTTAATAGTAGTCGTTATTTTTAAGTAATTTTATATAAAGAGGCTTAGTCATGTTATAAAATGTTAATTTTCTGCATTTCTACCTTGTTTTGGCTTTAAAATAGCCATTTTCCCTTTAAAAACCCGTTTAGCTTCTCCAGGTAGACAATAGCCTTGGCGACGAATTTGGCGATTGTATCATCCCTTGGTGACATTTTTGGCATTTTTGCGAGAAAATACTTATTACCGATATATCGATTGTCTAAGTCCTAAATTGAATAGTTCACGAAATACGAGAACTTTCTGAAAATATACGAGGCTATATAAAGGGATCTCATTCTGCCCGCTGAGTCAGTTTTAAGCCAAGTTATTGCGGTGTAAAAAGTTTTGCTTTACCAGGCATCTGCTATTGAATACTGTCGTGTCGTGCTGTGTGTGTTATGCTTATTGTACAGTTTATGCTGTGATTTTTATGTTGTCTGCTGTTATTTAAGCTGCGTTTTCTAGCGAAACTGAAGTCGATACTTGTTTGATAGCTCTGTAATCTTCTGTAAATAAACTTTTAAGCCTCTGGAAGACCTTTCCTTCATTCATAAAGCGCGTATCAGACACGACGACTTTATAGGCGATTTTAGAGCCAACCACTGATCAGCGCCGATTTTCGCAAAACATTGTCTCTACTCCCAGTGTAATAGCGCATACCAACCTTACTCAACTTTTTCAGAGCTGTCTTGATAAAATTGTCTCTACACACAATTTTTCCACAGACTCATCCAATCAGGATGCGCTATTTTGATACGTCATATTTCCAAGATGGCGGAACACGGGAATCGCTTAAAGTGGAGATTTGAAGAAGAAATATTATCGTTAAGCCCGTTTATTTTGCCGTTAAATGATAAGAATTTTGAATTAATCGTTTTTATTTTCGTATAGCGTTATGGCAATAGTTGTAATAAAGATCAAAATAGAAATAATAATGCGATATTTTACACAAATGAAAGGGAGTTTTAACGCTAATCATTGCGTATTGTATTCGCGCCAAGAAAAGTTGCGTCAGAAGTTAGTCTTTTTTCATCCAACTTTTAACCCGTCTATTGTAACCTCTACGGTGTTTTCGTCGAGGAAAAATCGGCGCTAAAGTCGGCTCAAAAATTGGTTGTTTCTAAGTTGCTGGGTCTGATACGCGCTTTAGCAATTCACGAACATCGAGTATCCAACAATATACTGTATTGTTGGATACTGTAGTTGCCTCTAAGAGCACTTTTTAAATTCTAAATTTAGTACATTTTGCTTCTACCTTTATGCTGATGACGAAAGTGCGTTTTTGCCTTCAGCTAATTGGCTTTTACTTTTTTTTTTTTTTTTTATTTATGAATTTTCATTATGCTAATAAAAATAAATTTTCCCCAATTTTAACTCTGTCATTTCAATATTATCTACATAAAATTTACCTAGTCATTAACTAAAATGAAGAGAATGTGTTTACAATGATATTCAAATTACTGTTTTTATACAGTATCATTACTTTTAATTAATAATTATTCTCAGTGCAATATTCTAAATCAGCAGTTTTCAGTTTACCTGGGGAACGAAATTTTTATATTTCTGGTAAGTGATAGACATACTTATCGCGTAGAATGCAACTCCTTTGAAAGAGAGGAAAATATTTATATGATGACTTGCAAAACTAAAACATATTACTTGATAATTCGTGATGTTTTCTACAGAAACGTGATTTGAATTTTTGTTGACACTTTTTTTGCAATCGTTTTTTAATTGTGTTTTTAATTGTTGTTTATCATCATTATTTTCTCGAAGTAATGTGTATTGCGTTATAAAACAGGCATGAAGATACTTAATGCTTCTTTACTTTTGTTCAACATGCGAGATAAACAAACGAACAAATAAATAAATAAAAGTTTGAGATATATTATGTACATCTGATAGAGTCCGAATTATTGCTTTTAAACATACACTATAAATTAATATTTGCATAGTATAAGAAACTACAAAATTTTATAAAATCAATTAAAAATCAAAGGGTTTTTTATTTTAAAAGTTACAAAATTTTAAGTTTTATACACTTTTACAAAAAAAAAAAAAAAAAAAAAAAAAAAAAAGAGAGAGAGAGAGAGAGAAATTCAAATTAGTGAAATATACTTCTCGCAGTAACACAAAATTTCCTTGTTGTTTCATAAAAAGTGTCCAAAATATGACAAGGTAAAAAAAAAGCTGCCTTGAAGACCTTTCAATATTTCGATGTGATTTTTCCAATGATTATTTATTTATTTATTTGCCAGATTGTATTTTAGTAGTCGTACATGATTTGTCAGTGAAAACGTTGATAACTTGAATAAATAAACACATTTTCATTTCAATTTGTGAATAATTCCTATACAATTTTGCTTGAATATATCATTATAACTTTTATATGGTGCATGTTAAAATTTTATACATAAACTTATTATAATATAAGGCGCATTTTACATAATAGAAAATTTATTGTTTGATTCTGCATAAAGATTGTAATTCTTAAAATTGGATGTCCTGAAAATTTTAATTGATTTTACAAAACTTTGTATGTATATATATATATAACACATTGGCTATGTACGTCTAATATTGATGTTAAACAAATAAAAGTCGAGATAAAGTTTTTTCTAACACGTATATGCATTCTATGTATAATGAATAAATCTTTTCTTAATATGAAACAGTATTCTGCCCAGATGTATTTTTTGATTCTGTATAACCTAAAAGATAAATTAATCTTTAGAAATGGTTCATTTATTCAATTCTAGATAGACATTTCAAATTTATGCCGAAGTACTAGACACAATTTTTAGATTTCTATCGGAATTTTGAACTATATTAAGATAAATAGACTAACTTATGAGCTATCATATAATGAAAATAGTTCTTTTAACAGAAAATGCACGGGGGAAGAAAATGTTAAGGGAACTAGGACGTTCTCGGCAACGAAAAAGTAGTTAAAATTGCAGTTTCAAATGGGTTTTCCCCAAGTAAAATTTATATTTGAATTAAAATATTATACATATAAACAGAACATAACATTTTCATTATAAAACACTAAAGAAATCCTTTTAATTTCAAGTATTTATTTTTTAATAGCAAATCGAATATGAGCTCTGATGCAATTGTCTGTAAATACATAACCACAAATTGGTACGCTCAGAAAAAAAAGTTTTGCATAAAATGACATAAAAATTATCAAAATACATGAGTAAAGGTTCAATAATTATAGTGAAAATATTTTTATTTTAATATACACAAAATAGAAATTAAAAAAAAAAAATTAAATGCTATATAACTTGAAATTCTATAAATTATGATTTATTTTAACATAAACAGCACCCCCCTAAAAAAACTGGTGCCCACAAATAAATAAAAATATGTTTAATAGATGAAAAATGCTTAAAAATATTATATCACAAAATTGCAGATTTGTCTGATGCATAGAATTTTATACGAGCGTACCTAAATATGGAAAAAACATGTTTTTTCAATATTTTTCATGTTAATTCAATATCATTCAAATATTGTTGGAAAGTGTTAAAAATGCTTAACATAAACGGAAATGCAGTCCTTAATGATATATTATCCTAATGATATATTGATCCTTAATGATGAATATTTTAGTGTAGCCCTGTAAATCGAAAGATTAAGCATATCATATTCTACAAAAAATATTTTTTTTAGCATATTACCAATAAATGTCAATTTCTTTACGATTTTTGCAGTAGAAAGTTATTTAAATATGATTTATAAAAATATATTTCCTTAAACACAATGTACTGTCATTTTTTGAGGTTCCCTGTACACAAACCACTTGTACAGAACCTATTAATGCAATTTTAAATAGGGAACTTGAAGAGCATATATCATCTTTAAGAAATTATGAGTATATTTAGACAGATAGACAGTTGGACAAGCATGTACACTTATTCAAATCATATACACATCTGAAAATTGTTAGAAAATGTTTAAAAAAAGTTAAGGTAAAAGAAAAAGCACTTCCAGCAAATTTCCAATAATAACCTTTAATGTATCTGAATATTTTTGTGTCGCCCTGTAAATCTTATTGCTAATCATATTATATTCTACAGAAAGCATTCTTTTGTGCAAATAACACATTTGAATTTCATAAAGATTTGCGTAAAGTGCAGGTATTAAAATATAGTTTTTAGAAATACCTGTCATAGAACGCAATGCTTTTGAATATTTTGGGTATCCCTGCACACAAACCAGCGGTGGTATTTACTCTATTTTCAATAAAATACATCCGATAGTGAACTTGAGTAACATATTTCGATTTCATTAAGATTTGCGTAAAGTGCATGTATTAAAATATGGTTTATGAAATGCCTCTCATAGAACGCAATACTTTTGAATACCTTTCGATTGTCCCTGTACACAAACCAAATGATGTATTTACTCCATTTTCAACAGGGAACATCCGTTAGTGAACTTTAGGAACATATATCAGTTTTAAGAAATTACGTGAATATTTACTCGAGTTAGAGCACAAACAGACAGTCATTAACACTTTTAAACCTCGTTGGAAATTGTTAAAACTGGAATTTAATATGGAGTCCTACTAAAAAAAAAAAAAAGTAAATATATAAATATATAAATGTATATGAATAAATTTGAGTAAATAACTGAAAAAGTGTTTCAATTTTGCACAATTTAATAAAATTTGTAATACTTTTTTAATCAAAATTAATAATATATATATATATATATAAATTTATTTTTATTTCATTAGTATGACAGGACTATTGTTTTCAATCAGCGATTTCAGCGTTGAGGAAATTTACAGTAGTCCACCTTGACTCAAAAATATGTATATAATATGTCAGATTTTAATTAGCTATGTGAAGCCACACAGTTCAACCTTTCGCTACAAAAATTGGCACACTTATTAACCAGGACAAAAATCTAGCTAACGCCAGCATTTTTTATTAAATATTAAAAATATATTTTTGATATTTAGTATATTAAAATATATAATTAAAATTTATTTTTTAGTTCATTCGCATAATTGTTTTGAAATGTATTCAATAAAAACCTCATTTTAACCATAAAATTATTGAAAGCAGAAAATAACTTGATGCCAAGGGAAGGGGGAGGGGGGAATACATGTATAAGCGTTCATTTTCTTTCTTTCTTACTTACTTCTTTTATCTTATTTATTTATTTTTCAGGGAAATGAAATATATTTACTTTTATGTGGTACAAAAAAAAATAATAATTATACTTTTAAAAAATTAAAGAACACGCTTTTATTGAAATGTGAACTAAAAAGCACAAAATATCTATCTTTATAGCATTAAAATGCAGGGTAAGAAAAAATTGTGTGAGTGACACACCATATTACAGGGTGATTATAAAATTATGTAGAATTAAACAAAAACCATTTTTAAAAAATCTCCCCTGACTGGGCTCGAACGTTAGACCTTTAAGTTCGTAGCCCGGAGCTTTACCTCACAGCCACAGCGTTCACGTAGGGAAAGTCTTTTTTTACAATATAGATTTTTTTTTTTTGCTCCCAGAGCGGTTACAAACATACATACAAACATACATACAGGTGAGGCTAATAGAAGCGTGTTATAATATTATAGTTTTAAAAAATTAAAGAACACGCTTTTATAGAAATGTGAACTAAAAAAGCACAAAATATCTATCTTAGTAGTAAAATGCAGGGTAAGAGAAAATCGTGTGAGTGACACACCATAATATTTACATACATTTAAATCTTTAATTAAAATAATTTAGAATTAAACAAAAACCATTTTTTAAAAACTTCCCCTCACTGGGATCGAACGCTGGGCCTTTAGAATCGTAGCGCGGAGCCTTAGCTCAACGCCACATCATTCACATAGAGAAAGTATTTTTTTAAAATATAAATTTTTTGTTTGCTCCCAGAGCAGTTAAAAACATACATACAAACATACAGGTGAAGCTAATAAAAGCGTGTTAAAAAAAGAACGTGTGTAATAGTATTCTTTCATAAAGTGATAAATTAGAATATATATATATCTATATATATATATATATTCTAATATTTATATATATATATATTCATATTTCATATTCATATTTCAGCGATATTTATATATCGCTTTTCTATATTTAGATCAATACAGAAATGTTTTTTATTTTTCCTTCTCGCATTAAGTAAAAAAATCTGGAGTGACTCCACTCGACTTTTCGAACATTGACTAATTAACAGTTTTGTAGATAAAGTAAAGAAAGAGGAGTTGTTAAAAAACAAAAGAGATAAAACCATAATAAAGTGTTTGAGTATTTTTCTCCATATATTACACGATGTTTTATTTAACGCTACTGAACTTTGAGCCCATAGATCATAATGATAAAGAATTTTCGTTGTGTCCCTGTAAAAAACCTATAAATGCTAGATTCACCAAAATGCTTATAATTAGTGCAACAGTGATTTATAAAATTCATATAAATTTTCAGCTCAATTGAATAAGGCGTTTAGATGCTATCACACTTTTAACTAGTATGTTGTGGCCACCACATGACTTTCTTCTATATTTTCCTATACAAATTCACTCAGTAAAAATAATTTATTAAAATTATTATTTAAAGAAATTATCTTCCATGATAATGCAGATGATTTCCATGTTAGAGAAGTAATATAACACTAAATATCCAAAAAAAGTCACTTTTATTGTCAATATTACATTAATAAAAATCGATAACTTCATTTTAAATTATCGCAGATCTATGGTTCAACCATTCGTTTTAAAGGTACTGGCGAGCTCTTTTGAAAGATACCCATCATAAAAATTTACTCCCCTCGAGGGGGGAATTCCCCCCAGGGGGGGGAGGCGAGGCTCCTACACAAACAAAAATTTTTCCCAGTTGACCATCTCTATTATAAATAATTCTGGCAAATTTCATAATGATTATTAAAGAATAATTTTCTTTATGCACATTTATACAAAATTTTGTACTATACCACCATGTTAAAAATTTAGAAAAAGTGAGATGGCAACGCAAACTGTAAGACAATTTTTACCAAAAGTTGATAGGCACTAATTTATGTCAAGGTGCAACTACATACCAATTTGTATGAAATTCTGTGAAGTAGTTCCTGAGATACAGTTACCACAAAAGTTTGTCACACCCACGCAGATACTGACAGACAAACAGACAGACATTTTCTAAAAATGGTCAAATCGTGTTCTACAGCTCTCAAAACGTGTAAATCCATCGAAAACCCGAGGTCGAAATTTTTTACGAATCCAATACTTTCTTCTATTGAATATAGAATAAAGTGAAAATTTGGTCTCACAGGCCATAGTGATAAAGAATTTTTCTTTGTGTCCCTGTAAAAAAACAGTAAGTGCTAAATTCACCAAAATCTATACAGTTCGTGCAACTGTGACCTATAACATGTGTAAAAAATTTTTGCTCAGATTAAATAAGCGTTTAGACGCTATCGCACTTTTAAAAATTTGGCCCCATAGGCCATAATGATAAAGAATTTTTCTTTGTGCCCCTGTAAAAAAACTGTAAATGCTAGGTTCTCCAAACTCTATACAGATTGAGTAACTGTGACCTGTAATATGTGTATAATTTTTTTGCTCAATTGAAGAAGGCGTTTAGATGCTATCGCACTTTTCAGATTTTGGTCCCATAGACCATAATGATAAAGAATTTTTCTTTGTGTCCCTGTAAAAAAACTATAAGTGCTAGATTCACCAAAATCTATAGGGTTCGTACTATGGTGACTTACAATATACACACCAACTTTCAGCTTATTCGAACGAAGCGTTTAGACACTAGCGTGTTCACTCACAGACATACACACATACAAACACACATACATACACACATACATACATACATACATACACACACACATATACATACATCATCGTAAAAATAGTGAAAACGGACTCAGGGGACCTCGAAACGTATAGATACATCAAAATCTCGAATTCGGATTTTTGACATGATTACAATACTTTCCTCACTATAGTGTTCGGAAAGTATTTATTATATATAGAGGAGACCCGTGTACCTAGGGCCATCTCACTTTATTTCAATAATATTTAATTTTAAGTTTTATTACGCAATTGGGCGAGTAACAACACCAATTGCTACTTTTACAACTACTTTGGAACTTTTGAGGAGAAAGTTTTGACAAGTTACATGTAGAAAACGAATTTACATGGTTTGAAGTAAAATCATCTCTCAGCTCATCTCTTTTGCTATTTTAGAAAGGCAAGTCAAATATTTTTCTTTCATTTCTAGTGTATAATTTTGCTTGTTATATTGAGTAATAAATGAAATATTTAAATAGTCCTTTCTGCATGTGAATTTTTTAGTGGAAGGCATTTTGAAGTGAAGTTACCAAAACTTGTACCTAAGGGCCACATAGTTGCCTTGTACCTAGGGCCAGTGTGTTTGGACCCTTTAACACTTCCACGACCGCATGTTTTTGTCTTTTTGACAGTAAGGTGCACCTGTGGACGTTTTTCTCCTAAGTTACAATTTTTCAAAACAAAATTTTCCGTATTCACATTTATATTACAAATGGATATGCATTATAATCATACTCTCTCTAATCAAAGTATTTGCATCCATAGTATACTGATTGATACTAATATGAATATTGTGTATATTTTTTAGAAACAAATAACATACAAATTGCAAAAGAAGCGCCCACTGGTGGAGTTTCATATTTTCAAATGGCGTGAATCTACGTCAGCGGTCGCGAAAGTGTTAAGAAACACAGTACAGCCTATAGTAATTGGATGCTGGCAAATCCTGGTAAACCAATCAGTATATATAACATTGCTGAAAATGTTGGCAAGTCCTATCCGTCGGCCTTTACTCCTGTAAACATTCTATCAGGCTTCCGTGTATCCGGCATATGGCCAATGAATTAAAACACATTTACTGAGGATGACTATTTAAGTTCAAATGTGACTGAAAGACAAGATCCCCCATAACAAAAAAAAAAAAAAAAAAAGATTTTCCAGGAAGGAAGTGAACCAACAGTGATAGAACTGGATGTCTCTGTTTTGTGTCCTGTTGAAATTTCGAAACCTTCAACTTGTAACATCTTTTCGTGTGTCATGCTTTAACGGGTACGAACCTAAGCAAAACCGTTATCTAAAGCAAAACCTCCCACATCAAAGAAAAGCTGTGACCGAAAATCACAGAGATCTAGAAATCCAAGAGACGCTCCAGAAAAAAAAAAAAAGAAATTGAAGAAAAAAAAATAAAAATAAAAAAAACATTCTGTTAGAATATCCCAAAGAAAAAAAAAAAAAAAAGAAAAATGTCGTGTTTCAAATTAAGGCAACAACATAATTATTAAATGATAAATAAATATATTACTTGATATTGTTTCTTTTATAAAATACATGTTTATATGCTTATTTTCTAATCATTACAAAGTGAAATCTAAATTTGAGAGAATGGCCCTAGGTACAATGAGGTCTGGCCCCAGGTACAACGAGGGCCAATTGATTAGTAGAATTAAAATATTATCTGTGATCACCCGTGTACGTAGGACCACGAGTGAAGTTTTTTTTGGAAACCTTCTATTTGTCGGAATTTATTATTTTAGGTATTTATCTTAATCCCAATTGGAAGTAATTAGTCCTAATGATATGTACATATCAGTTTAATAATTTTAAACAGGTCAAGGGCTCTGGTTTTGAGCATTGAAAAAAGCGGTCCTAGGTACACGGGTCTCCCTTATATATCTATATTAATAAAATCAGACTTTTGTCTATAAATTTGTCAGAATCAAAAAATTTTGCGATATCTTCACACTTCACACACCATGAAAGCCGAAAATGACTGTGTGTGTGTGTCACCGTGTCTGTATGTCGCTATTTTTGTCCGGGCATCACGGGAGAACGGCTGGACGGAATTCAACAGCAGCTGGCAGGAATTTAGGTCTTCACCCAATTTAAAATTATATCTATCAACTTTTCAGAAATTCCCCCACGTTTCCCCCTGGGGGGCAAAAGACAAAAACACGTTTGTCCGGGTATCACTTGAGAACTGCTGGACGAAATTCAACGGTGCTTCGCAGGAATTTAGGTCTTTACCCAACTTAAAATTATATCTATCAACGTTTTAGAAATTCCCCCACTTTCCCCTCGGAGGGGGGGGGGGGGTGGACGGAATTCAACGACGCTTGGCAGGAATTTAGGTCTTTACACAGCTTAAAATTATATCTATCCACTTTTCAGAAATTCCTCGTACTCCCCTTTCCTCTCTGGGGGGGGGGGGGGTAGGCAAAAGACAAAAACACGTTTGTAAGCATAATTCGGCTCCTAATTACTTCACAGTAATGAAATTACACATGGGGAGACTAGAAATGAGTACAAATAAAACATTATCTGCGAATTAGGAATTTTCGATTTTTAAAGAAAGGGAGGGGGAAAATCAATTTTTGGCGGGAAATATCGAAAATTCCTGATTTTTGAGTAGAACTCTTCCAAAAATGGAACAAAGATTTTTTGGATTTTTTTTTTTTTTTTTTTTTTTCGGGTGGGTGGGAGGGGGGGGGGGTTACGAGGGAGCAAAATCGAGACATCGCTTTTATCGCTAAATTTGTCCTGAGAAATCTATGGGAGCTGCGATTACGAATTTTGGTACTTGGATTGTTTATAGGTATCCGATACCTAAAGTAACGGGATTTATCAAAATTACCCTGGTTCCCCCACAAGGGGAGTCAGAAGGCAAAAACATCTTTGTAAGCATAACTCGGTTCCAAATTGCTTCATATTGAAGAAATTGCACAAGGAGAGACTACACATTAGTAGAATTTAAATATAATCTGTGATTTAGGAAATTTCGAATTTTAAGGAGAGGGAAAAGAGAAATCCATTTTTGGTGGTAAATTTTGCAAATTCTGGATCTTTGAGTAAAACTCTGCCAAAAATGGAACAAAGATGTTAAAAGCAGCCGTGCGAATTCTTTAGGATATTTCCAAATCACGTTTTTGATTTTTTGTGATCTGCCTTTTTTTTTTTTTTTCGGGGGGGGGGGGGGGAGGTGAAGACAAAGACAAATTCAAGACCTTTTTAACGCTAAATTTGTCTTTGGAAATTTATGAGAGGTGTGGTCACTAAGTTTGTTGTTTAGATTGTTTATATGTATCCGACACCTAAAGAAACGGGATTCATGGAAATAACCTCGCTTTCCCCCTGAAGGGCAGGAAGAAAAAAAAAAAGTTTGTAAGCATAACTCGGACCCAAATTACTTCACGGTGAAGAAATTGCACATGGTGAAATTAGACTTGAGTATAAATAAAGCAATATGAACGATTTTGGAATTCTTGATTCTTAAAGGATTGGGGGGGGAATCGTTTTTCGGTGGGAAATTTCAGAAATTCCGAAATTTGGAGTAGAGTTCTACTAAAGATGTTACAAAGGTATTTGAAACAGCCATGTGTTTTCTTTAGGATGTTTCCAAAAACACATTTTCTTTTCTTTCTTTCTTTCTTTCTTTCTTTTTTTTTTTTTTTCGATTATTTATTTATTTATTTATTTATTTTTTTTTTTTTGTTTTTTTTTTGGGGGGGGGATGCGATTACGAAGTAACAAATTCAAGAACCCCCTCCCCCCTCTTTTAGCGCTAAATTTGTCTTGGGAAATCTATGGGATCTGCAGTCACGAAATTTGGTGCGTAAATTGTTTATATGTATCTGACACTTATTGTAACGGGATCTTATGAATTTCCCCCCTTACCCCCTTGAGCTGGAAAAGGCTATAAACACGTGTAAAAACACGTTTTTCCGTTTGAATTCTCCTTAAATTATCTTAGAATAGCGAATTTTGGTGTGTGGATGTTGATTAGGTGTATGCATTATGTACTTTGGTGAGATTTCGCAAAACTTCGAACTTAGCCACTGGGAAGGGGAAATAAGAATCGAGTTAGTTGCTGCCGAAGGTAGTGAGAACACGGAGTACTCACGTTGTGAGGAAGAAAAATCTCTACCGAACACAGCGGGAACTTTAACTCAGGTTAATTAATAATGATATGGGATTTTGACTCCTTTAAGTATAGTGTCCAGCAAAGCGGGCAAAGCCAGCTAGTATATATATATATATAATCGTGCTAAAGGAATGGAATGGCTTTAGTAATGGACCCCTAGGCAAAATTTGAAATTTGGCATCGAAATCGCTAGGACGTTTCTCGCCAAGATCTTCATTTACATAATTGCGATAACCATTTTATTTCATCATCAAAATGACAACAAAAATTTTAAAGCCGCCAAGAGGTTCCATACACTGTTAAAAATTTCTGTAAATTTAATGTAAATATTTATCCAGAGTCTCTGTAAATTTACAGTAATTATTAGTTAAAAGTAAATAATCGAGATTCTCAATCTTTATTCTGTATTTTTACCTAATTTTAGTATTTATTTTTTTAATTAAAATTAAAAATGACTGTTTCTACTTTAGAAAAAGCATTCCAAGTCCGAAATATAGTCTCACCAATCATTAATTAAATTAATATTAGTTATTAAAATGAATGTGTAAAACAAGTTTAAACGAAACAAAAATGGCTACGAAACACAGTTACCAAACGCCTTTATATGGAAAAATGGATTTTAAAAAGTCCGATTGTATTTGTATACTATAAATTCGGTTTTGTACAGAATTATATATCTATTACTTAGAAAATAAAAATTATATATATATATATATATATATATATTAATGATATGTTCTAACAGTTCTTCTAATTCATTTATGTCGAGTTCGGGTTACTTTAATATAATCTCAATTTTGTTGCAAAATTTTCTTTTGGAAGCGGGAAGACTTGTTTGCGTTTAGGAATTGATTTAAATTCAAAGGAGAAGAATTGGAAATAATATCGTATGAAATGAAATAAAAATCAAGAATATAAACTATCATTTAATTTTTTTGCTGACAAATCAAACTTAATTACATCAAGGATACAGAAACAAACGGAAAATTTATATTCCAGAATGATTTTGACATTCAGTAGAATGAATTGTTGAAAATTTGCAATGCAAAAATATATTATCAAAATGTGTGGGGAATATATATATATACATAAGAATTATAAAAAAATTCAAATGTTTTAAGAAAGAGAGAAAAAAAATCTTGTATATATATATATATATATATATATATATATATATATAATTTCTTGAAATTTCTTTTGCAGGTTTTACCTGAAAAGGATGTTTGTTGTCAAAAGGAAAAAGAACTCAGTGGAGGATCTAATGGGGGGTAGGGGTGAAGCCCCTCTCCCCCCCAAAAAAGCACTAACATTCAAAATTGATTGTTACAATTGTACATTTTTCATTGATCTGGAATAGCATCTTGAAAACTCTTAGCCCCTCCCCCAAAAGTTAGGTTCTGTATCCGCCACTGAAGAACCTGACATATTCATGGTGATACACAGCAACTGAAAGAAAATGTCCTGTACTTACAAAATAAATAAATAAAATTAAATAAAAATTATACAGACACGACATTATTTCATTATTTAAAACATGAAAATCTGACATTGACAGATTTTAATTTAGTGCCAGAGGCCTACTGCTAAACTTGTTAATATCGACAAATTCTTCTTTAGTTAATTCGTGACGATCTAAATTCCATGATAAAGTTTTCATTAAATCAAACCAATGTGTTTCAGCTGCAGATACTGTAACAAATAACGTTGGAAGTCCAAACTGTCTTATAGCCGCAAAACAACGTTTTTTCTCTTTTTCCCAATGAGGGGGAGGTGTGCCTTGGGGGGGACTCATGTCAAAGGTGTGCCTTGGGGGGGGACTCATGTCAAAGTTGTACCTTGGGGGGGACTCATGTCAAAGTTGGGCCTGGGGGGACTCATGTCAAAGTTGGGCCTGGGGGGGGACTCATGTCAAAGTTGTGCCTTGGGGGGACTCATGTCAAAGTTGGGCCTGGGGGGGGACTCATGTCAAAGGTGTGCCTTGGGGGGGACTCATGTCAAAGTTGTACCTTGGGGGGGACTCATGTCAAAGTTGGGCCTTCGGGGGGACTCATGTCAAAGTTGGGCCTGGGGGGGGGACTCATGTCAAAGTTGGGCCTTGGGGGGACTCATGTCAAAGTTGTACCTTGGGGGAGACTCATGTCAAAGTTGGACCTGGGGGGGGACTCATGTCAAAGTTGTGCCTTGGGGGGGACTCATGTCAAAGTTGTGCCTTGGGGGTACTCATGTCAAAGTTCTACCTTGGGGGGGATTTTATATTTTTTAAAAACTTGTAACCTTCGTTATGAGTAATCAAATTATCTACAAAATCTTCATTCAATAAATCCCCACTCAATAAACCGACTGAAATTGGCCCTTAGCACTATTAAGAGTGACGTATAAAAATTCGACAACGCTGTACCGACTGAAATAGGCCTCTAGCACTAATAAACATGAAAACCCATGCGATTGACTCTGATTATTAACACTCTCCATCTGTATGTATAGTGCGACCACGTTTCCTACGACTAGCAGTGAGGTCGAGTCCAAAAGTTTGGAGGGATGCAAAATTGGCCGAGAGGTAGTTGTTTGGCAAACATCCAGTTATTCTGTGTTCCCTTATCACTTGTTTACTCTCAGTCACCCCTATTTTAACACTGGACTCGTTCAATCCGTACTTGCGCAGAGGCTTCCATGGTCGCAAGAAATGTGGTTAAAGAATACACTTAGCATCGTTTCCACATCAATGTTCTTTGCCTACGTTATCACACAATGGACGGACTACAGAAATGCAATTCCATCAATTTGCCAATTGTAGTAACTTAAGATTCGTTTACAAGTGTGTTTATTTTTCTAATACTGAGGGTTTTTTCATTTTTTTTTTTTTTTTTTTCATACATTTTGAGATTTATTTATTAAAGTGGTTAATTTAAATTGTAGCACGCGAGGATTGCCAGATGTTTCATCTTTATATCTAAAAAAGTAAATTCACTGACTCACTCAATTATTCAAACCGTAGTGATTCTATAGGAGATGGGGTAACAAATTTTGGTGTGAAGGTTGGTTTTGCGACCCTGATCTCACTAACAAGGAGAGGTCACGACATGGAAAATTCAGTTCGGGACGAAACTCCGCAGGATTGTAGTATACTATGAGGGTAACAACATATTAAATCAGTAGGACCCACTATCCACAAAATTTCGAGAAAAAAGCATTTAAAGTTTCAGTAATCTTTAAATACAGGTTATTTCGCAAGCGAGCAAGCGCCCCAATGGTGTGATCCTAATGCACGAGTCTGCTAGCCAGACGACTTGGGTTCGAGGCTACCTCGAGACTACTTTTTTTTTTTTTCTTTAACTTTCTATGTAATCTAAACTTTTTATTTATTTTTACTTTATTTTATAATTCAATTCAAAATTTGAAAATTTTAATAAAATATTATTTAATTTTTTTGAATATAAAATAAATAAATTTTTCTATTTTTAATATTTATAACTTAAAAATACAATAAATTTCTATAACTTAAAAAATAAATTTTAGTTTTATTTTAACTGTAAAATAAGGTAAAACTAAAGAGACTGTTTTTGATTGTTTATCGAAATATATTTTATTTTATTTTAGGTATGCTTGAAACAATAGTACATTTTGTTTTTTAAATTTAAAATAATAATAATAATAATACAGAGAAATGATAATTTTAATTGCATATATAATTACTATCCAAATTAAATAATTACTTCTCCAATCAATACAGTTCCTTGAAAAATTATAGTATAGGTTTATGATGCTATTAAATTATTACAGGTAAAGAAATGTTATCTTTAAATGTAGATTTTAAATGTTAATGAACATCGTCAGTGGCGGATCCAGAACTTGAATTTTGGGGGGGGCTAAGATTTTTCAAAGTGTTATTCTAGACCGATAAAAAATTTACAATTGCAATATTCAATAGTGAAGGTCAGTGTTTTGGGGGGGGCTTCAGCCCCCTAGCCCCCCCCCCCCTAAATCCGCCACTGAACATCGTTTCTATTTCGATAAAGACTTCCTTTTTTTTATCCTTCCTTGCACAAAATAAAATTCCACCTGCCCTTTATTATTAACAAGCTAGAAGCGTTTACGTAATTTATACACATTCAAACAAAATCAGGAAGCTCAAATCAAGATTTAAGTAACACCTGCTAACTATTTTACACTTTGTTTACAGCTTGCTTATTTTTTTATTATTTAAATATTTGTCTGTTTTTCTTTATGTTTCTTATTTAGGGATTCGGAAAACTAAACTTTATTTTTTAAGTTATAGAAATTTATTGTATTTTTAAGTTATAAATATTAAAAATAGAAGAAGTTATTTTATACCTAAGAAAATTAACTAATTTATTAAAATTTTCAAATTTTGAATTGAATTGTAAAATAAAGTAAAAATAAATAAGAAGTTTTGATTACATAAAAAGTTAAGAAAGATAAAAAAGAAAAGAAAAAAAAAAAGTTGCCTCGAGGTAGCCTCGAACCCAAGTCGTCTGGCTAGCAGACTCGCGCTTTAAGATCACACCACTGGGGCGCTTGCCCGCTTACGAAATAACTTGTATTTAAAAATTACTGAAACTTTAAATGCTTTTTTCTCGAAATTTTGTGGATAGTGGGTCCTACTGCTTTAATATGTTGTTACCCTCATAGTATACTACAATCCTGTGCACTTTCGTCCCGATTTCAATTTTCCATGTCGTGACCTCTCCTTGTAAGATGTGATTTATAGAAATCTTCTCCTTTTCCCTCCTGGGGGAGGGGGGGGGAGACAAAAGCATATTTGTGAGCATATCTCGGCTACAAATTATCTCACGATGAAAAAATTGCACAAGGGGAGACTACATATGAGTTCAAAAGAAAACATTTCGACGAGTATAGAATTTTAAATTTTTAAGGGGGAAGGGAAAAATCGATTTTTGGGTGAAAAATTTCAAAAAATCCGAATTTTCGGGCAGAATTATACCAACAATGGTACAAAAATATTTCAAAACGACTGTGCGTTTTACCAAAACCTTTTTTTTTTTTTTTTTTTTTTTTGCTATTTTCGATTTGGAGAGAAGAAAGAGCAAATGCGCGACTCTCCTTTTAGCGCTAAATTTGTATTGGGGAATCTATGGGAGCCACGAATTTTGATGTGTTAAATGGTTATTTGTATTCAACACCTACTAAAACGGTATTTTGCGAAATCCTTCACTTTCAGGGCAACAAACACCTTTCGAAACGTAACCTAGCTTCAAATTATCTCAGGAAAGCGATTTATTTTATGTGCCGATTAATTATGCGCATCCAACACGCATTACAAATTTATTTTTCAAAATCCCTCAACACTGCTCTCATTTGGAGGAGGGGGAGGGTTAGGAGGCAAAAAACATGTTTCCAAACGTAACTCTGATCCAAATTATCTCAGAAAGACAATTATGGATATGAAGGTTGGTTTTGCGTATCCAGCACGCACTCTCATATGGTGTTGGTTAAGTTTACACAATATTGATTTTGATGGGAGTTTTTGAGAAATATTTAACTTTACCCGTGGGGAATGAAAAGCATTTGAGACGCTGCTGAAAGCAGTGGGGAACCGGACTGGTCATATTGCGGGTAGGAAAACCACTACCGAAGGCAGCAGTTGAATTGGGTTGTGGAGATTAAGACCGATCGAATGCACTAGGGTCCTTGGTCTGAGGGGAAGTGCCCTTCGTGGATGTCTTTCTAAGGGATCCTAGCCCGTATTTACGCAAGTTTCAAATCATGGAAAACTCTGAACGGCTAGGCTGACGAGCTCGACCTGTTACCGAACCTGACACCTCACGTGTAGCAGCTGTGAGCGCAGAACCGCTCTGCCGCTGGTGTGCCCCGAAGGCAGCAAGAACTTTAACTAAAATTTCGGCAGATTCTAATAATTTTTTTTCCAGAATTTTTTTTTATTGCGAGGGGGCAAGTCTCCGGTCCTCTTCATTTCTATGTAACTTTGTCGCCCTCTGTCGCGTGAGAGCTCTTCCGGTTTGGCGACCTTTGTATTATTTTTTTGCTTGTTTCTTTATGCAATAAACTACGGGGGAGGCTTAACCTTTAGAGACGGGCTCTTTTAAATCTCCACTGCGCCATTGGAGCCCCTCTCTAAAGGTTGAAAACGCTCAAAACCGCTGCATAGTGGTGAGCGGCCACCTTCCGCCTCAGAATCTTAGAATAATGATTCAGAATTTTGAGAATTCATATAAATATAGTGACCAGCGAAATGAACAAAGCCTGTTAGTAAAAGATAAAGTTTTACTGGTGAGAAGGAGTTGACAAAAAATGTAGAAGAAGCATTTAAGATAAACCAGGCAATTTTATCCAACGTTATTATTATTATTATTATTATTATTCTTTCTAAAGCCCTTTCACCCTAACTTGCAATACATAATATTCTCTTTTGCCGTTTTTAATCCCTCCCTATAACTCCTGTGTTCTGTACCAATTGATATTCAATTTGTTTTATCTTTAATTTTATATAAACTATTTTTTAAATCGATTGTTAAAATGAAAGTAAAAATATTCTCCTCAAATCAAATATTGCGAGACTCTGAGTAGAGAAACATAGTACATATTATTACATTAAAGATAAAATTTTGCTTGCGAAAAAGAGAACAAGTTGAGAAGAATTTCTCCAGCATTCATCCTTTTTTAAAACCCTTTCTTCCTAACTGCCAATACATCCATACCTCTTTTTTTTAACCATATTTCTTCATTTAAATGCGACTTGTGACCCCAGCTACGCCTTCTGCATTTTTTAATCCCTCCCCACTAACTTCTGTAGATCATTATTAATGCAGATTCTTGGAAGACGATAAGATATGACAAAGCTCGTTTTTTCAGACAACGTGACGTTACAGCCTTTGAAGCTTCCTGCTGGCTTATTTTGCGACTTGTTAACACCTTGCTATACACAATTTTTTTGGAGAAGGTAACTATCCAATTATAAGACACATTTCCTTCTTCTAAAAGGAACCGCTTTCATATGATTAAAAAATAAAATAAAAAAAATAACAGTTTACGATATAATTTAAGACTGAAAAAATCAGAAGCGTTGCTCAACACATTATGCACTTCTATTCTCGAGGTGATTATGAATATACTTCTAAGCTGTTTATACCGTTTAAAGTAATATGAAAATAAGAGCTTTTTGACTTCAACCTATCAATTATACCATAATATATAATATATTCTTTTTTTTTTTTTTTTTTTTTTTTAGGCAAGTTATAGTTTCATACAACGCTGAAGGAAACATTTTGTTTTTTACTTTCTTCTATATACATTTAAAAAAAAAAAATACTGGTAAAGATTTTTTTATCTCCGATTTTCAATGGATTTATGCGATTTAAGGTACTCTGAACACGAGCTGACTATTTTTAGAAATTGGCTGTCTGTCTGCGTATGTTTATGGGCGCTATATATTAATAACACGAGACAAGGAACGGACACAGGGACAAAGGGATGGACAAAGGGACCGACGGATACAAAACTATATATTTGGTTGGACCTTGCAATAAATGAATGCTGATAAGATATTTTAATGTATCGTTAATCAAGTGGCGCTATTATGCGCAATTTTCACTATTTACATATTTACAGGAAGGCTGTATCTCAGCTTCAATTTCTTTAAGTGCTCAAAATTTTATATGCATAAAGGCCATTATCAGAAACTATGCTCTTTAATTTGGGTGCATATTCGCCGACATGTAGCGCTGCTATACTCCATTGTAGCCAGTTTACGGAAAGGCAGCTTCTATAGCGTGTATATGCATGAAACTTTTTATGTGAATTGCTATTATGAAACATCATGAATTTCGCTGCATATGAGCCAATAGGTAACTTTGATATTCTGTAATTTCCCCAATATACGGGGATGCTACGTTTTAGTTTCTATGATAATAGATGTACCAAAATTGATATGAATATTAGAAAAAGAATTACGCTGATTCAGTTGTGGTGGATATCGGCTGACAGAATCTATAACTTAAAATATCATCTTCATATATAAAATATTTGATGTGAGAAAATATGCAAATTAATTTCTACGCATGTCAAGCGGTAGGTGGTGCTGTTATAAATAATAATAATAATAATAATAATAAATGTTTTGGGATGTCATTACATACTAATTTCTTTCTGTGCGTGAGAAATTAAGACATTAATTTACTTATTTACTAACTATCTATGATGATGTAAATTCGTTTTTTATTAACATGCTTTTATTATCTTGATATAATGTAACTATTAATGTATGTAATGGAATCTTGCAATTCAATTTTCGGTCACTTCTGGTCGTCCAATGGATGTGAAATTTTGCACACGACTTCATACTCAATGACAATACCATATACAAGTATTTCAAGACGTCTATCCCATCAGAGGCAGGTTCCAGTGGCAAACAAAAAATCTATATACATACAAAACTCAATAGTATGTGGCACAGGATTTGGCTGTAATTCCATGACGTCGAGTGGCAACAATTATTTTTCTTTATTAAAAATTTAAAAGTTATGTAATAGTTTTTTAAAACCTTTATTAATTCAGATTTCAATAAAAGCGTGCTCTTTAGTTTTTTAAAAGTATAATTTTATTTATTTAGCTTAAAAGTAACGTACGACAATTACTGTACGTTAAAGATAATCCATCACAGATAAATTCTTTAAAGACAATTATTGTCAATAATGATAATTATCTGTGTTGGTCATGTTTTATTTACCCACTGCAACAATAATAATCTGGTGTGTCACTCACACGGCTTTCTCATACCCTGAAATTTAATACTATAAATACAGATTAGAGATTAAGAGGTAAGATAACGAGTACTATTATGTAAACCTATGTTAAACAATTCAAATTAGGCTTCGGAAGAGTTTTATACGATAATTAGTTCTGCGTGAGGGGGGATACCGCCCCCTTAACCCCCCCCCCCCCCCCCCGCGCTTCATTAATGCACCTACATTTATATAGACTTTAATTCAGTTATTAAAAAATAGTTCTGTTTTTTAAAAATAATTAATTAAAATTATTATTTAAAAAAATTATCTTTTATGATAATGCAGACGATTATCATATTAGAGAAGTAGCATAACACTAAATATCCAAAAAAAAGTTGAACTTATTCCCATATTACATAAAAAAAGAAAGAAAAAAAAAATTCGTTAAAAATGAAAAAAATCGATAACTTTATTTTAAATTATCGCAGATCGATGGTTCAACCATTCGTTTTGCAGATATTGGCGAGCTGTTTTGAAAGATACCCATCATGAAAATTTACTCCCCTCGAGGGGGGAAGGGGGGGGGAGGCGAGGCTCCTACATACACAAAAGTTTTTTTCCCAGTTGACTATCTCTATTACAAAAAATATATATTTGTTTCATTTGGTTTTGTGCAGTCTCTAGATGTTAAACTCTATTTACCTTCAATTTCCCCCATAGACGTAATGTTTTTGAATAATTTTGAGTATCCCTGTACATGAACTATTTGCTTCATCTCAACGAAAAGCTTACTGTACCATCCCTATATGATATACATTTAGAATACCGAGTTTGGAATTTCTGCTACTATTTGTTCTTGAGATATGCTGCTAACAGACACACAGACATACACATAGACAGACACACAGACCATTCGCTAAAAACATGATTTTCGTATTCAGGAGACCTCAAAACATGTAAATTGAACAAAAACTCACGTTCGAAAACTGACGTTAAAAAAATGTAAAAAGTTAAATTATGTATCTGGCAAAAATTGACGTCATTATAACTTTAAAAATTTTCTACACATTGATCAAGTGCTAATGTAGTTCCTGATGCAAATATATATTGTTCTGAAAGGATTAATATTTTCTTTTTAAAACCAACTTTTTTTTAAATTCAAATTTCCCGTAACTCTTTAACCAATCACATTAGAACGTCCATCTTTGAAATATCGATAATGAGGATTTTCTCACCAAAAAAGTCGCCAAGGGCAAAATATCGCCAAATTTGAGCCAAATCTATTACCTGCCTATTGGAGCTTTTTAATGTGTTTTAAAGGGAAAGTTAAGCTATTTTAACGCGAAAAAAAGCTAGAAATGCAGAAAATTGACATTTTATCAACTTATTAAGCCTCTTTGAAAGAATTTATACAAAAATAAATACAATTATTTTCAGTTTCGTAACAATACGCATTGACAAAGTGCTAATGTAGTTAGTTCTATAGCTATGATTCAACAGAAAATTTAAAAACATATTTTATAAAAAGTTTTTTATCTTATAATTGTTTTATTATATTATTATCATTAATAATAATCAAGTACATTTCAATTATAATGAATAGATTAATCTTATTTTCATCAAATATCTTCATTCTATAATAGTTGTTATCTCTCTCATTTAAATTTCATTTAAGATTATTACTGTTATTATTATTATTTTAATTTCACTATCATCGATTTTATTTTCGACGTATATTTGAATAAAATAAGTAGATATAAAAATACAATGAAATTGAAAAGACCACATATATTTCACAAGTACAATCTCTTCAAGGCTCCATCCATGACATTATCAGGATGAAATATAGATTTGTTATTGAGCTTCCAATCTCCACTCTTCGGGGGAAAGACAAAATAAAAAAAGCACAAATAAAAGTTCTGGACGATTTGAGAGTTATAAATCTCTCTCCATTTACAGATATCTTCCCATTAATCATAATTCTATACACGATTCTAATAAAGAACTGCAAACATATAAATAAAAAACAAATTTCCCTTGTTCTCAGTAGATAAGTTTCATAGATTAGGCTTAGTTTCTTATTTTTCTTTCCAATGGCTTCTTTATAGATTTCCACCAGCTGCCACTAATGAAACCGGAAATCAGACTAACGGCTCGCGTGTCAAAATTTAATATTTAGCTGAATTACTAATCTTTAGTAAATTACTAGTTACAATTCGATAGCAATAGAAGCTTTCCTCGAGCTAATTTTGTCTCGTTTTCGTCATTGCTGTGAACCAACATCTTCATGCAATTATCGCATTTTCAGTCATCTAAAGAGGTACATTAAGTTCTTGTTTGTAAACGAAATTGCAGTTAAGTGAGTGATTATGACACGTTTATCTTTGATACCATGTCATATATCTTGAATGTGATATCCTTTTATATCTGTGTTAGAAGTTAAAAAAATATATATATCTTTTCATATGCGATATTTTTCAAGGATCATAGAACGCGCTGAAAAGGAGTGTGACATTATTTTTACGGTGAACATCGTTAAACTAATTTCCTAGCTAATTTTGTCTAATTTTCATTATTACCACATTTTTATTAACTCGCTGACTTGTTTATTTGTTTGTTTGTTCAGTACAAATCTTGCAATCGATTTTTAACTAACTTCCCGACTAGCTAGACACTTGAAACTTTTAAAATACCTCAGAACACGATGACAATGCATTCTTTTAATACTTTTATTCAACAAATAAACGTTTGAAAATTTCTTATAATTGCTCTCTTTATTACGCATTTGATCATTTTCCTCCAACTTGATGGGATAATTCATAAAAAAAAAAAAAATTAAAAAGTATTTATTGATACATAAAATTGTCAAGTTTATATGATTCAATAGAAAATTTAAAAACGTGGTATATAAAAAGTTCTTTTTATCTTACAATTATTATTGTAAGAACATGTCGTTGTGCAGTCATCCGGTTTCAGTCATTTAAACAGATATTTTATGTTATTATTTTTTAAAGATCTTATTGATAAAGTTGCTGTTAAGTGTGGGAAATCTTGAATGTAATTTTACGATAATATTCGTGTAAAAGTAATATTAGTTCCCCATCACACTATAGGTATGGGGAACTCAGGTAATCGTGTTTGGCTTTTTTATACGTTTTCAGGTGTGTGGAAACCGAAAATGACAAAATTTGTATGGTGTCTGTCTGTAGGGTGTCTGTTAGTGTGTCAGTCCGTTAGTGTGTTAATCCGTTAGTTTGTTAGTCTGTTTACACGCATATAATCTGTTTACACGATAGTGTAGTTAGTCTGTTTACACGATATCTCACGAACAAATAATCGCAGAGAGGTCAGATCAGTTTTAAAATATTACTTTCGATACTGGCAAGAAACCTATTTATTTGGAACATTCGAATTAAAAAACTTAAACTAAACTATAACAAAACAAAAAATTAACTATACAAAAATTTTGTTACATTGTACATTAAAGTTTTCTTCTAACTTTTAATTAACTGGTTATAAAAGGAAATTCTCTCTTTTCAGAACTGTGTTTGTTTTAAATGTATAATTAGTTTAATTAGAATATGACTTGTATGGCGTATTGCGTATGGATTTTATTGACTAATGACACAAAGTGTCAAGATAAGATTTAAAATTCCCATACAGAAATAAATAACAAACAATTACACAATAACAAACATATTATTTCTACAAATTTTCCTAAAAGTTTATTATAATCTCTTACATCTGATCGATCTTTTGTCCATTCTAAGAAACATCAAACATTCAGAATAACTAAAACATATGATATGATCTTTCGGAAGAAGAATGTATTTAAATTTACAGGGATTTAAAAACGAAACTGGGCGTATGAAGACAAACGTATTGTAATAAACATGCATGTATTTAGTTCATGGCAAAAGTATAACATGTATTTTAAAACTACCTGCTTTATGAAAAAAAAAATATTTTATCGCTGATTTCTAACCAAACCTTATGAATTTCAAAGTAAGCATATGCATTTTGTAAAGCTTTAAACTAAAAATTACAGATAATAATCAGTGAATTTAACTTTTGTCAACAAAGTAATTAATCAGCTGTCTTCTACCTCATGTTTTGTATATATTAATTAGTAAAAATATACAAATTTGAATTTTTGGTTATGGATATTTGGATCTCATGTGTCACACATGAACGATAATTATGCTAGATTTGAACAGTTGAAACAGTACAGATTTAATGATTGGAACTTAATGATATAGATTCTATGATAAAGATCGCTTTAAAAAAAAATGTCCTTTAATTAGCTGTCGCGCTAATAGTATTTTTCTGCCTTGTAAAATACGTCAACAAACAGAGAGATAAAGCTGTATGATTATATGCAAATATCTAAGAATGTATTTCCCTTTCCTCTGTTCAAAAAACAAATCTTTTTGCAGTAGCAAAAGCAAAGATTTTAAATGGGATATTACATATTTGATATAATAACTGAAAAATATGTGAAACAAGGACAATTATCGCAACAAATAAAACGGAGGGATGGATGGATGGGTTTTACGTCGCACTAGTGCTGCGCAATGGGCAATACAAATAAAACGGTTGGTTGAGTGGTTGTTTGGATACGTTTTACGTCGTACTAGCGTTGCGCAGTGGGCAATTGGCGACGGACTGGGACTCACCCCTAGAGGTGTTCCGGACACATGCTTCACAATTTTGATTCCCCACGGAAGCTGATAGCTGTCCCGCTTCAGTGACCCCCAGAGGTATATTTTTTTATGGGACCATGGAGGACATTGCTGCCCCGACAGATTTTACGTGCACCAGCCACCATTAGTATACACACGGTCTTTGGACGTCTCGAGTTCCGAACCCGCAATCTTCCAATTATGAGCCCGACTGGGACTCTCCTGACTGGGTACCACGGCCCCAAATAAAACAGAAAATTAAAAAGAGCAAAAGTCACCATGGCTTAAAATAGGTGGAGTGGGTTTAACCTATATATATATATATATATATACACACTAAGCGACCAAAAAAAAAAAAAAAAAAAAAAAAAAAAGCCGCATTCAAGAAAAAATGACTTATATCTTTTTTATTTGTAATAACTTTAAAATTAATGTTTGAAACAAATAAAACTGTCTTGTTTTCATAATACTAAAGGTACGAAATGATACCTATGTACATTTTATATTTAATAATTCACTTTATTGCACTCTACGATGTACTGTTTAAAAATCTCCATAAAACTTTCTTTTTGAACATAATGCAGTAACCATACACTTTGTATTCTAGTATGATTTATTATATGAAATAAACAAGTTATATTTGAATATATGAAATAAAACTATTCATTTGTTAGATCTAAGCAATTTTTTATTAAGAATATGTATTCTGCATTGGGTTAATTCCACCTTTATATGGAATTACTGCTTTAATGCGCAACAGCATAGTTTGTACAGAGTTTTAATATAAATCTCAGAAATTTCAATGTGTCAAATATCACAAGTAATTTTTTTTAGTTCTGGCAGAGTTGTAGGCTGCAAATTTCGAATCCTCTCCCCTCTCCCCCGCTTTCTTATAAACGAAACATTTTCCAGCGGATCGTTATTAGGACTATTTCCATGTCTGGTAAAGAAGAAGTTCTACTATATCCTTTGTGGAATTTAACTTAAAGTGAAAAAAGATATGATTACTTACAGAATTATAGGTTCCCATGGGAATGGATAGGAAATTTTGACAATTTGAAGTGAATAAACTTACCACAGATGCCGTGTAGTAAGGTGCATTATGGTCTTGAAAAGTTGTTTGCGGAAATGTCCAAGATACCTTCAAAATAGTCGGCCAGGCACCACTTTTATGAAGATTGTGTTTTATTTCGAGTTAATTGATCCCTTGAGCATAAAAATTTGCCCGACTGTTTGAAAAGTTATGCACCTTCGTACTATAACGCAAGGAGAATGTGTCACTGTTTTAAAAGTGCGATTTCCATTAAGTCGGTCATATTTTCGTTGTCAGATCTGCTTGTTTTCTTTAGTTCGAAATAAGTTAAACTTGGCTCATCAAAGAGAACCAGTTCAGCCCAATAATTAACTAATTTTTTTTTATTTTTTGAGCCATCTGAGGTTTGCTTTCCTGATTCTCTTCACTAAGAATAGAATTTTTTCAAATTTTCTGTCATTTAAACCTGCTTTGTTTAATAGTTGCTGTACTGTAATTAAAGAAATTATGCTGCTAAACACTTTTTCCGAATCTCTTTTATGTTCTACATATAATACAAACCGATTTTATAAGCAATGACTTTTTAACTTACGGTCATCTCGCTTGGATGAGCAACATGGCCGCCTAAAACCAAATTTCCAGTTTAAAAGGCCAAAAAATTTTATATCTTGCTAAAACCCTTTTACCAATATTTCGTTAGCATTTAATTATTTTGTCATGTCACGTATTAAAATATTTTTTTATTTTCATTTAAAAATTAATACTTTTTTTGGCATCGTTAATTGCCTTATTCTTACCATTTTTGAAATAATTTCTAACATTACAATTTTCCTGACAATTGCATTTTGTTTTTAACACTGGACTCAAAGCGAAAGTGTATGTGGAGGACAACATAATAAAATCTGGCCGAAAATTTGCTTTTTAAACGATAAAATTGGCGGTTGTAGAAGGCGAAAAGGAAAATATCCAAGTGCGGCTTTTTTATGTCGCTTAGTGTATATATGTGTGTGTGTGTATGTAATATTTCATCACAACACTGCATAGTAAACATGAAGCAAATCATGAAAATAATCATTAGGAATTTCAAAAAGTAAGACAAACAACTGAAGATTACATATTGAAAAAAGTCCAATGTCTAAAAGATGAGGAAAAAAAATAAGAAGCCATGAAATAAAATAACTGTAAAAAATAATAAAAGACAGCCATAAGATCGTCAAGGGTATTCATGGCTGTAGGGTCTGAAATATAACATTGTTTCTATAGAGACGAATGCTTTTCGCAAAAATTCACAAACAATAACCAACAATATAATAACCATCAAATGCAATAAATTCGCAAATTTAACAATCTCCTTATATTATTAAAATCTGTACGCGCGTGTGTGTGTGTCTGTGAGAAACGGCTTGAAGCAGCAAAGGCTCGGCCGCTAACGGTCGCACGGACTTCGAACAGGTACCGTCGGACAGAGAATTTATCGCAGATCTGGGTTATCTAATTTGCTAAACGATGCGACCCTAATTAGCGGAGATATTAATTAAAATGTCGACCATTGTCTAACGAAAAAACGATTCAAAATGGCACGCGATCATCATTTTCGCCCGGAACCGCTTACCTTAAAAGAAGAAGCAGAAAGAGGAATTTTCGTGGGTTTTTGTAAAGCGATCGCTTCCGATCTGTTGGAGATATCGAAAATACACCTGTACCACGAGAAAGAGCATTTATTACCGATTCTTACGGTACAATTTTTTTTTTTTAAATACGGATTTTTATAGTTATAAAAAAGTTTTAAAAAGGGTCGAAAATTTCTCTTTTTCTCGATCGTCTTTTTTGAAACGCCCTGTGTGACCGATTAACTCTTCCATTTCTTAACAACTGGTATACAAAGAAAGGCCATTTAATCCTCTTTCGAACCATATAAGCATTTTTACAAAATACGGATTAGCGATCCATATTTTTAGATTTTACGAAACATCGATTTTTTCACAAAACATTTTATAACTCAAAAACATTTAGAGATAAATCATTTCTTTTTTTTTTTTTTTTTTTTTTTTTGTATATAGATCTCGCTTTCATAATTTAATTCCCAAAAGATTGAGAGAAAATTTCAAAAACTGAATGAGTTATAAATTTTTTAATTTCACGCTTTAAACCCATTGAAATAGAATACGCGACCTTCCTTCGATGAGATTCTATTACGTGTTCATTGCCGCTTTTCGTTACCATGGGAACCACTTCAAGGAAGAGAGATTTCTGCTCGCAGCGAAAAAAAAAAAAAAAAAAAAAAAAACACCTGCCGTTGATAATCGGATGTATTTTAACTGGAATAAAAAATTGCAAATTTCTATTTTCTTGAATTTTTAGAATTCGCACACGTCACTTGGTATACAATCTTAAAACCATAAAATAAACTTGCAGATCAAATTTCATCGATTTTCGTCTATAAACAAAAGGTTTACATTTTAATTCCAAATTAAATTTTATTCTAATACGCGTATTTCAATTCCTAATTATGATTGTTTTCTTTTGCATCTCAGCTAATTGAGTTAGACCGTTCAAAATTGGTATACGCAGATTAATTAGGAGGGGCTGAAAGGGTGGGGAAGAAATAGGTGTATACCGCGCGCGATGCGCGCGAGATTTCGCCCGATTTACATGTTAGGTTTTCTTTTGTATTTCAGCTACTAATTAAAATAATTTCATAAGTAATACATCATTAGAACGCTTTTTTGATTTGGAATCGAACAGTGGAATACAGAAATTCGTACCGCCAGATGGCGCTGTAATATTTTCAAATTTCAATATTTCAATTTCTAATTATGAAAAAATTATTTTTGATACATCATTCGAAAGATATTTTAAAGTTCTTTTAAATTATCGAAAGTTTTCACCAGAATCACACGTTTTGAGGTGTCCTGAATCAGTTTTCTTTTATGGCGCTGTAATATTTTCAAATTTCAATATTTCAATTTCTAATTATGATTAAATTATTTTTAATACATCATTCGAAAGATATTTTAAAGTTCTTTTATATTATCGAAAGTTTTCACCAGATTTACACGTTTTGAGGTGTCCCGAATGAGTTTTCTTTTGTATCTCCGCTACTAATTAAAATAATTTCATAAGTAATACATCATTAGAAAGCTTTTTTGATTTGGAATCAAACAGTGGAATACAGAAATTTCTACCGCCAGATGGCGCTGTAATTTTTTCAAATTTCAATATTTCAATTTCTAATTATAATTAAATTATTTTTAATACATCACTCGAAAGATATTTTAAAGTTCTTTTAAATTATCGAAAGTTTTCACGAGATTTACACGTTTTGAGGTCCCCTGAATCAGTTTTCTTTTGTATCTCAGCTACTAATTAAAATAATTTCATAAGTAATACATCATTAGAAAGCTTTTTTGATTTGGATTCGAACAAGGGAATACAGAAATTTCTACCGCCAGATGGCGCTGTAATATTTTCAAATTTCAATATTTCAATTTCTAATTATGAAAAAATTATTTTTGATACATCATTCGAAAGATATTTTAAAGTTCTTTTAAATTATCGAAAGTTTTCACCAGAATCACACGTTTTGAGGTGTCCTGAATCAGTTTTCTTTTATGGCGCTGTAATATTTTCAAATTTCAATATTTCAATTTCTAATTATGATTAAATTATTTTTAATACATCATTCGAAAGATATTTTAAAGTTCTTTTATATTATCGAAAGTTTTCACCAGATTTACACGTTTTGAGGTGTCCCGAATGAGTTTTCTTTTGTATCTCCGCTACTAATTAAAATAATTTCATAAGTAATACATCATTAGAAAGCTTTTTTGATTTGGAATCAAACAGTGGAATACAGAAATTTCTACCGCCAGATGGCGCTGTAATTTTTTCAAATTTCAATATTTCAATTTCTAATTATAATTAAATTATTTTTAATACATCACTCGAAAGATATTTTAAAGTTCTTTTAAATTATCGAAAGTTTTCACGAGATTTACACGTTTTGAGGTCCCCTGAATCAGTTTTCTTTTGTATCTCAGCTACTAATTAAAATAATTTCATAAGTAATACATCATTAGAAAGCTTTTTTGATTTGGATTCGAACAAGGGAATACAGAAATTTCTACCGCCAGATTGCGCTGTAATATTTTAAAATTTCAATATTTCAATTTATAATTATGATTAAATTATTTTTAATACATCATTCGAAAGATATTTTAAAGTACTTTTATATTATCGAAAGTTTTCACCAGATTTAGACGTTTTGAGGTGTCCTGATTACGTTTTCTTTTGCATCTCAGCCAATTGAGTTAGATCGTTCAAAATTGGTATACGTAGGTTAATTAAGAGGGCATGAAAGGGTGGGGGAAGAAATAGGCGTGCACCGCGCGCGTATCCCCTAACTTGTGCCCGCGCAGCACGCACGGGACTGCGCTGCCGAAGGCAGTGGGAACCCGTCCCGACTTTTTAACCAATGAGAAATGATTTTTTTATTTTCTTTTCTTAAGAGTAAAAATTTGATTTGAGAAGGAATATGTGCGCGCAGTGCGCATGGATTTGCACTGCCGAAGGCAGTGGGGATCCGGTGTGAGTTCTTACCCGATCAGGAATGATTTTTTTAGGGGGCACGAAGGATCAGGGAAGCAATACGCGCGCGCAGCGAGCACGGGACTCCGCTGCCGAAGGCAGTGGGGACCCGGTCCGAACTTTTACCCGATGAGAAATGATTTTTTAAATTTTCTTAAGAATAAAATTTTGACTTGAGAAGGAATATGTGCGCGCAGCGCGCATGGGTCTGCGCTGGGGGACCCGATGGGAGTTTTTACCCGATCAGATTTTTTTTTTTTTTTTTTTTTTTTTTTTTAGGAGCCACGAAGGGTCAGAGAAGGAATACGCGCGCGCAACACGTGTATCCCTTAAATTGTGCGCGCGCAGCGCTCACGGGACTGCGCTGCCGAAGGCAGTGGGGACCTGGGCCGACTTTTTACCCAATCATAAATGATTTTTTTTAATTTCAATTTCTTTTCTTAAGACTTAAAGTTACTGTTAGTGATTCATTTGAAAATACTGATCCACTAGCGGGAGAAGCTCGCTAGTTAAAACAATAAAAAGTGAACGGAAACAACACTCGCAAAATTACTTACTTGGTTTCAGAAGCCCAAAGAAGCAACAGAAATAATAAGGAAGCACCACATAACTGGCGTTTGAAAGTACAAGTACAAAAATTTGAATAAACACCCTAAAATACAATAAACTCACAAAATCGTTTCGGATCGAGAAAACACATGACCCTTCATCAGGCGAACAAAGCAGGTGCGAGTGCTGCAATCAAAACGGCAACGCACCGCGCACCGCACGATTAATCTTGTGATGCCGCTTTTATTGCAGTACTCGTTTAATTTCTCATACCCAGACGGTAAATAAAGTATGAAGTTAAAATTTCAGCGGTCGTTTTCAGTATAATTATGTACTTTGAGGTTCCTTAAATACTAAAGTCAAGTTTTTATTTACTGATCTATGTGTATGTCTGTTGTCAGCATAACTTAAAAACAAATAATTTTCAGCAATTTCAAATGTTGTACATTATCTACCAATAAGTATTTGAACACTTTCGAGTTTAAACTATTCCTCAAGTATATATAAAAAAAAAAAAAAAAAAAAAAAAATCTGGAGTGACTCCACTCGACTTTCCGAACATTGAGTAATTAACGGTTTTGTAGATAAAGTAATGTAAGAGGAGTTGTTAAACAAACAAAAGAGGATGGATGGATGGTTGGGTTTAACGTCGCACTAGTACTGCGCAGATAGACAATTGGCGACTGCCTGGGACACACACCCAGAGATGGTCCGGAGACATGCCATCACAATTTTGATCCTCCACGGAAGGGATGGCTCTCGCGCTTCGGTGACCCTCAGAGGTATAATTCTTGATGGGAACATGGAGGACATTGCGGCTACGACAGATTTTACGTGCATCAGCCACCATTAGTGTACACGACCGTCGTTGTCTGGCTCGAGTACCGAACCCGCAATCTTCCAATTACGAGGCCGGCGCTCTACCGACTGGGCTACAGCGGCCCATATAAACAAAAGAGAAAATTGTAATAGGGTGTTTGGGTATGTTTCTTTATATAGTACACGATGTTAAATTTAACGCTATTTTGCCAAATACGTAGATCATAATGATAAGGAATAATTCATTGTGTCCCTGTAAAAACCTACAAATGCTAGATTCACCAAAATGCTTATAGTTAGTGCAACAGTGACTTATAATATTTATATAAATTTTCAGCTCTATCGGATAAGGTATTTAGACGCTATCGCTCTTTAAAGTTTGAGCCCATATGCCACAATTATAAAGAAATTTACATTTTGTCCCTGTAAAAAGAACCATAAGTGCTAGATTCTGTAAAGTTCATAAAGTTCGTGTGACGGTGACACATAACATGTATATAAATTTTCAGTTAATTTGAATAAGGAGTTTATTCACTGTCGCACTTTAAATAATTTAAGCGTATAGGTGTTAATGATGAACGATTTTTAATTGTGTCCCTGTAAAACTCGTTAAGCTAGAGTCACTAAAATCCATACAGTTTGTGTGATTGTAACCTATAACCCGTATATAAATGTTTCACTCAAACGGATAAGACATTTAGATGCTATCGCCCCATAGGCCATAATGATACAGAATTATTTGTTGTGTCCCTGTAAAAAAATTAGAAGTGTTAGATTCACCAAAACCTATATAAATCGTGAAACCGTGACCTATAATACGTGTATAATTTTTTTTTTTTTTTTTTGTCCAATTAAATAAGACGTTTAAACGCTATCGCACTTTTTAAAAATTGGTCCCATAGGCCATAATGATAAAGAATTTTTCTTTGTGTCCCTGTAAAAAAACTATAAGTGCCCGATTCACCAAAATCAATGATTCGTGCTCTCTGGTGACTTGCAACATGCGTACCAACTTACAGCTCATTCGAAAAAAGCGTTTAGACGCTAGCGTGTTCACTCACATACATACACAAACACATACATACACACACGCATACGTACATACACACACGCATACGTACATACACACACGCATACATACACGCATACATACACACACACACACATACATACATCATAGTAAAAATAGTGAAAACGGACTCAGGGGACCTCAAAACGTATAGAAACACCAAAATCTCGATTTCGGATTTTTCACATGATTACAATACTTTCCGTATATATATGTATGTTCGGAAAGTAAAAAAAAAAAATTCTTTAGGAATCGTTTTTAAACTTTGAAAGTATAAAGAACATGTTATATATTATATATCTCAGCAAAAGTTTTGTTGTAAAGAGGAAAAAGGTACCTGTAAAAAATTAAACAAAAATCAAAATGTTTAGGGTCACCCTGTAGAAAGTGATACTTGAAATGCGTTTTGGCTGTAGCTTGTGATTATGAAGATTTTTTTTTTCTAATTATCTGTATCGATTTTTACGAGGCTGCCACATATATTCATGGAGATATAGCGGTTTCTGTAAAAAATTGCAAATAAAATTACCACTTTTTTATTAATAACATGTAAGATAATAGACCCAGTGCAATGTCATTTTTAGGAAACTTAGCACACTACATTAGATACTGCATATCAAAATGCAATTGCTTTTAAAAAATTTCATTTGCATAATTCAATAGCCAAAGGTATTGACCTACTTATGTGAAAACTCCAAATAAATATCGAGTAAATTAAAAAAAGTTATGAGAGGTAGAATGAAAAGAATTTCAGTTCCTTTCAGAATAAATGCTAAACTATAAAAGCTTTTACTCACACTTTTATTTTGATTCAATCAATGTTAATGTTCGTTGATTGTAAATAATAAATATTGATAAACACTACTAATTTTTTTTTTTTTTTTTTTTTTTTTTTTTTCAAGAGGAACTTAAATTCCCTTCATTCTATCTCTCATATTTTTTTTACCCTACTAGGGGGCTCTGCTCCCTGCTCGCTCCGCGCACCAACCCCCGAGGAAGGCTTCGCGTCCCCACGACTCGCTTCACTTATTAAGCCCTATGGCGCTTTGCCCGTCTATTCGCTTCTTTACCTTTCACTGGATAGGAAAATTAATACTGCATAGAAAAAAAAAAAATAAATAAAAAATAAGAAAGGGGAAATACCCATATTTAATGTCAATTTGAAATACATAATATTTAATACCATTTTTTTTTAATGAAATAATATGTTAAAAATCAGTAATATTTTTTCAGAAAAGAAAGAAATTGGTAATATCTAGACCATTTTGTGTCACAGATATAGTATATGAACCCCTTGGCGACAATTAAGTTTTTGTTACTATTTGGCGATGGATGTTTTGGTAGAATTGCTTATTAAAAAATAAATAAATAAATAAAATAAAAATAAATAAATAAAAATAATTTTCTTCTCCATTCAACACTTCGCCAGTAAATACACCAGTAAAGGTTATATAGTGAGAAAACCAAATATTTATCCAATCCGTCTGAGATAGTAAGTAGTTATTATAAATTTGTAACAGTATTTATGTATTTATTGTAAGTCATATGTATTTAAAATGCATCATGCCTTGTATGTAGTAAAAATTGTGAAATATATATGTTTTATAATAATTTGTCTGCATGTTATTAGGACATAAAATTGACTTTATTTTGACATTGAGTTTTTCTGAAATGGAAATCGTCTGCATTCGTTATCGAAAATAATTTTAATAAATAATATTTTTATTAAATAATTATTTTAATAAATTAAACTGCGTGAGTTTGAGAAAGTATATAGAAGATATTTTTTGTGATAACCAATACACACCATATTTTTTTTTTTTTTTTTTTTTTTCAATGTAATATTTAATAAATAGCATAGCCTTGATTGTTTTTTAAGTAATCCGCGATTGTAATGAAATGCTCGCCCTCTGGTGGGCTAAGGTGAAATTACAATAACCATGCTTTAATTCGGCTTTCATCAAGCCGCCATTTCTTGCCGATGTTTAGTTTCACATATATTTATTGAATAAAAATGAATAAATCCGGTAAAAAAGATAACACATACTGTTGTGTGCTACAGTGTAACTCCAAAGGATCAAGAAATCCAGAATTAAGCTTCCATTTATTTCCAAATGACAAATTTAAAATTTCAGTTGCTTTGGCTAATAGAAGTAAAGAATTAATCAGATGATTTGAAACTAATATTTGTTCAGCTTCAGTTAAAAATCTACTTCCGATCGAACTTTGAATAAACTGAAATATTTTTTTCCAAAAGCAATCAATTTTCTATGATGTAATGGCGGAGAAATTATAGTACGAATATTAAGTAGAATAACAAAAAGAACAATATTAAATACACGTGGCTATTATATTTACTAACAACAAGAGCTGAAAAAGCGCAATCTATCGATCATTACAAACGCGGATATTTAACCAAATTGTTATTTTAAATAAAATTATATTATCTGTCTTACAGTTTTATAATTAAAACCTGTACTCACATTAATATAATTTATGACGTCACTAAGGATAACATTTAAACATTTATTTATGTTATTTTATTTTTTGGATAAAATACTTTTAGCGTCTTGTTTACCTTAATGCTTATATCCATGTATATTCTACTTATCATCTGTTATTTTTAAAATTTTTATAACAGTAATGGCAACGTTGGCAGGTTACATTCAGATCAAAGATTTTAGTTGCAGATGGAATGGAATAAAATAAAATTACTACTGTGAGATAAGTATTATTAGATTATTTTAGAAATTTTATTTTATTTTTTATTTTATTTTTTATTTTTAAGATTTAAAATATGCTAAGCTGTTAAAATATATTTTTTAAACTCATATATCTATTCATTTTTGTTAGATTCGCATCCTTAAAATTCTGTAATATTTATATGATCCTTTTTTATTCACAGTATACCGATACTCTTTTGCATATCTTGTGTTTCATATCTTCTTACAATGAAAATATGGCTTATCTGCCAGTAAGTAAAACTAACCAATCATAAAATACTATGTCTTTTAATCATTTAGATAATCAAAACAATATTTATGATTTTAAATTCTGGAAAATTGCCTACTTGATTATTATCTAAAATGATAAATTGTTGACAGCATTTTTTTTTTAGATACCGCAAAGATCTTAAGTAGGTTAAAAAAATAAAATAAAAGCGACTTATTCATATTAAGGCACGAGACATATTGTCGTCATTGTTATGATTTATCGGATGGGAATATCTTTCACTAAGTCATAAGATCGGAATTATTTTAATCGCTTAGGTACTCAAGAAAGTATCCAAGTTTTATAAATTCTAGAACTATTAGCTCATGATTGTTGTCTCTCTCTCAAGATTATTAATTGTTTATTAATATTCTACAGATATGAAAAAAATAGTTAAAATGATCACATGAAAAAATGACAAAGGAATCTCAGAACATGAGCTGCCTCGATCATTAGAATTTAAAAAATAAACGCAGAAAACCATAAGCCTATATTTTTGTTCTCTAAGTAATAGATATAAAATTCTGCATAAAAAACAGAATTTAATTTATTACAACGAGACCTATTTTAATCTAACCGTATATACAATGGGATGCAGTAACTGTGTTTCATTCCCCAGCATCAGTTATTGTATTCATTTCTTAAAATATTTTTGGTATACTTTTAACTCAAGAGTCTCTTGGCAAATTTTAAATTTTTGTTTTATTTTGGCGATGTGTTAAAATGGCCATCGCAACTGTTGAAGTAAAGGTCTTGACGAGAAATATCCGAGCTACTTCGGTGTCAAATTTACAATTTCGCCAAGGGGTTCTATACTAAGGCTGTTCCATTTTTTTAGCATGATTTTTCTCAATTTTATTTTAATTATTAAACTAGTTGGCATAGGTGGACTCTGCTCCGTTCCCCATCACATTTATGTTCTCATAAATTTCTAGTGCGAGACATATTATAATCATGTTAAAAGAAATGAATATGACCAAAGCTTGATACAGTGACAGAATGAAATCCCCGCCTAATAGGCTATCCACCGTTCACTTCGATATATTTATCTCATTCTAATCTATTAATTTATTTTATCAGGGCCGATTCCGTTGTTTAGTTTTCATGCTACTGTTTCCAATGCAATAATCCTCAAAATTCATATTTATATGAAAAATTTACAATTTCGATATGTTGATAAAATCGTAAATTACGAATAATTTACGAAAATTTCCTATTAGAATATTTGTATTCAATCATGTTCAAACAAATATCATTAATGTAATTTTGAAGTTGTCTAATGTATTTATGATCCTCAAAATGGAAGTTTATGCTCAATTTTGCCATATTCTGACATGTTAAGTAAAGCGTAAATTCCAAATAACTTACGAATTTTTTAAATTGAAAAAATCATAGTCTATGATATTCATGCCAGTATCCTAAATAATATTTCGAAAGTGGTTTGACATCTTTACGATGAAAATATCCCTCATGATTGACGTTTATGTGAGATTTTGCTCTATTCTGCCATGTTAAGAAATTCGTAAATTTCCAATAACTTACGAAATTTTAATATTCGAAAATTCATAGTCATTAATATTCATGCCAGTGTCCTAAATAATATTTCAAAAGTAGTCTGACATCTTTACGATGAAAATCTCTCTCAAAATTGACGTTTATGTGAAATTTTGCCCTATACTGCCATGTTAAGAAATTCGTAAATTTCCAATAACTTGCGAAATTTTCAAAGTAGCATATTTATAGTTACTGATGTTCATTCCGGCATCAAAACCGATATTTTAAAACTGGTTTGACATTTTCACAATAAAAATTTTCCATTTAATGCACATTTAAGTGAATTTTTGTCCTATTCTCCCATGTTAAAAAAATCGTAAATTTCTCATAACTTACGAAGTTTTTTAGTTCGAATGTTGCAAATGAATAGGGTTCTTGCCAGTATCAAAAGTAATATTTTAAAACTGATCTGACCTCTCTGCGATCATTTGTTCGTGAGATATCGTGTTAAAAGACTAACAAACTAACGGACTGACCCACTGACCCACTAACAGACACCCTACAGACAGACACCATACAAATTTTGTCATTTTCGGATTCCTCACACCTGAAAACGTATAAAAAAGTCAAAAACCCGAGGTCGAAATTTTTCACGATTACCTAAGTTCCCCATGCCTATAGTATGACGGGGAACTAAAAAAAAAAAATAATAATAAATGCCTGTACGTTTTTATTATTATTATTATTTCTTTTTTTCCGAAAAAAAAAAAAAAAATGTACTCATTTATTTATTAAGTTTTGCATCAATATATATATATATTAATATATTTAAATTTAAAATGGGGTTTTTATTTAATACCTTTTGAACCAATTATCCGTTTGAACTAAAAAGTATGGCGTTAGCTAGCTTTTGTCCTGATTAATAAGTGTGTAATTTTTTTTTTTTTTTTTTTTTTTTTTTTATAAAATCTAATAATCCGGACACATACAATGACAAACTTTGAACTTTATATATTTTAAATGAAAACAAAAATATTTACGCTTTCATTCAAGGGGACAGATAAAAATTTGTCACAACGAAAAATTGCTGCCTGAAAGAAATAGTACGACCTGCCTTAATAAAAAAAAAAAAAAAAAAAAAAAAAAAATCAAAATTCTACTTATATTCTTCGTAAACAGAATTTAATTTAGTATGACAGGATTTATTTTAATCTATTCTTCCGTATAAAGGCATACAGTAACTATATTTCATTCCCTAGTATCGGTTACTGCAATCATTTCTTAAAATTACTTTAGTATAGGGGACCCTTGGTAGTTTCTATGTTTTTGTTGTCATTTTGGCGATGAATTAAAGTGGGTATCGCATTTGCGTAAGTAAACGTCTTGGCGAGAAACGACCGAGATACTTCGGTGGCAAATTTAAAATTTCGAACACTTCTTGGTTATATTCAGAAGATATATCCAACAAACATTCAGAAGCCATCATCAATACTTATCCAGAATAAATAGCCAACAAATATTCAGAAGATACCGCCAATCACTGTCTGAAAGAAATACACTAACTGCCAATAAGCATTTGTAAACTTTCAAATTTACACTCCTACTCAAAAGTTTAGCAAGATTTGTAAACGATCAATTTTTTTTTTTTTTTTTTTTTTTTTTTTCAATTTAAAAATTTATCTCTGGATGAAATGTTTTTAAACATTGAGTATTTAAAGAATTGAGTCTTCCTCATGTTTTTCAGTGAAGATTGGTTTAAGACAACATTTAGGGGGCCGAATTGATCAAAATCAATATTGTTTTTGATCACCCTGTATCGTTAAGTGAACAAAATGATCTGTAACGTTAGGATATGTTAAAATATACTCAATACAATTTGTGGATGAATTTGCGGGCAATAGCTGGTTGGTTGGTTGGCTTTTAGTGACGCAAGTTCCACTATGGGACATACGGCGCCAAACAGTTATATCTAAAAAAGAAACTATAGCTTCTGGATGGGTTTACCCATCCAGACTGTCGTTTAAAAAGATCCACATTAACAATACAAAACAATAAAAGATAAAAAAGTTAGAATAATATAAAAAGTAAAAACAACATAAAATCAAAGAATAAACGGTGTATATCATAAAATCAAATGTGAAATGTTAAAACCAGTGTATATATAATAAAAACAGATGTAAAATGTGGTAAACTGTGTGAATAATAAAAACAGATATCAAAGTAAAAGCCTATCTCTTTTTAAAAGTTGGTCAGATTAATGTGTGGATTAATACCTAAAAGGTTTGTCATATTTGGTGATGATGAATTAAAATAATACCGATACAAGTGACGAAGGCAGGGGCAGTTGGTGAGTAAATGACGAACAGTAAGTAAATTGAAATGACAATTGGGGCAAGAAGGCTCCTGTTTCCCAAGAAGTAAATGCTTATGTGTGAGCCTAGTGTGTCCAATCCTAAGGCGAGTAATAATTACTTCATATTTTCTAGGAATAAGCGTGGGCCAGACTGCAATGTTTGGTTTGATCAGATGTAGCTTATTATTAGATTGATAACCCCATTCTCTTTGCCATATATCTTTTTAAAAATTTCTTTATTGAGTGCTTAATATCCTCATAAGGAATTGGACATTTTATAGTAACTAAAGCCTGCCTAGCTGCTTTATCTGCTCATTCGTTGCCTTTTATACCAACATGACCTGGAACCCAACAGAATAAAACGTTAAACTTTCTCAGAAGGTCGTTATAAGCTTTTAGAACAGAAATAAAAGAAGGGTTACAAGAAGTGGATGAAAGTGAATCGATGACACTCTTTGAGTCTGTATAAATTATGAATTTTTTATAAGGATGAGATGAGATAAAATTAAGTGCAACTTCAACTGCAAAAAACTCTGCAGAGTAAATGGACAATGAATTAGGGAGTCTATAGCTAAAAACTGTATTACCACATATGACACCACAACCAACCTGGTCACTTGTCTTTGAACCATCTGTAAAGACCTCCACAAAAAGCGTCTTAAAAATTGAGGCATCCGTGTAAGATTTGTCAAAGTTTTTAAATGGATAAAGGCAAGAAATGACTTGGAAGTCCCAAGGAGTCATATTCAAAACAGACCGAGGGCGAACTTTGGTATGAGCATGAGAAGTGCCTGCAAGAAGGTTTTTTATTCTAAAGGCAAAATGTGGGATGCAAGATGGACGTATAAGGAAAGTACTATGATTACTGTAGTTGAAAAGAGAATTGAGTGGGTGATTAGGAAGAGAAAGAGTACGAAAGTAAAATTGTAAAGACAGTTGTTGTCTTATAAGGCTAAGAGAAGGCTCCACACAGTCAGCATATAGACTAGTGACTGGGGAAGTGCGAAAAGCCCCTGAGCAAATTTGGGGGCAATAGCATATTAAATAATGAAGATATAAGCATTTGTTTTAAAGCTCAAACAACCAACATGTTTTTTATTTATAAAATACAGAGTTTTTAACGAAAAATATTCTCACTTCCAGATAAGTTGGAAAAATACTTTTAAAACAATTTACTTTAATTGGAATACAAATATCTTAAATATCTCATGAAATATGAGCATTTTTATAAAAAACGTTTTCACTGCGCATGTGCGAAAGATATTTATTATTATTATTATTATTATTATTGCATAGTTTGAAAGCTTGATGTACTGGGCATTTTTTATCAAAAGTACATTTAAATAGAGTAAAAATTAAGCAAATTATACGAAAAAAAAAAAAAAAAATCTGGTGTGTCACTCACACGACTTTCTCTAAACCTGAAATTTAATACTATAAGTATAGATTGGAGAATAAGGGTTACGATAACGAGTACTTTTATGGAAACATATATTAAAACAATTCAACTTAGGCTTCGGAACGGCTTTATTTGACGAATAATTCTATGTGAGGGGGCTGCCGCCTCCCCCAATCTGTTATTAAGTTCAAAAGTTCATTTAAAATTATTTACACAACTTTTACACGCATAATTCATTGAAATTTATCAATCTTGAATAAACTTTTCTAGTAACAAACGCATTCACTTCAAAATATATGATTTGGATCGTCTGAAATTATTTATTTTTAATTTACTCTAACAGACACAGGCAAAGATCAAACTATAAAACTTGACTTCGGTATTCAGGAAGCCTCAAAACGTGTAAATATACAAGAAACCAATCGATGAACAATTAGCTTAAAAAAATACATTATTTACCATATGGCTATGTGGAATTAATTTGAATTCCAGAGCAGCTTTCCTGGACATGGTAAAATATTATATGATATATGATATGATAATATACCTAATAAAGCACTTCCACTATCAAATAAAAAACTAGTATGCTGTGGCCACCACAAGACTTTCTTCTATATTTTCCTATACAAATTCACGCAGTAACAATATTAAAAAAAAAAAAAAAAAAAAAAAAAGCGGTTTTTTTTTTTAAAGTTTTTTTTTTGTTAAAAAAAAAAATCGATAACTTTGTTTTAAATTATCACATATTTATAGTTCAACCATTCGTTTTAAAGATATTGACGAGACCTTTCGAAAGATACCCATCTTGAAAATTTACCCCCCCCCCCCGGGGGGGTACTTTCCCCAGGGGGGGGAAGCGATGACCGAGATTTTTTCCTAATTAACTACTACTATTATCAATAATTCATATTAATTTCACAATCACAGGTTAAGAATAACTCCCATTATGTACATTTATACGAAATTTTGTCCAATACTGCCATGTTAAAAATTTAGAAAAAATACGATCACAACACCACCTGTTGAGTGATTGATCCCCAAATCTAATCAGCCTCAGTTTTTGTCAGGGGCCAACTAAATACCAAGTCTGGTTAAATTTCGTTTAAAAAAAAAAAAAAAAAAAAAAACGATTTTTTTTCTAAGTTACTTTTTGTTAAAAGTAAAAAAAATCGATAACTTTGTTTTAAATTATCACAGATTTATAGTTCAACCATTCGTTTTAAAGGTATTGACGAGACCTTTCGAAAGATACCCATCTTGAAAATTTACTCCCCTCGAGGGGGGACTTCCCCCCCCAGGGGGGTTCACGAGGCTCCTACGCATACAAATTTTTTTCCACAGTTGACTACCTCTATTATAAATAATTCTTGTAAATTTCATAATGATTACTAAAAAATATTTCTCTTTATGCACATTTATACAAAATTTTGTCCTATATCACCATGTTAAAAATTTAGAAAAAGCGGGATGGCAACGCAACCTGTAAGACAATTTTTACCAAAAGTTGATAGGCACTAATTTATGTCAAGGTGCAACTACATACTAATTTGTATGAAATTCTGTGCAGTAGTTCCTGAGATACAGTTGCCACAAAATTTTGTCACACACACACACACAGACAGACGGACAGACAGACAGACAGACATTTTCTAAAAAGGGTCAAATCGTGTTCTACAGCTCTGAAAACGTGTAAATCCATCAAAAACCCGAGGTCGAAAATTTTTACGAATCCAATACTTTCTCTATATTACATATAGAAGAAAGTAATAATGTTATGGCTTAAATAGTGGCAGCCCTGTACATCTTCTGAAAGTTATGTACACATCACATGGTGGACATAAATATAATTCTATATTAATAACACACGGATCAACCTGAAATACACCTCCATGAATTTTCAAGTGTTGTCGCATTATAATCTAGTTCTTTTGTGTAGCACTGTAAACGAACAATGAATGATTAATATACCATATTCTACATGAAACATGTTTTTACGCATATAAAAAATATATATTCGTTTCATTTTCTTTAGAGCAGTCTTTAGATGCTAAACTCTACTTACCTGCAATTTCCCCCGTAGATGTGATGTGTTTGAATTTTCTTGGGTGTCCTTGTACACGAACCATTTGCTTGATCTCAACGAAAAGCTTAGTGTAGCGTCCCTATATGATACACATTTAGAATACTAAGTTTAAACTTTATGCTATAATTTGCTTTTGAGATATGCTGATAACGGACAGACACACCACACATACAGACCAACCGCTAAAAACATGATTTTCGCATTCAGTTGACCTCCAAACTTCTAAATATAACAAAAACTCACGTGCGAAAATTTGACCCTAAAGCAATACTTTCTCTACCTTATGGGTAAGAGAAAGTAAAAATGGGCTAGATTTTAGATATTTTCCAAGAGTTGAAATTTCTTTAGGGGCTTTTCACAAGCTGCGAAATTAATTTGAAGATTGAATTATTTCAACTACAGTCGGTAACAAAAGTGTCCGAACACTAGCAAAAATTCCTATGTAAAAAAAGTACACTTAATACTGTTTTGCTAAATAAATCCTTGTCGAATCCTGTTCTTAGTCAGGCTAATAACAGGATTCGACAAGGATTAATTAAGCAAAACTGTATTAAGCGTACTTTTTTTATATAGGAATTTTTGCTAGTGTTCGGACACTTTTGTTACCGACTGTACGTTCCAAATAAACTTTTTTTGTAAAAAAAAAAAAAAAAAAAAAAAAAAAAAAACTTATAAGCTTATAACTCTAACATATTTTTGTTTATTTACTATGATTTGAGAGAAGATGATGCGGGGTTTTTTCATAAAAAAGTACATTTGGAACGGGGTTGAAATAATTCGATCTTCAAATTAATTTCGCGGCATGTGAAAAACCCCTTAAGAAATTTCAACTCTTGGAAAATATCTGATATCTAGAACGTTCTTTTTCGTATAATTTGCTTAATTTTTACTCTATTCAAATGCACTTTCGATAAAAGTTGTCCAGTACATCTAGCTTTCGACCTATGCGAAAAAAAAAAAAAAAAAAATGATCTTTCGAACATGTTCAATGAAAACGTTTTTCCTAAAAATGCTCATATTTCATAAGGTTTTTAAGATATTCGTATTGCGATTGCAGTATATTGTTTTAAAAGTGTTTTTCCAACTTATCTGAAAGTGGAAATAGTTTTCGTTAAAAACTCTGTATATAATAATAATAAAAAAAAATGTTGAATTTTTTTGGAATTTTAAAATAAATGCTTATATCTCTGTTATTTAATATGCTATCGTCACTCAAATTCATTGACAAATTGTACTGAGTGTATATTAAGATATCCTAAAGTTACAGTTCATTTAGTTCCCTTAACGATACAGGGTGATCACAAACATTATTGATTTTGCTCAATCTGTTACCGGCCCCCTAAATGTCGTCTTAAACCAATCTTCAGTAAAAAATATGGAAAAGACCCAGTTCTTCAAATACCCAATGTTTGAAAACATTTCATCGAGAGATAAGTGTTTAAGTTGAAAATAATACTTATTTAAAAAAAAAAAAAAAAAAAAATGTTCTTTTCTTAACGCACTAAAAAGAACAAAGTAACTTTTTCAGTTCAGTACCGCCGATCTGAATACTTGCATTTTACTACTATTCCAATAAAATTGCACCACAAACGAAGAAAAGAGCAGTTCAAACCATTTTATAGCAAAATTTCCAATCTGGCTAATTTCAGCTCATTTTTTCATGAATCCATAGTAATTTAAAACTAATTTAAAATTTAAAATTATTATAGATTTATGGAAATATGAGCTGAAATTAGCCAGATTGGAAATTTTGGTATAAAATGGTTTAAGCCGACCTTTTCTTTGTTTGAGGTGCAATTTTATTGGAATAGTAGTAAAATACAAGTTTTCAGATCAGCGGTACGGAGCGGAAGTTCTTTTTAGTGCATTAAGAATATGACATTTTTTTTTTTTTTTAATGAGTGTTATATTTTTTATTTTTGTAATATTTTATAATTATTATATTTTTGATGAGCTACCTAGATTAAAATCGCTGTTGCTAAATTAAATTTCTTGGCGAAAAATGTTCGGTGTACTTCAACGCAAAAAATAAAAAATCGCTCAGTAGGATCTATAAATAAAATTGATTTTAGTACAACATATATTTGCATTGCAAAATATATTAGCACTTTATCAATGTGTAAAAAACTTCCTAAGTGATAATGACGTCGATTTTTGTGAGATGCATAATTTATTTTTTTTATTGCTTTCTTCTCTATTCAATAGAAGAAAGTATTGGATTCGTAAAAATTTTCGACCTCGGATTTTTGATGGATTTACACGTTTTGAGAGCTGTAGAACACGATTTGAACATTTTTAGAAAATGTCTGTCTGTCTGTCTGTCAGTCTGTCTGTGTGTGACAAAATTTTGTGGCAACTGTATCTCAGGAACTACTGCACAGAATTTCATACAAACTTGTATATAGTTGCACCTTGACATAAATTAGTGCCTATCAACTTTTGGTAAAAATTGTCTTACAGGTTGAGTTGCCATCCTGCTTTTTCTAAATTTTTAACATGGTGATATAGGACAAAATTTTGTATGTGCATAAAGAGATTTATTTTTTAGTAATCATTATGAAATTTACAAGAATTATTTGAAAAAGAGATAATCAACTGGGAAAAAAATTTTGTATATGTAAGAGCCTCGTCAACCCCCTCGAGGGGAATAAGTTTTCAAGATGGGTGTCTTTCGAAAGGTCTCGTCAATACCTTTAAATCGAATGGTTGAACTATAAATCTGTGATAATTTAAAACAAAGTTATCGATTTTTTTACTTTTAACAAAAACAAAAGTCTTAAAAACTGCTCTTTTGCAAATCTTGCTAATTTTTTGAGCAGGAGTGAAGATGTTTTGTCATATATCTGGAAAATTGCTGCAGGAATTATCTTCAAACTTCAGGAGGATAAAGGACATGTTATACCACACATATTTCAGCAAAAATTTTGCTCCAAACAGAAAAGGAGGACCAGTAAAAAATTCAATAAAGTCAAAATGTTTCGAATTATTCTGTAAAAATTATACCTTGATATGCGTTTTTGCTGTAGCAAGTGATTATAAGGACTATTAATTATGTGTTTAAATTTTCATGAGGTACCATGTATATTCATAGCGATATAACGGCTTTAAAAAAAAAAAAAAAAAAAAAAAAAAAAAAAAAAAAAACTAGTTGGCATAGGTGGACTCTGCTCAGTTCCCCATCATATTTATGTTCTCATAAATTTCTAATGCGAGACATATTATAATCATGATAAAAGAAATGAATTTGACCAAAGCTTGATAGAGTGACAGAATTAAATCTCCGCCTAATAGGATATCCACCGTTCACTTCGATATATTTATCTTATTCTGATCTATTAATTTATTTTATCAGGGTCAATTCTGTTGTTTAGTTTTCATGCTACTATTTACAATGCAATAATCCTCAAAATTCATATTTATATGAAAAATTTACAATTTCGCTATATTGATAAAATCGTAAATTAAGAATAATTTACGAAATTTTCCTATTAGAATATTTGTATTCAATCATGTTCAAATAAGTATCATAAATGTAATTTTGAAGTTGTCTAATGTATTTATGATGCTCAAAATGGAAGTTTATACTCAATTTTGCCTTATTCTGACATGTTAAGTAAATCGTAAATTCCAAATAACTTACGAATTTTTTACAATGTAAAAATCATAGTCAATGATATTTATGCCAGTATCCAAAATAATATTTAAAAAGTGGTTTGACATCTTTACGATGAAAATATCCCTCAAGATTGACGTTTATGTGAAATTTGGCTCTATTCTGCCATGTTAAGAAATTCGTAATTTTCCAATAACTTACGAAATTTTTATATTGGAAAATTCATAGTCATTAATATTCATGCCAGTGTTCTAAATAATATTTCAAAAGTAGTCTGACATCTTTACGATGAAAATATCTCTCAAAATTGACGTTTTTGTGAAATTTTGCTGTATTCTGCCATGTTAAGAAATTCGTAAATTTCCAATAACTTATGAAATTTTTATATTGGAAAATTCATAGTCATTAATATTCACTCCAGTGTCCTAAATAATATTTCAAAAGTAGTCTGACATCTTTACGATGAAAATGTCTCTCAAAATTGACGTTTTTGTGAAATTTTGCCCTATACTGCCATGTTAAGAAATTCGTAAATTTCCAATAACTTGCGAAATTTTCAAAGTAGCATATTTATAGTTACTAATATTCATTCCGGCATCAAAACTGATATTTTAAAACTGGTCTGACATTTTTACAGTAAAAAGTTTCCATTTAATGCACGTTTAAGTCAATTTTTGTCCTATTCTCCCATGTTAAGAAAATCGTAAATTTCTAATAACCAACGAAGTTTTTAAATTCGAATGTTGCAAATGAATAGGGTTCTTGCCAGTGTCGAAAGTAATATTTTAAAACTGATCTGACCTCTCTGCGACAATTTGTTCTTGAGATATCGTATACACAGACTAATAAACTAACAGACTAACAGACTAACAGACTAACAGAATAACAGACACCCTACAGACAGAGACCATACAAATTTTGTCATTTTCGGATTTCTCACACCTGAAAACGTGTAAAAAAGTCAAAAAACCGAGGTCGAAAATTTTCACGATTACCTAAGTTCCCCATACCTATAGTATGATGGGGAACTAAAACACTTTATCAATTATATAACACGTTGGGTAATAGACGAAGTGCACAGCCATTTTTAGGAAAATTGACATACTACATTAGACAAAGCATATTGTAATCAGAATGCAAAAATGTTAAATATCTTGCGAAATGTGAGCATTTTAATTAAATAATTTTTAACTACGCATGCTGTCGTGTTGATTTTTCACAGTATAAAGAAATTTCATTTCCAGTGAAAGAAATTTCATTTTAATAGTCTAAAGTAATGAGCTACTTCAATGAAAGCCCCAGACAAATATTGTGTAAATTCAAAACATTATGAGAGATAGAATGAACAGAATTTCAGTTTCTCTGAAAATAAAAGCTAAACTATAAGGGGTTTTACTCACATTTTTATTTTCATTCACTCAATGCCCAATGGTAATTCAGTGTTCGCTGATTGTAAATCAATATTGATAAAAACCCCTATCATCTTCCTTTTTCTCAAAAGAAACTGAAATTCTGTTCATTCTATCTCTCATTAACTTTTTGAAATTACACGATATTTGTTTGGGGCTTTCATATAAGTAGCTCAATACTTTTGGCTATTAAATTATGCAGATGACTTTTTTTTAGAAAGTTACGCATGCGTAGTTAAAAATTGTTTAGTAAAAATGCTCATATTTTCCATGATATTTAACATTTTCATATTCTGATTGCAGTATGCTGAGTCCAATGTAGTACGTCAAGTTTCCTAAAAAGGGCTTTGGACTGGGTTTACAATACCCTACGTAACATAATTAAAAATAATGGCTTTTTTTTTTTTTTTTGAAGAAATCTTTATATTTCCATGAATATGTGTGGTAGCTTCATAAAAATTTATCATGATAATTAGGAGAATCCTCATAATTACATGCTACTGCCAAAAATGCATTTCAAGCGTTACTTTTTACAGAGAGATCCAAAGCATCTTTTTTAAATTATTATTAGGAATTTTTTTTACAGGTCCACTGTTCCTATTTAAAACAGGACAGCGGTAGCCCAGTCGGTAGAGCGCCGGCCTCGAAAGCAAGATTTTGTTTTTATTAAATTGTTCAGTTGTATATTATCGTTCAAAAACCTGATTGTTGATAATATTTTTTAAACTGTTCATTTCCAAAACGGTTAAGGCCGCGGTAGCCCAGTCGGTAGGGCGCCGGCCTCGTAATTGGAAGATTGAGGGTTCGGTACTCGAGCCGGCCAAAGACCATCGTGTACACTAATGGTGGATGGTGCACGTAAAATCTGTCGTGGCCGCAATGTCCTCCATGTTCCCTGTTCCCATAAAAAATTATACCTCTGTGGGGGTCACCGAAGCGGGAGAGCCATCCCTTCCGTGGAGGATCAAAATTGTGATAGCATGTCTCCGGACAACCTCTAGGCGTGTGTCCCAGACCGTCGCCAATTGCCCATCTGCGCAGCACTAGTGCGACGTAAAACCCAACCAACCTATTCAAAACAAAATTTTTACTGAAATACATGAGCTTAAAACATGTTTTTTATACTCCCAAAGTTTCAAGATAATTCCTCAAGAACTTTTCTAGATATTTGACAAAACGTCTAAATTCGAAAGTGTCCGAATACTTGTTGGTAGATACTGTAGTCCTGATTAAATTCCTAGATTAAATGTTCTTAGTCAGTCTAAGAACATGATTCGACAAGGATTTATTTAACAAATCAGTATTAAGTGTCCTTTTTACTTCCTTATACAAAGTATAAGGAAGTATAGTAATCCCAATTTGCGAAATGGATTTTGTATTTCACATTGCTCGAAAACGAATGATCGCTGAATGTTGCCAATTTATACGTGTGACAGTCATGATGTCTAGTTGCACACCTGCAAGTTTCGTCTTAACACGAGCTCTCGTTTTAGAGATATAAGCGACTTTACATGATTTTTCGTGACGTCTGAATGTATGTGTGTCTGTGTGTGTGTATGTGTGGGTGTATGTCGCATAACTCAAAAACGGTTGGACGTAGAAAGTTGCGAATTGGTACATAGGTTTGTTATAACATCTAGTTGTGCACCTCCCTTTTTGGACTTTATATGATTTTCCGTTTTGGAGATATTTAGGAAAATTAGGTTCATAATGGGCAAAATGTATCAAAAAACGGTAATAGCTCAAAAACGGTTTGGACAAATCTTGCAATTTAACTAACTTCTCGACTAGCTAGACATTTGAAACTTTCAGAAAAGTTCAGAACACGTTGACATGAGTCCCCCCCCAAGGCACAACTTTGACATGAGTCCCCCCCAAGGCACAACTTTGACATGAGTTCCCGCAAAGGCACAACTTTGACATGAGTCCCCTCTCCAAGGCACGACTTTGACATGAGTCCCCCCCAAGGTACAACTTTGACATGAGTCCCCCCAAGGCACAACTTTGACATGAGTCCCCCCAAGGCAGAACTTTGACATGAGTCCCCCCCAAGGTACAACTTTGACATGAGTCCCCCCAAGGCCCAACTTTGACATGAGTCCCCCCAAGGCCCAACTTTGACATGAGTCCCCTCTCCAAGGCACGACTTTGACATGAGTCCCCCCCCAAGGTACAACTTTGACATGAGTCCCCCCAAGGCACAACTTTGACATGAGTCCCCCCCAAGGCAGAACTTTGACATGAGTCCCCCCCAAGGTACAACTTTGACATGAGTCCCCCCAAGGCCCAACTTTGACATGAGTCCCCCCAAGGCCCAACTTTGACATGAGTCCCCCCCAGGCCCAACTTTGACATGAGTCCCCCCCATGGTACAACTTTGACATGAGTCCCCCCCCAAGGCACACCTTTGACATGAGTCCCCCCCAAGGCACACCTCCCCCTCATTGGGAAAAAGAGAAAAAACGTTGTTTTGCGGCTATAAGACAGTTTTTAAAAAATATAAAATCCCCCCCAAGGTACAACTTTGACATGAGTACCCCCAAGGCACAACTTTGACATGAGTCCCCCCCAAGGCACAACTTTGACATGAGTCCCCCAAGGCACAACTTTGACATGAGTCCCCCCCAAGGCACAACTTTGATATGAGTCCCCCCCAAGGCACAACTTTGACATGAGTCCCCTCAAGGCACAATTTTATTTATTTTTTTTTTTTTTTTACGTATGCATGCATTTTTTAAAAATATTTTTAGCCAAATGTTTCGGGTCCAGTGACAATGTTTTTTAACATTATGTATATTTCTAAAAGTGTATAAGGAAGTCATGTGGTGCCCACATCAGATTTTTTATATAAAAAATAATGCTAGCGCTTGAATAATTTTGCTGCCAATCCGCGTTTTTAATGATCGATAGATGGCGCTTTTTCAGTTTTTGTTGTTAGTAAATATTATAGCGACGTGTATTTATTATTGTTCTTTTTGTTATTCTACTTAATATTCGTACTATAATTTCTCCGTCATTACATCATGGAAATTGATTGCTTTTGGAAGAAATATTTCAGTTTATTCAAAGTTCGATCGGAAGTAGATTTTTAAATGAAGTTGAACAAATATTAGCTTCAAATCATCTGATTAATTCTTTACTTCCATTAGCCGAAGCAACTGAAATTTTAAATTTGTCATTTGGAAATAAATGGAAGTTTAATTCTGGATTTCTTGGTCCTTTGGAGTTACACTGGAGCACACAACAGTATGTGTTATCTTTTTTACCGGATTTATTCATTTTTATTCAATAAATATATGTGAAACTAAACATCGGCATACAATGGCGGCTTAATGAAAGCCGAATTAAAGCATGTTTATTGTAATTTCACCTTAGCCCACCAGAGGGCGAGCATTTTATTACAATCGCGGATAGTAATCCTGTCGAACTAAAAAAAAAAAAAAAGTTTGCGCGTTCATTCAAGGTGATAGACCACAAAATGGTAACAAATGAAAATCGTTATCTCAACGAAATAGCCCTGTCGTATTAATAAATTTTAAATATAATCAGGAACTTTATTAAGAATTAGAAATAAATATTGGAGCTGATTTACGATTTTTATTATTATTATTATTATTATTATTATTATTATTATTATTTTACCGCAAGTATTAAACCATAAAGAGATTTCAAAAGAAAATTCAGAACAAGTGAAGCTATATAAATCCCTTTGATCTTGAATATAATTAAATAGACTAAAGTGGGGTAAGAAAGTAACCTTGGCTTATGATTCAACTTATATAAGGTAAATTTGGAACTAATAGTCCCCATATCTGTTTCTTTGAATCTCTTTTTGTTACATTTAAACTTAGGTAATAAATCAAATATAATATTTGTGATAGTTTAAGACGCTGAAAAAATTTCTCACATCGTCTCATTTCGTCTTCGACAGAGTAGGTGCCCCTCTCGAAATTCGAAGTTTTGTCTTTGCTGTACTTGCAAAATAAACGTCGTATTAGTCCTAATGGTCTTATCTACGTATCAGATAGGGCATAGTCTAGAAGAATATCTACAGTTTTTTGGTAAGCAAACTATGTTCTGTGTGTAGATTTTGAATATAAATTCACATTTGTTCTTTTTTAAGCATTTTTGTTTGTCACCCGTGTTGTGTTTATATTCACCCTAGGAACTTTGCATGTCGGGCAAGTGTAACTGTTTTGTTTACATGTGTCCAAAGCACCTCAAATGCTCGTAGAGTAAGCAAGTAGAGAAGGTAGAGCAAGATGGTAGAGAAAGCATTTTTGGGGGGGGTGGGATGTCAAATTTTCGAAATTGAATCTTTGTTATATTTGTATGTTTTAATGTCCTCTAAATCCAAAAACATGCTTTTAGCGGTTGGTCTGTGTATGCGTCTGTGCGCCTGTTTTCAGCATATCTAAAAAAAAAAATAAAAAAAAAAAAAAAGGTTGCAGCAGAAGTTCAAACTCGGTTTTTTAAATCTGTATGATATCGGATAGCTACACTAAACTTTCCGTTGAGATCAAGAAAATAATTTTTGTATAGGGGCTTTCAAGAAAATTAAAATACATTAAGTCTGTGGACGAAATTGAAGATAAGTAAGGCTTATCATCAATAGGCTACACTAAACTAAGTGAAATGAATGTATATTTTTATATACATGAAACAATGTTTCATGTAGAATACGGTATGAAAATCCTTCACTTTTCGTTTACAAGGATACACAAAAGAACTAGAATGCAGTGGGACAAGACTTGGAAATTGATGGAAGTTCATTTCAGGTTGTGCTGTGTATTATTATCATAGGATTATATTTAAGTGCATAGTGTACATAATTTTTAGAAGATAAACTAAAGTAAGAAAAGTCTGAAATCAAACAGCTCAATGGAATAAAGCGTTTAATGTTATTGCACTTCAAATAATCTGAGCACATAAGTGATGATGATAAAAAAAATTTTCGTTACGTTCCGTTAAAAATCTAAGTGCTAGATTCACCAAAATCTATGCACTTATTGCAATGGTGACCTATAACATGCATACAAATTTTCCGTTCATTTGAATAACGCATTTAGACACTATCGCACTTTAAATAATTCGAGTCCATATGCCATAATGATAAATATTTTTTTTTGTCCCTGTAAGTAAAAAATAATAATAAAAAAAACTTTTAAGTGCCAGATTTACAAAATCTATACAATTTGTGCTACGGTTACGGTGACCTATAGCATACGTACCAACTTTCCGCTCATTTGAACAAAGCGTTTAGATGTTATCGGGCTCACTCACGCACACACATCTAAAAATTGTGTATAATCGTAGATATTTCTTAAATGGTAACTCGTGTCTAGATCAATGTTGGAGGTGCATAACTAGACGTCATGATAGTCCTAAATATAAATTTGCAACATTCTGCGATCATTCGTTTTTGAGCAATGCCAGATACAAAAATGATTCGCAAATCATGATTACAATACTTTCCTTACATCGTATATTCGGAAAGTACCAAAAAAAAAAAAAAAAAAAAAAAAAGAGAGATAAAGGACACTATTTGATTCAAAACACCTGAATAATAACGCCTTTAATTCTCGTGCATTTACAGTTAATATGTTCTTAAAATGTCAGGTATTGTGAAAAATTTAGGAGAGGAGGCGGAGGGAGTTACATCCTTTCAGTTCTACCTAATATGCTGTGGCCACCACAAAACTGTCTTCTATATCAGTTTATAAAATAGCGCCACCCATCGGTTCAAATGCACAAACATTTAATCAACATATTTTCTCATAGTAAAGTTTTTACCTATACAATTTGGAGCAATTTTATACAATAAATGCTAAGATACAGCCATCCTAAAAATTCACAAAAAAGCGAGTAAAAGTCGGTCGCTATGCATTCAAATTAAACCAACACAGTTTTGCAGGAAGCTCAGATAATAGTACTTTCATAAATGAGAAAAATTACAGCATAGCAATATCAGTTGGTATGCACTTAAATTGAATCAGCATAGTTTTTCACAATATCCTTCTCACAAATCAGGTTTTATGCGCTTATATGCTAAAGAAGCTAAGATACAGCCTTCCCACAAATGAGGGAAATTTGCAACGTGCCAGTTTTATGTATGCGTGAGTGATATATGTTCGATATGCATCAAAATTGAATCAGTTATAGTTTTTCATAATAGCCTTTTCACACATCGGATTTCTTTCCCTTATACACTAAAAAAGCTAAAGCTGAGGTATATCCTTCCGGGAATTCACAACTTGCCAGATTTACATGCGTCAGGGATATATGCCAAAATACAATCAGCAACATTTGATATTAAGGTTCAAATATAAAAGTACAAATACAAAGGTTCAAATATAAAATTTTGTGGAATTTCGTACATTATTTCGAGCGATACCGCTCCCGAAAAATTTTGGTAAAATGGCCAAATCATGTTTAGGACATCTTAAATGTATAAATCCTTCGTGAACCAGGAATAAAAAATTTTTACCAATCTAATACTTTCTTCTATCTTGAATTGCCCCCTTACTTCAAGTTATCATCTCAAAAAGAAAAATCAACAAATATCGAAAAATTGATTTAAACATGTGATGCATCATAGTAGTAGTGTGAGGAACAAAATATTGTCATTGTATGTGTTACGCCGAAAGTAACGAATTTCAGTTTCAATCAACGGCCCTCCCAGTATTTAAAACACTGTGCCAGGACAGACCTCTCTATCTTCATGGTCATTCTCTCAGTTTACTACACTCTTAAAACTGTAGCTCTTAAATATAAGGCACAAGTAAATTATGCCTTCTATTATTCTAGTATAAGAGGCTCACTGTCAAAGTGCCTCTGATACTGGAAGAAATGTAGAAGACACAACTAAATGTGAAAGGCACCGATCGCACTTCGATCTCGGTGAGAGACACAGCCGTGCACAAACGCGCATATGTGCCTTTTATACAGCTATTCAGATTCTCAGCGCTACATCTAACGAAACTGAGTATGCGTAACAACCTACTCAGCATGCATCAGTGTTCAAAATGGAGGCTGTTTACGTCTGTGTTGGACACGGAGTAAGATTGTATATCGCTTGAATTGAAGTTAACACGATAATACGAAACAATTTCTTGGAACGTAGCCAGCATGAACAGTGAATAGAAAATTACTCAGGGATAAAGTAAGTATATTTTGCTAAATAACAGTTTTATTCATTTGAATTTTATTTTAAAATTTAAATAGAGTTCGTGCGTTGTATGCCACGAGTATATTTATATATATATATATATATTCTTTAAGTATGGTAAAAAATATTTTAATTTTGCACTCAGGGATGAAATTTATTAGAATTATAATAACTTATTTTTATTCTCCCTTTAATGATGTGACACATAACAAATTTTGTGCTTTGTAAACTGAAGTTTTTTCTGATGAGTATTTTTGTTACATCATGTTATTGAATGAGATTCTACATGGTGATATTAGTGAAAACATAGTCCATGTTTATATGTTAAAGTAATTTACTTCTGCAGTGTGCTTTTGTCATTACACTAGTGGCATGAGCCTAAGGGGTTGCTCTCCATGGGGGTCTTTCTCAGGTAACCTATCCTGTATAATTATGCAAGTTTCAGAGAAAACCATAGAAAGCTCCAAATAGATAGGTTAACGAGCGCGACCTGGGATAAAACCCAACACTTCCTGTACATCGCTTAATTTGAAATACATCGCTTAATTTGAAGTTTTAGCGATAATATAAAACAGTTTATTGTATTGGGCGTAGCCAGCATGAACAGTGGATAGAAAATTACTTAAGGATAAAGTAAGTATGTTTCACTAAATAACAGTTTTATTATTTGAATTATATGTTAAAATTTAAATATAGATCGTGCGTTGTATGCTCCAAGTATATACATTTATTACTTTAAGTATGCTAAAAAATATTTTAACTTTGAATTCAGGGATAGAATTTAATATGTCTATAATAATTTATTACTTTCTTCTATATGTAATATAAAGAAAGTATTGCATTCGTGAAAATTTTCGACCTCCGTTTTTTGATGGATTTACACGTTTTGGGATGTCCTGAACAAGAATTGATAGTTTTTAGAAAATGTCTGTCTGTCTGTCTGTGTCACGATTTTTGTGGACACTGTACTGTCTCACGAACCAATAAATGAAATTTAACCAAGCTTGGTATTTAGTTGCACCCTGACATAAACTGGTGCTGATTAGATTTGGGGATCAATCGCTCAACAGGTGGCGTTGTGATCGCATTTTTTGTAAACTTTTAACATGGCTGTATAAGACAAAATTTCGTATAAATGTGCATAATGAGAGTTATTTTAAACTCGTGATTGTAAAATTAATATGAATTATTGTTAATAGTAGTAATTAACTAGGAAAAAAATCCTGTGCACGTGGGGGCATCGCTCCCCCCCCGGGAGGAGGATGAAGTACCCCCGGGGGGGGGGGGGGGTTAATTTTCAAGATGGGTATCTTTGAAAGGTCTCGTCAATACCTTAAAACGAATGGTTGAACTATAAATCTGTGGTAATGTAAAACAAAGTTATCAATTTTTTTACTTTTAACGATTTTTTTTTTTTTTTTTTTTTTTTTTTTTTAAGCGAAATTTAACTAAATTTGGTATTTAGTTGGTTCTTGACATTAACTTGGTGCTGATTTCATTTGGTGATCAATCGCTCAACAAGTGGCGCTGTGATCGCATTTTTTCTAAATTTTTAACATGGTAGTATAGGACAAAATTTCGTATAAATGTACATAATGAGAGTTATTTTTAACTTGTGATCGTAAAATTAATGTAAATTGTTGAGAATAGTAGTAGTTAACTAGGAAATAAATTATGTGTATGAGGGAACCCCCTGGGGGGGGATTTCCCCCCAGGGAGTAAATTTTCAAAATGGGTATCTTTCGAAAGGTCTCGTCAATATCTTTAAAACGAATGCTTGAACTATAAATCTGTGGTAATTTAAAACAAAGTTATCGATTTTTTTTTTTACTTTTAGCGGAATTTTTTTTTTTTTTTTTTTTTCAAATATTGTTACTGAGTGACTTTGTGTAGGAAAATATAGAAGAAAGTCTTGTGGTGGCCACAACATACTAGTTTTTATTCTCCCTGTAATGATGTGACACATAAAAAATTTTGTGCTTTGTAAAGTGAACTTTTTTCTGATGTGTATTTTTGTTACATCATCTTATTAAATGAGGTTTTACATGTTGATATTAGTGAAAACATAGTCTTTTTTTTATGTTAGAATAATTTATTTCTACAGTGTGCTTTTGCCATCTGGTGACCTGATGTTCGGCTTAAGAACAATTGTCTGCACTAGTGACCTGAGCCTAAGGGGTTGCTCTCCATGGGGGTCTTTCTAAGGGAACCTATCCTGTATATTTATACAAGTCTCAGAGAAAACTACAGAAAGCTCCAAATAGCTAATCTGACGAGTGCAACCTGGGATCTAACCCATCACTTCCTGTCTACCAGTTTGAGCACAGAGCCACTTGGCTACTGATGGATGACTTATTTTCTTTATTTCTTTATTTATTTTTTGTAAGTGTACTTTTTGCATATTTTATCAATTGCTTACTCTCCTTGATACTAAATTTAATCCGGTATTCCGGAATCACTAATAAATTTTGCTTTGCTGCAGGTAGATACAGAAAATTCTGCTTCTGGATGTATAATAACATAAAAAAAAATTTAGTGTGTTTGAAGTAGTTTTATTAATGCATATTATTTAAAAAATTAATCATCTAACAGACAAAATATTTTTCTAAAATATTTTTATCAGATATTTAAATTTATCATGAATAAACATAAAATCATTAAGCATCTTTTTTTTTTTCTTTTAGGTGAATGTTCTCAGCAGAAGAGGACAGTGCCCAGTATTTTATTATAGCGAAAAAAAAAAAAAAATATTACAGGGAACAAGTGTCAATTTTACTTGTCAGAGTATATTTCATTCTAAACTTCCCCATAACATGGAGTCAATTTTTTAGATTAGTTCAAATTGTAATTGTTTAAGACATTTTCAAAACAATTTTTGTCAAATCATTTGATTAAAATATTTAAAATGTTGATGTGAATGCTAATAAAATATAATTTTTTAATTGGCTATTATTTTATATTTACTACATTTTCTAAATATTAAGCAACAAAACTCTAACAATTTATTTTTATTCATTTATTCATTAGGTTATCAGTGGTAATTAAACATAATTAAAAATGTTATAATGATTTTAGTAAGGAAATCTGAAGAAAATTCTAATATTTTATGTTTATCTCCTTTGTGGAATTAGCAGTGCTGAAATTTTAGATATTGAGTGCAGGAGTCGCATCGCAATGTTTCTATATTTTATATGCATTTTATTATATTGTTACCACTATAAAAAAATAAATAAATAAATAAGTAATAAAAAAAATCTTGAAGTTTTAATGTTATATTTTAAAAGTTATTGATCTCAAATAATAGTGGCAAAAGACTAATAGTAACACATACAAATATAGCAACACTGTGACCCTTGTAAATGTTCTAAATAGCAGAAATAGTAGACTGACAAACAGTAAAATAATTATTGTAGGAATAATTTGCTCAAAAGAATTTTCTTTTCAGCATTATCTTTCAATTAAAGGATTTTTTTCATTTAAGTTTTTTTTTATTTTATTATTATTATTATTTTTTTTTTTTTTTTTTTTTCAAAATTTAAGTATTTTTGTATTCAACAAATTATTCTGAAATTTAATTCAAATTACTTTCTCAAAAGGAAAGAACTAGGAAGAAAAGGGAAGAAGGTGGGAAGATAGAAAGTACTGGATTTTTAAATTGCATTGCTGGATTAACTGTAATTTACAAACATTTTAAATTTTATGATTATCAATTTCATAAAAGAAGTGTTAATATGTGAAGTTTAGAAAATAATTGCAAATTATGAGATATTAGACTTAAATTTTATTAATTTGTATATATTTTAATTTTTAATATGTTAATATTAGTTGCGCAAACGCAACAATACTTTAAAGATTAAAAAAAAAAAAAAAAAAAAAAAAATCCCATAAATGTAAAAAAAAGCAAATAACAGTTGTTTTGGGTCAAAATCATTAAGCTTGATGCACCATCAGGAAAAAGAAATGTTGACTAATTGTTTTCAAAATACAGAAATTTTGCTACGAAAACAGCATGAAAGCTGCGACAAATGTTGTGGCTCTTATGTTGCATCTTCCTCCCCCCCCCCCTCTATATGAAAGATTGCGCTTAATTCAGAAGCGTAGTTAATGAGCTATATTCATGTGCATTTCTATAAGTACTTTTTTGGTCACTTCTTATGAATGATATATATTTTTTTGCATCTGATCCATGCAAGCTAACATATACATAAGCTTAACCCCGTAAATTGGGGGAAATATACAATTATTTATGTCCAAACAACCATAAACCTTTTAGTAGGTAGGTGCAACAGTGATTGACATGCTCCAGCAATTGACATCCATCCCGAAATAATTAATAAATAAGAAAAATAATAAAAGCATATATTTTACATATGAGAATTTTAACATTGTAAGTTAAACACTGGAGTATAAAGTGCTAATAACTGCTAAAATGAATAAATAGCAGTGTCACACATTGGAACATAGGGTGCCGATTACTGGTAAAATGAAAAACTGGCAGCGTCAATTACTGGAACACTGAATGTGTGTAAATATGGTAAATAAATAGTATAATAAACCCCTCCCCCCCCCCTTTAAAAAAAAAAGTAAATAAATATTTAATTTATTTAATTTATAAATAAATTATATATTTATTTTATTTATAGATAAATAAAATAAATATTTTTTTTAGTTTATTTAATTTATATTATTTTTTTTAATAACCCAATGTATAAATATAACATTTTTTTTTTTTTTTTTTTTTTTTTTTTTTTTCGAGAGTTACTTAGTACAAATTACAAATTGAGCAGTTTTATAAGTTGGAATATGTCTAACTCTCTGTAATACTTATACAACGTATAAAGTAAATCTAAATGTAAAAACAAAAACCTCTGACATTTATTTTCTTAAATGTATAAATATAATAAACTTCTGACAATGTCTAGGGGTTCATATAATTTAGCATTTTCAAGGCATTCATTAACAGGCAAAAGAAAGCAGGTGTTCTCGCAATGTAGAAACAGCAACACCTAAAACTAAATCAAATGGCCCAATAAAGAAAATCGAAAAGATATGTTTTATAAATATTTTTCTTTAACTAGTTATTTGATTTGAGTTGTCCATTTTTCAGAATGGATTAAAAAAATTTTTTACTATAAATTTTCTTCTGCAAAATTGTAATTTGCATTCATCAAAGTTCTAATGTTATCTATCTATAACTTTTTCACCTCCACATTTATTTAATTTAAAAACCTGCTTAAAATAATTTCAATAAGTATTTTATCTACATTATCTATATCTAGCATTAGCTTTTTTTTTAAAGGGGGGGATAAAAATTATAGTTTTAGGAGGAAAAAAAACTCGTACTAATTACATCATAAGAAATGTCATCATATTATTCAATATATGTAAATTAGAACTACTAGTAGAAGTCACTGAAAATGGACTGTCAAATAAGAAGTACTTAAGACTCCTCAAAACCCTCTTGCAATTTCCTTGTCTTCAAGCTACAAATCCAATGCAACTATATGGGGAAATTTGTTATAGAATTATTTATCACCTAACTCTTTTTTTTTTTTTTTTTTTATCAAAGCTCCATTCAAAAAAATTACAACCATTAAATTAATACTTGTTTACCAAAATTTTATTTTTTACTTTATTTTAGAGACAAGAATATGAGAAAATACACTTAGATAATATTCGCATTTTTTAATTCAAAAATTATAATTCTAAAAAATCAATTTTTAGAAAACTAGTACTAATTTAACTGTTGTAATTTTTCCGAATGGAAAAATGGAATTAATAAAAATACGTTAAGTAATGAGTAATTCTATAAATAAAAGGTCCACCAGCGGCCGAGCGGTTCTGCGCTCAAAGCTGGTAGACGTGAGGTGCCGGGTTCGATCCCCGGTCGCGCTCGTCGGCCTAGCCGTTCGGAGTTTTCCGTGGTTTCCTCCGAAACTTGCGTAAATACGGGCTAGGATCCCTTAGAAAGACCTCCACGGAAGGCACTCCCCCTCTGGCCTAGGACCCCAGTGTTGTCAATCGGCCTTAATCCCTAACACCAACTATAAATAAAAATTATCGCATACAGGAGAGCCTTTCTGTGTTAACTTATGGGAGTTTTGTTGCTTCGTATTGTAAGGATATTTGATTCGAAAATGAAGTTTTTCAAATTATGTCTTTTGAATATGTCGCCTTTTAGTTTGTGATAAGTTTTTTGAAAAAGTAAATTATATATTTTATCTCATTAAGTAAATTTAGAACTGTAACTTTGGATTTCTAAATAAAATATTTAAATTTATTTTTTCAAACAATTGCTCATAAGCTAAAAGGCGACTTATACAAAGAAAAATTCTCAAAAGACAGAATTCGAAAAATTCATTTTTGAATGAGATATTCTTATATAAAACGAAACAATAAAAATCCCATTCCATAACACGGGAAGATAGAAAGAGGTAATCTGACTGTGATGTACAGCCTTAACGGCCCTCTTCACTTACCGTCGCCTGAGGCCCGATTCAATTTTATTCTTTGGGAAATTTCCTTTACAAATAACTTATTAACTAATACATATTTTTAAATTCTGTTTTCCCATTCTGAAAATTCCCAACTGTTAAATTGACGGACTTTTTTTTTTTTTTTTTAAGTATTTATTTAATGTTTTATATTTTATTTTGTAGCTGCAAAATACGAATTTTCAATATATAAAATATTAAAAATAAAAAAAAATACATTTTTAAAAAAGGTCCGTCAATTTAACAGTTGGGAATTTTCAGAATATGAAAACAGAATTTAAAAATATTCATCAGTTAATAAGTTTTTTGTAAAGAAAATTTCCCAAAGAATAACGTTGGCTTCGGCTTCCGGCGACAGTGAGTGAAGCGGGCCCTTAAGTTTAAAATCAAGGCTACGATGTGCCTCTTAAAAGAAAATGTGTGCCTTTTTAATTTCAAAGGCACCAGGTGTCTCTTAATTTCAAAAGCACCACGTGCTTCTTAATTTCAAAGGCTGGTGCCTCTTAAATTCAAAGGTAACAGGTGCCTCTTAATTTCAAAGGCACTCGTGCTTCTTAATTTCAAAGGCACCCGTGCTTCTTAATTTCAAAGGCACCCTCGTGACTCTTATTTTTCAGAGGCAAAAAAATTCAAAATGTGCCTCTTGTATCAGAGGCACAGTTTTAAGAGTGTATCTTTTATATTTCTTTCTTCTTTTTTATCTTTATCTTTTATATTTTTATATTATATTTGTAAAAACAATGAAATTGTATAAGGCAGTTGTAACAAAGAGGGTCTTACATTACGAAATAGTGCATTGCAATTCAGATAGTACTTAGATGTTCTAGATCTATACAAACAGGTGAACATTGTAAAAAAAATTCAACAAGTTAAAACAGCATTATGAACTAAAATTCAAACCTAAATAGAAAATTCTATAGAAAGACCGATTAAGTGCATTACTATTTAAAAGTTGAACATTCCTTAATCAAATATAACCAAGAGCGTGAATGTAAAATTTGTAACTGTTTAAAGCAATTTTATGTACGAAATATAAAACTTAGGTTGTAATTTATGTTAAAACAAATGGTGAACAGCCATCGATCATAGATATATTAATTTATATAGATCTATCATCCCCATGTTATCGACCAAAGAATTTTTATGCCGAAAAACGTTTTGGCATCAGCTACAATAAGAATCGAATATAATGTTGATGAAATTTGAAAATACTGAAACCATGCGTGACTTTTAATTGTATTAATAAGTTGTGAAAGGAAATGGGATAAGTTTTCATCACTAAGAGTAAGAGAGCTGTTACAATTTCCCTGTGATGACCGTCTTTCCCCTAGTGAAGAGAAATCACATTTTCTCTTGCGATGATCTGTCTATGTCTTATTAATATACCATCGACAGGCTGGTAAAACCTGGAAAAGCATCAGCTTTGGGCATGGTCTGGTGTCACTATCGCTGCTTATGGAAGAAAGTAAAAAGGAACTTAAATATAATATTAAAGTTGAACTGTAAAATTCTTATTTTACAGCTTACACAGAATTCACAGTTGTAAATTCACAATTTTTTGGCCATTAGGGGTACATACAAATGAAACACTTCCGGTTGCAAAGCCGTTTGCAGACGTTCCAAATGTATGACTGCAGTCGGCGGCAAAAGTATCCGAGCACTAGCAAAAATTCCTATGTGAAAAAAGCACACTTAACACTGTTTTATTAAATAAATCCTTGTCGAATCATGTTCTTAGACTGACCAAGAACATGATTCGACAAGGATTTATTTAACAAATCTGCATTAAGTGTCTTTTTTTTTTTTTTTTTTTTTTTTTTACATAGGAATTTCCGCTAGTGCTCTGTTACTTTTGCTGCCGACTGTATTTGCAAAAAACTTGCGAAATTTGCATCATCGAAATTGCAAGCGTTCCGTTTGTATGTAACCCCTGGTTTGATAAATTTTATTTCCAAATATTACAAAAATTTTTCTAAATATCACAGTGTATAAGGTAGGAAGCAGTTTCGCAAATTAAGAATCGCAAACTGTCTTTAGGGTTTTACTTTGCCTACTAAAGCACTCTAGTAAGGAGTTGCGAATTCAAAAAGGAGAACGTTTGTACTTTACGAGATTGGCTAAATAAGTGAATTTTAGTGTAAGCGCGTAGAAAACAGGATGGAACGAAAAGATGTAAATTAGTAAAGCGTATAAAAGGAATGATGGTATAGTGCTCGGGGTTAAGTTGAAGTAGTCGGTGGAATGTAGGTGGTGAAGTAGTTTCTGTCTTGAAGTATAAATTCTGGCCACGAGTGCTCCTAAGATAAATTCATCTCAGGAATGGAACACAGGAGCAGAATTCATACCGGTATTTGTCTAAGAAATTTCTCTACCTACAGTGGCTCCCAAAATTGAGTATACATCACCGCCATTCTTTTTCTCAAAAGTATAAAAATGTATTATTAAATTCACATTTAAGCTTAAGGGCTGAAAGAATGATAAAAGACATACTAGGTAACACATTAAACTTATAAACGAGAACAAAGGAATGGTAATATTTATAATAACATAAACTTTATGTCAAAGTTAGAAATTTCTTAATCACAAAATTGAGTATACAGCTAGTTTAACTCAAAAAAAAAAAAAAAAAAAAAAAAAAAAAAAAAACTAATATTTTGTTGCATATCCTTTTGCTTTTAAAACAGCTTCTAAACGTCGTGGCATTGAGTCAACAAGAGTTTGTGTTACCTGGGATGTTATTTTGCCCCATTCCTCTTGTAGCACAGTTTTTAAGTCGTCTTTATTCCTAATGTTGTGTTTCCGAACAGATTTTTCCAATTCTGACCACAAATTTTCAATAACATTGAGGTCTGGAGATTGAGGAGGAGTATGCAGTTGCATTTTACAATTGTATAATAACCATAACTCTACAATATTGGCAGTGTGTTTGGGATCATTGTCTTGTCGAAAAACTTGATCACAAATTCAGCTTCTGCGCACTTTGTTTTAAATTGTTCTTCAGTATGTCCAAATATTTCATTCTATCCATTATGCCATCGATAAAGACTAAATTCCCCACTCCATTTGCGGACATACAGCCCCATACAAGGACAGAACCTCCTCCATGCTTAACAGTGGGAATCGTATTTTGGGGGAGTAGTTCAGAATTAGGCTTCCTCCACACATTGCATTAACCATCACTCCCAAAAATGTTAAACTTACTTGTCACTGAATATAACATTTTTCCAAAAATCTTCAGGCTCTGAAATGTGCTTTTTAGCAAAGGCAATCCTTTTATCTCTATTGACTTTGGAAATGAAGGTTTTTTTCGTGGCGACCCTACCATGATAATTAGCTTTCCTGAGCATCCTTCTAATTGTCTCTGCTGATACACTCCTTCCTATTGCTATGGACGTCGATGTGGCAATTTTTACAGCACTCGTTTTAGGATTTTTTTGTATTTGTCTCGTAATGCTTCTCTTAGTTGTCGAACAGAGAATTTCTTCTTCCCCTACCAGTCTTATTTGTTATTAGTCCAGACTTCTGATACTTTCGGATGATTTTTTGTATGCATCCATGACTCTGTTCAACAGTTTTTGCAATTTCACGAAGAGATTTTCCTTCTTCCAACATTCGAATAACAAGTTTTCGAGTATCAATGCTTGTTTCAGATCTACAGCTCATTTTGAGAATTTAAAAGTACTAATTTTCCAGGGATATTACATTATGCTGCGTAGCAGTATCAAATATACTACACTGGTTTACTTATATAAAAATTCCGGTGTGCAAGTTGAGATTTTTATGAAATGTATACTCAATTTTGTGACTCTCAAATTTGGAATTTCAACATAAAAATTTCATTAATTAAGCGATTATCATTTCCTGAATTGTGTTTGTTTCCTTAATACATATTTTCATGAATATTTTAACATTTCTATAAGTATTAAACTTTAATGAACATTTTAAAATGCTCTTTTATATGTTTAATGAAAAACATGAGTGGTGTATACTCAATTTTGAGAGCCACTGTATAATATCGTTGATTTAAGAAGTAGAAAATTTTGGTACATTGATAGTGGTATGAGTTCTACGTCCGTGTTCCATCCCTGTCATCAGTTCGAGAGATCACCAAGTAATCGTCAGTTTTCAGCATTGATTGACAATGTAGCGTCGTTTATTGTTTTATAGTAAGATTGTTCAGCCACCTACTTTTATTAGCTAATGAAAGTACCTAGCATTTATAATTATTCGGGGAAGTTAGAATATTTATGTATTTCAAAAGTTGTTTAGTAAAGTACTCCCATTCTCCCTTAATTGAAGTTTAATTAAATATACTATTCAGTTGTACTATTTGACTCTGTGAATTATTTATACTCACTACCTCATTAAATATGACGCAGGCAGGGCATTCTACGTCATTACAACATTATATCAACATTTTAATCTACCTTTTAATTAAAAATGCAAACGTATATATTCAAATTAACGGATTCAGAAAATAAAACCGGAGAAAAATACACTTAATTTAGACATTGAATCTAAAAATATTAATGGTATTATTTTTGCATCTGAAATTAAATACGTCTAAAATTTACGACATAAGTAAAGATGTCAAAATTATTACATACTTAATTGTGGAAAAGTCACATAAACATTTCTTTCAATAGCATCGCCACTTACAGGAAAAAAGATAAGATAAAAGAAAAGTGGTATAAACAAAGCCCTAAAAGTGAAAAGAGTGCAATAAATTTTGGTCGCTTCGCTGACTAACTTACACGTGCTTTGTGTGTAAAAATAAAATGAGGTGTTGGTGGTTGGCCATTTGTAAAAACGATTGGTACAAATGAAAAAAAAAAATTAATAATTTGTGTGTTTTTATAGATAAAATTATCTCTCTGCGTACGATATTCTCTGAAATTATGTTAAAAAGTAAAATGAAAAAAAAAAAAAAGAATCAGTCCTAAGCAGGATTAAATTTTTGACGAGACGAGAGGCTTATTTTTTATTTTATTTATTTTTACTGTCAAGACATTCTTGCATTATTCTATGTAGTCTAGAGTTCGTGGCATCCCCCCCCCCCCTCCATCTGGCATAAAATAGTCCATAGTTCTGTCTTCCTAAAAAACTTAATAAACGTAAATACATGTATGCATATTTGCTTTTTTTTTTTTTTTTTTTTTTTTAAGTATTTATGTACCGAGTGTCCCATATAGTCCAGTCAATAAATACAATGTAGCTTGCAAAAGGTAGGGTAGAAGATTTTATTTTTTTAATTTGTACGTATTAGCACTAATATGCAAAATACGAGTTATCCAATATGGTCGGCCCCGGGAGAATTATTGTCGGCTGAAAAACCTCGAAAATTTACTAGTTTTTTGACTTTTTCCGAAATATCTCAGAAATGGCTGAATTTAGCGATATTTTTTAATTTTAATGTTTAAAGAGGATTAAATTTCCTACAATTTCCTTCACTACACCTTTTTTGTAGTACTAATGGCAAGCGCGTAACAGCTTCTTGGAAATAAACAGTTTTCTCAACTTCGTAAAAAAAGCGCATTACTCCTTATAAATAATGCACAGTAATTATTAGAATTAGAAGCTTTATTTACAGAAAGCTTAACAACTTTTAATGATATAGCTCTGATATCTGTCGTCCTTGGGATTTTTGGATTTGTTGATCAAAAACATAATACGGAAATACACATGCCAGATGTATATTTTTACAATATATATTGTAAGAAATACTGTTTTATTTTCTTGATTGTTCTCTTAACACCTTGTTAAAATAATCGTGATTTTTGAAAAGAATTAAATGTGTTAGCCAGGTAAATTGGCAATCACCCTTTTATTTTTTCCCTTCCCCTTTTTACTAACTCCCCCTCCCTCCCCTCGGCCACGCACTGACAATTCTGGCCTAACAACAGTAGTCATCATCAGACTCCAATAACTGCCGATGTATAGTATTCTACCCTTTCAACACATAATACACACACAAACACATACAAAGAAAAAATAAATAAAATAAAAAACATTTGTACATAAATGTAAATGAATAAATATTAGGGTGCTAATAAGCAAAAACTCAATGCATTGATACATAAATAATAAATATTTTAATTCTACTATTTATTAAATTATAAAATAATAATGATATTTAGATATAATACATAATATTGTAAAAAACGTTAATTACTGCTATATTAATATTGAAGATAATAACAATGTACAATCTTAATTTTAAATGAACCTCATAAATAGGCAAACTTATTTGAAGAACATTAGCGAATAATTGCATTACAAAAGTAAACTGTAGAAATTTAACTTTATGTATAAATTATAGGGAGATCATTTAGCCTTGAAACAAATAAAGAAAAGTACATTAATGTATAATATACATGTTTATTTTCTTCGTGGTTGTTTTGAAAGCCCGGGTTCTAAAATTTCATTAGTCATCAGAATCAGAGGTAGAAAGAAGGTGTGTCATCCTCAAATTGTTCCTCTCCCTCTTCCAGTAATTACAAAAGCTCATAGAATATCTTATCATCTTCTTCAGTCTCGTCCAATGATGAAATTAATACGACATTTTCCTGTTGAGGATAAGAGTCCTTGTTACTATACTAGTTTCACTGAGTATTTTATAGCCAACATTTTGAAAGCAAACAACTGCTTTCTTGTTGGCAGTTTCGGCTATTAAAACATCTTCACCATATTTTTTGCAAAGGCGTGATCTAACCGTTCTGATGCCAGGAAGAAAATCACCCTCTATTTTATTATTCAAATACTTAATGAGATTGGCACGCCTCCAAGTCGTTTTCAGGGTAGGAGTAAATTGATTCCATTGCCTCATCAGTGTTACTTGCAGGGTAGTATCCTCGTTTCATCTCACTTTTAGGCCTCCAATGCAGTTTTTGCTGTCAAAACCTGTGATACCAAGCATCTACAGCAACTAAACCTTTTACATTTCCGATGCATTCAAATACTTTTTTTCTTCACTCATCCCCACGATTTTCGGCACCATTTATAATTGTTTCTTTCACACCCAGTTTCATAGCATGGTGGATAAAATTTCTTTCATGCTCAGGAAGTCGTTCCTGTTTTTTAAAGAAATTTTCAAGTATCCCCTTTTCCACACAAGAAACATTGATCTTTAAAACAAACCTTCAGTTCTTGATGGAAGATATGTAGCCGCACAGTTTAGACCAGCTCCATCACCAGTTGTATGACGCCGTACATATTCTGCAATCATTCGCTCATTGGTGTATAATTTGTGACAGACACTGTGAATCTTACTTGTTGTAGGTTCTTCAAAACACAGCGATGTTCTTCATTTTGACGTTTTGCATTGCACTTTTGCAGATTTTTGTATACCTTTCTCCTTCAGAATCTTTATTTCACCTTTATTCAAACTGATTTCGTAAATAAAGCAAACATTCCGGTTATTGTAATAGAAAACGTTCATGGGTTGAAACAGTATGTTCACACATTTGAACTGAACTGAATAACATAGGTAGATGCTCAGCCGAGGCAGCGTACTACAAGATGGGAAGAGGCGGGAGGAAAGGGAGAGCTTTTTGTGTGTGTTGGGGGGGGGGGGGCAGTTTTCTTTTCTTTTTTTCTTTTTTTTTTTTTTTTTACCTCCTTTACTACGAAGCAGATATCATTTCCTAAGGTCAGACAGCTGAATATGTCCTTTCCTTTTTTTCCCGTTTTCTAATAAACGTTTATGCACCAACCCATTTCTTTGAGTTGTATTTTATTAGCTTGAGAAAAAATGCCGACTTTCAAGAGGCTGTAACGCGCTTGCTATTAGTACTACAAAAAGTTGTAATGATGAAAATTGTAGGAAATTTAATCCTTTTTAAACTTTATAATAGAAAAATATCGCTAAATTCAGCCATTTCTGAGATATTTAAAAAAAAAGCCGAAAAAGTAGTAAATTTTCGAGGTTTTTCAGTCGATAAAAGTTCTCCCGGGGTCGACCATGTTGGATAAATCGTTTTTTTCATATTGACACTAATATGTACAAACTAAAAAAGAAAAATCTTCTACCCCACCTTTTGCTAGGTAAGCCCTTTTATTGACTGGACTAATAAGTATGTAGATATTTTTAAAATTCATAAAAACTGAAAGAATTGGTAGAATTGAACGCGGTTTGGGAAAAAAATATTGTTTGTTGAAAGGTTTTTATTATTTATTTATTTATTTATTTATTTATTCATTTTATTTTATTTTTATTTTTATTTTTATTTTATTTATTTATTTATTTATTTGGGGGGGGGGGGGGTTAAAGAAAAAGATATTAGTTAAAATTTTCGTCAATAGAAGGCGTTGTACGCAAGCAAATCACACATTTCCGTAAAGAAAGAAAAAATGTATTTATTCACGTGGAAGAGTTTACAGGCATATAAATCTTATTCTGTAAGTCCACCATCTCCCCGAATTACAGTTTGCAAACGAGTTACAACACCGCTAACTGCAGCTTCAGTCGATGGTTCTTACCTGAGAGAAGCATATTCATCAATAACGCTTTATAGACCAAGTCAGCAATTAAAATTTCATGTACACGTAAGTTGGAGGCAAAATAAGAAAAAAAATGTGCTAATCATAAGATTGTGTACTTTATTAAACTTTGATTTGCATATTTCTCGTAACACATCCGTTCAGCGCCCTCTATCGACGATTTTTTTTTATTATTATTTATTTTTATTTATTTTTTTATTTTTTTTAACCACAAAATATCACCCCTCATGAGAATAACTTTTTTGCAAACCGATTTCAATTCTAACAACTCCTTCAATTTTTTATGATATTTTAAAATATCTACAAACGTGGGACACAATTGTGTATATAGCTCAAAATATTTGGCAATATATATATATATATGTATATATGCAAATGAAATTTTGTTAACGCCAGAAATAATAGGTGTTAAACCACGGTAAATAAGGTATAAAAATTACTAAAAATAAATTCGGATCTGCAACACTACGCAATATATCCCAAATAAGTGTTTGTTTCTACTCAGAGTTGTCAACATTTTAATTTATTTCGGAGCATTTTCAGCCCCGCTTTTATTTCATACCACTTTCTTTTAAAAGAGTAATTTTTTTCTTATTTCATGGTAGCTATATATTGGAGAAAATTATTCTATAAATAAACTGGTATCAAATAAAGGCGGGGCTAAAACTTCTCCGGAATAAATTAAAATGTTGGCAACTTTGTTCTATGATTGCGATTTTCATTCCAGTTGTTAAGAAAATCTAATTTAATTGATTTATTGCAATCCGCGTTTGTAATGATCGATAGATGGCGCTCTCTGAACTGCAGTTGTTAGTAAATATAATAGCCACGTGTATTTATTATTGTTCTTTCTCCGCCATTACATCATGGAAAATCGATTGCATAATATGATGATATGCAGTGGTGTGATAATTTCACCTTAGCCCACCAGAGGGTGAGCATTTCATTACAATCGCGGATAAATTAAATATTCGAAGTGGATATTTCATTTCATTTTTATCGTCTGCACACTAATGTAAATTTACATGCCGAGTGAATTTATCATAATATGAATTTAATGTAAAGTAATGAAATGTGAAAAGTAAACTTAAAATTAAATCTCCATTCTTTAAATCTATGCGCTATCGAAGTTATATGAAATCAATGAGAATTTTAGATTTAATATAAAAACATGATGTTACATTTAAAAATTTAAAATTGCTCGATGTATTTAAGTTCATTGGCGTAAATGATCACGATTTAATGTCATTTGGGTATAATTTTTTCATATTTGTCGGTCAAAAAGTAATATTTACCTTTTTATTTCATTTTATTTATTTATTTTGTGCGTTTGTGTGTAAGAATTTTGTTTCGACTCAGTAGCTAAAAACTAGCCAGTGGATTAAATATAGTGTCGCCAAATTCTATAATTTTATTTCAGAGCATTTTTAGTCCCGCCTTTATTTCATACTTTTTTTTGTGAAGCATAATTTTTGTTCTTATTTTATCGTAGTTATTTATTGGAGAACATATTCTACAAGTGAAATGGTGTGAAATAAAGGCGAGACTAAAAATGCTCCAGAAAACAATATAAAAGTTAATAACCCTGACTAAATGCAATGTAATTTAATTTATATATATATATATATATATATATATAGATTTTTTTTTTTCAAACCATAGCACTTGGAAGCGTTTCCCGGGGATTTAAAAAAAAAAAAAAAAAAAAAAAAAAAAAAAAACTAGTATGTTGTGGCCACCACAACATTCACTATATTTTTCTATACAAATTCACTAAATGCAAATAATATATTAAAACTATTATTTGTTAAAATTGTCTAACATAATGAATGCAAATGATTTTCATCTTAGAGAAAGCTAACATTAAATATCCAAAGACAGGCAGTTTTATAGTCTGTAAATAACATCTTAAAAAGTGCATTTTTATAACGGTTATCTCTTATATCAAGTTTCATATTGTTATATGCCATAGAAATTGAGATATAGCCTTCCCGTTTTCGAGGAAATTTTCAGTATAGTAGCGCCACCTACCGGCCGATAAGCATCCTAATTGAATCAGCATAATATCTCATAATGGTCTTCTCAAATATCAAGTTTTGTTTGATGATACGCAATAGAATCTGAGATATATAGTCTTCCTTTAAATTGCGGAAATCATTTTGTAGCAGCGCCGCCTGTTGAGCGGTTGACACCAAAAGTTCATAGGCCCTAATTTGGGTCAAGGTGCATCAACATGTAAATTTATATGCAATTCTGTGCAGTAGCTCCTTACCTATAGCCTTCTCTTAAATTGCGAAAATCACTGTATAGTAGCGCCACCTGTTGATCAATAAGCATTGAAATTGAATTAGTATAAGGTCTCATAATGGCCTTCTTGCATATCGAGTTTTGTTTCATTGTACGCAATAGAACCTGAGATATAACCTTCGCTTTAAATTGTGGATATCATTGTATAGCAGCGCCACCTGTTCCGCAGTTGACACTAAAAGTTGGTAGGCACTAATTTAGGTCAAGGTGCCTCTACATATGAAATCACATGTCTTTCTGTGCAGTAATTCCTGAGATATAGCCTTCCTTTAAATTTCAGATATCACTGTACAGCAGCGACACCTGTGGACCGATAAACATTCAAACTGCACCAGCATAATGTTTTATAATGGTTGGTTGATTGTTGTTTAATGGCGCAAGGTCCGCAATGGGACATACTGCGCCAGTTTTATAATGGCCTTCTTACATATCAAGTTTTGTTTGATTATACTCAATAGAACCTGAGATATAGCCTCCCCTTAAATTGGGGAAATCATTGTACAGCAGCGCCACCTGTTGAACAGTCGACACCAAAAGTTAAGAGGCACTCTTTTAGGTCAAGGTGCATCTACATATAAATTTATATGGAATTCTGAGTAGTAGTTTCGAAAATATAGTTGCCACAAAATTTTTGTCACACAAGCACACACAGACAGATGGACGGACAGACAGACATTTTCTAAAAATGGTCAAATCGTGTTCTAGACGTCTCAAAACGTGTAAATCCGTCGAAAACCGGAAGTCGAAAATTTTTACGAATCCAATACTTTCTTCTATTGAATATAGAAGAAAGTAAAAATAATTTATTAAAATCAGTATTTAATAAAATTATCTTCCATTATAATGCAGTACGATTTCCATATTAGAGAAGTAGTACGATAACTTTATCTTAAATTATCGCAGATCGATGGTTCAACCATTCGTTTTAAAGGTATTGGCGAGCTGTTTTGAAAAATACCCATCATGAAAATTTATTCCCCTCGAGGGGTGACTTCTCCCCCAGTGGGAGAGGCAATGCTCCTACATATACAAAAAAATTTTCCCAGTTGACTATCTCTATTATAAATAATTCTTGTGAATTTCATAATGATTATTAAAAAATAATTCTCTTTATACACATTTATACAAAATTTTGTCCTATATCACCATGTTAAAAATTTAGAAAAAGCGGGATGACAACGCAACCTGTTAGACAATTTTTACCACAAGTTGATAGGCACTAATTTATGTCAAGGTGTAACTACATACCAATTTGTATGAAATTCTGTGCAGTAGTTCCTGAGATATAACAAAATTTTTGTCACACACAGACAGACAGACAGACAGACATTTTCTAAAAAGTGTCAAATCTTGTTTTACAGCTCTCAAAACGTGTAAATCCCACAAAAAGCCGAGATCGAAAATTTTTACAAATCCAATGCTTTCTTCTATTGAATATAGAAAAAACTAAAAAAAAAAAGTAACATTTTCCTTACTGTAATAGAAATTATACCTCTAGGGGTTACCGAAGTGGGGGAGCTATCCCCTCCGTGGAGGATGAAAAATGTGATGGCATGTCTCCGGATCATCTCTAGGGGAGAGTCCCAGACCGTTGCTAATTGCCCATTGCGCAGCACTAGTGCGACGCAAAACCCAACCATTCCTCCATTCATCCTTACTGTAATAAGTAATTTCGGAAATTAATTTCCTGTTAAAGAATTAAAAACAATTCCGATGAAAAAGTACAGACATTTTCTTTGCTTGCAAAATATTTTTATTATAAACCTTTCTGATAAAGAAATTATTAAATCAAAAGTATATATTTAACATTACACAAAAAATAATGTGATAAAAAGGGAGTCGTTTTTGTATGTCTTATATTTATGACCTTCACAAATAACAAAATATTTTTTAATAACAATGAAATTGCTATAAATATGTCCCTATTTAAAATAAAATTACTTAATTTAAGGTATATCTTGAATATAGTAAAAATGATTTGTCACTTCTTAATAAAGAACGGGAAAATAATAAAACCGGAAGTAATAATGACTTAGGCAAAACATGCATCGACTATAATTTCCATACATGTTTAATTAGCCATGCGGCCACAAAAAAATTAATATTCAAGGCTTTATTTTTTCATATTCTTCGAAAATTCGTTTAGTAGTTGATGCTGGATAGAATTTTTTGATGAGTGCAATAATAAAATAGATTCGACTTATTGCAAAAGTTTCAACAAGAAAGAAGAACCCTGTAGTTCGCATAAATTATAACACGCTTTTCCCATCCACTTCGAGGAGGAAACATCACAAGGAATCAGAATTATATAGGAACCCATTAGAGCAAACATCATTTTAATCCTTTAAGTATTCGATGTTTTTAAGTGGATATAGGCGTGGCTCTCGAATGTTGCTTTTAAAAAAAGTTTTTACATGCTAATGTTTACATACATAAATAAATTCTGTTTTTTATCGATGTATATTATCGCACTGATTGCAATAATACGGACATTGTGTATGATTTTGCGAAATAAGGAAGCATACAACATTTTAAAATTTACGTAGCAGGTGGAATTAGTAGCACACGGTAGCCAAAAATATCCAGTTCTTAAAGGGTTAAAATGACGTTTGTGCCCATGGATTCCTATACAATTCTGAATCCTTGTGATGTTCTCTATCTCCCTTTTAAGTTTGTTACATGACCTCATAATCACCCTGTATATCATAGGAAACACCATTTTGTACATGTTGAATAACGTATGTTAACACGTTATCATCAGTCAATACATCAGACATTGTACATCAGACAATATAAACATATCAAAATATGCTTTAAAGAAATAACTCTCACAGATTGTAATGCATCCTAATTATTTTGTGAGTAATTGAATTGCAACCAGTAATGTTATTTATAACATTTCCTAAAGAAAACAGATTTTAAGGCATTATATCTAATATAACATTAACACAGGAAAAAAGTATAGACAGACAAGTGAACTGAAGCCATAAAGACTTTTCAACTTTGATAAAAAGAGCTAAAAAAGAAAAAAGTATAAAAATTAGCTTGTACTATAGTCATATTTATTACTGTAGTGGTAATAGTTTCTGCAAAACAATTTGAAATTTCTTAAACTGAAAAAGCAATACTTAAAACAGAGCCCTAAAGAAAGATGGACAGACAAACGAAACGAAATCATAAACATTTTTCAACCTCGATGGAAGGAATTAAAAAAGAAATAATCTGGTGTGTCACTCACACTAATTTCTCTTACCCTGAAATTTAATACTATAAATACACGTTGGAGATTAAGAGGTAAGATAACCAGTACTGTTATGTAAACCTTTGTTAAACAATTCAAATTAGGCTTAGGAAGAGATTTATATGATAATCACAGTCCTGCAAAAAAATACTTTTTGAAAATTGTTTTAACTTTGATGACTGATTCTTACGTTATTTTTGGTGCTGATTCCAAAAATGAATTCCAATTCCTTCTATCACGTAAGGATTTTTTACTAAGGGATTGCATATTTTCATGGAAACAGTTGAAATTGCAAAATTTTGACACTTTATTTAAATTCCGTTAAGTATTAAACACATACAAATTAAAATTATATCTAAGTTCAAATAATTTTTTAGTATATATAGAAAGTTACAAGTCCTTATAATAACGTTTTTTTTTTACCTCAAAAGTTCTTTTTCCACTTTTCCTTTTGTGGAAATTGCTGGGATTGTCTCTTTGCAGCATCCAGCAGTAGTCGGCAATCATACTGACATTCCATTTTCCTTGATATCGCTTTTCCATTTCCTTTATATCTTGATGAAATCTTTCACCCTGTTCCTCACTAACTGCTCCTAAATTTTCAGGAAAATAGTCCAGGTGTGAATGAAGAAAGTGAACTTTTAAGCTCATACCTACAACCTAAAATCTTGAAATTTTTTATCATTTCTTCTACAATAGATTTGTAGTAAGGGTCTTTCTTGTTTCCTAGAAAACTAGTAATAACAAGTTTCAAAGATTTCCAGGCTTCTCTTTCGTTTTTTTCCATTTTCTTCTCAAAATTTTCATCTTTCATCATTTTCCTGATATCAGGTCCCACAAACACACCTTCTTTCAGTTTTTGTTCGGATAAACCAGGAAACTGATCACAAAGATATTTGAAGCATTCACCTTCTTTTGGTAAAGCCTTGACAAATTGTTTTATAAGACCTAACTTGATGTGAAGCGGTGGATGTAACACTTTTTTTGGATCGACCAGATTTTTTCTTTGGATATTTTTGACTCCAGGATCTAATGTCTTCCTGGTTGGCCATTCTTTCTTGATATAATGTTGTTTTCTGTCTCGGCTGTCCCATTCACAAAGAAAACAAGGGAATTTCGTGTATCCTTTCTGCTGCCCAAGTAACATTGCAATTACTTTAAGATCACCGCAAACTGTCCATTCGTAATCTGAATATGATAGTTTATTTAGAATTAAATCAATATTTTCGTAAACTTCTTTCAAATGTACTGAATATCCAACAGGAACAGATGCATACTCATTTCCATTATGCAATAGTACTGCTTTAAGACTTCTTTTTGACGAATCGATAAAAAGTCTCCATTCTCCAGGTTTATATTCAATTTTGAAACTTTTTATGAGGCCTGGAATATCACTACAATAAACAAGGTCACCAGCTTGAGAAAAATACGGAATAAACTCTTTTTCTCTGTACCGAAACCAAGAAAATGAAGTACCGTGAGCTAGCAATTTTTTTTCTTTCAATCTAGAACCTAAAACTTCTGACGAATCCTTGGGTAGATTTAAATCCCTGACTAAATCATTTAACTCAGCCTGGGTGAAAAGTTTAGGCTCATCGCTAGTGGAGTCATATACTTCATCAACCTCATCAATTTCAGATTCAGATTCAGTATCTGAATAAGAAATGTTTTCAATAGTATCTGGAGGTGAAGGAACCGGTATACCAGGTCCATGGGGGACAGGTCGTATGGCAGATGGAATGTTAGGATAAAATATCTGTTTTTTGTTCTTCAAATTAAAACCTTTCACATTACAAGTACAAAAGTAACAATCATCACTATGGTTTTTTGGTTCTCTCCAAATCATTGGTATACCAAACCGAAAAGACTGTTTTTTACGTTGACTCCATTGTCTTAATTCTTCTACACAAATACAGCAAGCTTTGTGTGGAGCCCAAGGCTTGTCTTGATCTCCTAATTTCATGCCAAAATAAACATAATAGATTTTTTTTACAAAATCGGAAATGTTTCTTTGTTGTTTTTTAACTATATAGTTACCACAAATATAGCAGAAACAATTCGGTGAATTCACACATCCTCTGGAAGCCATTGCTCTCTAGAGCAAAAAAAACTCGAAGTAAAAATTAATACTATGTTTTAAAACTTGCAGATCGGAATATAAGTACGTGTATACAATACAGAGCAGAGAAAGACACTAAATGGGGGAGTAGAGAAAAGGTCAGTGAAAAGGGGTGTGAGAAGGGATGAAGGACAGACACGTGCAAGGAGAAGTATCAGATTTCAACTGACTTCAGAGATCTTCAATATTATGTTTAACGGGCAGTTTACCGATTCAGAGAAATAGTTTGGATAAAAAATAATATATTCTTTCCTGTTTAGTAGTTTAATCTACTAATTTACTATCTAAGTCCTTAAATATATTTATCAAACTCGTATAAAGAAAGAACTTTTTTGGTCCAAAATATACTAAATTCGTAAAAACAAATTGCGATTTGTGATGAAACTGTACGTGATGGAATTTTTTCATTATTTTTCCAGAAATCAGCATCCAAATATCTATAAAAAACACTACTCACTTTACCGACAATTTTTTCATCGCAGACCTGTGTAATTAGTTCTGTGTGAGGGGGTGTACCGTCCCCCTCTAACCCCCGTTTCATTAATGTACAAAAAACAAATGATGAATATTTAGCTTAAAACATAAATCATTTACCATATCTCTATAAGGAATTTATTTCAATTCCTGAACAGCTTTCTTGGAAATGGTAAAATATTATTAGTAAAGCACATCCACTAACAACAAATAACTAGTGTGTTGTGGCCACCACATGACTTTCTTCTATATTTTCCTATACAAATTCACTCAGTAAAAATAATTTAATAAAATTATTATTTAAAAAAATTATCTTCCTTTATAATGCACATGGTTTCCATATTAGAGAAGTGGTATAACACTAAATATATATATTAAAAAAAAAAAAAAAAGTTGAATTTATTCTCAATATTACATTAAAAAATATTATATAATAATAGTTGTTAAAAATGAAAAATATTGATAACTTTATTTTAAATTATCGCAGATCGATGGTTGAACCATTCGTTTTAAGGTATTGGCGAGCTCTTTTGAAAGATACCCATCATGAAAATTTACTCCCCTCGAGAGGGGACTTCCCCCCCTGGAGGGAGACTTCTACACACTCAATATTTTTTTCCCAGTTGACTATCTCTATTACAAAAAATATATATTCGTTTCATTTGGTTTAGTGCAGTCTATAGATGTTAAACTCTACCTACCTGCAATTTCCCCCATAGACGTAATGTATTTGAATACTTTTGAGTGTCCCTGTACGCGAACCATTTGCATCATCTCAACGAGAAGCTTAGTGTAGAATCCCTATATGATACACATTTAGAATATCGAGTTTGGAATTTCTGCTACTATTTATTCTTGAGATAAGAGACACACAGACACACACTCAAACCATTCGCTAAAAACCTGAATTTCGTATTCAGGGGACCTTAGAACATGTAAATATAACAAAAACTCACGTTCAAAAATTTGACCTTAAATCAATACTTTCTCGACCATATTGGTAAGAGAAAGTAAAAAGTATACATTCACTTTTATTATTATTATTATTATTACAGTAGCAGTAATATTTTAGTAAAACAATATAAAAAATACTTAATTTTTATTAACTACTTGTAAAAGCAACAATATTTTGGTTTATAGAATGAGAGGAGGAATTATAAAAACTAGTATGTTGTAGCCACCACAAGACTTTCTTCTATATTTTCCTATACAAATTCACTCAGTAACAATAATGAAAAAAAAAAGTTTTTTTTTTTTCGTTAAAAGTAAAAAAAAAAATCAATAACATTGTTTTAAATTATCACATATTTATAGTTCAACCATTCGTTTTAAAGGTATTGACGAGACCTTTCGAAAGATACCCATCTTGGAAATTTACCCCACCCCGTGGGGTACTTCGCCCCAGGGGGGGAATCGATGCCTCCAAATGCACAATTTTCTTTCCTAATTAACTACTACTATTATTAATAATTCGTATTAATTTTACAATCTCAGGTTAAGAATAACTCTCATTATGTACATTTATACGAAATTTTGTCCTATTCTGCCATGTTAAAAATTTAGAAAAAATACGATGACAGCGCCTCCTGTTGTGCGATTGATCCCCAAATCTAATCAGCACCAGTGTATGTCAGGGGCCAACTAAATACCAAGTTTGGTTAAATTTTGTTAATTGCTTTTTTTTTTTTTTATTATTACGATTTTTCTAAGGGTTTTTTTTTTTTTTTTTTTTTCGTAAAAAGTAAAAAATAATTGATAACTTTGTTTTAAATTATCACAGATTTATAGTTCAACCATTCGTTTTAAAGGTTTTGACGAGACCTTTCGAAAGATATCCATCTTGAAAATTTACTACCCTCGAGGGGGGACTTCCCCCCCAGGGGGGTTGACGAGGCTCCTACACATACAAAAAATTTTTCTTAGTTGACTATCTCTATTATAAATAATTCTTGTAAATTTCATAATGATTACTAAAAAATAATTCTCTTTATGCACATTTATATAAAATTTTGTCCTATATCCCCATGTTAAAAATTTAGAAAAAGTGGGATGGCAACGCAACCTGTAAGACAATTTTTACCAAAAGTTGATAGGCACTAATTTATGTCAAGGTGCAACTACATACCAATTTGTATGAAATTCTGTGCAGTAGTTCCTGAGATACAGTTGCCACAAAATTTTGTCACACACAGAGACAGACAGACAGACAGACAGACATTTTCTAAAAATGGTCAAATTGTGTTCTACAGCTCTCAAAACGTGTAAATCCATCAAAAACCCGAGTTCGAAAATTTTAACGAATCCAGTACTTTCTTCTATTGAATATAGAAGAAAGTAAAAATAAGAGAAGAATATATGAAATGTGAAATTACATTATTTTCATATTAAAAAATTTAATGTTTGCAGGGAATGTAATATATACATCTATATATCTATATAGATATATAGATGTATATATATAGAGAGAGAGAGAGAGAAAGAGAAGAAATCTACTATTTTGTATAACCGAGCCAAAGATTTGCTGTGATCTAACTTAGCCATTTATCATCCGCAACTGGATGAAACAAGACAAGCAAAATTATCATCTTTAAAAAATAAATGATCTGATTTAATTTACTAACCTAAGTTGTAGAATTAATGGTCAAAAATAACTGTCATTATAGTTTTCAATAGACTGAAAATAAGGCATTAATGATTTCGCAAATTGCCAGCCGAATACTTCAAAGGCTCTACATAGTTTTCCTTCCATCATTTGAAAGGATTATACAGCTGCAATTCCACCTAAAAGCAAAAATATACTTATCCTGATCTTTCAATAAGTATGTTCTTATAATACGGTATATTCTTGTCTAGACTAGACACGGATTTGAAGATTCCGAACATGACTGTATGAAAATATCAATTATTGCGTGTACCGCTTATAAATAAACCTTTTTTAGATCTCGATCGACAAGTTCTATATTTAGAATTATTATCTTTTTATTATTATTATTATTTTTTTTTTTTTTTTTTTTTTGCGAATACATAGGAAGGAAATGCCTTCTGAAGAATGCAAATGGGATAGAAATTGAAAGTAGCTTCACTAAAACAGGAAAAGCAATTCTTGTAACAATCCATATCTATGACATTCTCTTTGACCTTCGTCAAGAGTGAAAACTTCGGCGCTGGATGATCCAGTTGGATGCTTGAATGGAAAACACGATTGCGTAACAAACACCAATTTTCATAAGTTGTACCTTTTAAGGAGTTCATTGATTTGGAATGACTTCGGAATCGTTAAAAAAAAAAGAAAAAAAAAAAAAAAAACTTCACGGATGAGTACGATAGTAAAGAGCTTCAACGCATGATTATTCTGAGTTATAAATTTTATTGCCTATCACCAAATGTTGTAAAATAGGAGATCTCTTTGGCGATCTTCATTTTCATACGTATATTTTTTGTTCTACCTCTGAGAATTGACAAGTAAATGATTAGCATTTTCTAGTATTTGTACAGTTGGAAAAAAAAAATATCCTGAAAGTGAACCAGGATATGTACAAGGAACTGCCTAAGTAATTAAGTGCCTCGTAAAAGCAACCAACTGGAGAAAAAAAAAAAAAAAAAAAAAAAAAAAAACTGTTTTCACTCATTTGAAAAAGATATGGATTATAACAGTTGGAAAATAAGATTATATCTGTATATATATATAAATTACGTGTCACGATGTTTGTCCGGGGTAAACTCCTAAACTAAGGAACCGATTTTAATGAAATTTTCCACACTGTGTGCAGTTTGGTCCAACTTGAGAGATAGGATAGTTTTTATCTCAATTTATTGTAACAATATTGTTTTATTGCAATTATTTGTTAATTATAGACCTTTATTAAAGTTGCTCCAAAATATCTGTGAGTTCCATTAATTTAATTGTTGCCAAAAAAAAAATACGAGTTCATTTTCTTTCGACATAAAAATAAATACATTTAATCAAACGTGAACGTTAAAAAATTATAAAAAGTTAAATTATGCATCTAACGAAAATTGACATCATAATCAATTTAAAGATTTTATACACATTGATAAAGTGCTAATGTAGTTCCATCATAGATATAGTAATATATATAGATCTCTCATCCCCATGTTATCGTACAAAGATTTTTGATGCCGAAAAAAAATAAATAAATAAATAAATAAATAAAAGCTTTGGAACCAGCCATTAAGTGGTATTGAAAAAAAAAAAAAAAAAAAAAAAAAAAGAAAGAAAGAAATATGAATTTGAAACTGTAACTGGAGTCTTCCATTCCCCTTTAGCAAATAAATTATTCATAAATTTTATTTGCTAAAATATTAGTATGTATTCCCGTGTGTATTCACTCGGGGAAAGACGGCCATATTTTGGTAAAAACGTCGTCTTTTCCCAAATGAAAAGGAATAACTTTTTTCTCCCCAATGATCACTCTATTCTATATATGCTATACTATATCTATGAGTTCTATACGCAAGCGAAGTGTGACTCACTGACCGTCTGTGCAGCCAAGAAAAAGATTTCCTATGTTAATTGCCCACTGGATTTTTTGTAAGAAATTATTAAAAATCGAGGAAATTTATTTCCCGATTTTAATCCTTATATTTGGGTATAGATATGTATTAGTTATCGCGGGTGTTAAATTGAATTATTTTGCTGTCAAAATTTTAATTTTAAATTTCAAAACTCTGTCGCCCTTGGCTTTTATTATTATTATTATTATTATTATTTGGCGATCAAAAGCGTAACACGAAAATATACATGCCAGATGTATGCATTGTACGAAATGTAATATGTATTATTCATTGTACGTATGTATGACATGTAATATGTATTGTACGAAATATTGTTTCATATTATTCATTACTCTTTTAATATAAGTTGTTAAAATAACCATGATTTTTGAAAGGAATTAAATATTTTCGCCAGATAATTTGGCGATATTCTTTTTTTTTCGCCAAGGATAACAGAAATGAAATCTATTCCGCTGCAAAATATTAGTATCTTACATCAGATATTTTATTTAAACATTTGAAAACAAATTTGACTTCAAACTATCATAGAATATTTATCATTTTCCTTTTAATTAGTATATTATTAGTATATTAAAATTTAAAAGCATGGTATATAAAAAGTTTTTTTTTTTTATTATTATTATTTTTTTTTATCTTATAATTATTTTTATCTTAATCCTCAATGTTTCCCATCTTTATTAACTTGAATTTACTATTAAAATTTTAACATACTCAAAAACTTCTCATCACTTCGTTAAAATACACTAAACTTTTCCAAAATCTTTTTCTATTTAAAATGATACATGTATTTACTTTAAATGTCCAATATTTCATAAGATTTCCAATTTTAAAGTTTTAAAATATTTATCAAATTTACTTATTTTTCTGGTTTAGCCTTATTGTTTTCCTTTTTATAACTACAGCTGTTGCCCTCTTTAAAATATTTAAAATGATGAGGTCATTTTATAGTAAAATTATCCATTATAGCATATATTATATTTCACTCCTCCATAAAAATTGATTTTAAAATCGTCTGTTTCTTTTATACTTTTATTTTAATAGAATTTTAATAGAATTTAATTTATATATTAGTCATTTTAGCAATTTTATCCAAAGTAGCATTAGAAATAATATATATCACTTCTCTATTAAAATTTATAGGAACCTACAATAAAATTAATTTGTGCTTAATATCAACACTACGAAAATTTTTATCAATCGCTTCCAAATTTTGACCTAAGTTTCAAATCTCAACCCTGTGGGTTTTTACATCGGCTACAACGTTTTCATCTTTGTTCGTAAATAATAATTTGACTGTACTAAATAGTTTACAGCCGTATAATTCAACGTATAACTTAGTCACAGCAACGCGTGGCCGGGTCTGCTAGTCTGTGAATATAAATAAGGGAATTCTAAATAAGAAAATTTTAAATTTTAATTGAAAAAAAAAATAAGATTTTAAAAAATTCAGTTTTCATATTTAGGCATGTTTGTACATGATATCTTTAAAACGAAAAAATAAATTTATATACGTAATTATGTACCCATGCTCCGATCCGCGATTGTAATGAAATGCTCGCCCTCTGGTGGGCTAAGGTGAAATTATCACACAACTGCATATCCTCATATTATGCAATCGACTTTCCATGATGAAATGGCGGAGAAAGAATACTAATTACACGTGGCTGTTATATTTACTAACAACTGCAGTGTTCAGAGAGCGCCATCTATCGATCATTACAAACGCGGATGGATTTTATTTACTTGAAATTTTCTGTTAATTCTTACGGTAATTTCGTTTTTTTTCTGAAACAACATATCTGTATCTATCTATCCCACTGTATACATATATAAGGACTTTTTGGGAATTAATCTATCACTACTTCAGAAACAACTCACACTGTTATTTTCCCTACAGCAATAGGATGCCATCGAAAAAAATATAGAATTTTTTTTTTTTTTTTTTTTTTTTTCGTAAAGGTATTTCTCAGTTTCACAATATGCTTTTTTGAACATACAGTCTTTTATTCAACTTGGTATGTTGTTTGTGTGTCAGTCAAATCTAAGCATCGAACTTTCACCCACTTTCCATCATCCGACTGAGCCGAAATTTTGCGTGTATGTATATTTCCGAACAATACATGCTCAAATAGTAACAGAGAGGAGTTGTCTTGGGGGATCTGGATTCCCAAATCCAGTCCAAAAAGAATTTTTTTTTTTTTCGAATTAATCCACTTTCCATTGTATGATTGAGCTGAAAATTCTGCGTACATGTATAATTCCGATGACAATACATGTTCAATCAATAAAGGATCAGGGGATTTTTTGCGTTAAAGTTTTGTTTTTGAATTTACTATTTGACATGCTCAAATAGTAACAGATAGGAGTTGTCTTGGTGGATCTGGATTCCCAAATCCAGTCCAAAAAGAATTTTTTTTTTTTTTTCGAATTAATCCACTTTCCATTGTATGATTGAGCTGAAAATTCTGCGTACATGTATAATTCCGATGACAATACATGTTCAATCAATAAAGGATCAGGGGATTTTTTGCGTTAAAGTTTTGTTTTTGAATTTACTATTTGACATGCTCAAATAGTAACAGAGAGGAGTTGTCTTGGGGGATCTGGATTCCCAAATCCAGTCCAAAAAGAATTTTTTTTTTTTTTTTTTTTCGAATTATACCACTTTCCATTGTATGATTGAGCTGAAAATTCTGCGTACATGTATATTTCCGACGACAATAGATGTTCAATCAATAATGGATCAGGGTATTTTTTGCGTTAAAGTTTTGTTTTTGAATAACGAATATTATCCATATTCGTTGAATTGAAATTTTTAGTACATTTTAAAACAAAAACGTGTTTTTAAACTCTTTTAAATTATGTCTTATCTCAATGTATAACTTCGTTGTGACGATCTTTAATTAGTTATGATTATTTACATTATGTAATCCTCATATATTATCACCTCCTCCCTTTTTTTAAAAAATATTCTTTGAGATTACATTTGGGGATCAATCGCTTAACAGGTGGCGCTGTGATCTCATTTTTTCTAAATTTTTAACATGGCAGTATAGGACAAAATTTCGTATAAATGTACATAATGAGAGTTATTTTAAACTTGTAATTGTAAAATTAATATGAGTTATTGATAATAGTAATAGTTAACTAGGAAAAAAATTCTGTGCATGTGGGGGCATCGCTTCTCCCCCTGGGGGGGGGTGTAAATTTTGAAGATGGTGTCTTTCGAAAGATCTCGTCAATATCTTTAAAATGAATGGTTGAACTGTAAAAAAAAAAACTTATTTAACATGGTGGTATAGGACAAAATTTTGCATAAATGTGCATAAAGAGTATTATTTTTTAGTAATCATTATGAAATGTACAAGAATTATTTATAATAGAGATAGTCAACTGGAAATTTTTTTTTATATGTGTAGGAACCTCGCCACCCCCCCTGGGGGGGAAGTCCCTCCTCGAGGGGAGTAAATTTTCAAGATGGGTATCTTTCGAAAGGTCTCGTCAATACCTTTAAAATGAATGGTTGAAGTATAAATCTGTGATAATTTAAAACAAAATTATCGATTTTTTTTTTTTTTTTTTTTTTTTACGAAATTTAACCAAACTTGTGTTTAGTTGACCTCTGACATAAACTGGAGCAGATTAGATTTGGGGATCAATCGCTCAACAGGTGGCGCTGTGATCGTACTTTTTCTAAATTTTTAACATGGCAGTATAGGACAAAATTTCGTATAAATGTACATAATGAGAGTTATTCTTAACCTGTGATTGTAAAATTAATATGAATTATTGATAATACTAAGAGTTAATTAGGAAAAAAAATTGTGCATGCGGGGGCATCGCTTCCTCCCCTGGGGGGAAGTACCCCCAGGGGGGGGTAAATTTTCAAGATGGGTATCTTTTGAAAGATCTCGTCAATACCTTTAAAACGAGTGGTTTAACTATAAAAATGTGATTATTTAAAACAAAGTTATCGATTTTTTTTACTATTAACGAAAAAAAAAACTTGAAAAAAAAATCGTTTTTTTTTTTTTTTTTTTTTTTTTAAATATTGTTACTGAGTGAATTTGTATAGGAAAATATAGAAGAAAGTCTTTTGGTGGCCACAACATACCAGTTTTTTACTTTTTTACATGCTATATGCGTACATAAATATACATACATAGCAACAATTCTGTTTTTTATCGATGTACTTTACCGCACTGATTACATTAATACGAACATTGTGTCTGATTTTGCGAAATAGTGAAGCATAAAATATTTTAAATTTTACAAAGTAGACGGAGTTATCTGGATTTTATTGTTGTAAAATAACTGAAAACATCTAGTTCTTAAAGGGTTAATATGACGTTTGTGGTCATGGGTTCCTGTTCTAATCCATTTCTCAATCCTTTGGTGTTCTCTATCTCTCCTCCAAGTTTGTCTCATGACCGTAGAATCCTATGTATATATATTTAATGTAATATACAATATTACGTATATATATATATAATTCTTTTGATGGTAGAAGCAAAGAATGAGAACGAAGAATATTTAGTCAAACAATTCACCACAACCCAAACACACGCCAAACAAAGCAACAAGATTTCCCAATTTGATTCAACTATCAAGTTCAATAATACCACTGTCGCCAATCCACTGTACAACAATACCTGTTACAAATTGAAATAGGACCGTGTAATCCGACTCTGGTGAAAAGAAGACTGACTCTAGGACAATATTTCAAGGGGAAAAAAGAGAACTCTGTTATGAACAATAAATATATATATAATATTATAAATGCTTTGCAAAGTTCTAATTATGTAATTTTGCTTTATATGCGTACATCTTAGGATTTTCGGTGTAAGTATCAGTTTTTAAATGCTCTTCTCTATGTTTTCTAAAAAAAAATATAAAATATATATGTTGAATCACAAACGTTTAATTAAAAAAAAATAAAAAATACTATTACATATATTTTTATATTAACACAATCTTTTAGCTAATAAAGTATTAAATGGAACTAGTATCGCCCAGTGGTCGAAACTCGACCTTTTTTTTTTTTTTTTTTTTTTTTTTTTTGCAAAGCGAGGCAAAGCAAAGTTATTGCCTTGTCCTAAACGGAATTCAATTGCAACACAGCTGCGGCAATTGTTTGCCGATATTCACTTTAACTGAATCAGCAGAGTTTTACTTAATATAACTATTTCTCTCTGTAGATGTTAGCCTTTCATGAAATGAGAGAAAATCGCAACGTGAAAACGCCCCTTGTAGCGTGATACAGCCCAGAAGCTAATAGGTACCATGTCAAACCAAGGCTCAATCAAGTATCAAATTCTGTTAAATTAATTCGATTGGTTCATAAAGTACAGTGTTTGAACAACAACAACAACAACAAAAAAAAAAAGATATTTTTCAAAAATGGTCGAATTGAGTTCGGGAAATTTCAAAACGTGTAACTTTATCGAAAACCTAAAATCTAAAACTTTTCTGAATCTTATATTTTCTACTTATATATGCAGAGGAAAGAATAATAAATCCACTTTTTAAAAAATAAAAATAAGTAGTCAATTTCACTTAATTAAAATGCAACGAAATCTCAAAACGTGTAAATTCATCGAAAACCGGAAATCAAAAGTTTTTATGTATCTTCTACTTGCTTCTTCTACCCACAAAAGCTAGCAATAAAGACACATTTTTAAAAAATAAGTAGCCAATTTCAGTTAATTGAAACGTAAAAAAAGCTCAAAACATGTAAATTCAGCAAAAAACGGAAATCGGAATTTTTTCCGTATCGTCTACTTATAAAATGCAGAAGTTAGTAACAAATCCATTTTCCTTTTATTTAGTATACTAGCAGACCCGGCCACGCGTTGCTGCGGCTAAGTAATACGTTGATAATTAGATAAGGTACTAAAACTGGATTTGGCGATTTTTTTTTTTTTTTTTTTTTTTTTTTTTTTTTTTTGCGCCTTTTTGAACGATAACGAAGTCGTTCTGGATTCTTTGCAATAAAATACGGTAACCTGCATGCTTTTATTTTAGATTTATGATTTAGCTTATGATTTTATCATTTATGATTTTTAGATTCATGATTTTTAGATTCATGATTTAGCCATAATCGCCAAATCCAGTTGTGGGGAAATACTATAGTTGTTACCCACAACTATAACTTATAATATAACTTCAGTAATTATATTCGGATAATTATAACTTCAGTATCAGTATATCCCCACAGCTGAATTTGGCGATTTTTCTTTGGCGCCGTTTTGAACGATAACGATGTCGCTCTGGACTGTTTGTGATATAATATGGCAGCCTATATGTTGTTTATTTTGGATTTATTATTTTAGTTTTTTCATTTATGATTTAGATTATCATTTATCATTTATAGATTTATGATTTAGCCATAATCGCCAACAAAAAATCGCCAAATATCGTTGTGGAGATATACTGATTAATATATTACTGAAAAGATTAATATATTTTAACGAAGTGGTGAGAAGATTCTGAGTATGTTAAAATTTTAATAGTAAATTCAAGTTAATCAAGAAGGAAAGCATTGAGGATTAAGATAAGAAAATTGCAAGATTTTAAGATCGCATTTTCAGCAATAAATATGAGTCAAAATTTAAAGCAAAATACATATATAAATCACAAATTTAATCAGGAACGTTAAATTGGTAAGTTATTAAAGAAAAAGTAAAGAAAAATAAGAGAAATAATTAATTAAAGTTTCGAACATCGATCATATAGATTAGCGTTACAAAACAAATAAACAGACTTAAACTCTTCCAGACTTTTAAATAAGTTTTAAATTAAGTTTTAAAATTTAATGTTAAATAAAACAGACTTTTAAATAAGTTTTAAAATATTGAAATGGTTACTTTTTATTTAGAACGTTATGTATAGATCACAAATTTCTTAAAGAAAACGAAGTGATACAGATTAGAATAATGCAACAAAAATTGAAAAAGCAAGGTTATGTCGTAAATAAATTTTTAACACACGTGTCACGTGAAATAAATTGTAGCATATACCATAGAATAATAATAGAGGAAGAAGGAGCACGCCAATAGTCTTAATGCTTACAAACCCCTTCTAGTGAAATGCCAGCGAAAGCTACTTTTGCTCCTCTCAATATTGAAGTTTGTTAATAAAGGCTTGTTAATAATCGCTGTTTTTTGTGGCAACACAACAGCTTATGTAGAAACCTTATGCTCCTTCTTCCTTTATTATTATTCTATGGCATATACATAATGTATCTGATATAAGATATTAACATGTTGCAGCGGAATAAATTTCATATCTATCATCCTTGGCGGAAAAAAAATAATATCGCCAAATTATCTGGCGCACACATTTAATTCCTTTCAAAAATCATGGTTATTTTAACAACTTATATTAAGAGAGTAATGAATAATATGAAACAATATTTTACACAATACATATTACGAAAATATACATCTAGCTTGTATATTTTCGTGTTACGTTTTTGATCGCCAAATACGAAAAACTCCAAGGACGACAGAGCTTTGAAATTTAAAATTAAAATTTTTTCAATTTGACAGCAAAATAACTCAATCTAACGTATGCACATGATAAATAATACATATCTATATAAAAATATGGAGATTAAAATCCGGAAATAATTTTCCTCGTTTTTTCATAATTTTTTACAAAAAATACAATGGGCGATTAACATAAGAAATCTTTTTCTTGATTTCACAGACTGTCAGTGACGTCACACTTCGCTTGTGTATAACTACATACTTTATCAATGCGAATAAAATCTTTAAATTGATTATGACGTCAATTTTCGTGAGATGTGTAATTTAACTTTTTATAATTTTTTAACGTTCACGTTTGATTAAATGTATTTACTTTTATGTCGAAAGAAAATGAACTCGTATTTTTTTTTTTTTTTTTTGGCAACAATTAAATTAATGGAACTCACAGATATTTTGGAGCAACTTTAATAAAGGTCTATAATTAACAAATAATTGCAATAAAACAATATTGTGACAATAAATTGAGATAAAAACTATCCTATCTCTCAAGTTGGACCAAACTGCACACAGTGTGCAAAATTTCATTAAAATCGGTTCCTTAGTTTAGGAGTTTACCCCGGACAAACATCGTGACACGTAATTTATATATACGAGGGTTGCTATTTATATTTCTGGCCTTGGCAACAGTAAGTGTTGCTAGGCAACCGCAGACGATTTTAATCGAAAGTTTGATATTTTTAAACGTAAATTCAGCAGACGATTTACCATTATCCGCGTTTGTAATGATCGATAGACGGCGCTTTGTGAACACTGCAGTTGTTAGTAAACATTAGCCACGTGTGTTCCAATAGTGTTCTTGTTATTCTACTTAATATTCGTACTATAATTTCTCCGCCATTACATTATGGAAAATTGATTGCTTTTGGAAAAAATACTTCAGTTTATTCAAAGTTCGATTCGGAAGTAGATTTTAAATGAAGTTGAACAAATATTAGTTTCAAATCATCTGATTAATTCTTTACTTCCATTAGCCGAAGCAACTGAAATTTTAAATTCGTCATTTGGAAATAAATGGAAGCTCAATTCTGGATTTCTTGATGCTTTGGATTTACACTGTGGCACACAAAAGTATGTGTTATCTTTTTTACCGTATTTATTCATTTTTATTCAATAAATATATGTGAAACTAAACATCGGCTAGCAATGGCGGCTATATGGAATTCGAATTAAACCATGTTTATTGTAATTTCACCGTAGCCCACCAGAGGGCGAGCATTTCATTACAATCGCGGATAGCTTTATTTGTGTTGTTGACAGTAAATTGAAAAGTTCTTCTCTTTCAAAAAATGGAATTGAATCGTGAAAATTTTCGTGCGATTATTTTTCATAACTTTCGACGTGGATTGTCAAGACAAGAGTGCTTCGATGAACTTAATTCTTTATACAGCGATAAAGCGCCATCCTACAGCACTGTAAAAAATTGGCATAACGAATTTAATCGTGGTCGATGTTCGATCCAGGACGAATCTCGTGCAGGTCGTCCAAAATCCGTTGTTGTGCCAGAAAAGATCGATGCTGTGCGTGAACTGATAAAGCAAGATCGCCATGTGACATACCGTGAGATTGAGGCGTCTTTGGACATTAGTATGACTAGCATCAATAAAATATAGCATGAACATTTGACCGTAAAAAAAATTTGTTCGCGTTGGATCCCGCATAATCTGACAAACGCTCAAAAAAAGGCTCGTGTCGATTGGTGCAAGGAAATGTTGGAAAAATACGTTCAAGGTACATCAAAGGCTGTGTATAACATCTACACAGGTGACGAATCATGGATCTATGCATATGAGCCGGAAACAAAACAGCAATCAACTGTATGGGTCTTCCAAGGCGAGGCAAAACCAACAAAAGTTGTTCGAGGAAGAAGCACATCGAAACAAATGATTGCCTGTTTCTTCGGCATTAACGGTCATGTGGCAACAGTGGCATTAGAGCAACGCAGGACGGTCAATTCTGAATGGTACACGACCATTTGTTTGCCAGAAGTCATCGGAGAAATTCGAAAAAAGCAGAAGAACAGGCGAATCATTCTTCATCATGACAATGCGAGCTCTCACACATCGACTCAAGCAAATGCATTTCTGACTGAGCGAAAGATCGAACTGATGGGTCATCCGCCGTACAGCCCTGATTTGGCACCCAATGACTTCTTCTTATTCCCACACATCAAAAATAAATTACGTGGACAACGATTTTCGACCCCCGAAGAAGCGGTTGATGCATTCAAAACGCATGTTTTGGAGTTACCTCAATCGGACTGGAAAAAGTGCTTTGAAAATTGGCTCAAACGCATGCAAAAGTGTATTGATCATCATGGAGAATATTTTGAAAAACAATAAAACCAATTTCGATCCTATATATTTGTTTTTTCATTATTAGGCCAGAAATATAAATAGCAACCCTCGTATATACAGATTAGTTGAATATTCATTGTTTAAATATCACCCTTTGAAATAAAATGTTTATGTTTACATTCGAAACTGGAAGTTTGCGATTTTTTTTTTTCTACAGTTTTTTAAATTTAAATTAAAAGTTTATCAATTTTACAGCAAAAATAACTCAATCCAACACATCTAGACAGTAACTTATATATAATTATACCCAAATATGAGAATTAAAATTGGGAGATAATTTCCGTTAATTTTTAATAAAATTTCTACAAAAAATCCAATGGATGATTAACATATGAAATATTTTCCGTGGCTCCACGGACGGCCAATGACGTCATCACTTCGCTTGCGTGTTGTGATGCTACATTATACAAATTACTGTGTCTATGGTTTTATTTGAGTTTTATGAAATTGCCAGATTTAACAACTTTCTACTTTTAGGTATTTTTTAATGTAAAGGAATACGTGTATAAAAGGGAAAAATGGGGGAAAATGCATAAAAAATAAAAGTATTTTTAAATACCTCCTTGACATCGTAAGAAAATAATATTTGTATTCGCACCTTCCGGCTAACCATACCTTTCGAATGATACCATTTTCAACCCTCTACTCCCATAATTAATATGTTAAAAAGGGACTACAAATTTTATGCTTGCCTATTAATATATAGATTAAGTTAATCTATTTTATTTATTTTTCGTTTAAGTAAATTACTCCTATATAAAGCTTGTGTTTCTACTGGATAAAAACTGTTTTTCTTTTCTTTTGATTTGCAGTATACTATAGACTATACGTTTCCTACCACATGTTTCCTGATCAAAATTCTCTCATATGTTTATGTTCCCTAAACACTTAATAACAGCTCTTTCCCCTCTTCAATTCCATTCCAAGCGCTGTTGCGCGTGCTATGACGTCACTCATTCTCTCGGCGGCCCTACTGTAATTAGAGGGCAGGCCGCCGTCAAAATTAATGAGTAGAAATTACTGCGGCCCTGAGGTCGTGCATTTTGTCACCTTCGGGCCGCGGTACCTTTTATCAGTAGGCGCGTAGGCCGCCCTTTTAAAGCGCGATTTGCCCCTCCTCCCCGCATTAATAGCGTTCACTCTTTTTTGCCATGCACACCTGATGATGCTCGCATCTATGTCATTAAAACGGGCAGGTGTAGTCCGTGAAAGAATGTTGCCATCAAAGAATTTTTTTACTCAGTTTCTTTTAAAGCCACCCTCATCGCTCTGACAGACAGGCGGTACAAGCTTTTACAGGCTGCATATCAAATTTTTAACTACTTGAGAGACATAAAGAACTAGTCTCCTCCACCCTTGCTTTCTAGTTGAGAATTTGATTTAATTTTCATGCTCTGCAGGGATTGTATTATGATCTAGTTTGAGATACAATACCGGAAATATGTCATAGTTTTAAGTTGTAAAATCTAAAAATAAAATATAATTAAATGAAACAAAAATTTAATTAGATTTTTTAAATAACTATAAACCTAGCTATATATATATATATATACACATACAGGGCGTCCCATAAGTCTGTAGACATTTTAAAAATTCATAATTATTGAAGGAATTTATAGAATTGAAAGCGGTTTGCGAAAAAATCATTCTCCGGAAAGGGGAAGTTTTTTTTAATTACTTTTTTCTTTTTCTTTCTTTTCTTTTCTTTCTTTTTTTTGGGGGGTGGGGGTGGGGGGTGGGGGTAAAGAAAAAATAATAATTAAGCTATTTGTTGATAGAGGGCGCTGTTCGTGAACAGATCGCACATTTTCATGAAAATTTGTACTTATTCGAATGCGAATGTTTACAGGCATATAAATCCTATTCTATGTGACCGTCGTCACCACATATTACAGTTTGCATATGAATTATAACACTGCTAACTGCAGCTTCCGTCGGCGGTTCTTACCTGAGGGAAAACATCGTCACCAATAACGCTTTATCCACCAAGTCAACATCGCAATTAAAACTTCATGTATGCGCAAGTAGGAGGCAAAATAAGAAATAAACTGTTCTAATCGCAAAATTGTGCAATTTATAGGATTTTCGTTTGCATATTTTTCTTTCACTTCCGTGCGAAAAATTTAACTATTTGTCTAACTATCGTCGATAAAAAAAAAATATAACTATAATTTTTCTTTACAAAAAAAAAAAAAAAAAAAAAAAACCTCTTCCCGAGAATAATTTTTTCGCAAACTGTGTTCCATTTTGTCAATCCATTCAATAGTTATGAAATTTTAAAATGTCTACAGACATATAGGACACACTGTATGTATATATATCTATACATATAAAAGAGTACTTCCACTCACTCACTCACTGACTCATCAACGCACAGCAAAATCTACTGGAGCCACTGACTCGAAACTGGGTCAGATTATAGAACATATAGTGTAAGCACCCCCTAAGAAGCGATTTTACGAAATTCGCCCCCCAATAGGGGAGAAGGGGGGCAGAATGTGATTTCACAAAAACCTCCATATCTCAAAGAAAAAAAACAGATATCAGTAAAATTTTTGCTTTAAAATATAGGTAACAAAAATATCTAAAAATCAATTTCTGGAATTTTAGAAATTCGGTCCCCAAGGGGGGGAAGGGGGCAAAACGTGATTTTACATGCTCAAAACGTGGTTTCACATACTCCTATATATCTCAAACAAAAAAACATATATACGGGAAACTTTTGCTCTAATATATAGCTAATACAAATACCTAAAAACCAATTTCTGGAATTTTAGAAATTCAGCCCCCAAGAGGGAGAGAGAGAGGGGGTAAAACGTGATTTGAAATAATCCTTTGTATCGCAAACAGAAAAAAGATATATGTGAGATTTTAGTTCTAAAATATAGCTCTCACAAATACATAAAAATTAATTTCTTTAATTTTAGAAATTCATCCCAGGTGGGGCGGGAAAGGGGGCTATGGGAAAAAAAAAAAAAAAAAAAAAAAAAAAAAATAGAAATACAGTTAGATTGTTCAAAATTGGTACAGATAGGTTTTACAGGCCTGGAAGTCGAATGAGGATATTTTCGAAAGTGTAAAGTTATTAGGAGGGGCAGAAAGGGGGAGGGGGGCGAAGGGGCAAAAAAATAAAAATAGAGTTAGACCGTTCAAAATTGGTACATAGAGCTTTTTGATACTTACAAATCGATTGCGGATATTTCCGAATTTGTAAAGTTATTAGGAGGAGTGGGAGAGGGAGGGTGGAGGGACATAAAATAAAAAAAATAGAGTTAGGTTGCTCAAAATTGGTACATGGAGGTTTTTGATACCTACAAATCGATTGCGAATATTTTCGAATTTGTAAAATTATTAGGATAGACGGGATGGGGTGTAGGGAGCAAAAATATATAAATAACGGTTAGAGCGGTGAAAATTAGTGTTGTTAGGTTTCGAGGCCCGATAAATATATTGCGGATATTTTCGAAAGTACAAAATTATTACGAGGGGCAGGAAGGGGGACGGACTCAGGGGTAAAAAGAAAGAAATTCAGATAGAATGTTAGAAATTAGTATTATTAGGTTTAAAAGACCGAGAGCGCGATTGGGAGTATTTTTAAAGTTTAAAATAATTTGGAGGGGCGGGAACGGTAGGTGAAGGACTATGCGCTTCGCGCAGGAAGTGGGGGCCCGGACCGATTATTCAACAATGGGAGAAGATTTATGTATATATATATATATATATATATATATATGTTTTTCCCTTACGATAATATAGTCATGCATTAAGAGTGTCGAACATAAATGCACGCGCGCAGCACACAAAGGCCTGCGCTGCCGAAGGCAGTGGGGACCATGTGTGACATTTTTTCCAATCAGAATGTTTTTTCTCTCTTTTTTTTTTTTTTCATATGATAAAAATTAATGCAATTTTGAGAATTCATTAACTACAGTGATTCGATTTAAAATAGTGACCAGCGAAGCGGGCGTAGCCTGCTAGTATATATAATAATAATAATGAATTATTAAATCTAGTAAAGCCAAGCAACATATACAAGATCACTGAAACCACATAAACCAATAAGAATGAATATTTTTCAAGTAGGAGAAGCTCAGAAAGGTGAAAAAAAAAATTGATCAGGGGAGACCTTTTTCATCCTTGAGCACCAATCATAAAGATCTTGAATTGAATGAAATATAATATATAATTTTCGGTTAGAAAAATGCAAATCATAAAATGTCAATGCATGACAGCCCTTGAATTGAATTTAACATTATTTTCATCTCTAATTTTCAACCGAGTTTAGATGTTTTTGGACTGTTAATTCATAATCACCATTTATATAACCATTTTCCTAATTTTATCAAAATCTCTACTATTTAAAAAAGAAAAAAAATATATATTCGTATCCATAAGCCATATGATTTATTATACAACAAAAGTTAGAAGTTGGGAGATTAATAGTTCGCAAATTTTTAAATACCAATACAAAGTAGTCCAATAAAAGGACTTGTTAACTCTTTTTTAAAATCTCTATAAAATCTTCAACTTTCAACCGAAATAAAAGATTTTTGGATCGCGTGAACTCACTCATAATTACAATTTATAGCCATTTAATTTTTGTCAAAGTTGACCGGAAATTTACGATTTAGGAAAAGAGTTTTTAATATTCAAATCGAAAACCCCGTGTCTTATCCTTTAACATGAATAGAAAGTTAAGAGACTGTTAGCTGGCAAATTTTAAATAGTAAAGCACACAGGGCTGAAATAAACCTCAACTTAATTAGTGATAATAATAATCATAATAAAAATCTATCAAACACATTTTCATCAAACACAGCCAAAAACCATGCCGTTTAATAATAGTTCTAAAATAATAATAATAATAATAATAATAATAAAAAGCATTAAAATCGGTTTATTAAATTGTTAGCTACAGTACTCAGACAGGGCTTATAACACACTTTTATTTTGGTCGGGTTTAAAAATTACTTCATGAAAAACACATAGCGGTACACTAAAATTAATTATTTCTTGAATTTGTAACCCATTTAAGATAGTGTTGCTAATAATTAAATTACAGTATGGTAATCAAATAAAATTACATTATGATAAGTTTATGAAAATTAAAATTTTCGATTCTGGATAGTTAAAATATGTATTGTTACACATTTACAGTTACATGTAACATCCAAATTAATTAGTCAGTTATTCAACAAACCCACTTAGTTTTTTGCATCATTTCACAAGTTCTACCCTCTAATACTTGCTCTTACCCTTACACGTATATGGTACAAAAAGTATTGTCTTGAGGTGCAATTCTTAAAGCGGAGAGTTTGCTATAATTACACATTTTGAAGTCCTCTGAATCCAAAATTCGTTTTTAACTTTAAGGATTGTATGTGTATATGTGTTAATTATCATCCTAACTCAAAAAAAGATGTTAGCAGGAAGTTAAATTAGGTATTTTAAATCTTGTATCTTAAGGCATCTTATGTTAAACTTTTTATTGAAAATTAGACAATTAATATGTGTACAGGGACATTCAAAAGTATTGGACACACTAAGTCAATGCATAATATTGGTACATTTTAATATATTTATTGCCCTAAACAAAATGAAACGAACACGTATATTTTTTGTAAGCATTTATCACATTAGAATGTTTGAAAAAGAACACAACATTCGTTTACAGGGTTCCATACAAAAGAAGCAAAATAAATTAGGGATATTATTAAAAATGTCTCAAAATGTATTTCAGATTGTTTTATGTACTTTTTATAGGCTAAATAGTACAGTATATTCATTTTCTAGACAATATACAGGGCTACACAAATTTAGTAGAATGAATTTCAATAAGTGGTTTTGATGGAAATTCTTTGAATAATTTGAAATAAAACTTTCAATTTTGTAAATGTGACTTTAATATATTTTAACCGGTGAGTTGATGCGCACAAACTTTCTCACACAGAAATACATTTCATAATAAATCTTTTTTTACCATTAAAACTATTTTGAAAACTTTTTAAGTGCAATGGAGATGTTAAAATATCTTACACCCTTAATCTTACACTCTTAAAATATCTCACTTATCTTACACCGTAAATTGTAATAATATATCTGCAGAAATACAGGGTAAAGAAAAATAGTGTAGGTACCTCACCAGATTATTGTATATATTTTTTTCTTTAATAGGAGGAGAGGGGTTATGATTTTTAAGAATTTCCGTCTGAAATTTTACTAACATAATTTAATTACATGCCTGCGTCAAGTATCGTTCTCATTTTACGTTGATCAGACTATTGGATGAATGTATATATCTATATAATGGAGTACGTGGAAATTTTCTGAATAGTTTGAAATAAAATTTTAAATTTTATAAGTGTAATTGTAATATTTTAACCGGTGAGTTAAAATATTACAATTATCAATCACAATATTACAATAGACCGGCTCAACTCTTCTCAAACAGAAATGTATTCCGAGTAAATCGTTAAATAACCGTTAAAATTATTTTGAGAGTTTTTAACGTGTATTGGAAATGTTAAAGTACTGTACCTCTTATCTTACACCATAAGTTACAAATAATATGTCTTTAGTAATGTAGGGTAAAGAACAATAGTGTGAGTGACACACCAGATTATTTTTTTCTTTAAGGGGAGTGGGGTGTTAAAAGTTGGGAGATTTTTCGTCTTCATTACACGGATGTGTCAAGTATTGCTGTCATCTTGCCTTGATCGGAATAGTAGATGAATGTATTTATATATTTAGCACCTATGCATAAGAAATATGTAGAATCGTTAATGCAGTAAATCAAGAATTAATATAGATCATAATTTGTAGGTATTTACAATCTACAGAAAATAAAATAAATAAATAAATAAATATAGCATGTTTAGATAAATTTGAACAATATATTAGACTCCAGTAATAAACATTATGAAAATCTATCCTTACATTAAAATATGCATAATAAATAAAAACTTTTTTTTTTTTTTTTTTTTGGTACGATTTTGCTTTTACACTTTCGAAATGCACATAATGTAAAGTGTAAAATACGGGAATGTGAAAGAGTCGGCAATTTTACAAATTAGGAATAAAAAATGTGTATGATTATAATAAATTGTTATTAACTAAATTATTGTATTTTCTTTTCTTTAACAACTAACCAATTTTAAACTAGTATGTTGTAGCTACCGCAAAACTTTCTTCTATATTTTTCTATACAAATTCCCTAAGTGAAAATGATTTATTAAAGCTATTATTTATTAAAATTATCTAACATGATGAATGCAAATGATTTTCATCTTAGAGAAAACTAACTCTAAATATCAAAAGACAGACAGTTTTATCGTCTATAAATAACATCTTAAAATATGCGTTTTTATAATGGTTATCTCACATACCAGATTTCGTACAGTGATATTCCACAGAAGTTGAGATATAGTCTTCCCGTTATCGATGAAATTTGCAGTATAGAAGCGTCACCTATTGGCCGATAAGCATCCAAATTTAATCAGCAAAATGACTCATAATGGCCTTCTCCCATATTAAGTTTGGTGATACGCAAAATAGAACCTGAGATATAGCTTTCCCTTACATTGCAAAAAACGCTGCGTAGCAGCGCCACCTGTTGAGTGGTTGCCACCAAAAGTTGATAAGCACTAATTTATGTCAAGGTACATTTACATATAAATTTATATGCAATTATGTTCAGTAGTTCCTGAGATATAGCCTTCCCTCAAACTGCGGAAATTGCCGTATAGCAACGCCACCTGTTGGCCGATAAGCATTCATAGCAAATAAGCATTCAAGCAATCAGCGTAATGTCTCATAATGGTTTTCTCACATATCAAGTTTTGATTGATTATACGCTATAGAACCTGAGATATAGCCTCCCCTTAAATTGCGGAAATCGCTGTATAGCAGCGCCACCTGTTGAGCGGTTGACACCAAAAGTTGACAGACACTAATTTAGGTAGACATAATTTAGGTGAAGGTACATCTACATTTTAATTTATATACAATTATGAACCGTAGTTCCGTAGATACAGTCGCCACAAAATTTTTGTCACACACACAGAGAGACAGACAGACGGTCAGCCAGACATTTTCTAAAAGTGCTCAAATCATTATCTCGACCTCTCAAAACGTGTAAATACGTCTTAAACCGGAATTCGAAAAGTTTTACTAATCCAATACTTTCTTATATACCTAAATTACATTAACTCGCGATCATTATGCCAATGAACTTAAAAATATTAAGCAATTTTAAATTTTTAAATGTAACGTCGTGTCTTTTCATTAAATTTAAATTTTTTATTGATTTCGTGTAACTTCAATGCTGTTTAGATTTAAATAATATAGATAATAAAAATTTTTACGAATCCAATACTTTCTATTGAATATAGAAAAAAGTGAAAAGATTGTTGAGAAAAGAATATACGACTCAGTATATCTAACATTTAAAAAATTTTAAGACATATAGATATTTCACATACAACGAAAAAGTATATAACTGAAATGTATTTCTTTTATATTTGCTGAATGTGCAAACGGCAAGAAATTAAAAATATCATTCACGCAAAAGCGAGGTGTAAAAGTCATTGAAAATCTAAGTACAGAAAAATGCAAAAGTTTAATTATATTGTATCAACAAATTTGCCATTGATGTAACAGCAGCAATACCTATATTGATATAATACTGCGTGCAAAATCGCTGCAAATACATAATTAAAAAGACGTGCAAAATACATAATTAAAAAGAAAATAAATATATATTTAAAAAAAAATAAACATCTTACAGGAGCTGTTCATACAAAATGTTTCAGGAAGGACTCCACACCTTTGAAATGACATATTAACAGTGAAACAGTGAGAGCCAAAAAGGTGAAATAAAGTGGTGTGTTGGATAGATAGATTTGGAATTTTCTACATGAATAAATTACGAATTTTTCTCTGGTCTGTACATTTTTAACGATACATTTTTGATGAGAGCTCCGTTTTTTTCTTCCATCGCCAGACTTCGAATTTAATCGTTCTTTGTATTCCAGTACAATAAAAACATACTGCTCCAAGGAATAGGACACGATGTTCATTTTCCTGTAAAAACTAACTTGATACAATACAATTTCCTCAAAATTCTCAGCAGTGAAAGAGACTGACTGACGAATGAACTTTGTGTACTTCTGAGTACTATTTAAAGCTTCATGTGATTGTTGCGCCACCTATTTGTCAATCTTGGAACTATTTCTGGAAACCGGTGTATAACAAATTCAGGCCTGCTCATCCAATATACCTCGCAGTTATATGTTTTTTTTATATTTTACATTTTTTTTTTTTTTTTTTTTTTTACATTTCAAAGTTGGGGAGTTCTTTTTGAAACACCCTGTATAGGTGGTATGTTGCCAGATCTTGCTTTACATACGTAATCTAAAATTATCCCGCAGGTGCAATATCATCTCATCGATATGTGTAATACGTTTTAAAACACGTGTTACCTAATGTGAATTAGTGATCGGCGAAGAAACATCAATGGAAAATATAAATAACGGATGCCTAAAAGAGAGAAATCTAGTGTGTTTAAAAATGCGTTTTACTAATATGTATTAATAATATTCTTTTGAGAAGAAGTGTCTATTTCTAATACCAATCAATATTTTAGTAACAGCAAAATATTTTTAAAGTAGCCGGAATGTACCTAGCTAATTAACTAATACTTTCGTGTTGCAACACAATGCCTCTTGCTTCAATTAACTGGATCATATAACACTTCTCTTCATTCCAGAAAGTAATTAAAGCTGCGCAAATTAAAACACCTTCAGGCAATCGGCTTCAATTACCAAGCTTCAATTGTCGACATAAATTGTCAGACATTTATCCGCAAATATGTCTGTAACAGCCCAGTAGCGGCGCATTTCAGTTCTTTTTTTATTCACCATAACAGCTTTTTAATTGCATTTATAGCAAACTAACACTCATCATGAAAAAAAAGACCTCCTTAACACCTAACTTCCCGTTATGGTATTCATCAACGCTATACTTCAGGATTTTTTTTTTTTTTTTTTTTTTTTTTTTAACCTCCCTTCACTGAGCGTGGAAAATGATTGGAATAAGACAGTTTATAATGGATACCAATATCGTAATAGCTGTATTCCATCTTTTTTCCGCCTTTTAACGAGATACCTTTTTTTATTTTCATTGTATTCTTTACACAGAGTTGTTTGTTAGCAAGGGTAGGGGGGTCATCTACAATAAATGAGTAGCAGCAGAAATGGTTCGGTGTCGTGTAAAACAAAAAACAAGAAGACTACACAAGAAGTAATATCTACGATGTATCAGAAATAGGAATTTAATTTGGAATTAAAGGTTAATAAATCATGTGTTTATTGCAAAATGATTAAGCCTGAAATCGTACAGAAAGACACAATGATGCAATGCCAAAAGTGATGAATTATATTTTTGCACTCTTCGAAGACGCATATTCTAGAATTTTTTATTAGTTTTTATTAATTAAATAAGTGCTGAGAATTATAGACCTCATTCATCATTTAAAAGAAATGACTAGCATTGCAGTGTTAATAAGACCGGTTCAAATAAAAAGCTTACAGGCACTTAAGGTCACAAAGTTTTCGGCATTGTAACTACCGAACATTATAAGTTTGCATTTGTTTCAGCGTTCCGCTCTTCATATCAAATAAAAATTTATTAGATATCACAAAAAATATCTCTGAATAGGAAAAAAATCCCTCTATGAAGTAATTTTAATGAAGGTAATTTTTACTGAAAGAATGTAACTGCTAAAATATTTACTTTATTACAATTTTTTTTAACTTATTTTTTCAGGTTTAGCTTTTAAAAGACTTCTTTGTTTATTTAGATTAATAATAAACAATCTTGATAAATCTTGCATCATTCCCTGAGGAACAGAAATTAGAAAAATGGGTTTATTTAGACATATAAAGCTGAAAGTTTATCGTTGCACTTGTCCGGATTTTGAGTTCGCTGTACAAAGCCGCACCATTCAACCGATCGCTACAAAAATTGAAAATTTATATACTTATTAATCAGGACAAAATATAGCTAACGCTGTAGTTCAATCAGATAAATCGTTCAAAAGATATTAAATAAAACCCCCCATTTTAACTTTAAAATTATTAAAAAGAAAAAATAAAATAAATAAATTTCACATTAATTTTTCTCCAGACATAAAAAAATATATATATTTATTCATACGTAAAAAAAAAAAAAAAAAAAAAAAAAAAAAAAAACTTTTTTTTTCAATTTTATTATTTATGCATATACAAATATATTTCATTTTCTGTCGTAAAACAAAATGAACGTGCAATTTTTTTCTTAATTAATTGTTTATTTGTAGTTTTATTCGTTTAAGTTCTCACAATAAGTTCAAATTGTTAGAATTAAGATTTTATTGAGGTAGTACATGTTGTGATTCATTTTACTGCTTTTTTATTCCGTTAAAATTTTCTCTCAATTTTACCGTTTAAATAATTGGTACTAAAACTCAACGATTATATAAATAACTAATTTCTGTTTATTTTAATGTTTATATATTTGCTCCTTCAGGTCAAAATAAGATAATTGTTCGAGCAGAAGTTCTATAGATCCGTCAACATGTTTCTTCGACCTCCTGGGTTGGGTTTGGAATCCATTTACAGTGCTGGAAAAAATTATAAAGCCGATAGAAAAATTTACAAAAGTCAAAAAGTAATGGAATTGTTGATAACGCAAATTCTATTTTCATTTGCATGATCAACATCGAAGTAATGCGCATAAACTTTGTTTAGAAAAACGGAATAGGGAACACAAATTATGCTAATTTCTTACAACCAATGAAAAACTACTTGGAAAAAATTATAAAGCCGATGGTTCTAGCCTCCTTTGGCATAATGCCAGACATGAGAAAGCAGGTTCCTAGGAAAGTTTAGGTAAATATAAACGTGTTACGTGCATTCATTTTGTATTTGATGTGTTTAATACAATGCCAAGAGGAAAAAAGTTATCCGATGGTGAACAAATTAAAATATTAACTTTAAATGAAGTTGGAATGTCTGGTTCTAATATTGCAAGAAAAATAGGAAGGTAAGTACTGCAGTAAACAGTTTTCTCAGAAATCCCGAAGATTACGGCAGTAAGAAGCGTACAGGAAGACCGAAATCCTTAACTGTAAGGCAATCAAGACAAATCCGGAAGCTAGCTTGCGGACAAAAAATGTCGTCTGCCCAAATTCAAGAACATTTACAATTACCATGTACAAGCCGAACGGTAAGAAATGTTTTAAGTAGCAATCCCATTGCTCAGTTTAAAAAATTTAAAGGAAAACCCCCTCTTTCGAAGCACCACAAATATGCTCGCTTAGACTTTGCCCGAAAACATTTAACCGAAGGCACAAATTGGAGATATATTGTCTTTTCCGATGAAAAGAAATTTAATTTCGATGGACCCGACGGCTATAAATATTTTTGGCATGATTTACGACAGGAACCTCATATTTTTTCAAAGCGTCAATTTGGAGGTGGCTCGGTAATGGTTTGGGCTGCATGTGCTGCCGGTGGAACCACTCCAATTGTTTTCATCCATAACAAAATGAATTCAATTATATATCAAGGTATGTTAGGAGATAATTTATTACCCATTGCTCCTCTTATAATTTCAGGAGACTGGACATTTCAGCAGGACAACGCTTCCGTTCATGTTTCGAAGTCAACTAAATCTTGGCTGGAAGCTAACCAGGTGAAATGCCTTCAATGGCCAGCTCGTAGCCCCGATCTGAATGTAATAGAAAATCTTTGGGGAATTTTAGCCCGAAATGTTTACAAAAATGGACGACAATTCAATTCAAAATTAGATTTGATGAATGCTATTAAAAACTGCTGGAATAATATTGATGTAAGTACTTTGTGTGGTCTGATAGATTCAATGAATAAGAGACTAGTCACAGTTATCGAAAAAAAAGGGTCTCACATCGATTATTGATGAAATGCATGTATCGACTTTATAATTTTTTCCAGCTTTCTTTGTACATGAATTTTTCTTACGTCTACTAACCTTTTGTTATTGTAGTTATTAATAAATTTATTTTTTCCTTTTGTTCCTTGTAGCATATAATATATATGTATGAAATTTTGTAAATGTTTGATCTTTTGTTTTTTAATTATATCATATTTTCAAGTGGCTTTATAATTTTTTCCACCACTGTATTCATAAAACTGGAAGATTATTAGTTTAAGTTGAACTCTATCTCATACTTTCTTTACTAGTTTTCCTTTAATTTAAAAAATTTATATGCACTACTTTAATCTGAACAGCTAGGCCTGTTAGTAATAATAATAATATTATTATTAATTATAATTATAATTATAATTATAAAATTATTTTAATAAAGAATAATTACAAGATAAAAAGAACTTTTTATATACCATGTTTTTAAATTTTCTGTTGAATCATATAAACGCTACCGAAGGCCAATGCCTGATTAAGTTTTGAAGCTAGGGGAAACTCGGTATCTTTTTGGGGCCCCCTTTCATTTTTTGGAAATCTTGTTTTTTCTGTTACATATTGTAATATAAAAATGCTATAGACCAAAGATTAGTGTGTGTTTATAGTTTTTTTTTTTTTTTTTTTTCATATATCTGGGTGGTTTATATTCAGAACTTTAAAATCGTACAACTTATTAATTAAGAACATTCAGATTTTTGAGGTTAAATAATAGAATTTTTCAGAAATAGTGAATATTTTACCTTGCTTTAGGCGAATTTTCTCAGAAAAAATTCAATCTCTGTGTTAAAATCTCAAACAGAAAATTCAAAGCACTGTTTTTGGTCATTTTGGTGGCCGACGTAAAATTTTGAGGGGAAGCTTGTGCTTCCCGAGCCTTTTGAGTAATCGGGCCCTGACGAAGGCAGCAGGAACACGGAACAATTGCTAAAATTATTTAAAAAATTCATTGCTATCGTGTTTTGAGCTATTATAAAAGTGCTAGCCCGAAAGTTTGTTAAAAATCGATTGCAAGCTTTGTACTGGTAAAGCTGCTGAAGTCAGCAGGGTCCCGAAGAACTTGATTAAAATATTTAAATAATGCATTTTCACCGTGTTCTGAACTATTCTTAAAGTTTCAAATGTATAGCTAGTCGGGAAGTTAGTTAAATAAATTTTCTTTTGAATCATATAAACGCTGCCGAAGGCAGTAGGGACCTGAAACAGTTGACTAAAAGTAATAAAAAAATGTATTGTCAGCGTGATCTGAGCTATCGTAAAAGTTGCAAATGTCTAGCTAGTAAGAAGTTAGTGAAAAATTGATTATAAATAATCTCTAAAAAATAAAGAGTTAAATTGAACACGTGTCATTTGTATTAAATATATTTAAAACACTTTAAATACACGTAAATATAAATTTATTTAAAAGATGTTAATTTTTTTTTTTTTTTTTTTTAATCCAAAGCTTTTCGCTTTAATAATAAAGCATCATCAGGGATTTATGATTCGTTTCCATTGCGCAGTTTTAAATATGTTTTCTTTTTACAGTCAACAGTTAATTCTTTTATATATAACGTGATATATTTTAAATATCAGCAAAAAACAATATGAATTCCGGTAGAGGTTGGACCAAGGAGTTAAGAAAAGTGAGAGAAGCTGGAACTATTGCATATCATACGAGGTTATTGTAGGAGAAAGAACATCATGAATAAGCAGAAATAAACTATTAACTATTTTATAATATTGTGCCAAATTATTGGTAAAATTGCAGCATCTTTGGAATTTATTGCATTTTTGCATTTAATTATATGAATAGCTTCGGAAATGTAAAGTTCTTGGATATTAGATGGTGCTGTAATAATTTTGGCTTTATCCCATATAGGGTTGGCGTTTGTGTTGGCATAGATGAAGTCGACTAGAGTAGAACTATTTGCTTCTTTTATATTTCTTATATGTTCTTGTATTCTTTTATTTAAAGTCCTCTTGGTCTGTCCAATATAATAGAAAAGTTCTTTATTGCTTTCTATGGGAATTTGATAGACTCCTCCAGTGGGTCCATTTAAGTCGCGGTCATGAAGGGTTAATTGTTTAATAGTTATAGGAGAACTGAATGGAATAAAGAAATTAAATTTACGTTGTATATAATGTTTATTAGGTTGTATTATTAGGTATATTATAAAAAATCGCATGCTAATTAAACCTAATAATCCCACTCTAGACTCAACTCTAAAATTTCGTTACACTAATAGTCTCCCTTTCTGTAAAGAATTCTATAGCTTTAAACATTATATACAACGTAAATTTAATTTCTTTATTCCATTCAGTTCTCCTATAACTATTAAACAATTAACCCTTCATGACCGCGACTTAAATGGACCCACTGGAGGAGTCTATCAAATTCCCATAGAAAGCAATAAAGAACTTTTCTATTATATTGGACAGACCAAGAGGACTTTAAATAAAAGAATACAAGAACATATAAGAAATATAAAAGAAGCAAATAGTTCTACTCTAGTCGACTTCATCTATGCCAACACAAACGCCAACCCTATATGGGATAAAGCCAAAATTATTACAGCACCATCTAATATCCAAGAACTTTACATTTCCGAAGCTATTCATATAATTAAATGCAAAAATGCAATAAATTCCAAAGATGCTGCAATTTTACCAATAATTTGGCACAATATTATAAAATAGTTAATAGTTTATTTCTGCTTATTCATGATGTTTTTTCTCCTACAATAACCTCGTATGATATGCAATAGTTCCAGCTTCTCTCACTTTTCTTAACTCCTTGGTCCAACCTCTACCGGAATTCATATTGTTTTTTGCTGATATTTAAAATATATCACGTTATATATAAAAGAATTAACTGTTGACTGTAAAAAGAAAACATATTTAAAACTGCGCAATGGAAACGAATCATAAATCCCTGATGATGCTTTATTATTAAAGCGAAAAGCTTTGGATAAAAAAAAAAAAAAAATTAACATCTTTTAAATAAATTTATATTTACGTGTATTTAAAGTGTTTTAAATATATTTAAGAAAAATTGATTGCAAACTTTGTACTGGTAACGCTGCCGAAGGCAGCAGTAACCCGAAACAGTTGGCTAAAAAGTATTTAAAAAGTGCATTTTCACCGCGTTCTGAACTATTCTGAAAGTTTCAAATGTCTAGCTAGTCGCGATGTTAGTTAAATAAATTTTCTGTCGAATCATATAAACGCTGCTGAAGGCAGTAGGGACCTGAAACAGGTGACTAAAAGTAATAAAAAAATGTATTGTCAGCGTGATCTGAGCTATCCTAAAAGTTGCAAATGTCTAGCTAGTAAGAAGTTAGTGAAAAATTGATTGCAAACTTTGTACTGGTAACGCTGCCGAAGGCAGCAGGAACCCGAAACAGTTGGCTAAAAAGTATTTAAAAAGTGCATTTTCACCGCGTTCTGAACTATTCTGAAAGTTTCAAATGTCTAGCAAGTCGGGAAGTTAGTTAAATAAATTTTCTGTCGAATCATATAAATGCTACCGAAGGCAGTAGAGACCTGAAACAGTTGACTAAAAGTATTTAAAAAATGCATTGTCACCGTCTTCTGAGCTGTCCTGAAAGTTTCAAATGTCTAGCTGGTCGGGAAGTTAGTTAAAAATCGATTGCGAGATTTGTACTCGATAAACAAACAAACGAACAAAAAACAAACAAACAAGAATCGAAGTTAATAAAAACATGGTAAAAATGTAAGAAAAGGATCCAGGAAAAAGATTACTGGAAAAAGTTCACACGGAAAAAAAGGCATTCTCGAGATCTGCTACTTGCAAAACGCAATAAACATCAAACAATGCATTTAGACAAGAGCTTGGGCGATAATGGAACATGGAGAAATAAAAGATTACTGCCATATTATTTTTTTTTTTTACTAATTTCAATTAAATCAGTACACTATTCATTTAGTATTAAAGAATTTTTTTTTTTTTTTTTTTTTTTTTTTTTAATTTAAATTACACTTAGATTATACTGAGAAAGAAAAAAAATTAAAGTACACTATTCATTTAGTATTAAAAAAATATTTACATATATCTGAAAAGGAAGGGGGGGGGGGTAGAAAAACAAAGGGAAAAAAATATTTCTTTTATATTAACTTTTTACCAATTTTAATAAAATTTTGCCTAGCAATCACTTACTGTTTATGACAATTTACTGTGAATGTTACTTATAGCTGGAGAGGGGGGGGGGATGGAATTGCAGAAGGGGAGTGGGAATGAAAAAGGATGCTTTTATATCAACCTACTTCACATTTAAAAGAAATTTCGTATAAATATCACTTATTACTTATGGAAAATTATAATGAAGTTTAAGTATACTATAGGCAAGCAGTGTGATATAATAAAAGGATTTTATTATATCTCACTGCAACCGATTTTAATGAAACTTTGTATAAATATCACTCACTGCTTATGAAAAATTACAGTGAGGGTTACAAAAATCTGGTGGGTGAAATTTAGTATAAATACCAAACGTGATATGTCTGTATTATGTGATGTGAATAAAGTCTATATATTAAATTTAGGGTAGCACAAAAATGTTTGTAATGTTAGAAAATATTTTGTAGTTTGCGCGAAGTGCATAATTTTTATTTTATTATTATTATTATTATTATTATATTCAGGTACTTTAAATAATTTAACGATCTGTATGTAAAGAAAGTTTAATTTAATTTAAATATATTTAATTTAATTTTTTAACTTTTACATAATTTGGCAAATAGTAAGAAAACCGAGGAAGATTACAAAATCATTTTTTTTTTCTTAATGACAAACCCAAACCCTAAAATTAAACGTCTCCTCACTTTTACTTTATTTTATTTTCAGGGCTACTCCTACACCACTATTTTCAGGCAACATTTAATAGTATGATAGGAATTTGGGGGGGGGGGGGAGAGATATAAATTCAAAAGTCATATTCTAAGTGTACGGTTGAATATGTCCTTTCGACAAACGGTTACGGAAATATAAAGTGTCTGCCATAATATTTTGCACCCTGGATATCTAAAAACAAAATAAATATATAACAAACAAAATATTGATTATCATTAAAAACTTGCATGTTGTGGTCATCACAAATCTTTCTTCAATATTTTCCTATGCAAATTAGCTCAGTACAAATAATTTATTAAAATAATTTTCCATTCTGAATACAGACGATTTTTATTAATTAAATAAAATATTCTTATATATATATATATATATATATATATATGGCGTGAGTACGATTTTAACTCTTACTATTTATCCTTTTTAAAATATATCATGTATTTAAAATTTCAATATTTTATGATAATTTCAGAGTAGATAATATAGGTAAGTAAAATTCGCTTACCTGTAAATCTTCTTACATAAAGAAAATGTGTATCTTTCATTCCGAGTTATCTATCATTTCTGGCATTTCTCTCCACCTTTTCATTCATTAGAATTTAGCACTGGTTATTCTGAAAAAGAATCTAGAATATTTTCCAGGTTATACACTGTGGATTTAATATTGAGTAATGAATGAATTGTGAACGTGTATTTCACCTGGGTTATTTATTAAAATATATATCGTGTTTTAGAGCGAACCAAAGGCTCGTCCTTTTAAGAGAGGCACTTACATACATATACTGAACAGTTTTACAGAAGCGAAAAAGATATAAGGGAAGATACACGTACTTTGAGAAAACCGCAAGGAGTGACAAAAATGCGGAAGTTTTATACATGTACACGCATACTAAAATTAGAGTCTTAAAATGAAAGAGTCTAGATTAATTATTAAATATGAATTTCAGAGTCTATAATGTTCTAACATCCCCACTTAGACTCTGAAAGTCTATTTTTATTTTAATAGTTCATTTCTGTGTTTAATGAATATAGTTTTCGGCAGAGCCTTCGTGAGGATATCAGCGATCATAGTTTCTGTAGATTTATAAACCATTTGAATTCTTTTCTCTTTAATGTTTTCACGAAGCAAATGGTATCGTAGATCGATGCGTTTCGTTTTATGATGGTGTTTATCGCTTTCTGCCAATTTGATGCAGGACATATTATCCTCATACAAAGTTATTGGTTCCTCTTGATTTAAATCTAGTTCGTGCAATAAATTCTTAATGTATATTATTTCTTGTGCAGCATTTGCTGCCGAAACATATTCTGCCTCAGCGGACGACATAGCTACACAGTTCTGTTTCTTTGAGTTCCATTGGATGGGATTTCTTCCGAGCATGAACAGATTTCTTGCGATTGATCTTCTATCGGATGCATCATTTGCCCAATCTCAATCTGCATATGCCCTCAGGATAGGCTCCTCTTTATTGCTAAATGTTAATTTGAGGTTAATGGTTGTTTTTAGATAGCGTATGACCTTCTTAACCGCTTCCCAATCCTTTGATCTGGGACACTCATTCCTTCGGCTTAGAATCCCCACTGCAGCGCTAATATCCGGTCGCGATACCGTGGCTATATAGAGTAGCGCACCGATAGCTTGTCGGTATTGGGTGTTGTGCGGTAGAAGGTTTTCATTATCGACTAGCTTTATGTAGCCTGGATCCATGGGAGTATCTGTTGGTTTCGCATTTTCAAGCCCAAATTCGGTAATTAGTTCCATTATTTTGTTCGTTTGGTCGAGCGTTATCGTGCCTTTACTGGGTCTTTCTAAATTTATACCTAGATAATACTTAGCTTCGCCTAAGTCTGTCAACGGATATTCTTCTTTTAATTTGTCTATTAACATGTTTATAATTTTATTTTCACCCGCAATTAATAAATCGTCAACATATACTAGAACATATGTTGTTGAATTATTTTGATTTCTTTTATAAAGACATTTATCGTACTGGCTTTGATTGAAACCTAATTTGCATAATGTATCATTTAATTTCTGATTCCAAGCCCTCGCGGCCTGCTTTAAGCCATAGATGGCCTTTTTCAACTTACAAACCTTATGCTCTTCGCCTGGTGCAGCATAACCCTCTGGTTGCTGCATATATACATCCTCCTGTAATTCCCCATGTAAGAAAGCCGTCTTAATGTCAACATGTCTTAAACTTAAATTTTTGTACAGGGACATTGCTAGAAAACTTCTTATGGTTGTGTGTGATGCAACAGGTGCAAAGGTTTCATCATAATCAATGCCATATTTTGGGGGAAATCCCTTGGCTACCAGCCTTGCTTTATATTTTTCCACTAGTCCCTGATTATTGAATTTTGCCTTAAATGCCCATTTACTGCCTATTACTTTAGTTCCTGGCAAGGCTTCTACTAATTCCCATGTGTCGTTTTCCTTAAGTGAGTTTATTTCCTCTAACGTGGCTTTAATCCAATTTTCTTTCTCTATGGGATTTTTCATACTCATTATATCGTCCCAACATTTCGGTTCTTCAATTCTTTTATTGTTTACTGTGAACGTAAATCTATCAGATGGTACCCCCCTATTAGATCTTTGCGATCTTCGCGGTATGTCTTGTGAATTATCTGACAAACTGCTATCATCTGTGTTTTCTGCTTCCGAATCTATTATCTGCAGTTTTGGTGATAATTTTATGTTATCAGGTCTTTCATCATTATTTTTTAATGTTTCATTATTTAATATTTCTTTATTTTCATGTTCTACAAATTTTACAGTGCGACTTATAATTATGTTTTTACCATTCGTACAGATTCTATACCCTTTACTTCTATTGTCATACCCTACAAATATACCTTGCTGGGCAGTATAATCTAATTTTCCCCTGTGTACTTTTGTACATAAGCATAGGCACGACAACCGAAGGGTTTTAATTTTGATAGGTCAGGTTTTCGACCCGTCCATAATTCATAGGGTGTCGATTCACACGCGGAAGTCGGGAGTCTATTCTGTAAGTAAACAGCGGTATTAATTGCCTCACCCCAGAAAGAATTCGGTAAATTTCCATCTTTTAATAAGCAACGTGCCATCTCAACCAAAATTCGATTTTTACGCTCAGAAACGCCATTCTGAGGAGCCGAATAGGGGACTGTTAATTGATGGTCTATGCCTAATTTTCCTAAATATTCATCGAATTCTTTTCCGGTGTATTCCCCTCCATTATCTGAGCGGATTGCCTGCAAAGTTCTCACGAACTTATTTGAAGTCATTGCTATGTATTGTTTCAATTTTGATAAAACTTCGTCCTTATTTCTTAATAGGTATATAACAGTGAATCGACTGAAGTCATCTATAAAGGTCAAAAAATAATACTTTCCACCGACCGTGGGGGTTTTCATCGGCCCGCATAAATCGCTGTGAACCAACTCTAAAACTTTTGTTGCCCTAAATTGAGCCTTTTTGGAATAAGGATTGTCGGTTAATTTAGATAATATGCAAGTTTCGCATACATTATCGTGTTTGCAATCATCTAGTTTTATCCCGGTTGCCATGTTTTTGTTTACTAACTGTTTTATGTGATTAATATTTCTATGACCTAACTTAACATGCATTTGTCTATGCAGTTTTTATTTTCGCATGTTTTCACAATGTTTATGGTGTGTGTTGTATCAGAATTTATTTTACATTCATATAAATTATTGTTGATATACCCTTCAATACATGTTTCGCCTTCATGCATTATTTTGCATGATTTATCTTTAAATACTGCGACACACCCATTTTCTGTTGCCCCTTTCACAGATATGAGATTTGTCTCAATATCCGGTACATACAAGACATTTTTTAATAGTATGGTGTTTTGTGTATTATTCGAATTTATGGTATGTAATTTTACCGATCCATGTCCAAGCGATTTTATTTCCTGCCCATTCGCGATTGTGACGTACGAGGAGCTAGGATAGAATTCATAAAATTTACTTTTATCGTTACTTACATGTGTCGAACAGCCTGAATCAATATACCAATTATCTGATTTCATACCCATATATAATGTAAACACTTTGTCTGATTTCTTTTTATCAGTTGCCGAAATCTGTGTTTTGTCTGCGTTATCTCTATCGTGAGAGCACATTGCAGATCTAAAGGGCTGTATTTTACTATTATATCTGGGATTTTGTTTAGGTCTTGCATTATTTTTCTTTTTTAGTATCCAGCACTCATCGATGTTGTGATTATTACGTTTACAAAATTTACATAATTTTGTATTTTAATTTTTTGTTTTAGTCATTATCTTTAAAGCCGAAATGCTGTTTTCTTTTTTATTTTCCTCTCTTTTTAGATATTCGTCGATCAGCTTAGATCTAATAAATTCCGGGGAAAAGTCTGCTTCTTGTCTAGTTTCCAAAGAAGTAATTAAAACGTCATAGGATGGGGGTAGGGAACATAGCATTAGAGCTGACATATGGTGATCATCAATCTTTTCTCCGATTGCAATGAGTTTGTCTCTCGTCTGATATATTTTTGTTATGTGTTCTATGATGTCACCTCCTTCAGCTAATTTAATTGAATATAATTTTCGAAGAAGAAAAAGTTTACTTGAGAGCGATGACCTTTCATGTATTTTTTTTAAGAGTTTTCCAGCATTCGCGAGCGGTGGAGAGATTTTTTACATAAATTATTTGATCATTATCAACTAATAAGTTGATAATTGCACGCGCTTTACGGTCTTTGGACCTCCATGCGTCTGTAATGGGCGTGGGAGGTTCATCACTTATAACTATGAATAAATCATCTTTTTGTAACAAATTTTCAACTTTAAACTTCCAGACGTCATAGTTATTTGCGTTTAGCGGCTCAATATTAGTTTCCTTAAATAAGTTCATTTTGTTTATTTAATTTATTTCACCAAGAATAGTTTATTAGAAAAACAGTTTATCAACTATTTCTTTTTTATAATTCTATTTTGAAATCAGTCTTTCATAATCTATTAATTAAATAAAATATTCTTATATATATATATATATGGCGTGAGTACGATTTTAACTCATACTATTTATCCTTTTTAAAATATATCATGTATTTAAAATTTCAATATTTTATGATAATTTCAGAGTAGACAATATAGGTAAGTAAAATTCGCTTACCTGTAAATCTTCTTACATAAAGAAAATGTGTATCTTACATTCCGAGTTATCTATCATTTCTGGCATTTCTCTCCACCTTTTCATTCATTAGAATTTAGCACTGGTTATTCTGAAAAAGAATCTAGAATATTTTCCAGGTTATACACTGTGGATTTAATATTGAGTAATGAATGAATTGTGAACGTGTATTTCACCTGGGTTATTTATTAAAATATATATCGTGTTTTAGAGCGAGCCAAAGGCTCGTCCTTTTAACAGAGGCACTTACATACATATACTGAACAGTTTTACAGAAGCGAAAAAGATATAAGGGAAGATACACGTACTTTGAGAAAACCGCAAGGAGTGACAAAAATGCGGAAGTTTTATACATGTACACGCATACTAAAATTAGAGTCTTAAAATGAAAGAGTCTAGATTAATTATTAAATATGAATTTCAGAGTCTATAATGTTCTAACAATTTTTAATTCCATTACCCGACTGCTGAAGTTAATTAAATAATTGTATTTGGTCTAAAAATAATATATCAAAATTTCACTTGATTTACGTGTTTTAAGGTTTCTTGAATAAAAAAAAAAAAAAAAAAAGTTTTTAGCAATTGATCAGTATGTGTGTGGGGAATCTTTTGACTATCATATCTCCGAAACTAGTAAAAAATAAAACTGTGAATCGAGACAAATCTTGTGTACAGATGACTTTTTAAACTTTTAGTGAAAATTGGAAAACCGGAAGTGGAACCGTAATTCTGTATCTCAAAAAAGGCTGAAATGATTTTCTTCAAAGTTGCTATGTAAATACTCTATTAGATGTCCTTTCGTATGAATTAGTTTGTTAGTTTATTGAAATTAATAGGCGTCCAGTATAAATAGATCAATTTCAGGTCTCGCAAGTGCGTTCCTTTAAAAACAGCTCTTCGGATTTTTTTTTTTTTTCAGACTCATTATATTAACTCTCTTTTAGATATCCTTATTGTTTTCCGGTCAACAATTGAGTATGCCAAGTTTTAGTAAAAGTCGGTATCTCAAAAACGGCTCTAACAATTTTCTTGAAATTTGTTACATAAACCCATTTTAGATATCCTTTCTCATGTATCACGTAGTTATTACAGAAAAATTAATAATCATCCTGATTAGATAGGTCTGTTTTAGACCTCGGAAAGTTGTGTTTCAAGAAATGTCACTACCGATTTTTTTTTTTTTTACTCGCTATGTAATGTTTGTTTTGTATGTATTTACACGTGTATCAGTTTTCTCTTACAGGAAAATTTTTAGATGTCTACTTTATTAAGTCTATTTTATGTCTTCTGATCACATTATCTCTCAAAAGTGCATATAATACATGTAATAGTGGGTAATAGAAGTCATGTGGTTATTTCACACCAATTATTTTTTTTTTTTTCTCTCTCGTAGAAGTATAACACTGAATGTTTAAAGAAAGTAGATTTTATGCTGCTACTAACAATATCTTGAAAAATGCTTTTTTTTTTTTTTTTTTAACCCATTAATGCCTAGTCAAGTGGTTACACTTACAGCATACAACAATTTACATTTATTTTACATTTACACTTGCATCCTTCGAAGGTAATTTTGGACCACAGGTAAAATTTTAAAGGATAAATAATTCCAATTTCAATGGGTTTTGATGAAAAATTCGAAAACTTTGTTTTAAATTAACGCAGATTTATGGTTCAACCATTCGTCTCAAAGGTATTGATGAATACCCATATTGGCAATTTGCCCCTCCCCCGCCCTACATGTCTAAAATCTTTTGACATATTACTACTATAAATAATAATTTTTATTATCATAATTTTTCGCCAAAAATTATTCTCATTCTACACATTTATAGGAAATTTCGGCCTATACCTCCATGTTATACATTTAGAGGAAACTGGATGAAGCACCACCCATTGGAAGATTTTCACCAAAAAGTGGTAGGGACTAGTTTATGTCACTGTGAAACTACATATTAATTTGTATGAAATTATGTGCAATAGTTCTTTAGATACAGTTGCTACAAAATTTTTGTCTCACATACACAAACAGACAAATATTTTCTAAAAATGGTCAAATCGTGTTCCAGAGCTCTCAAAACGTGTAAATCCATCGAAAACTTGAAGTCGAAAATTTTTACGAAACTAATACTTTCTTCTATTGAACATAGAAGGAATTAAAAATAAAAGATTCAACAAGTAATTTTTCTATTGCCAATTCTGAAGAAGTTGAATTAGTATGACTGCTTTAAAATGTCGTTTAAAGCATTTTTACATGACCATTCAACTTCTGAAATATTTTAGACTCTTTAGCAGATGTCAAATAAAATTTTAACAAAATGTAACTGATGAGAAGTCATCTTTTACTTTAAAAAAGAAAAAAGAAAGAAAGAAAAGGAAAAACATAGGATATAGCGATTCTCAATTTTGACATTTGAACAGAAAAAGTAAATTAATAAATGTGTTTTCCAACAAAAACCTGATGTCAACTCATAAATCATTGTTACTTCTGTGACTTTAATTTAGCCACGTAGCGACGTCTTCTCTGTGGGATGTCTAACCGTGTTGAAATCCAGCACATTCTGATGGTAATATGAAAAATAAAAAATAAAATAAAGGTAACTGCATAAAAAAAGTATACTACATGGGGAAAAAAAATGAAGCACTGCGTTTTGCATTTTTGTATCTCTGCTCCCCCATCCCCCTCGTTTGGATGATATAAATAACGATGTAGCTTGACCAGTTAACAAGGCTTCTTCACCCTAATTGTATTTGAGAAAATATGTTATAAAATGAGATTTTTTTTGTGTTATATGAACAAAAGAAAAAAAAAAAGAAGAAGAAGTGCTTTGAAAAATAAAAAATACTATGGTAACGAAATAAAAAGAAAAAACTTATAACGTGAAAGGTTGTGAAAGTTTCATTTAAACGTTAAAATTTCTAAAAGATTGATAAAAGTTGTCTAACTTTTTCAAAGTAAATTATTTAGAATTTATCTTCACACTCACACTTCAAATTGGAATTAATTGGAATTTTATTTTTTGCGTTCCATTGCTAACTAAGTATGCCATCACAAAACTTTCTTCTACATTTTCCCATACAAGTTCACGCAGTACCAATTATTTTTTAAAATTATTTTCATTGACAATGCAGATGGTTTTCATCTCAGAGGAAAGAAGTATAACAGTAAATGTCAAAAGAAAATTAGTTTTGTGACCTATAAACAACATCTGAAAAAATAAATTTTATCGAGGTTTTTTTTTTATGAAAAAAATCGATTCAAGTTATGGTTCAATGATTCTCTTTAGAGGTATAGACCAGTACTTTTGAAAAATACTTATAATGGAAATTTTCACTTTCTCGGGGGAGGGCGGGAGAGGAGGAAATGCTATCCCTACATATACAAATTTATATCCTGGTTATAAAAAATATTTTTATATCTCAGTGATTGATTAAAAATAATTCTCACTGGGTGCACATGTACGAAATTTCGTGCTATACTGCCACATTAACAATAAAAAAAAAAAAAAACAGAATGACAGAGTCATCTTTTGAGCAATATATATCCCTGAATATAATCAGCACCAACTAAATATCAACTTCCAACTAAATATCAAGTTTAGAGAAATTTCTTTCATTGACTCGTGAGATATTCACAAAATTTTAGTAACACCCACACGCACAGATAAACAGACTTTTCTAAAAATGGTCAAATCGTGACCAAGACATTTCAAAACGTCTTTGTGCTTGAAAACCGGAGGTTGTAAATTTTCCTGAATCAAGACTTTCTTCTTATTCATGTATAGAGGAATATAATAAAAGAAATATACTACATCTGAATTTTCTTTTCTTTCTAAATCCGTTCTTATCACAGTTTTAATAAATTTCTTAGAAATTCCGCTTTTACCTCTGTAACTTGGTGATCTCTGTTGTACAAACTCCTCATAGATTAAGTGATAATAAGAAACATTTTTTATTCAGTTTCAAGAAATTTGTACAGTCTACTAATAAAAAGACAAAAATAAAGCATGGTTATAATTAAATTTCCGCTATAAACAGCATACTGTATGCTGTAAAAAAAAATCCCGTAAGATTACAGGGAAAGCCCGGCCCGGCAGCAGAGATTTCAAAGCCCGTAAAAAAAAAAAAAAAAAAAAAAAAAAAACATTGGTTTTACGGGCAATTTTTTTTTTTTTTTTTTTTTTTTTTTTTTACAGGCATGTAACGTAATTTAAGGTTATTACATACTTAATTTACGGTCTAAGCTTTTCTTTTAACAGGTTTTGTCTGGAATCTCTGCTGCCGGGCTTTCCCCGTAATCTTATGGGATTTTTTTTTTTTTTTTACAGTGTAGATAAAACGAGAAAGTGGAATATTGCGTACCAAATTTAGTGCGCAGACAATTCGTGAAATGCCCTCAAGGAATTAAAATAACTAGTTAAATGTTCACTAGGAGGTGCTTTGCATGAAAAAAATTAAAATATAACAAAGGAAATGTCTCGTGGAATTTATAAAAAAAATTGACATTTCATTAATTTTAAAATCTATGAGTGTAGTTTTATGCCTTTTGTTAATAAAGGCTAAAACTCCCTTCGGTAGTTTTATATCTTTAGTTTTAGATCCCTTGTTAAATTTGTAATTTTTTACAAGCAAAGCACCATCTGAAAGGTATATGGGCAGTTCTCAAAAGGTGGGCGCAGAACACGCACCGTAACTTTAAGCTTTAATAATAAATATAATATAAATGAAATTCTCATTCACTTTTTATTATTTTTTTTTCACTGGAATTCTAATTATGTTTAAAGACAAAATTTGATACAATTTATTGTAAAAGATTTGTATAAATACTTTAATATTTTATGATTTTGGACTAAAAGGGTAAAAGTTGGACATCCGAAACGTTAACTGATTATAAATGTAGCACTAGAAAAAGTTATAACTTATTTGCAGGTGACTTTAATAGAAGACAACGAGTACGCATAGGAAAGTGATGATTTTCTGATAATTTTTTCATCAGAAAGTAATACTGGTTTAATGATTTTTAAAAATAAACAGGACTTGTACAGAAAGAAGTATTTTACACTTTGTTATGTCCAAATGTAACGATCTCTCTCTCTCTCTCTCTCTCTCTCTCTGTATATATATATAAATATATATATATATATATATAAACAATGCTAATTTAACACAAACTATATTAAGTAAGTAAGTAATCTAAACACTCTAGTCTTTATTTAAAATAATTTCAAAAATGTTTCTAAATAATTATATGTGTTTTTGTAAAATTTCTTTTCAATAAATACTCTTTTCTGAAATAAGAAACTGCAATGGTTTAAATCATGCGACTCAAATTGTGATAATTTTTTTTTTCAGTAAATATTAAACAACAATGGCTTGATATCTGATGATCTGATATTCTAAAATGTATAAAGACATTTAGTGTAATTTTTTTTCTAAATAATTAGTTGTTTTCTCTAAATAAAGCATATTTAATACATTCCTTGTTAGCTTTAATGTTCCCACATTTTGAAAATAGCCCATATCTTGAACTCTTTTTGTTAATTTATTTAGGTACATGAATTGTCCACAAAATAAATTTGATGACAATCTGTTTGGGTATTTTAGCTACAGATGACTATTAATAACGCAATTATAACCACTTTTATATAACGTACTTCTCTCCTCTTCTTGAAGAGAGCTTTCGTAAATACCTAATACTATAAAAAAAAATCTGGAGTGACTCCACTCGACTTTCCGAACATTGAGTAATTAACAGTTTTGTATATAAAGTAAAGAAAGAGGAGTTGTTAAACAAACAAAAGAGAGAAAACCATAATAGAGTGTTTGAGTATTTTTCTCCATATATTACACAATGCTTTATTTAACTCTACTGAACTTTGAGCCCATAGATCCTAATGATAAAGAATTTTTCGTTGTGTCCCTGTAAAAACCTATAAATGCTAGATTCACCAAAATGCTTATAGTTAGTGCAACAGTGATTTATAATATTCATATAATTTTTCAGCTTAATTGAATAAGGCGTTTGTATGCTATCGCACTTTTAAGAATTTGGTCCCATAGGCCATAATGATAAAGAATTTTTCTTTGTGTCCCTGTAAAAAAACTGTAAATGCTAGATTCACCAAAATCTATACAGTTGGTGCAACTGTGACCTATAACATATGTAAAAAATTTTTGCTCAGATTAATAAGGCGTTTAGACGCTATCACACTTTTAAAAATTTGGCCCCATTGGCCATAATGATAAAGAATTATTCTTTGTGTCCACTGTAAAAAAAACTATAAGTGCTAGATTCTCCAAAATCTATACAGATTGAGTATCTGTGACCTATAATATGTGTATAAATTTTTTGCTCAATTGAATAAGGCGTTTAGATGCTATCGTAAAGATTTTGGTCCCATAGGCCATAATGATAAAGAATTTTTCTTTGTGTCCCTGTAAAAAAACTATAAGTGCTAGATTCGCCAAAATCTATAGGGTTCGTACTATGGTGACTTACAATATACATACCAACTTTCAGCTTATTCGAACAAAGAGTTTAGACGCTAGCGTGTTCACTCACAGACATACACACATACATGCATACATCATCGCAAAAATAGTGAAAACGGACTCATTGGACCTCGAAACGTATAGAAACATCAAAATCTCAAATTCGGATTTTTCACATGATTACAATACTTTCCTCACTATAGTGTTCGGAAAGTAATAATAAAAGTTAAATTATTTTTGAATAAAACATATCCCCTGTAGGGAAGTTTTTTTTTTTTTTTTTCTTTTTAACTTAAAAGTTTTGAAATGATTAAAGGAATTTTAACTCCCGTTTGCACATTCAGCATGTGATAAACCAAAAGTCTCTAAATATTCATGCAGCAAAATGGTCTGTTATGAAAATTATTAAATTATTCACAATACAGCGATTTTTTAAGAATGGTTGTGTAGGATTAGAAAAAGAAAACATGTTTGCTTAAAACTGCACAACCGAAGTGATAACTTTTATATAAACACACTTTAAAATATAACATGAATATATGCGTAACTTTAATATAACATATAGTTTAGAAAGCATTTATATCAATTGCATCAAAATAATTAAAAAATAATGCATTTATTTGCCTTTAAGTAGCTCTGTATATTGTTAATATATTTTACATATATGCAAAACATAATACTTTTAAATGCAGTTAAAAAAAAAAAAAAGAAAAAAAAAAAAAAATGCATGATACAACTAAAAATGCATAAATGTATTTTCAAACATTTCCACAGCTTATAACATATCTGAATTATTTTGTGGGAGCCTGCATACAAAATTTAATTCTTTTCTAGATTTGGAATTTGGAAAACCTTCTTTTGAACCTAGACTTTTTTTTTTTTTTTTTTTTTGGGGGGGGGGGGGGGGGCTTGAAAAAAGCCAGATGACGGGTTTTGTTGCATAAATAATTGTAACGTTTAAACAACTAAAATTATTTTAGCAAGATATATCGAATGAATTCACACTGAAAACAGAAATGTAAGTAGTGCACCTAAATAAGTTTTTTTTCCAATGTAATTGTTACAATTGCATTACACTTTTGGAAAAACTGTTGAGGTTGTGAAAATATCATAGTTTTATTTGTCCATATTTGTTTATTAGAATTAAATAAAATCCTTTATAGAACTGACTGTATAATAAAAAATATAATTAAATTAAAAAAAAAATCTCTGATTGCACTTTAAACTATTAAACTTACTAATTATATATCTATCTGTCTAAGTAACGTCAGTTTTACCAGAAATTTTGCGTATGTGTACAAATTTAACTTTGATTTTTTTTTTTTTTTTTTTTTTTTTTAAGTTTTATTATTCACGCATAAATAAATAAATAAATAAATAAATAAATATATATATATATATATATTATTTCAAAAGAAAAATGCTAGTTCACGGGTTTTGTTGCATAAATAAATGTTACACTAAACTTAAAGCTATTTTAGCAAAGAATCAGATGGCTATATACATAGTAATCACACTGTTAAAAATTTCTGTAAATTTAATGCAAATATTTAACCAGAGTCTTTGTAAAATGTACAGTAATTCTTAGGTAAAAGGGAATAATCGAGATTCTCAATCTTTATTCTGTATTTTTACCTAATTCTATTTTTTAATTTTTTAATTAAAATTAAAAATGACTGTTTCTACTTTAGAAAAAGTATTCTAAGTCCGAAATATATTCTCAACAATAATTAATTAAATTAATATTAGTTATTAAAATGAATGTATAAAATAAGTTTTTCAACATCTCCGTATATTTTTCTTTGTAATTTTACGTAAGACTTAAGATAATAGATTACACAGAGTTTTCTGTTGAAATTTTTAACAGTGCATAATAATATTAAATCATAATGTTACAATGAATTAAGGTTTTTCTCTGCATCAATTGTTCTGTTGCAGTGAAAGTAGTTGTATAATCAAAGTGAAAATAAAGCGGCAGTTACTTCACTTTTGATAAGGTCAGCCTTGGCGACAAACTTGGCGACTTGGTGATGAAAATTGGCAAAACAAAAAAGTAGTTTAGAGTTCCCAAAGTTTCGAAACTCTCAGACGCATACCAGATTTAGAATTTTGCATGGGTTTTTGGATAGAAACTCAACTAAGACCAATCCCCAAAGGGTATAAAAAGGACTGCGTTGACTGTTGTACTGTGAGTCAGTATTGTTCAGAGACCTATTCTAGGCGATTGCACTTTGGAGTTTGTGCTGTAAATGACTGAACTTGTCCGTGAGCTAGCAAAAATTTCTATTCTGTAGTATGTTTTGTTATTTGCTTTATTCCTGTTAAACAAATGACTGTTTTCTTGGACTGTCCAGATTTTTCGTCGAATAATCAAAGCAACTTCTGCGAGTGACAGCTTCATTGGACCGCCGCCACTGGAATGTTCGAAGAGTTAACAGAATATTATTCAACTGTTTTGGAGAATATTCATTATAATAAGAGTTCTGTTGTATAGATTCGAGAAGTTCCGTACAATAAAGTGTATTCATCGACTAGAACCTGCCTAATTTTTTATGAACTACTCTCTCATACAAGAACATCCACAAGTTTTTCGTAACATTTGGCATCTAACGTGGGGCTTGGCTGAGTTTCTATCCAGAAACCTATGGAAAGTTCTGGATCCCAGCTGGTATGCGTCGGAGAGTTTCGAAATTTCGGAAACCATTAACTAATATTTTTAACCAAATTTTGCCTTTGACTCACCAAATTCATCGTCAAATCTCAAAGCTTGCCGCCAAGGTTGACCTCAATGAAAATAAATGAACTGCTGCTTTGTTTTCATTCTGCCTGTAAAACTACTTTGACTGCAACAGAACAATTGATGCAGAGAAAAGACTAATACGTTGTAACAACGTATACTTTATGTGGTATGCGTCGGGTAGTTTCTAAATTTCGGAAACCCATTAACTAATATTTTTCGCCAAATTTTGTCTTTGACTCTCCAAATTCGTGGTCAAGTCGCAAAGTTTACCGCCAAGACTGACCTCAATGAAAGTGAATGAACTGCTGCTTTATTTTCACTTTGCCTGTAAAACTACTTTTCAACAGAACGATTGATGCAGAGAAAAGACTAATCCGTTGTAACAATAACATTTGAACGAAATATGTGAAATGATTGTGATTTATACAAAAAATTTATATTCAGTGAAATATATGTTCTATTCATAAAAGTATGTTTCGTACAAAATACGGAATGAAAGTCATTCAATAGTCGTTTAGAGGAACAGGACCACACAAAAGAATTCGAAAATATTAAAATTTTATTTGGAATTTTCTGGAAATGCACTTCATGTTATTTTGTGTTATTTTCATACCGTACCAAATTTAACAAAATAGTACCAAGCCCAGGAAAACTGCTTATGAATAATAATTATTTTCTCTTACTCATATGATAGATAAACTACTGTTTGAAGTCTAATTTTCAACGCTTAATTTTTACAATAATTTGAGGTCCCTTGAATACGAAAGTGATATTTTTAGCGATTGCGTACGTCTTTTATCAGTATAAATTAAAAACGAATAATTGCAAGAAATTTTAATTTGGCATTTTGAATATCAAATAATGGTGACACTTGAAAATTTTTGACCAAGAAAGGTGAGTTTCAAGCAATGGTGCCAGAGCGAGTGAAAGTTGTTTGAATAATTTGAAATAAATATTTCAATTTAATAACACGCTTATTTTCTTTTTTTGAATGTAGGCAATATATTCAAAGAGGAGGGGATTTGGGGACGGTAACATCCTTACACAGAAATATCTTTTAAATAATACTGTTTCTAAAATTATTTTGAACAATTATTTATTGCATTCATATATATATAAAGTACTTTTTACTTTCTTCTATATTTAATGGAAGAAAGTGTTGGATTCGTAAAAATTTTAGTCCTCGGGTTTTTGATGGATTTACACGTTTTGAGAGCAGTAGAACACGATTTGACCATTTTTAGAAAATGTCTGTGTGCGTGACAAAATTTCGTGGTAATTGTATCTCCGGAACTACTGTACAGAATTTCATACAAATTGATATGTAGTTACACCTTTATATAAATTAGTGCCTATCAAATTTTGGTAAAAATTGTCTAATAAGAGGTTGCGTTGCCATCCCGCTTTTTCTAAATTTTTAACAGGGTGATATAGGACAAAATTTTGTATAAATGAGCATAAAGATAGTTTTTTTTAAAATAATCATTATGAAATTTACAAGAATTTTTTTTATAACAGAGATAATCAACTGGGAAAATTTTTTTCTATATGTAGGAGCATCGTCTATCCCCCCTCCAGGGGAATAATTGTTGCCAAAAAAAATTTACGAGTTCATTTTCTTTCGACATAAAAATAAATACATTTAATAAAAAGTGAAAGTTAAAAAATTATAAAAAGTTACATTATGTCTCGCACAAAAATTGACATCATTGTCAATTTAAAAATTTTATGCACATTGATAAGAGCTCTGTGATTCATCAGAAAATTTAAAACATGGTACAGAAAAAGTTTTTTTTTTTTTTTTTTTTTTTTAAATCTTATAATTATTTTTCTTTCATTTTGCACGCGCGTTTTTTATTTCCTAATTCAAAATTATTAAAAATATTTTTTTTTTCGATAGTGTTTGTAAGTAGGAATTGACTTAAAATTTTTTTCTTTTATATTACTTGTTTATCTTATAATTTTATTTTATTTTTAAAATATCTATATTAAAGCTTTTCAGTATTGTTACACCTACCCAAAATAAAAATAAAAAAAATCTGGCGTGAAACAACTACACGGCTTCCATTACCCACGATTACACATATTATGTGCAATTTTCTTTTTCTTTTTCTTTCTTTCTTTTTTTTTTTCTTGAGATAATACGATCAGAAGATATAAAATTGACCTAACGATTTATAGAAACCTAAAAATTTTCCTGTATAAGAAACTTAATACACTAGTAAAGACATATAAATCAATGTTTACATGGCAAGTTAGAAAATAACAGAAAAAATGGTTGAGTTATTTTTTGAAACACCAATTTTCGAGATCTAAAATTAACCTACCCAAGCAAGATATCTGTTATTTTTCTTGTAATAACCATGTAATACATGAGAAAGGATATCTAAAATGGATTTATGTAAAAATTTTCAAGAAAATCGTTAGAGCCGATTTTGAGATACAGGCTTTCACCAAAACTTGACAAACTATATTGTTGACCGGAAAACAACAATTACATATGAAAGGATATCTAAAAAACCGTTATTATGCCGAGTTTGGAAAAATCCATACAGCCGTTTTTAAAGGAACACACTTGCGAGACCTGAAATTGAGCTATTTATACAGAACGCCTATCAATTTTCCTGAACTAACCAAGTATTCGAAAGGACACCTAATAGAGTGTTTATATAGCAACTTTGAAGAAAATCGTTAGAGCCGTTTTTGAGATACGGACTTACGGTCCCACTTCCGGTTTCCGATGGCCCACTTCCGGTTTTTCAATTTTCACTAAAGTGTGGAAACTTTATCTGTACACCAAACCTGTGTGAATTCTGAAGTTTTATTGTTCTATCTTTATTGGTTTCGGAGATATGATAGTCAGAAAATTCCACACATACATACACGCACTCACATACATACACACACACTGACCAATTGGAAAAAACCACTTTTTTGGACTCAGGGGACCTTAAAACGTGTAAATCAGGTGAAATCTCGATATCGAACTATATGACCGAATACAATACTTCCATTACCTACGGTAGTCGGGCAATGGAAGTAATAAATGACATGAATAATAAATAATAAAAAAGAAGTCTGGTGTGTAACAATCACACGACTTCCATTACTCACTATTACACGTATTACATGCACTTTTCAGAGATAATATTTTCAAAAGGTATAATATTGATTTAATAAATTAGACACCTAGCAATTTTCTTGTAAGGGGCCACTGATATATGTGTAGGCATACAAAACAGAGTTTACATAGCAAGTTTAAAAAAGAAAAAAAAATCAGTAGAGCCGTTTTTCGAAACACCCATTTTCAAACTGACCTATCTATTCAGGACGACCGACGTTTTCCCTTAATAACCACGTACTACATGCGGAAGGATATCAGGAAAAGGGTTTTATGAACATAAAGCAGTTTTCAAGAAAATCGTTATAGTCGTTTTTGAGACAAGAAACTGACTTTAACCAAATTTCAGCAAACTCAATTGTTGACCGAAAAACAGCATTTCTACGAACGAATATATAAAAAGAGAGTTAATATGGTTATTTTGAAAAAAATTCGTACAGCCGTTTTTAAAAGAACACAGTTGCAAGATATCAAATTGACCTACATATACAGGACGAATATCAATTTTCCTACAAACCAACTATTAGGTACGAAACGACATCTAATAGGATACGAGAACTTAAGGAAGAGAATTTCGACTTTCACTTCCCCCGGAAAAATTGGTTTATAATCTAACAAATGCAATTCTGTTCTGTGTAAAAATTTGCATACCTCGGGAAAAAGTCAGAGGTTATAAATGCTTATGGTCCCCTGAATTGGAACAACAAAAAAAGAAACGAGATCATTTCAGAAAAAGGGCTGAGCTCACTAAAAGATAGTCTGATATTGTTGCACGGCGGAAACAGGCTAGCGCGGTTAAAAAAGCTGTACTTCCGGCCAAACGCAAATCCTTTGACGATTTTATTACACATACAGATTATAAAAAGGATAGCTTAAAAGTTTTTAAGTTTATCTCTAATATCCAAAATTGTAAACCCACGTGTAAGAAGAATCCGATTGCCGTTGGAAATAAATTATTATATTCGGATAAAGCCATCGCAAATGCCTTGGGGCAGTCCTACTTTCAGTCCCAGCGAAAGGGAAAATATGCAAGAAAAATGTCAAGAAATATTAATGCTAAATGGAAGAAGTTATTCAAAATGCAGAAGACTGAAGAGGAACCAAGATGGGGGTCTGTTTTTGATGCTCCCTTTGGTGCACAAGAACTAGAACTAGCACTAAGACGTCTCAAAATGAAAAAAATCTCCTCGTGTGGATTACATCCATGTAGAATTTCTTATCCATTTGGGCAGTGAAGCAAGAAAAACAGTACTGAATGCTCTAAATCGAGTATGGGAGTCGGGTCAGATTCCGGTGCATTGGAAAAGTGCTATCATAAATCTAGTTCTAAAGAAAAACAAGGACTCTGGGTCAGTTGAATAGCTATAAGCCCGTTTCGCTTACGACTATCCTTGCAAAATTCATGGAAAGACTTGTGGTTAACCGTTTGAACTGGTATATCGAGGAATATAGTATATTAGCTACAGAAAAGGCTGGCTTCCGAAGAAATAGGTCAACGAGTGATCAGTTGACAAAATTTAGCCAATTCGTTAAAGATGCATTGGATAACAGGAACATTTTAACAGCTATTTATGTTGACTTTAAGGGGGCATATGATTCTGTCTGGAGGGAAAGGCTATACCAGAAGCTCTTGGATATCAACCTCTTGGCTAAGATCAAAGTGTAGGTTGTTTCACTAGATTAAATCTTTCACAAACCAGAGAACATGCAGGGCGAAATTCGGTGATTCTTTCTCCAAAAGCTTTAATCTACAAACTAGGCTCCCTCAGTAGCCTGCACCTTGTTTAATATATCTGTCAATGATCTAGTTTCATCACTTGAATCAATATCTGGTATTAAATGTTTATTATTTGCTAATGATTTGGTAATCTGGACCCAGACACCAAAAAATGTTGTTAAGAATGTTATTGAAAGCCGTTTAAATAAAGCCCTGCACGTGCTCTCGAAATGGTGTGAAGAAAATAATATGGCTGTACATTTAGAAAAGACTGCTTCACAGTCTTTTTTCCTGACCCACGAGGCTTTCCGCCCAGAGTTAAAGTACCAAGGCTCTTCGATTGCCAATACAGACAGCTTTTTCTACCTGAAAGTGACTTTTGATAATAAATTAAGTTGGAAGTTCCGTGTTTAAAAGCTTACCGAGCGTATTTCAAATAGAATGAGTATTCTTAAGCCCTTAGCAGGATGCACTTGGGGATGCACTCGGTCTACTCTCAACATTACTTTTAAAACTTATATACAGCCTTTAATGTTGCATTGCTGTGAAGCTCTAATCACAGCCCCACAAATTGTGGTCAATAAACTGGAAGTGTTGCAAAACTAAGCTTTATGCTTGATCACAGGAGCTGTGAAGTCCACTCCTATCGATGCGATGTTATTGTTGAGCGGGAATATACACTTCCAAGATATTATGAAAATGAAGGCCTTATGCCTCTATGAGAAGCTACTGTGGATAGAGGATCGCTGCTGGAGGGACTATGTGACCAAGACAAGGAATTTAAAAACCCAATATGGATTTATTCAAAAAGTCCTAGATATTAAGAAATATCTTGTAATTCCAGGTAATATACAACCACTTATGACATCCAGAAATCCCTCGGAAGTGACCAATGTTGATATGAGGCTGTATCTAGTTGAAACTATCCATAGAAAGAGAGGTGTTGTACCAAGTATGTTGAAATATCTTGCTTTGGAGACCATTGCGGCCAGATATCCACCATCTCAGTGACTGCACATTTTTACTAATGGTTTCCAGTTTGACTGTCATCTTAATGTAGGGGCTGGTGTGTTCTCAGATCTGTTTTCATTCTTTGTCCCTGCTGGCTGTATTGGTAAATCCTTTGATGCTGAAGTTGTGGCGATACGTATAGCCTTAAAGCAATTATTGGCTGCCCATTGCAAGTTTAAAAAGGCAGTCATTCTTTCTGATTCCCAGGCAGCCATCCAATCAATTAGTGCAGTTGATCATCTATTAACATCTGAAATATGCCAATGTCAAGAATCCTTGAGAACTCACTTTAAAGGGGAAACAAATTGTTCTTGAGTGGGTGGCCGGCCATTTTCCACCTATCTACAGGATACGACTGCCTTACCGCTCATCTGAAGCGCATAGGTATCTTAAACGATTCTACTTGCCCACTTTGTGATTCTGGAGAAGTAATGGACAGGGGTCATCTGCTCCGTTGTGGCGCTCTTCGATGTTCTACAGAAGAGTCGAGATATTCGGAGGCAAGATCGCTCCTTAGGCAATGACTTCGGTCTTTTGTTCTATGTTATATTGTTTATAATTTGTTTTGTAACTTTATAGTCCTCTGTAAGTTTTGCCTAGCCATTGGAAATAAAAAAAAAAGATGCTTATATAGCAACTTTGAAGATAACCGTATAAACCATTCTTCAAAAGCTCACTTACGCCCACTTCTGGTTTTAATGTCGCACTTCCGGTTTTCCAATTTTCATCAAAAATTAGAAAAATCGTCTGTACACCAGATCAGTAAAAATACTGAAGTTTTGTCATTGTACTTTTATTAGTTTTGTAGATACTGTAGTCAGAAGTTTCCTCACACACGTACATACCTACTCACATATACACTAACGAATTCCTGAAAACCACTTTTTTAGACTCAGGAGACCTTAAAACATACAGTCGGTAACAAAAGTGTCCGAACACTAGTAAAAATTCCTATGTAAAAAAAGTACACTTCATACGGTTTTGTTAAATAAATCCTTGTCGAATTCTGTTCTTAGTCAGTGTAAGAACAAGATTCGATAAGGATTTATTTAACAAAACCGTATGAAGTGTACTTTTTTCACATAGGAATTTTTGCTAGTGTTCGGACACTTTTGTTACCGACTGTATATGCCAGGTTAAAACTCGATGTTGAATTTTTTGACCGAATATAATACTCCCATTGTCCCATTAACTACGGTAGATGGGTAATGGAAGTTAAAAAAAAAAAAAAAAAAAAAAAAAAAAAATGAAGCGAGTAAAGAGAGGAAAAGGAAAAAAATGCTTGGGGAAAAAAAATTTACGTATATATACAGTCGGCTGCAAAATTATTCGAGCACTAGCAATAATCTTTGCCAAAAAAAAGTACACTTAATACAGCTTTGTTAAATAAATCCTTGTCGAGTCATGTTCTTAATCAGTCTAAGAACATGATTCGACAAGGATTTACTTAGCAAAACAGTCTTAAGTGTACTTTTTAAATATAGGAATTATTGGCTAGTGCTCGAATAATTTTGCAGCCGACTGTATATGCACACTCATGTTTGTGAAAACTGCAATGCAACACCATGAAGGAATGCGAATATCATAATGATTTTTATTGGGCACATACATTATAGTAAGAAGAACATTTGATTAAAATTTCAGGAAATTTGGAGTAATAGGTACTGAGAAAACAGTACATAAAGCAGCGACCTCTGTGAGCGCAATAACAGCACTTATCTGCCTAGGCAATGAATCATACAGCAATTGGATGACATGTACGAGTAAAGCACTTCATGAAGCTTCAATTCCACAATTCATTGATCGTAGTCAATGGTGAGTGATGGAGGGCCAGTCGCTTTTCAACGATTAAACTGTCATTTTCATTGGTGCGAGATCAGGAGAACGCGCTGGCCAAAGCAACAGTCGAACATATCCTGCATCAAGGAAGGTCTGTACAATGCGGACAACTTTCGGTCGTGCATTGTCCTGTTTAAATATTGCGTTTCGTAGGCCTTGAATATAGGGCAGAGCGAATTGACTTAACTCGTCAGAAATGTAATGGCTGGGAATGAAAACAAGCGGTGATCGAGACGTGTATCCAATGGTACCGCATACTATCACTCCAGGTGATGACCCGGTATGCGGCTATCAAAATTTTGATTACCCTCAAAACTGCATCACTGATACGGGCGCCTTTAATGTGTTATAAATGAAGAACCTGGACGCAGGGATGGTGTGAAGTCGCCTTTCAGACAAATCACAATCCTGATTACAGCATTAAGATTGCCTTATTCGTATTTAACGGCATTCTAAATAAAGCACATTTCCAGACGGGATTCGACATCGTCACACTGTCCCTCACCTGCAGTGATTGTATGGAGTCCCATTGGATACACGTCTCGATTACATCTTGTTCGCCTTCCTGGCACTCTGAATAGCGACCATTAAATTTCTGGCGAGTTAAGGCCCGCTCCTCTTCTCTATATTCAAGGCCTCCGCAGCGCAACATTTAAGCAGGATATTGCACGACCGAAAGTTGTCTGTATTGTCCGGACATTCCTTAATACAGAATGTGTTCCACCGTTGCTCCGGCCAGCGCGTTCTTCTGATCTCGCACCAATGAAATTGACTGTTTAATCGTTGAAAAGCGAGTGACCCGGAACCACTCACCAGTAACTACGGTCTGTGAACTGTACTGGCTGAACTGCCCCCTGTATGAACTGTAGCCTCATGAAGTGCTGTACCCTACTCTGTCAACCAATCGCTGTTCCATTCAATGCCTTGGCAAATTAGTGTAGTTGTTGTTCCCAGAGGTCGTTGCTTTATGTACTGTTTTCTCAGGCTATATTACTCAAAACTTCCTGAAAATTTAATCAATTGTTCTTCCTACTATAATGTATGTGCCCAATATATATCATTATTATATTCGCATTCCTTCTTGCTGTTGCAATTTTCACAAACATTGACTGTATATATATATATATATATATATATATATATATATTATTTTGAACTAAATTGTAAATCTTTTTTCACGACAGATGGCGTTAGCACACATTGCATACGTTGAAAATTAAACTCTAAACTAAATAATATGTTTATAAAAGTTGTTATTGGACTCTACTTCATGTTAGTTGTAATGTTTTGAGTATCATCAAATTAAGAACAATCATTTAATGAATTTAATAAAATTGCTTATTTGTAGTCCCCTTATCAATTAATCGTTACATGTCTAGTTATTATTTTACTTATTAGAATTGTTCTGATGACAACCGTTTAATTGTTACTCTCTCAGTTTGGCGTTGCATGACATGTGGCTAATTTCTAAAAATTTTATATTGATTCACTGAAGATTTGTGTTGGTGATTTATCTCATTCCACTTTCAATTTGGTTTTGTCGCAAGATCGAAACTTGAACTGTATTTTTGGCTTGAATTAGCTAAACAGTTTCCCGAAATCTTGCAATTCCTTTGCTCGTAGAAGTGCAAGTTTCCTGAAGCGCGAACAGTTCGATTTTTGAGCATTTCTTATTCCAATTCTCATTTCCAGTTATCCTTTTTTCAGATTTTTAATCCTTTTCTCATTTCCTGTTTTTTTTTTTTTTTTTTTTTTTCATAAAGTTATTGGTTTAAGTAAAGTAACTTTCATGAATAAAGCAAAAATATCGCTCATCCTTAGTTTTAGTATTATTGTCCTAGATGTTCACAACGTAAGTAATTTAGAATGCTTTAACTATTAATTGGTACTGTAATTAAATTATAAAAAATATGTGATTTAAATTGAATTACAACAACTTTTATGTGTGTGTTGTTGGTATTATCATGCATCTATTAATTGCTAAATTTTATAAAGGTATTAAATTCTTCAATATATATATATATATACATATAAACTGTTTTAAGTTAATAACACTTGAAAATTCTGATTTTTAAATTTTTAAAAGTGAATTAGTAAATAAATTAACAAATTTAACATAAATTAACTATTATTATTATATATATTTTTAATTTAAGCAACTATTAAATAATATTCTTTAGGTACTAGTTTTTATTTAATAATAAAAAAAAAAAAAGTAATAATAATAATAAATAAAATATTGTATATGTTAGGTTAAAATAACACATTTTTTCTGTTGACAAATCAAAGGATTTTACGATATTTCAACCTGAAAACACTAATTGTTTTATAACTTTTAACTATAATTTATTTCTTTTAAAGATAAATAGTTAATTAATACAAGGAAATATAAATGAAGTGCCAAAGTGCTACAAAATAATAAATTGAATAATTCGCTTAATAAAAGAAATAAAACAACTTGCAAAAGTCATAAAAAAAAAAAAAAAGTTCCTGCATAACTCTCTATCTCTCAGATTTCTTACTCTGGGAGGTCTTACTTTTACTTATATAACATTGCAATAAAAGTATGAAAACAAAAATCCCACTTTGCACTCACATTCAAGCATTGTCGAAAAAGCTCTAAGTGGATACGACGTCGCCGCTCAGCAAAAAAGTCCGTAGTCCACTTCTATAACAAACTAACCTATTCAAGAAAAAAAAAGGAAGATGCTGATGCTTCTATTCTCTCTAAATGCAATTCCCCCCGAGCCCCCGAATGAATGTCTATCAGCAACTGATTGATGACAGGTACCGCGGTTGGCGGCTTGCTTTGATCTCTCATTTCGCGTTTCACCTCAAACCTGCCGCCGCTAGTCTCATAGACACCTTCCCGGGAAAGAGGGAAATCTCTGTAAGGAAGATTGTTACTCTTAGATCAGGTTTCGAAAACGAAATCCTGTTTATCGTTTTTTTCTTCGCATTCATTAGTTTTACTGAATTAATAATTATGTAGTATACTGGTTCATTTGGAAGTGTCTGTTATTTCCCCGCTTTTTCGAAAATATTTTCTATTTTAGGCAGAAATTAGTCTTCTTAACATATTTAATTTTCTGCGTTTCATTGTTTTCAGTGTATTTATTGCATGCAAAATTTCTTTATGGTTTATTTTAATTTTAATTTTAATTTTATTTATTTTTAAATGAGACCTTGAACCACTAAAGAATTTAGTATTTTGATGGAGAAAAGAATTCATAACATATAAGCCATGCTCTCCATCGTTACGTTACACTATATCAAAAGTGGTATGTAATATCAAAATTTAGCAATCCATTGCGGGGTTTGATTGATACTCAGTGGTAAAGCTCTGTCTACCATTTGGTAGTACCGCGGTTCGTGAAGGTATTCAAAATTATTTAAGGAGCAAATATTCAAAACGTGTTTTCTCCTACGTATACAATTTTTCAGACAACATAAAAACTAATAAATTAAAAAATAACTAAACTTAAAACCTAATTATCGTTTGTTTACACCCATTAATAGATACTATACATATCTAGGAAGATATGTAGATTTACTATTTTTATGTTAAGTTTAAAGAAAAATCACCAATTATTATTATTATTATTATTATTATTGGAGACAGCACGGTTTGAATGTTTACTCCTCATTTATTTCTTACCTCAATTACATTACATCAGTTGTCTCGTTCTGGTGGTAATTTAAATTTGAATGATATTCCTGCAATAACGAATGATGATAGAAACATAGATAATCAAAATAATGAATATGATATAATGTAAAATAATATTTAATGTTGATAGTGTAAAATATGCATAATAATAATTCTATATATGCTTATTATGAGGAAATAAAAACTTAAAATAATTACAAAAATTATACTCAATTGAATTTCATATGAAATATGTGTTATTTTTTCCCTTACGAATACTTCTTTTTCCCCTTGAAATTAATTACGTAATACTTATTAAAATTTTTGTTTCTAAACAAATATGAATTTATTAATTTCAATTTTAAATAGATAAGCATTCTGATCTTTTTTGTTATCGAATTTAAAAATTGTTTTTGTTGTCAACTTTTCTACAAATTAATAAAATATTTAAATCAATTTAAAGCTATTATACACATTAATTAGCTCAAGAATTTTTTTTTTTTTTTTTTTTTGTAATAATATAATATTTTAAATGCAGAGTCTTCATCTTAATATGATAGTTTAATTTTCGAGTATGTATTTTGTAATTCCTATTTAAATAATAATAATAATAAATAAATGGTAATACAAAAAATATTTTCAAGCATAGGCAATGCTTAAATTTTAATTAAATTTCATGTTGTTAGCTGTTTAAGGCCGTTTGTCTGCCTAGGGACCTAGGCCTGGGAAAAGGGCTCTCCTTAAAGGGTTTTTCTAACGCATCCTAGTACACATCTACATGAATTACGTAAGGAAAAAACCCGGCCAACGAACGTGACATGGGCGCTACACTGCTCCGGTCAGGGTACCTTCCCTGTACCAGCTAAGAGAACAGAACCTCTCAGCTACTGGTTGAGGGTCTTGGATTTCCGGTATTTAGAAATTGTTGAATAAATTTAATTTCCCTCACCACCACATCACTGAAAATTGAAATTTTTGATAAATGAGTTCATGATGAAAGTCTGAGAAAAACTGGTCGAAGAATTTCTAATAAACTGACATCATAATAGATTTAAATTTTTTAAATATACGCGCGCGTTGCGCTGCTGCAGGTCGTGGGCTCTGGCACCGAAGCTCTGTGATCGAAAAAACGCTGCTGAAGTCAGTGGGGCCCCTGTTGAGGTTTTCTCCGATTTCAATTTAATCTTCTTTCGGAATTTAAGTTTTTGGGATTTTTATTAGGATATTTTATATGTAAGCGATTAATTTAAAGATAGTAACCAACGAAGCGAGTAAAGATTGCTAGAATTAATACGCTAGGTGAAAGACAAATTTGGTTTTTGGCATTCTCATCTTTTTGAAAAACAAATGATAATGGTAAAGATATTTTCAGGGTCTAGAAACACTTAAAATTTTAATTTTATTTCAGCTATTTGTCGAATAAAGTAAACTTAATTCTTCCCCCAGACACACGCGCACACCATAAAAAATACAGTCTTTTTGTAAAACGTATCCATGATAAAATGAATATATTGATAAATGTATAGACTGGTTTCCAAAATACTACCATCAATTTATTTATATTTTATTATTATTAAATATAAATTGTAATTTAAGTTTATTTTCATGAATTTACAATGCTTAGAATTTGCTATTCTATTTTACATATTTAGAATTTGTCTAGTAAATTATATTAATTTCCACCGTCACTATTACACCACCGAAAAGTGAATAATATAAACTTATTAAATAATCTAATATGGCACTTACATTACATTCTTTTGCCCTACGTTGTTGCAGATATAATTTAACAGTTTAAGATAGAAGAGTTAATTAAGCATTTTCAAAAAATACGTGAAATAAAATCTGATTATTTATTTATTTATGTTAAGTTTTATTTAAAATTATATTAATCTTTTCCGAGAACTTTGGTCAACGCTTCTCTTAGAAACTCATTCCACTAATTACTTTCCGAACGCTATAGTGAGGAAAGTATTGTAATCATGTCAAAAATCCGAATTTGAGATTTTGATGTTTCTATACGTTTCGAGGTCCCCTGAGTCCATTTTCACTATTTTTACGATGATGTATGTATGTGTGTATGTTATGTATATGTGTGTATGTATGTGAGTGTGTGTGTCTGTGAGTGAACACGCTAACGTCTAAACACTTCGTTCGAATACGCTGAAAGTTGGTACGTATATTGTAAGTCCCCATAGTACGAACCCTATTGATTTTCGTGAATATAGCACTTATAGTTTTTTTACAGGGACATCAGGAATAATTCTTTATCATTATGGCCTATGGGGATAAATTTTTAAAAGTGCGATAGCATCTAAACGCTTTATTAATCTGAGCAAAATATTTGTACACATGTTTTAGGTCACAGTTGCATGAGCTGTATAGATTTTGGTGAATTTAGCACTTGCAGTTTTTTTACAGGGGCACAAAGAAAAATCCTTTATCATTATGGCCTATGGGACCAAATTTTTAAAAATGCGATAGCATCTAAACTCCGTATTCAATTGAGCTGAAAATTTATACGAATATTATAAATCACTGTTCCACTAACTATAAGCATTTTGGTGAATCTAGCATTTATAGGGTTTTACAGGGGCACAAAGAAAATTTTTTTATCATTATGATCTATAGGTTCAAAGTTCAATAGCGTTAAATCGTGTAATAACATCGTGTAATATATGGAGAAAAATACTCAAACACTCTATTATGGCTTTCTCTCTTTTTTGTTTGTTTAACAACTCCTTTTTCTTTACTTTATCTACAAAACTGATAATTACTCAATGTTCGGAAATTCGAGTGGAGTCACTCCAGACTTTTTAAATATCGCTGTATATACATATTAACAAAAACAAAAAAAATTAAAATTAAAAAGCCCTGACAACTTGAAATGTACTTCTAGACACTTCCAAACATAGCACTGATATGACAGGAACTTTTAATGTGACACCGTAAACGAAGGATAAATACCATTTTCTTCGCAGAATATGATTTTTTTTTTTTTTTTTTTTTTTTTTTTTGCATATTAAAACAATATAAAAATTTCATTTTGTTTAGTGCATCTTTGTGTCCGTGAGCTACACAGATAAAGGGTCAGACACACACACACAGAGAGTGATGGGAGAGAGGGGAGAGATCAACTGCTAAAAAACCTGATTTTAGGATGTAGGAGGCCCCCAGAACTCTAAATTAAGACAAAAATTCAGTTTCGAAATTTTTTCCATAAGCAATATCTTCTTTACCATGTGCTTAAGAGAAAACAAAAATATGTATATATACGAAAGTTTAAATGGCAAATACTTTGTAAAGTTTATTTCAGTTACCTGGAACGTAATATTAAGTTTTATGGGAAAGAAGAAATGTATATATATAACTAGCAGGCTTTGCCCATTTTGCTGGTCACAATATTTAAAGGAATTTTCAGGAAATTAAAATTCACTATATTTTACAGCCATTTGTAAATAAAAAATAAAAATGTATATATATAGAGGTGGATATAAATTGAAATCTCTCTAAACCTTGTTTCGATATCTCCGCCCTCATTATGTTGATTCCAAGTCCCACTGCTTTAGGCGCTTATTAAATGACAGGTGGCATTACTATTAATGGAGAACTTCCTTTTCTTAGATGGCTACATCTCAGTATCCAATGATCATTTTAATTTTGACACAATGTTTTAGCGAGACCTTGTATCACGTGCCAACAGAATCATTTTCGTTAAAAAGTGAGATTGAAATACCTGCTTATTCCAGCAAAATATTATTTCTAAAATTAGCTGGAATTAATCTTTTTTTTTTTTTTTTTTTTCTTTCACTTAAAGGGGTCCGGGACATCAAATTTTTGTTTTTAATATTTATAGATGAATTGGTGCAATTATTTTTTCTGAAATTGGAGATTTTTTGACGATGAAGTTGAGCAAAAAAAGAATCTTAAAAAAATTTTCAAATAAAATTTTAGGAATTTAAAATTTAAAATTTTTGATAAATTTAAAATTTTTTATATCTCATGAACTAATGGTTCAATTTACAAACTTTTTTCACTCTTATATACAAAAAAGATTTATCATCAATTTGCCTTCGGGATTTTTAATTAGGAGCAAAACATTTTTGGTAATCCAAAAGTTATGCATGAAATAAGTACTTTTTTCAAATTAAAATTAATATTTGAAAAATTTATTATTATAATCAGAAATTCTGAAGACAAATTGAAGATAAATCCTTTCTGTATATAAAGGTGAAAAAAGTTCGTAAACTGAACCATTGGTTCATTAGATATAACAATTTTTAAATTTATCAAAAATTTTTAATTTTTAATTTTTAAAATTTTATTTTAATTTTTTAAATTTTATTTAAATATTTTTTAAGATTGTTTCTTGCTTAACTTCATCGTCAATAAAGCTTCAATTTCAGAAAAAATAATTACAGCAATTCATCAATAAATAATAAAAACAAAAATTTGGTGTCCCGGACCCCCTTAAGTATCCAGTCAACCATAAAGTGACAGCAATTTCACGCTAAATGTTGTCAGCGGTATACCACCCCAATGAAACAATTAAGTTTATATTGCTTATTACTTCCTATTTTAAATATTTATTTTTATTATTTATTTTTATTATTTTTTTTAAGATAAGTACTAAACGTAGGTTTTAAATATTTATATGACTGTTATGTCTTAGTATTAAATTTATTGAAACATTAAAATTAAGAGAAAAAATGGAATAAACTGAAATGCTTCACTAAATGTACAGTCTCGATAAAACCTAAACAAGTGAATCTACAGATCAGAGCCTCAACGTCCTATTTGTATCATTCATTACTCAGCAAATCATTTTTACTTATTATATAGTATTTAAAATAATTATGTATATGATTAATTCATGACATAATTTGGATGATTTTCTGACATTTTCGGAACACTTTTGTGAGGTCCTGCACATTCATTTTAAGTCTGAGCAACATTTTCTACATGAAACATGCTTTTAAGCATCTCAACAATGCTTGTTAATTTCATTTTGTTTAATGCAGTGTTACGTGCAACTATATACGTTAAATTAAAATGAGTTTAAATGAAATCCTTTTCATAAGCCGTAGTGATAAGAAAACTTTTAGTGTGTCCCTGTAGACGATCCATAAACAATATAGCCACTAAAATCTGTACAGCTATTTATGTATAGTGCTTGAACATTTGTACCAATTTTCAAGTCAATCCAAGGGTTTTTACTATTGCGGCACACACAAAATCTACTCATAGGTTGTAATAGTAAGAAAAGCTTTGGTGTGTCCCTGTACACGCACTACAAATATAATACACCCAAAACTGTACAGCTATTTTTGCGTGGTTAATGAACATGTGTATGAAATTGCAAGTCAATAGAGTTTTTGCGGCCGCTATAGCGAGACATACAGACATACTGACACATAGACAAAACCCAAAAACTTTTTGAGTCTCCACATGGAGGCTTCCACTGACATTTCGACAACTATATATTCTTTTTTTTTTTTTTTTTTTTTTTTTTCCCGACATAAAAAAGAAATATATTTATTTTTTTGCACGTAAATGATAAAATTACTATGCGTTTTTTACCAAAATGTTTACATTTTTTTAAAGTTTTAATGACATCAATTTTGTCAGATACATGAGTAAATTAAATGAAAAAGAAAAAGAAAAATATATATATATATATATCATTCACATGTAACTAAATATATTTCTTTTTGTGTCGGAAAAAAAAAAAAAAAGAATACGTAAAACTTTTATGGCATCAGTTTAATATAAAATTAATTTTAAAGCGAATTTTATAGCTAATTTAAGACTTTTATTTTCATAATTTAATTAATTAAAAAAAATAATCAGGAATTCTAAAATCGGGCTTCGAAGTGCATTAAAAGAGATTCAAATGGATTTTCACGCAAAATTTTGTACTCTGCGGTGAACCGTTTGCCTACTAAGCGATCAATGTACAGAAATACATAGACACGCATATTCTTTTATCATATATAGAGATTGTCAAGTACAACGTCATTTTCGAGTAATATTTAATCACAGAATAATAATAATAATAATAATAATAATCAGATATGTATCTAATGAATAAATCAAATTTAATAAAATATAATGAAAAAAATATTTCAACATAGACGAACAACGGAAATTGAAAACATAGTCCAGCATAATCGTTTGCATCTTTCACAGTCCAGTGATCTTTATTAAACAATATCTGAAATATGCATCAGTCTTACACGGGACAAGGTATTATTTCCTTAAACCTCAACAATGAATTTCGTTCCTTTTTTTTTCCTATGTAAACTAGTATATACACACTTCCATTATCCTCTCATCAGATACAAATAAATCAACAGAAAGAGCACATTAAAAATACATTAATCATTCCTAATTGCATTTTTATATTAAATTCAAAACTCGTCTGAATGCTGGACCGGATATTTCAGAAACTTAATAAAATAATGGTTACGGAAGCTTGAAGCAAAAAAAAAAACTACTTAGTAACTGTTTTTTTTTTTTTTTTTTTTTTTTTTTCCCTCTAAAAATAGTTTGTTTTACATTACATACAATCAGATTTTAAAATGATTTCGATAATATTTCCACTGCGAGCTTAAGTTTTAACTAAATTGGTTGGTGTTTGTTGATTTTTCTGTCGATAAACTGACAGAAAATGATTGAGCTGCTGAAATAATTTAAAGAATATTTATTAAAATGTAAAGCTCTTTTGCGTCGAGGCTGCAATGCATGTAGCACAAGCAGAATCATGTGAGCGTAACCAGCTTTTGTATTCCGTTACCTTCAGAGCTGAATTCGACGTGATCTGAATAAGAAAAGTATCGTGGCTCACACGTGCAGTTTCATGTAAATTCGAAGTAATGTTAAAAGACTATTTTTAGAATAAACACATCTCTGTACTTAAGTGAATTTATGAGGAACAGTTTAGAACCGATATAACGTTATTAAAAATTTGTTAGTAGTCACGATGTTGTTCTAAACTGTACATCTTTAAAAATTAAAAATATTAATATTAATAATAAAGATTGGTTGGTTGTTGTCAGTTTCCATTCTACTATCATTTTTGCGCATTTAAGGCTCCTTAGACAGAGACCTACGGCTTAAAATGAATTTCGAACTACTATAAACATCAATACCTAAACCCGGCACCTGAATGCCATACTGCTAATCATTCGGCTACCAGATGGATGAAAATAGTGAGGGCAAATTTTCAACTTATACATTATGATGCAGTGAATATAGAAATAATTACTGACTATTCGGATGTAGTCACCTGTAATTCTAAAATGCGCCATACTTTTACCCGATGGTCAAAATTTGGGCAACATTTTAAATTAATCCCCCCCCCCCCCCGTAATCTATATAATATTTGTACAAAGTTCCATTAAAAAGGATATAAGAACAGCCGACTCTAATCCATTTGTATCATTTTAATTATAATATTCTTGTACATGCCTTTTTAACACTTTCCTGCAAAGTTGAAAAGCATGTATGGCTTCAGTATGTCTATCTGTTTGTCTGTCTGTCCACGTTCTAACTATCGTGTATATTCATGTAATTCTTTAAAACTGTCCTGATTAGGTTTTCTTCTGTATCTCAGCTACTAATTAAAATAATTTCATACGTAATACATCATTTGAAAGCTTTGTTGATTTGAAATTGAACAGTAGATTACAAAAATGTCTACCGCCAGATGGCACTTTAATATTTTAAAATTTCAATATTTCAAATTCTAATAAGCGAGGAAGGTGTTGTACGTTCTAAAACGTGGATAAGGCGCAGCAGTCGCCACCGAGCGGAGCTTTGCTAAAATCAGAAATTTGAAAGATCCATAACATGGTGTGCGAACAGGCTTTTTCAGATATTGAAACGGGAAGAGGGCGCCGTAGGCGCTACCGAGCGGGAATTTACTGCGATAATTTTAAGATGAAAATGAATATAAATATTGAAATAAATAGGAATTAAATAATCTTTTACGTTTGAAATTACGAAAGAAGGAAGGGAGTGTTCAGGGTTGCACCGGACGAAGGGGGAAAACATCGAAGTTGCGCCGAAACTGATCCAGACTGAATTCTTTTTACAACTGAGTTGTGCCGGAATTCCCAGGTTCATCATCATCCCCTACACCAACGTACAAGGGAGTTGCGCCGCTAAATAGAAAGGATCTTTGACCTCGGCTATATGGACAGAGCCATGTTTATTCAAGACGAAATTAAAAAATTAGTCTAACTCATTGTTTAAATTAAATTTTACACTTAATTTAATTAAAAATTTAAATTTTTTGCAATCTTCAATAACTATTAATATTTTAAATTAAAATATGTATTTTAATCTTACATTTAATTTTTTTTTTCAATTTTAAATATTTATTAATTTAATAATTTCATATATGCGTTTAAATTTTAAAATTTTATAAAAATAACTTTTATAACTGACTTATCAAATTGAGGATTGGATAAGTTTCATTTATAAAGCTGTCGTTCAGAATATTTTATATAATTGCTCGAGTAAAGTATTACACGATATAAAATTAACAAATTGTGCCGGTAATGCAGTAATTAAATCTTTTAATGAGTAAAAAAATTTTTGAAATTTTTTTTACAGATGAAGTCACTAATGTTAACATTTACATAAATTCGTTTTAATACGTTTGATTCCATCGCCAAAATGTTTAAAATATTCCTACTCCTCTAGAAATGCAGAATCGTATCTCCATGCTAATACACGTATATAGTACACTTTAAAAAAAAATCTGGTGTGAAACAACCATACGACTTCCATTATCCACTATTACACGTATTATATGTATTTTTGAGAGATAATCTGATCAGAAAACATAAAAGTGACATAAAGAGAAAATCGTTAGAGCCGTTTTTGAGATACCAACTTTTACAAAAAATCTATTATTGACCGGAAAACAATAATTACATACAAAAGGATATTTAAAAGTGAGTTAATATGGCGAGTTTGAAAAAAAATCCGTACAGCCGTTTTTAAAGTAACGCGCTTGCGAGATCTGAAATTGAGCTATTTATACAGGATGCCTATCAATTTTCCTGAACTAACCAACTATATCATCGAAAGGGCATCTAATAGAGTGTTTATATAGCAAATTACGGACTTACGGTCCCACTTCCGGTCTCCGATGTCCTACTTCCGGTTTTTCAATTTTCACCAAAATTCGGAAAATTCATCTGTACACCAGACCTGTCTTAATTCTGAAGTTTTGTAGTTCTATCTTTATTAGCTTCGGAGATATGATAGCCAGAAGATTCCACACATGCATACGCACATACGCACACACGCTGACCAATTGCCAAAAACCACTTTTTTGGACTCGGGGGGATCTTGAAACGTGAAAATCAGGTGAAATCTCAATATCGAATTTTTGGACCAAATACTTCCATTACTTACGGTAGTAGGGTAAAAATTAAACTAAATTAATTACTGTGAAACAAAATATCTGCATTATATTGACAATGATATATATTCTAAAAATTCATTGATTAAAATAAACCAATTAAATAATACATCTGGTTCTTTAGATACAGAATACATGAATTACTCAGTTTAATACTGCTTTAATGAAGACCGAAGTATAACATTGTTCTTTAACATATTTTTCAAAATTCAAAGATAAAGATAGAAAATACTAAATACATGCACTATACAACGATTAAAAAATAAATAAAAGTTAAATAAACCTTTTCTAGTTTTATTTTCTACCAATTCCTTAACCATTAATATATCTTCTACAACGATTGATTCTACAATGTTTCGTTCTATTGCGGAAAGTTGGCAAATTTATTGTACTTTGTACTCTTCCAATGATCAATAAAATAAATAAATTGCCTTTAATTAAGCATCACATTTAAAATTGGCATTAAAGTTTGTTTAGTTTATATAATTAAAAACCATGTATTATATGTGTGAATATGAGTCCACCTTATTTTGGTAAAATAAAATACATTTGCTAGTTTAGAAAATGAAAGAATTATTTATTGAAGGAATGCTCCATTTGCAGCTACAGTTTTCGCTCATCTTTCATGCAACTGACGGGTTCTCTCTCTGATGAAATCCTGGTCTTTGAAGGCGTTTCTATCTCTGTGCAAGAACTGAAGTATTGTTGAGAAAGAGACGACTGCATCGACCAGAACAAGTAGTAATCTGAAAGCACTGTGTCTGGTGAATACAGCGGGTGGGGTAAAACTTCCCAATCCTGTCATTTTAATTAATTTTTCACAACATTTGCAACATGTGTTTTTGCATTGTCATGCTGAAAAATTATTTTAACGTGGTTACTCACTTATTCTAGTCTTTTTTCTCCTTTAACTCGCTTCGAATATATTATTTGTCGTCGGTAGATATCGCTACTGATTTTTCCCTTCATTCCAGCAGTTCATAATATTACCACACTTTTCTGATCTCACTAGATACAGAGCATATAACCTTATTGTAATGAAGATCTCGCTTTGGTTGTAAAGAATTTACGTTTGGGATTTTGATTTAAAAAAAAAAAAAAAAAAAAAAAAATCCATTTTTCATCTTTAGTAATTATTTGGTGCAAAAATCTTTTCTTTGTTACTTTTGGAACAACATTTCCCGAATGGTTCTTCGAAGTTTCATGTCTCTTTCTATTAATGCGTATGAGTAATCCTCAAATGATGTTTATTTGGAATAAATTTTGACATTTTCAAGCTGACATTTGACACCAAATACTATCTAATACAATCACCGACATTTTATAGGACACTTCAAGAAGAATATTAAATACATGGGCAGAAAGGGCGGAGTCATATTCACACATCTAATGTATGTGTCCAATGTAATAAATATATAAAAATTATGTGATAAATTAATATTCCACCTATGAAATTACTTTTTCAAATTCATTAACTACAAAGTTTACAAAAAGTATTTTAATAGATCTGTCCCTATATTTTGCATCCTTAAATAGTTTAATGCATACACTGCACTAGAGATGAAGAAAGCGAAAACTTTTACTCACAACATATTCACAAAATTAATGCAAAAAACAATTTTAAGCTGAGTAGGGAATATCGGGACTAGTCGGAATAGATTTTGGTTTTTGATTTTTGATTTTTGATTTTTTTAATTTTTTGGCTGGTATTTAGAGAAATTCTGATGATTGCATCAGATATCTTAACTCTTTGGCTACAAAATCATGTGTCATCCATCAATATAATAAATGTTTAAATAACCTAAAAAATAATTTTCGTAAGAGCTTTCACCTATGTCAACTAGACCGGCACCTGGGGCTAGTTGACACACCAACAGAGGCAAAGCCCTCTACATAGATGTAGAGAGCTTTGACAGAGGCGAGTTGGCATAACATGAAATGGATAGAAATACTTAGGCAGAACATAGTATTTTTTGAGAAAAAACTATTTATTTTTCGAAACATCATATTTTAATAATCTTTGGCAAAAATTTCTGCTTAAATGCCTAAACAAAACAGTAATTTCGTAACGAAAAATAAATTCTGCTTATTATTATAGCAATATATATTTATTCAAATAGAATTAGCTCAATATTTAAAATTAACCACGAATGTAGGAGTTGCGCGCTCGTTTGTTTGAACAGGTGGATTCAACTATTGCGCAATTTTATTTTGGTCGTACAAAATTGAATCATTCCCATCTGGCTATCTCCACTTTTTCTCTTTTTAACACTTTCCAACAAGGTTGAAAAGTGTTTATGACTTGGGTTTGTTGACAATTGTGGTCATGCGAGTCTCATTGCTATCGGTTTCGTCAAATTTTTTAAGGTGATGACGGAATTGGTTTTTAACCAAAACAAAGTCATTTATTTTGCATTCAGAGTGGTGAGTAGGTCCTTGATTTTTATGGAAGATTCATTGTTGGTTTCTTTTATGTGACCTTTAGCATCTTTTTGAGGATTCGTAGGTACTTTTAAATAAAAACTCTCATAATCACATTGGCAGGAGGCTGAGGGTGATAATTCTTCCTCTTAGTGAGGTTCTTCAGCATTTGAATTATCATTAAGGAAAATCAAGTTATGGTATGGCATAGCTGTGTTATAGCTGTGCCAGCTGGCTCCATACCTAACTATGCTAACTATCCCCACAGGGACGCTCAAACCCAACATAAGATGGATATCCTACAATCCCAAACATTAAAAAATAATAATAATAATAAAATTATGATTGCATGCAACAACAATTATCCACTTTTTCGAAAATCGCCAGAAACATCGTCTTAATTTAATCTACAGATTCACCAAACCAAGAAAAAAAAAATTTATACAATGAAAGAATTTACTTACCAGTCAGAAAAATGATGAAACAGAGATTTTTCCTTCATAACGCTTCCAAGCAGACTGAAATTCGGTGGATGGTGCTCTTACACTGTTAAAAATTTGGTGTTAGTTTGAATCAAAACTTAGTACTGAAATATCTGCAACCACCCGATGGTTTAACATTTAACCATGGTATGTTAATTTCATGTTGAACCAAATATTGGTATTTATGTTTTAAATAAATAAATTTAAAAAATAATAATAATTCAACCGAGACGAGGATTGAACTGGAGAACCTCAAGTCAAACACGCTGGCACTGTGGTGCCGCGCTTTGTTGCCCGCTAACTCTGTTTCGTTGATTTTCATTAAAGGGGCTGAATTTTCTATGGTCTTATCTTGGCCCATGGATGAATTGTTGTGCAAAATTTACAATTACTATGTTTTCAACCATGCTCTTCAATTTAAGCTTGGTTTGGTTTTAATAGGAATTTTACTTATCATACTTCCCTTGCGAGTGGATGTATGGCAACTCCAAGTTTTGGTGCAACTTAAATTCATCGCAAAAAGTTGAAAACTTAAAAGTGAAGTTGAACCATATTATGGTATTGCTTATAAATTTACTCCATATATTGGTTCAAGTTTGAACTGAAATTTTTAACAATGTGTATGTACACTCCCGTTAGTAAAATGAGATCGCTCTACCTCTAATGTGGCAGGAAATAAAAGCTGAATATCAACTAGCCCCTTATGCCAACTAACCCCGATCTGCCCTATTTTTTTTTTTTTTTTTTTTTTTCTTTTTAATTTATTTCTTGTACAGTCGGTAACAAAATCTTCGAACACTAGCAAAAATTCCTATGTAAAAAAAAAGTACACTTAATACAGTTTTGTTAAATAAATCCTTGTCGAATCCTGTTTTTAGACTGACTAAGAACAGGATTCGACAAGGATTTATTTAACAAAACTGTATTAAGTGTACTTTTTTTATATAGGAATTTTTGCTAGCGTTCGGAGACTTTTGTTATCGACTGTATATTTATTAATCACAACATTTACGCCAATTGGTACTAAAATAATTAACTAGTTTTTTTCTTTATGAAGAATACATAAAAATTTTAAATTTTGTAATTCTTGAAACTTTATCTTCTAAAATATGCGAGCGCTTTTCTAAAATTCTAGGCCCTTTTTATGCATGTTTATATTTTGCTGTGCATAAAATCAATATTTAAAGAATTAAAACTGAAATCAAAGATTTTCGAATAATCTGTATTTGTGTGTGTTTATGTTTATATCTATACATATCTATATATATATCTATGTATATAAATAATGCAAATATTATTAGAAGATAAACATAAAAAGTTGTTTGCAACAAACCTAATATTTGATACTATAATACTACAATGTACTAAATATTTATTATAATCCAAATATTAGGGTTTTTATTCTCTTGTTAAGATTCTGATCACAATTCAGTCTGAATTGAGTGTTGAATTATTGTTATTTTTTTTTTTTTTAAATAAAGATAAAATTGCAAAAATTTCAGTTTTAATAAAATTTCTTATTTGGAATAAGAATTAAGGAATTTACTTATACAGATGGGTGATTTCTAGGTGAAACGCGGCAAAATACCCTGAGAAGAGCTGAGGGGCCGCAGCTCGCTTATCTCATTTTTGGAGATTTGTTGGGAGCACAATTCCAGGGAAACGCTACTGCATATCTCTGGCGAAGACGAAAGTGGCAGTATTCTTCTTCATTTTCATTTTTAATCACCCTGTATTCATCGTGCGGCAAAGTCTTTCATGTTTCTCAATCTAGATTATGCTAAGAAATCTGATCGTAAAGCTCCAATGCACCCCCTCCCCCTTTAATCACCATGCCATTGTATTTACAAAATAAATTTTAAGATTCAATCACCAAACTAAAAAAAAGTACCTTTGCTGATAAAAAAAATCGCTTGTATAAACGATATTTAATTATATTAAACAGATATATCAACAGATCCGCTTCTGTTGGAGATTTCATTTGATAAAATGTGGGTATATTTTGTATTTGAAAAGACACCGCGTACTATTGTTGTCAGCTTGTTTGTTTGCCTAAACAGTTATCCAATAAAAGACTACCGACAAGTCGGCTTTATTGCCTGTCAGAATAGATACCGACACTTCCTTTTCAACACCATTGTGATTGTTTATTTTTTAATTCAAGATTTCTCGTGTTAATCTGCCTAAGGATAATATATAAATATTTATTGATAGCGTAAATTTCTTTCGGCATTTCAAGTACAATCTTTTATTGACTTTTTCTGTTTTAGATTAATCATATATAAACTGAATGGGAAAAGTGCGGGGATATTCGTTGATAAAGGATAATTTCTTTTGACATTTTAAGTAAGTGTTCATATAATTTTGTATATTGCTTACATAATTAAGTTTTATATAATGAATTTTGTTTTATAAATACTATGCAAACATTAACGTTTTAAAATTTAAACGTGCAAATTTACGCATTTGTATTATTATTATTTGAAAATATGAGTTTTTCGCAAGTTTTTGTGATATAAATTTATTTATCTACATACATGATGGAATGATACGTGTAACAGTGGGGATGGGGGGGGGGATGAAAAATTAACAAATAAACATTAAACACCATTCAGTACATTTTAATTCCCCTTTCTCTCTCTCTTTTTCTTTCTTTCTTTCTTTTTTCTTTCTTTTTTTTTTTTTTTTTTTTTTTTTTAATGTATCAGGAAAAATAAATAAATAAATTGTGTACATACAATATTTACTATTGTGTTTCATCTTCGTCGTACAATGGTCCACTCCACATCCCGAGGTATAGTAAAACTTTTATATTAAACTGATACAAATTATATTTGCTTATAAAACAACGGTTTGTTATTAAAAAGCATAAGGAGAAAAAAGTTGCATTGTGTTCTATAATGCGATACTAATCTAAATGACATAATGAAAAGAAAAAAAAGAAAAAAAAATACGCCAGTTTAAATGAAATCAAAATAAACAAAGCAATAATTAAATTAAACTAAGAAAATTTATTAAGTAAAAATATATGTAATTAAAATAAGAAAAGTATTATTATATGTTAAGGAAATACGGAAAGACATATTTAAAAAATGGGATTTCTTCCAGACATATTTAGATTAGACAGAGCCATGGATGTACTATTACCGGAGTTTCAAATTTAGGTTTATAAAAACATTAGCTGCAATAATAATTTTATTTTGATTATTTATATATTTAATGGTACGCATATAATTACTTTGTATTTAGTTTTTATCATTATAATTACAATAATCATACTTTTTCTTTTCTTTTCTTTTCTTTATTATTTATCTATTAATAACTATATATTTTATTGTCAGAAGTACAATATTTTTTAGAATTTTATCACATTTATATGTTATATTTATATATTTATACTTTTTATTAGTTATTTGATGATATTAATATTTTGCATAACATTTGTATGAACATTTATATTAAACTAAAATAAACTATTGAATATGTACTTTTGAGTACATCGAATTGTAGTTGTGCCCAATGTAGGAATAAGATAAACATACTATTAAAATTATGTTATGAATTATAAATTTAAATATATATATATATTTAAATATAAATTTAAATAACATAATTATAAGAAATATACCTATTATTTTAAACAACCATTCAGTACTTTTAGTAAACAGTTCAAACCTGATAAAATTAAGGGGGAAAATAATAATGAGTATAATTGACAATTTTGGTTTTCTCCATGTGCTTTTTGGCTTTATAATCGTGTAATTACAGCAAAAACGAAACTGAAAGAGAAAAAAAAAGCATTGCAAAACAATATTTTGTATATTATATGGGTAAGAGAAATAATTGTCATTTCTAAGTAATTTCTCTGGATATGGTATAATTTTCTAAAATACTTTCATCAATTACGTAATAAGTAAGAGATTGTATTTGCTTAATTTCTGGTGGCTCTACATATTGCCTTGAAACTTGATATACATCATAAATCGTATTTAAATTTAGCGCGGTGGAGCAGATGCATTTGCACTTCACGAAACTTCTTGATATAGCCCCTAATAAATCCGAATTCTTTTGTGTGGACCTTTAGTGGACTTTAAATTCTTTTCACAATACTCTGTTGGAAAATTGTTTTTGTTTTTATGAAAAATGTAAGTTTATTTTATTTTTTTTAATGTGGTCTAAAGATATCGAAACGTGCGAAGAATAAATTTCGCCTATAGACGATATTTAAATATTTTTTGTGTCTTTTATCAACGTACATAAACTATTTGCCCGGTTTCAGTTTTGATAAAAAGTTTTATGTGACATCCGTATGATAAACATTTTTTTTTTTTTTTTTTTTTTTTTTTTTTTAATGTTATTCTCATAACAGACTCATAGGTACAGAGACCACACCTTAAGAACATCATTTTCGAATACAAGGGACCCCGAAACATATATATATATATATATAATATATACTTATGATCTCTTTTAGAGATAATTTATATTATATATATATATATATATATATATATATATATAATTAGTTTCGAAAATCCGACCTTTTACTATCGTGTATAATGTTTAGTGCATTGGTGGAAAACTCCAAAGGCTAGATCTAGAGACGCGACCTGAAATCGAATTAGAGTCCTGCATGAATCGGATTTCACCCAACCCGAACCCGACAAAGGAATTTTAAATCAACCCGAAACCCGACCCGAACCCGACAAAAAAGTTTTAATAGACCCAAAAACCGACCCGAACCGCATTAAAGAATTTTATCGACCCGAACCCGGTTTCTTTATACCCGAATCCAACCCGAAACCCGACTTCTTTTTACCCGAGCCCGTCTCGAAACCCGAATCTAAATAAAAATTAATAATTCATCTAAAAATCATGCAAAACATTTTTAATTTATAAATAAGGTAAATTTTCATTCTCACACTGTTGGTAAATCATTTTAAAAAGAATTACAAATATAATTACAAATACGCTAAGTTAAAAATTTTAAAATCTGAATAATGGATTAATAATATTTTTTAACTATTTATGTATGTTGTGTACTTCAAATTTACAAAAATGGGTTTCAAGCTTAGTATTTGTAGTTTTATTGTTTAGTGACACGTAATTGATTAAAATAATTCAATAATGTAGACGTCAACTAAACGTCCGCTAAACTCACATAGGGTAAGCCGGGGTAATAAGAGACGCAGTCAAAAAACCCACCAAAAATATACTTAGACAACTTTAAAAATATGTAATACTAGCAGGCTTTGCCCGCTTCGCTGGACACTATATTTAAATTATTTCTTTGTAACTGAATATATTTCGATTGGCGACTATTTTCGTCACAGCTTTAGTATGGGACCTCCTTGGCAATATCAAGCATTGTTTGAACTTCTTGAATCTGTACTACAAAACTATTATTAAAACAAATATTTTCGAAAACAGTCCAATAGCTGGTGTTAATTCTTCGAATATTCTGGAAACAGTTGAAGCTGTTACTCGTACAGTATAAGTCATTATTCGATGAATGTTCTGGGACAGTCCAAAATATAGTCACTTGTTCCACAGGAGTAAAGCAAATAACATCAATTACACCAGAGCAAAAATTTTCGCTCACTCACGAAAAATGTCCAGTCGCTTAGAGCTCAATCCCTAAAGTTCAATGACTCAGAATAGGTCTCTGAATAACTCTGGATCGCAGTGACTACATACTCTTTCGCAAAAATCAACTCACACCTACTTATAACTTTTGGCGATGGGGCTTGGAGATGACTCCATCGAGAATCCCTTGGTAAGCTCAAGGTCTATGTTCCCGTGTGTCGGAGAGCTTCGAAACATCGGGAACCCTAAACTATCATTTTTCACCAAATTTGATCACCCATTCGCCAAGTTTGTATCCAAGACTATGCTTTCTATTAAACATATCTTTATTTAGTTATTTAAATATTAATTTGAATTAATCAAATATTTCTGCCCGACAGCGTGCAAGTGCAGTCACACACAGCAGCTCATTTATTTGTATGTTAAATTAGCTTAGTGATTGGTATATAAAAAAATAAATAAATAACTAAACATTATCGTGCTACACAACTTTACTGAATGTCTCCCTTGGCAGCTTTTGAATTTTTGTCGCCATATTAGCAATTTTTTTTTTTTTTTTGTATAATTTCTTGCATAAAAATAGAAAGCGTTTTATCGGACACCTTTTCGTTAACATATAAGAAACCTTCATATTCTGTTTATTTTATTAATGGTTTTTAGGTTTAAAATAGTGCTTGATGAAATAAATTTTCTATTTTTAAAACTGCACTTTTTTACTTCCATTACCCTACTACCGTAGGTAATGGAAGTATTGTATTCGGTCTGAAAATTCGATATCGAGTTTTCACCTGATTTACACGTTTTAAGGTCCCCTGAGTCCAAAAAAGTGGTTTTTGGCAATTGGTCAGTGTGTATGTATGTGTGTGTGTGTGTGTGTGTGTGTGTATATGTATGTATGTATGTATGTATGTATGTGGAGAATCTTCTGGCTATTATAGCTCAGAAACTAATAAAGATAGAGCTACGAAACTTTAGAATTGAAATACGTCTGGTGTACAGATGAAATTTCCAAATTTTGGTGAAAATTGGAAAACCGGAAGTAAGTCCGTAACTCAAAAACGGCTCTAACGATTTTCTTCAAACTTGCTATATAAACACTCTATTAGATGTCCTTTCGAATGATATAGTTGGTTAGTTCAGGAAAATTGATAGGCGTCCTGTATAAATAGCTCAATTTCAGGCCTCCCAAAGGCGTTCCTTTAAAAACGGTTGTACGGATTTTTTTCAAACTTGCCATTTTAACTCACTTTTAAATATGCTTTTGTATGTAATTATTGTTTTCCTGTCAATAATTAAGTTTAACCGGAAGTGGGACATCGGAAACCGGAAGTGGGACCGTAAGTCCGTATCTCAAAAACAGCTCTAACGATTTTCTTCAAATTTGCTGTATAAACACTCTATTAGATGTCCTTTCGAATGATATAGTTGGTTAGATCAGGAAAATTGATAGGCGTCCTGTATAAATATCTCAATTTCAGGCCTTGCAAGCGCGTTTCTTTGAAAACGGGTGTACGGATTTTTTTCAAAATCGCCCTATTAACTCACTTTTAAATATCCTTTTGTATGTAATTATTGTTTTCCGGTCAATAATTGATTTTTTTTGTAAAACTTGGTATCTCAAAAACGGCTCTAATGATTTTCTCTTTAGGTTACTTTTCTGTTTTCTAATCACATTATCTCTCAAAAATGCATATAATGCGTGTAATAGTGGGTAATGGAAGTCGTGTGGTTGTTTCACACCAGATTTTTTTTCTATAAAATTATCTACTCAGATAAAAATGAATCATTCATGTGACTACTATTTCAGTTTACATTTTACATTTTTCTTGAACTACCTAGATTGAAATCGCTGTTGCTAAATTAAACCTCTTGGCGAAAAATGTTCGGTGTACTTCAACGCAACAATTTAGAAAATCACCCAGGAGGATCTATAAATAAAACTGATTTTAGTACAACATATATTAGCATCGTAAACTATATTAGCACTTTATCAATGTGTAAAAGAAATTTTAAATTAAAAATGACGTCAATTTTTATGAGATGCATAATTTATTTATTTATTTTATTTTTTATTGTTCACGTTTAGATAAATGTATTTATTTTCCTGTTGGAAAAAAAAAATAAACTCGTATTCTTTTTGGCAACAATTAAATTATAGATAAAATTTAAATGGCTAATTTTTTGCTATTATTAGCTTACAAAATTGCTATTTTAGGCATAAAAATAACAAAAAAAGTTTTTTTTTTTCGGAATAAAAGGCAGCCAACTTCCTAAGTTAGAGTATAAGCTATCTCCATTACAAATTTCATGGAAATCCGTCGAGAAGTTTTGGTATGAAACTCAGTCAAATAAATTCACGGACATTCACATTTATAATATATATAAGATTAAGTATCATGTGTATTCTTTACTACAATACACTTATTGAGATGTTTATAACACATTTTGAATTCTTTTTATACGACGAAAAAAAACCTTCACTTTGAACTTATCCTATAAAAGTTCGTGACTTTTTCTATTTTTTTTTTTTTTTTTTTTTTTTTTTGTAGGTAAGATGTTTGGGATTTATTAATGTATAACCTTTTGGCCAAGACTATGACTTTTGATGTACATTTTTTTTAAACCGTGAAAGCATTCTTTATTTACATGGTCTGGGCATGTTTCTTATTACCTCATTTTTATTTTTTGTGGGGGTAATAAGAGACTCGTGTCTCTTATTACCCCCACTGTCAATTCCTGTGTCCCCCATTGTAGTTCCTGTTAATTCTGCCTGACTAGTTTACGAAGAGTTTACCTAGTGTTAGGCCTAGTCTAAGTTTACCAAGAGAACTGTATAAGTTAGTATTTAGTCATTAATACTTCGTTACATAATAAATTCATTTATAATTACTAGAAAAATCTTTTATAACATTTTGTTCGCTTGTATACACTTCAAAGATACATTTTTTTTTTTTTTTTTTTTTTTGCCTATTTTCGACTACACATTGGAAAATAAGTAAAATATTTTCTGCCCATTTTAAAAATTATATTGATGTTTTTGGTTAATCCCTGTATTATGTTGATTATGTAGAACTATCATTAAGTACAATATTATATTATTTAGGACCTAATATTAAAAGAAATGATTTTCCCAAACACATTTATGACAGTTAATTTTCGAGAAAACATATTTTTTGAATGGATGTAAATAATAAAAATTAAAAACTATTGGCTGATTCAGAATTGTTTGCAGATGTCTTTAATTACCCCACATGATTTTACATTGCTATATATGGACAGTTACAGGCCTGGTCTCTTATTACACCGCGTGGGGTTATTAGAGACGAGGAGTTAACAAAAAAAAAAAAAAAAAAAAAAAAAATTAACAAAAAAAAAATTAAGTTCAAAAATCACCTAAAAAATCAAGAGGAATCCATTTAATGAAATTATTGCGAGACATGTTTTTCAAGTTTTTTAGATTAATAGTATAGATTTTATTAATATTTTTTTGTCTTTTATTATCCCTTTTGTCTCTTATTACCCCGGCTTTTCCTAAATCTACATTAGAACTTCTTAAAAACATATACAAGAGAAAAAAAGATTAATTATCAGTTTAAGTTCACAGTCTATTTTAAATGTATGTGAGTAATCAAAACAGATGAATCACACATCTGGTTATTGTGAGAAAAGTAGCCTGTTTTCAACGGCTTATATTCTAAATAATAATAATAATAATAATAATAATAGTTTTTTTTTTTTTTTTTTTTTTTTTTTTTTTCCCTTTAGTCGGATGTTGATGTTTATTTTACTATGATAATTTGTGTAAGCGTATATTCATCATGGGTATATAGAGTAAAAAAATTTCTACTTTATTAAGATAATTTTTTTTTTAAGTTGTTCTCAGGTCGAACCGATTCATTGAAAACTGAACCTGACCCGCAGTAAAAAAAAAATCCAATCAACCCGACCCGCAAGAGAAAAAAAAAATAGTCGACTCGACCCGACCCGACTCGAACCCAAACCGCGGGTCGGGTTGGGTTCGTGTAAAATCAGGTTACCCGACCCAGTGCAGGACTCTGTAGATCGATTATAGCAAATCCTATCTAACAGTTTTGAGAACAGAACCTCTCTGCCAGTGGTGGGGTTTATATGTGGGTTAGGGAAAGTAAAAACATTTCTGAATTTCACATTGAAAATTCGCATTAAATTGTAGTATTCAAAAATGAAACGATTTAGAATAAAAATAATAATAATTTATCAATGAATACACAAAGTAATACCCAAATATATTTAGATTAAACAGTTACGAACTTAAAATAGAGGGAAAATATTTAACAAAACATACTAAACATTGATAATTTCAAATATTTTCATGTTTACATAAACATTTGAATGGTGCTTTTATCTATATATTAATAGGCAAGCATAAAATTTGTAGTCCCTTTTTAACATATTAATTGTGGGAGTAGAGGGTTGAAAATGGTATCATTCGAAAGGTATGGTTAGCCGGAAGGTGCGAATACAAATATTATTTTCTTACGGTGTCAAGAAGGTATTTAAAAATACATTTATTTTTTATGCATTTTACCCCATTTTCCCCTTTTACACACGTATTCCTTTACATTAAAAAATACCTAAAAGTAGAAAGTTGTTAAATCTGGCAATTTCATAAAGCTCAAATAAAACCATAGACACAGTAATTTGTATAATGTAGCATCACTATACGCAAGCGAAGTGATGACGTCACTGTCTGTTCATGGAGCCATGAAAATGATTTTCTATGTTAATCGTCCATTGGATATTTTGTAAAAAATTATTAAAAAATAACGGAAATTATCTGCCGACTTTAATTCCGATATTTGGGTATAGTTATATATAAGTTACTGTCTACATGTGTTTGATTGAGTTATTTTTTCTGTAAAATTGATAAAATTTTAATTTAAAATCACAAAACTCCAGAAAAAAAAATGGCAAACTTCCAGTTTCGAATGTAAACATAAACATTTCATTTCAAAGGGTGATATTTAAACAATAAATATTCAACTAATATACTAAATAAAAGGAAAATGTATTTGTTACTAACTGCTGCATGTATAAGTAGACGATACGGAAAAAATTCCTATTTCCGTTTTTTGCTGAATTTACATGTTTTGAGCTTTCTTTACGTTTCAATTAACGGAAATTGGCTACTTATTTAAAAAAAAAATGTCTTTATTGCTAGCTTTTGTGGGTCGAAGAAGCAAGTAGAAGATACATAAAAACTTTTGATTTCCGGTTTTCGATGAATTTACACGTTTTGAGATTTCCTTGCATTTTAATTAAGTGAAATTGACTACATATTTTTATTTTTTAAAAAATGGATTTATTATTCTTTCCTCTGCATATATAAGTAGAAAATATAAGTTTCAGAAAAGTTTTAGATTTTCGGTTTTCGATAAAGTTACACGTTTTGAAATTTCCCGAACTCAATTCGACCATTTTTGAAATATATCTTTTTTTTTTTTTTTTTTTTTTTTGTTCAAACACTGTACTTTATGAACCAGTCGAATTAATTTAACAGAATTTGATACTTGGTTGAGCCTTGGTTTGACATGGTATATATTAGCTTCTGGGCTGTATCACACAACAAGGGGCGTTTTCACGTTGCGATTTTCTCTCATTTCAGGAAAAGCTAACATCTACAGAGAGAAATAGTTATATTAAGTAAAACTCTGCTGATTCAGTTAGAGTGAATATCGGCAAACTATTGCCGCAGCTGTGTTGAAATTGCATTCCGTTTAGGACAAGGCAATAACTTTGCTTTGCCTCGCTTTGCAAAAAAAAAAAAAAAAAAAAAACATGGTCGAGTTCCGACCACTGGGCGATACTAGTTTAAATAATTTTAGGAAAATTTTAATATAGTATTTAATATTGTTTTATTTCAATGCATACACATGCAAATTTTCATAATTCTTGAGACAATAATTTGAAAATTTTATTTATAACGTTCACTACGCATAGTCAAAGTTTAGGGCGTTACATTATTTTATTTTCTTGCTTTAATTACTTATTATTAATGTTATTTAACAAAATCTTGTTCACAAATTCGATGACTATATTGTGTACATATAGAGGCTTACATGTTGAGTACATAAAGGAATGAAAAAAAAAAATATTTAATTTCCGAATAAAAATAAATTACTTTTTTTAAACTAATTGTGCCCCAAATCACCTTTTAAAAATTTTAACTTCATTTAAATTTAATTAATAGATTTTTTTTTTTTTTTTTTTTAGATAAAAATTCGTAACGTAATGTTATCTTTTATGTATATATTTTTATGCACTTGGATATATATTAAAAAAAAAAAAAAAAAAACAGATTTTTAAGTTAATATACTCAGTTTTGTGGCCTAATTAGGTGATCAGATATTCTCAATTTTTACTACTCCCCCAAAAAGCACGGGCCACAGCTATTTGGTCACGGGTCAAAAATCATTTGTTGGTTCACCTCCCCACTAGGGGGAGCTTTTTCTTTTAATTGCTTCTCTTTTAGTGGGTAAACCTCGTCACAATGCAAAAACAAAACTTTACAATGGGTGAAAAAAATACCCACACCACTGAAAAGAAAGGCGAGAAAAAATATTGCCCGGGAGCCATGTCTCTATTATTTAGCACGCTTATTATAAAGCTGGCGCCGACACTAAAGCAGCAAAAACCTCATGCTAATTGCCAACTATTATTGAGAGAAAAGTAATAATAACTTTACCACAGGTAAGTTAATAGAGAATTGGTTTCTCTTACGACTGAATTTGGAATTGCTTCATCTTTAGAAAAACACTGATTTGTTGAGTATTCTGCATGTTACGAGAATGCGGATGCACGGGAAGAAAATGGTATTTTCTTGTAAATATTTTCCTATTTTGGTTTAAAGTAAACAACAAATGTTAATCAAAAGTTGCATATAATTATCTGTGGATTCTTTCTGTTTTTACTCCGAATTTTTTTTTAAATAAAAAATTGAGTTAATTCTTATTTACGTAACTCTTTTAAAATAAAAAATCAAAAGAGGATTTCCTATGTTAATCGCCCATTGGATTTTTGTAAAAAAATATTAAAAATCGAGGAGAATTATTTCCCGATTTTAATCTCCATATTTGGGTATAGATATGTATTCGTTATCGTGTGCGTGAGTTAGATTAAGTTGTTTTTGCTGTAAAATTGATAAAATTTGAATTTTAAATTTCAAAACTATCACAATAAACATTCAACTAATATACTAATTAAAAGGAAAATGATAAATATTCTATCATAATTTGAAGTCAAATTTGTTTTCAAATGTCTAAATAAAGTGCCTGATATAAGATACTCACTCATACGTTACAGCGCAATAGATTTCATATCTGTAATCCTTGGCGAAAAAAAAAAAAAAAAAAAAAAAAAAATCTCCAAATTATCTGGCGAACATATTTAATTCCTTTCAAAAATCATGGTTATTTTAACAACTTCTATTAAGAGAGTAATGAATAATATGAAACAATATTTCGTACAATACATATTACGAAAATATACATCTGACATGTATATTTTCGTGGTACGATTTGAGCGTCAAATACAAAAAAAAAAAAAAAAAAAAAAAAAAAAAAACGCCAAGGACGACAGAGTTTTAAAATTGAAATTTAAAATTTTGTCAATTTGACAGCATAATAACTCCATCTAACACACGCATACTATAACTAATACATATCTATACCCAAATATGGGGATTAAAATCGGGAAATAATTATCCTCGATTTTTAATAATTTTTTACAAAAAAAATCCGATTAACATAGGAAATCATTTTCTTGCATCCACGGACGGTCAATGACGCCACACTTCGCTTGCGTATAACAAAATAACATACATGATTCAGCAGGAAATTTATAAAACAGGGTATATAAAAAGTTCTTTTTATCTTATAATTATTTCATTTCATTTTAATTTCTGTCCATATGATTTCGTTAGTAGATTTTAAATTAATTATCCTTTTGATTTTTTTTTTTTTTTTTTTGTTAGTAAAAGTTAAACTCAAAATTAATCTCAGTCCAATAATCAGCATTGAACTACTATTAAAATGAATGATGTTCGAAAGTTTATTTATTTACTTTATATCTTTCTCTAATATTATCTAATATTTGCCATTATTTTCTTTTTATTTAAGAAATTTGTGATCTATACTTATAATTTTCTAAACAAAAAGTAACCGTTTCAATATTTTAAAACTTATTTAAAATGGGAAGATTTTAAGTCTGCTTATTTGTTTTGTAAAGCTAATCTATATGATCGATGTTCGAAATTTTAAATAATTATTTCTCTTAATCTTCTTTCACTTTTCTTTAATAACTTATCAATTTACTGTTCCTTATTAAATTTGTTATTTATACATGTATTTAACTTTAAATTTTGACTTATATTTCTTGCTAAAAAATGATCTTAAAATCTTTCTATTTTCTTATCTTAATCATCCATGTTTCCCATCTTGATTAACTCGAATTTACTATTAAAATTTTAACATACTCAAAATCTTCTCATCACTTCGTTAGAAAATATATTTTTTTTTCCAAAATCTTTTTCTATTTAAAATGATACCTTTATTTACTTTAAATGTCCAATATTTCATAAGATATCCTATATTAAAGTTTTAAAATATTTATCAAATTTACTTATTTTTCTGGCTTAGCCATATTGTTTTCCTTTTTATAGCTACAGCTGTTGCCATCTTTAAAATATTTAAAATGATGAAATCATTTTATAATAATATTATCCATAATAGCATTAGACATTATCCATAATAGCATTATGTTTCACTCCTCCATAAAAATTGATTTTAAAATTGTCTGCTCCTTTTATACTTTTATTTTAGTAGAATTTTAATAAAAATTAAATTACATATTAGTCATTTTAGCATTTTAATCCAAAATAGCTTATGACCATAAATAAGTCTCAAGGCTAAACGATGTCCATTTGCGGCTGAGACTTGGAAAATCCATGTTTTTCCCATGGGCAATTATATGTTGCATGCTCATGCTCACGAGTGGAAAAACCATCGAATCTATTTGTGTTAGCAAGAGACAGGTTAACCAAGAAGATTGTGCACCGATTAGCGCTGAATTAAATTAAAATTGAAAATTTTTATTTTCAAAATAATGAATATAATTATTGTAAGTAATGAATAATCTACGAGGTTAAGTCATTAAGTAAGTCACAAATGCATATGGCATGATTTAAAGTAGTAACAGATATCTCGAAAGAATGGTGATAGATGGCAGCACCATGCAGCTTTATGATATTCAATTCATATTCAGGCAGAATTCACACGCATGCGTAATGCAGTTTCAAAAAAGGCGATGGTGCTGAATGATATAGAACAGCAGCGTGCTGTGGTCCGATTTTTGTGGGCGAAAGGACTTGAATAAAAAAATATTCATAAAGAAATATTATCTGTTTATGGAGAGATATGTTTATCACGTAAAGCAGTATTGGGCCCCAAGCGATTTTCATCTCTTTGGTCCACTGAAACAACATCTTGGAGGCAAACAATTTGCAGATGACCACGATTTTCAACATGAAATCCTTCTACTGTGTATGAGACAACAACGAAAAGAATTTTATGCAGCTGGAATTGGAGCTCTGATAAAACGATTGGATAAGTGCATCAACGTTGCTGGAGATTATGTGGAAAAATAAAATTGTTTCCATATGTTTATCACGGTAAATTATTATTTTATAATATTTTGTGACTTACTTAATGACTTTCCCTCGTACACTACCTACCTCATTTATAAAATTAATTTTTATATGTTATCAACTAAGAATTTTGTAAATTACACATTTATTACAAACTATACTTGAAAATATGAGATGAGTAAAAGATAAAATTCAAAATTTTATGTTTATTTCTGCTTAATATCAACTCTATGAAACTTTTTATCAATCGCTCCCAAATTTTGACCTAAGGTTCAGGTCTCAATCCTGTGAGTTTTTACATCGGCTACAAAGTTTTCATCTTTATTCGTAAATAATAATTTGACTGTATTGAATAGTTTATTACAATATAAGTCAACGTATAACTTAGCTACAGCAACGCGTGGCCGGGTCTGCTAGTACATATATATATAAATATATATATGTGTGTGTGTATAGATATTTCACACTAAGGACTTTAAATTGTCGGTTTAGGCAATTTTTAAAACTCTTTGCAACGTAATTTTTGTTCATTAATCGCCTATTTATATGTCCGAGCTTTAATTTTAGGAAATATAGATTGCTACGAAATGTAAATATTTTATTAACAGACTTCTCTACTTATCGTCCCCAGAAGCCAGAGCCAATTCTATGGAAAATTTCACCCCATTATAACTTATTAACAAATACATATATATTTTTAAATTCCGTTTTCACAATATACTTAAAATAAAATATTTTAAAAAATATAAAATAAACTTTACTTAACCCTTTCAGTGGCCACCTAATTTTAGTTTTAACTACAAAATCTGATCCTAGAATTTTTTTCAGAAAGTTTTATTTTGGTAATATAGAGGAAAAACTTCATTTATTTCTTTTGTTTTAGACTTGTTCTTAAATTATATGGTGGTCCTTTATTTTTTATTAGTGAAATTCCTTATCTCTGAAAGGGTTAAATTATGAAATATGTACTATGCTATATATGTACACTCTAAAACACCAAGTGCAACAAAGAAAGCGGCCACGCACAAAAGCTAGGTAAGTAATAAAATTAAATAAATAAATCTGAAATTTCATATAAATACTAATGTGACAAGAATTACAAAAAAAAAAAAAAAACTAGCGTGATGTGGCCACCACATGACTTTCTTCTATATAATTTTACACAACATTTAATCATCACAAATTATTTATTAAATTATCAAATTATGTTTTTTATTTCAAATGCCAACGATTATTATCTGACAGTATTATATTATCACTAAATGCCGAAAGTGTCAGTTTTTGCAAATTAGAAGAAATAAGATTAAAAAAAAAAAAAAAAAAAAAAAAAAAATCGATAACTTTGTTTTAAATTATCACAGATCTACCATTTGTTTTAAAGGTATTGGCGAGACCTTTCGAAAGTTACCCATATTGAAAATTTACTCTCGCAGGGGGGAAGCGATGCTCCCACATGCCCAACATTTTTTTCCTAGTTAACTACTACTATTATCAATATTTCATATTAATTTTCAATCACACCATTAAAATAACTTTCAATATGTACATTTATACGAAATTTTGTCCTGTACTGCCATGCTATAAATTTAGAAAAAATGCGATCACAGCGTCACCTGTTCAGCAATTGTTCCACAAATCTAATCAGCACCAGTTTATGTCAGGGTCCAACTAAATACCAAATTTGGTTAAATTTCGTTCATTGGTTCTTGAGATACAGCGTCCACAATATTTCTGATACTCACACACAGACAGACAGAACAAACACTCAAATTCTAAAAACAGTCAAATCGTGTTCAGAGTATTCCAAAACGTGTAAATCCATCGAAAACTGGAGTTCGAAAATTTTCACGAATCCAATACTTTCTCTAATATACATATAGAAGAAAGTTTTTTAAATAAAAGGGGGGGGGGAGAGAATATTATGAAGAATTACATCGAAGTGACAGTAGGAAAAAAGAAGAAAAAGAAATGAAGAACAATGAGCAAGAGAAAGATATGTAAGTAATTTCTAAACATCAGACATGAAAGACGCTGCAGAAATATCATTTAAAAGATATTTTAAGTTTTTTTAAAATGTAAAAAGCTTTATGAAAATCTGCAGGACAATACAATTACTATAATGACGAAAAATATTAATTTTTTACATACTGTTTCTTCTATCAACTCTATCTTACCTCCCAGACTGCCTATTGAGATTCAAAGTCAGATAATTCAACAAAGCTAAGCAGGGGTTGGATTGACTTTTAGACACCCTGGAGCCTTCCTTCGGTATCCTTGTACTATTTGTCTTTTAGAATTCACAATAGTACAGCAGGAGTGCTGACAGTAGCGCTGAAAACCGCATACTTCACACTCACACTTTTTCTTTTCTTCTGACCACCCCTTCATTCAACAACAACAACAAAAGAAAGGCACTATTCAGTCAGACGGTGGTCAAGAGAACCGTTTATGGTTTCGAACTGTAACCACGAATTCTATTCTATAGATTATAAGGTGTCAAGGCGTGAGAAGAAATCCTCAGATTTTTCACCAGACTCCACAGTTATTGATCGCTGTGATAATGTGTTGATAATCGAAACATTCTCGCTAAAAGATTTTGTGATAGACTAAAAATAAACATATTTCCCTTTTAAAATAAACAGAACTCTCATCACGCTATTTTTCCCAAAATTAATAAAAATATCTCTAACTATCTCGTTATTGTAGAACAAAATTTTCATTATACAAATGATACAAAATTTAATTTAAATGGGGAAAATACAAAGTTCAGGCAGGAGAGCAAAAAATGCAATTAACACAAAAAATGTCTATGTATATTATATTGTAATTTTTTTCAATAATGAGTAATATAATAATCATCCACTTATATAAAATCTGCTTTTCGAATGGGCTCTTCCCACCTGACGTAAGAGGTCGCATGATAGGGGAAAAACAAATAACAGACGAAGTCTTGTTTATCTATAGCGATTGCTGGAATAACATATTTTCTATTCTGATTTTTGATCAATTGTATTTAATCTGTGCTATTTTTTTATACATCATCATTTTTAATCCATTTTATATCATTATTCATCATCTTTTGTTTGCTGTTATACATTTACAATCATCATTTAGTTTATATTTGTTATTGATGTTCATGGAGAACATGTTAAATATTCTGATTTTTGTTACTTAAATCAGTGACAGTGTAATATCGTAGTGCGTAAATCCATTTAGACCAATAACTAAGTTAATTAACTTGTTGTAACACCTTTATGCAATTAAATTAAATTAAAACATTTAAAAATTCAAATTATAATCCATAAACATTCCACAAGAACAAGCTATTTTTTATTGCTAGATCAGTTAATCTAACAGTTACAGGAGAACATAAAAAATCGATTCTTAAAGTTAAAAATAAATAAACACATAAAGTGTTTTTAAAAAATTATTAAATTTACAAATACAACTATTCTACTGTTTACAAATGCACAATATTACTTTTATTTTATTTGATATTAAATACAGTAAAACCTCTCTAAGTTGGACACCTACGGTTCCAAGAAAAAGTGTCCAACTTAGAGAGGTGTCCAACTTATAGGGGTTAGACATAATGTTAATGGATACATTCCGTTCCGAGAAAAAGCGTCCAACTTAGAGGGGTGTCCAACTTATAGGGGTGTCCAACTTGAGAGGTTTCACTGTATTAACATTTTTGTTCTTAAGAACAATATTTAATTGAATCCGATTCTCAGAATTCGATTATTCGTTTTCCTCTATCACATGATTGGGCAGACGAAACTGGGAAGAGTCCATTTAGGCGACTACTTTCTCAACTGATAGAAGAATCATCAAATATGATTTGTGGATATTATTATTATAGTAGCATAAGAATGAATATTTTTTTCCCTGAGTAACGTGGTACATTTTTAACTATCAACGAAAATAATACGATCAAAACCTGTTTACCCTGATAATTCTATCATTAAAACTAAGTTAAAACACCAAATTGACACCATTTACAAAAATTATTTTTGCAGAAACAAGAAAAAATGTTAATTTGGTGATTGGACAAGAAACTGTCAATTTGGATTTCAAAACATTTTTATAAACAAACATATCTGAAAATATTTTTGTACGGTGTTTACGTTGTATTTCTATTTTATTTATTTATTTATTTTAATTTGTTTTATAAAGAAGTATTAAGAAGAAAAACCATTTCGCTTCCTAAATTTTGCTATGATTTCTATCGCTATGATTGTTTTTCAAAAGAACATTCTTGGAGAAACTAAATAAATTCAGTTGTAGATTCTTAATAAAATTGTGAGTCAGTTTTCAAGAAACAGTCAATTTGGATTTGTAAACACCTTTTACGAATTTTGCAAATAGATTTTAATAGCTATGATTATTTTTCAAAGGAAAATAGCGAAAACAATAAATTTTATTATAGGTTCTCAATATAGGAATCAATTTCTCACAATTTTCCTTCTACAAATTATAAAATAGCGCTCTCCATCTGTTGGAACTCCTTTAAAATTTTTGCAACTTCACAACATTTTTTTCTCTCTCTCACTCATTTTAACAAACTACATTCATAAATCTTTCTGGTGTTTTACAAAAGCACACCAGTAGATCAAATCCTTTTTTATCATCCCGTGTTTCCAAAACGAAATTCTTTGGTCATGTACATTGTACATAAATTCACCTGGGAGTTTGCAAGAGATGACATATAAGTTCGGGAACAGGGTCTACCGCATCGCTTTTTGAACAATAGGACGTTCCAAATACACCTTTTAGAAAGAAAGAGTGGCTTGCCGACATTACCACAAAAGAGCTTAAGAAGATGTATGTTGAAAGGGAAGTCAGAGGTATAGCAGTAATTGCTACGCTAATGATCGAAGTTGGAGGGAGGGTGGCTCCTGAAAAAAGTAAAAGAAGAAAATAAGCATTGACCCTGGAGAAGGATGCACACTCCTCGTGTGAGTTTTCAGGGCTAGTTTCTCTTGTGATTTTTCTCCATACTCCTTGGGGGCTTTCAACGGGAGATAAGTGAACAAAAATATAACTCAGTTGTCTTCACTCATCGCTTTGAAAGAAACTAATAAAACTTTCTTTGTTTGGAGCTTTTTTTTTTTTTTTTTTTTTTTTTTTTTTTTTTTTCGTTATTGTTGTTGTTCTTAAACGCAGCAACAGCAACACATAAACGAATTACATTAAATAGTTGCTTATTACAGTGTTAAAATTTTTTAATGGTTGATAATTTATTGGTATTAAATAAACAATCAAATATTAATTAATTCTAGAGTAAAAATGCATTATTTGCATTAGTACTGATTAGAATGAATTAAAAAAGAACTCTACAAACTTGAAACGATTATTTAGTTTATTATAGAAATATATTCAGTGTAATATTTGCAATATTAATTTAGTCAGTCAAACATCATACAAATATAAGGAAACTTACTTTTAATAAAATATTCATTACAGTGGTATAAATTTTTCAAATTTAAATATCGTAAAAGTATAATGAACTGGGACAATTAGTAAATTATCATTCTTGCTTAATTTTTCTCTTAATTGCTTCGCTCTTATTATTTTTTTTTTTTCTTTCACATTATGATGTGTTATTTATTGAAGTGTAATAAAAATTTTAACTAATTAATTCAAAATCAAAGTTGCATTATTTGTAAGAACGCAAATAAAAACTATAGCAAAATAATAATAATAATAATAATAATAATAAATAAATAAATTCCAAACGATTTTTTTCCCCCCGAATTTAAAAATGATATGTAAAGAATATTCTATTGCAGTGTTAAATTATTTTCAGATTCATTTGCAATAAAATAAGCATGAATCAGTATAATTAATTTCGGTATAACAAATCTTTAATAGAATGATTTTGATTTGTTACATCTAAAAGTTGTTCAACCAATTAATAGAAAGTTGTGTCTTGTGTGATATTTTAAAGGACAAAGATATCACTTACTAAATTTAGAGTTTCATTATAACGTAGGCTAGCTCCAGCGGTTTTCACTGTAGTATTTATTTTACCAGTCTTATATTCTTTTACATGATGGGCTACGAAATATACTACAGTTTAAAAAAAAAAAAAAAAAAAAAAATCAAATTAATATATCTAAAGATAAAAATACAAGGTGTTTCATATTAGATGGGACAAAAAGAAAGTATACCTGTGTAATTACTTTGTTTTGATAAATCAAATGTAGAATGTTACTATAGTAATTCAAGTTTCTTATAGATGCTTTATGTGTGAGATGGCAAATATCTATGCAGCATTTTCTGTTCCTGCCATATTCAAGATAGAATAGCCTTTGTTAATAAATCAAGCACTTTAGTTATTCGCTGCATCAGTCGCTGTAAATCCTGAGAAATGGAAGCACGAACTCTTTGTTTTTAACATAAACAAATAGGGAAAAAATTACAAAGCTTGGATCGGAGGATCTCGGAAGCCAACAAAGCAATGGCATATCGTTCATTCCAGCCACGTCCAATCGGTGGCGTGCCGATTCCGGCGTGCCAATTCCGGGCGTAGTCAAAATCCCTCTTTGTAAGGGATTAAAGTGTTGAAGGAATTTGTCTTAAAAAGATTATTTTTTACTTGGCCCATTCCCTAACGTCTATCGACCGGAAATGTAGCCAAGGTGTATTTTGGCGATAAATTTACTAGTATTAAGCAATTTGAAAAATTTCCATTTGCGCAATTTTTCTTCCCATTTGTGCGAAGAAAGTAAAAATACAAGAATAGTACGAGTTACATGTGTTCTCAGATTCATACATAGCGAAGTAGAGGTGCACAGTGTTTTTTTTTTTTTTTTTTTTTATGTGCGCGAAGTGTATATAAGTGCGTGATACTGATTGCTGGGAAAACCAGTTACCAGCGTTTTCAGATTCATGCACAGGGATGTCCAATGATATATATATATATATATATATATATATATATATATATATATATATATATATTTTTTTTTTTTTTTTTTTTTTTTTTTTTTTTGTTTCAACATGCGCGGTAGGGATTGCCGCGGAACAGAGTTACAGCCTTTTTCAGATTCATGCACAGCGAGGTAGGGATGTCCAGTTACTTTTTTTTTTTTTTTTTTTTTTTTTTTTTTACGTACGTGGTAGGAATTGCCGCGGAACCGAGTTACGGGCGTTCTCAGATTCATGCACAGCGAGGTAGGGGTTTATGTTTTTCTTTTTGTTTTTACGTCCGTGGTAGGAATTGTCGTGGAACAGAGTTACGGGCGCTCTCAGATTATTAAGTCAAAAAGGACGAAATCACCTGCACGACCGGTCCTGCAAATTCTGGTCGCCCAAATGAGAAATTTTCATCACTTTAATCCCTTACAAAGAGGGATTTTGACTATGGCCGGAATTGACACGTCGGAATCGGCACATAACCGTCCAACCCCGCCGTCCATCCATTTCTATGCAATGATTGCTTCATTTTAATTAACATTAACAGTGTCTCTAACGGCGATTTCGTAACCGGATGATTTTTCGCTGTTGCCAAATAAAACTTGCATTATTGTAGTTTCAGAATTAATTTTCTTCGACTAAATAACTCAAGTACAAAATTTGCACTATGCTGTTCTTTTTATCTCATGAAATATAAGACACTGTGCATAATTATTGGGAATTCTGAAAATTAAATCTGCATTTTAAAAAAAGTTAAGAAATTTAAATAAGAATAAAATCTACAGTAAGTACGAGGAGAATAGACGCTATCAAGAAAATAAAATGCTGTAATGATTATTTTTTTATAAGATACTCACCGAAACGCTAAATTGTATAATAGTACTTATTTTCTTTAACAAACAATAACTCTATTGACCGAGTTCTCTGTGTAAATGTTACTCTCAAACGAGAGAATCCATTGCAAAAATGTTTTACAATAGGCGTTGTATGTAAAATTCTCCTACTATTAAAAATCAGTTTCTCCGGAAAAATTTCGTATCAATATGAGCTAATTATATACCAACAATTTTTAGTTAGTACATATAATGAAACTTTTAACTTTATTATTTTCGTACACAAAATACTATAATTTTTTATTGAAGGACTTAAAAAAAAAGAAGCAAATTCTGTGAATATTTTTACTTTTTTTGTAATCCTAAGTAGCAAGTAGGCAATTACATTTATACAAATATTATTTAGTGAAAGATCTGCTAATTAAAATCAAAGAAACTATAATGTTTCAAATCAGTTAATTACACAGGTAAAAATTACTTGTAGAGTAATTTCAAATAATTCATCTTGTTCTTTTAATACATTAGAGCAACAGCAACGTTTATAAGCCTTTTATTAATATGTCTTTTATAGTCATACGTCGAGTTGGTATAATTCCAATTAATTTCTATTTATTTTAATACTAAATTGCTTCATTTATATGACGCAAATGTCGGTTGCATACATCATTTTTCATTTTCTTAAATTCGCAAATTTTCTACTTCACTCTTTCTTTCCCCGTTCTTCTGTTATTAATTTTTTTGAAATTTGGTTCAAAATTTCACTTTTTTAGGTCACTACCACACTAATGAAAAAAATACTATGAACTTAATTCGATTCATAATGCGTTTTAACTCGTCAATACTCTTATAATAACTTAGCAATAACTTAACAATACTCTCAGACCATTATCGATTCTGACAATTATTGAACATATTTTGTGATAAAATGCCTGTCTCTATGAACATAAAAAGTTTAGTGTGTAATTAGTGATAGTTACTTAATAGTACATAAATTAGTACTCTGGAATAATTTAGAAATGTTGCCATAAGCAAATATGGCAACATTTGTAATTTATTATAAAACACTGTTAATACCCATCTTTTTTTTTTTTTTTTTTTCCTTGGGAGGGGCTATAAATTTACACTTTATTTGAAGAGTAATTTTCTTAAGTATTTTCTTTTCTTCTAAAGATTAACTTTCTCTATTTTAAAGAGTAATTTAAAGAGTAATTTAAACCATAATTACATATTGCAGAAAATCATAAATAGTGATGAAAACGAAGTATTAACAACGCTCCAGAATAAATTAGAAATGTTGACATATCTGAATATGCAATGTATATTATATTATTGCTTAAAAATTTTTAGGTGTACTTTACTTAATCTAATTAATCAGAATTAGCACGCAGTCAAGATGGGGATCTTCTCGCTTATGTGATTAATGCTTTACTTTAAAATTTATTATTATTTTCATGTTATTATTTCAATATTTATATATTGTGCGCAGACATAAAATTTTTTGTATCTTTTCAGTTCACTTTTAATGTCAAGAAGTATCATTCGAAAAGTACGGTTAATTTATGTTACAGCATATATATATATATATATACTAAACCGACTCGAACCGAAAATCTTCCCCCTCCTAAAAAAAGAAACAAAAAAAAAAAAAAAAAAAAGGAAAAGGAAAAAAAATATCAATCTGAATCAAACGTGATCTGCGGATCAGGTTGGGTTCGGGTAAAATCGCTTAACAAGACCCGATGCAGGACTCTAATTCATATAGACTTAAATTTCCAAGAATCAAATTTGTTTATTAAAAATCCAATTTTAATTCTCATTCATGCCAGTTCTTTGAAAGACATATAAAGGGTGCTTTTATATATTAGATATAAAACGTCACAATACTCTAGCGTTTCAATGAGAAGTTTATTCAATCTATAATAATAGTTAAAATTCCTTTTTTTACACGCATGGAATACCAACTGACCCGCAATGCAATGTTTTCACAAAAATATATACAAAGTGTCAATCATTTGAAAGTTACAAATTTTAATTTTATGGTTGAATCATTCAGAGAAATTCATTTTAATCTCGTATTTATAATAAAATAAAACAAAATTTTCTACTTTCTTGCATCTTCTTATCTATATCCGTCGAGCTCGAACAAGTGCATCCATGCTGACAGGTAATTGCTAATGCAAAAAACGTACCCCGTATTTCGACACACTGTAAGTAATACGTAAACATAACATGGATTTCATATTCAAGACATTAAAACAATGTGTTTTTCCGAGAATCTTCTTGCTTGGCTTGGTGAATCTTTTTTGATAAGAAAAGGGGCTTCTTCAAACTGTCTCCTGTGCATCAGAGTGTCACTATCAAGTGTTGTACTATTTTTAGATATTAGATATGTATCTGATATGTAAATATAGAATCCATATTTAGATTTTAAATACTTATCAACAGTAGTTGAACATTATGACACAAGCAATACTATGGAAATTACATAACAAATATTTTATTGTTTTTCATTTTATTTTTAAAAATTTCAATATAATACGAGTAATCCTAAAAGTTTTGATTTTGATTTCTCGTATAATTTAAAGACTTTTCAGTCACTACGACTTACGACTTGAATGATTATGTTATTCTTTTTTGAGTAATTTTTAATCCGTACAATTACATAATTTTATTAAAATTCAGTTTCTACAGTATATAGATCAGAGAATAGAATTACACCATGAAAAAATATAAACATAACAACGTCTTCCTTATTTACATATGTTATCACATTTACAAATCTACATTTACATTCCAGGAAATACCATAGATTTTTTTAGGAATCAAACTATTAGTCACCATGATAACAAGCGCGTACCTGTGCTCTGATTTGCATCTCAACCTCGGAACTCTCCTAAGACATTTACCGAAATATTTTCACATCAACAAAACGAACTAAACTATTATAAAAGTTCGTTTATTATTATTATTATTATTATTATTATTATCAATTGTATTAGAAGTAGTAATATTTTGTTGTTGTTAATTGATTAAAATATGTACAGTCGGTAACAAAAGTGTTCGAACACTAGCAAAAATTCCTATGTAAAAAAAAAGTACACTTCATACAGTTTTGTTAAATAAATCCTTGTCGATGTCGAATCCTGTTCTTAGTCAGTGTAAGAACATGATTCGATAAGGATTTATTTAACAAAACCGTATGAAGTGTACATTTTTACATAGGAATTTTTGGTAGTGTTCGGACACTTTTGTTACCGACTGTATATATTTTAATCAATTAATAAGCAGAAATTATGAGACTAAGTTCCTGTTTCACGTTATGACACAACACATCATAATTGGTTTGCTGTTTGATGTTATGCCACCATGCCACAACCAATTTTGGATTATACGAAACAGAGAGAATACCTTGCGTTGCGGAACACCTAGAGTAAAATACTGCAGCCAAGTAAATTCATAACACCATCAGAAATATGTTAATGAACAAAATTATTTTTTTTTTATATATAAAATGCCCTTAATAACACTTCAGCACGATTTCAACAGAACAAGTGTTATTAATTATATAAGCTATAAAGTTCACATTTGTCAGAGAAATATAAAATTATAAAAAAATTCTTCATCCAAATGTAGTTTAATGTCAATAGATCTACTCAGTTAATACTAAAGAAAAAAGAACACACAGTAAACAGATAATTATAAATAAAAATTCAAAGTACATAAAAGAGGTTAATTATATAGCAAAAGATATAAATACTCTTTCACATAAAATTTTCATTTTTAATAAGAATATTTTCGAAGTGTTAGCCTAGAATGCCTATACATAGTATTTAAAATAAGAAATTCTAATTAGTTTACAAAGTCTCTCAAAAAAAAGAAATAATAATGAAAGAAAGAAAAAAAATAAAATAAATAAAAAGAAGCTGTAGAGATGTACAGTTGCTGATTTTTACTTGGAAAACTAAGAAATTTTATTCCACCAGTTTCAAAGTTTGCCAAAAGATGGCGCTGTTGAATTAGAAAGAAACCAAAAGAGCGGTTACAGTGACGAGTTTCCAAAATTAAATAATATGTTACTTGTAGTCTCAGTCACAGTCAGATCGTCTGATGTTGTACAGTCGGTAACAAAAGTATCGGAACACTAGCAAAAATTCCTATATAAAAAAGTAGAGTTAATACTATTTTGTTAAATAAATCCTTGTCGAATTATGTTCTTAATCAGTCTAAGAATATGATTCGACAAGGATTTATTTAACAAAACAGTATTAACTCTACATTTTTTTACATAGGAATTTTTGCTAGTGTTTGGACACTTTTGTTACCGACGGTAGATGCAAGTGGCAAGGCTGCAGCCAGAAAACATCTTCAATAGGGGTTCAAACTTTATAACGTTAAGTGTTAAAATAAAATGCAACTCAAAAAAGATTTCAACAAATCTGCAAAATTTCAAGAGTTGTTTGGATCTCCCAAAATCCTCTTGGCTACAGTCGTGGCAAGTGATGGTTATTCTGAAAATAAAATTAGTTAGTATTGGAAACACACCATTATAACACACCATTATAACACATATTTAGATTTTTTTCTTTCAGCAAACTTTGTCTCTAGTTTTGAAAATTGGTTGAATAAAATTGTTTGATTTTCCAAACAAAATACAGCAAGCGGTATATTTTTCTTGATTTCCTTTTTTTTTTTTTTTTTTTTTCTTTATTCGTTTTTTAAATGTTTTAGTAATTTTGATGACAACCGATATATCAATATTTAATTAAAGAATTTTATAAACTTACTTAATTAAGTAATTATATGAAAAAGCAATATTTATACATTCAGTCGACGATCTAAATCAGATAAAGTATAGAGATTTTTAAAATTGAATTAACAATGGTAATCAATCAAACTTATTACTGCATTGAAGTATAAATAAAGGAATAACTATGTACGCAAGAAATCATATACGCCATACACCATACACATGTATGTTCACCTGATTGTTCCCATTCTTGACAATATTTGACAAAAACTCAACCAATTTTATAACAAAATAATTCATTAAATAAATAGAAGGCAATCTTGGCTCGAAATAGTCAATTTGGTAAAATTTTCATTTTAATTTCTTATTAGATGCACATTTTGTATAAGATGCATATTTCTTATATGCACATTTTGTTTTTATTGCAAATTGAGATGATTGATACATATTCCCAAGCAGCACCGAAACGTTCTCTGAACGTTCAAAAATTGTTCTACAAACACGTTCTAAGAACGTTCACTTTGAACGTGTTATAGACGTCTATTTGTCCATCTTGAAGCCGTACAATAGTACGGTTCAGAGAACGTTCAATGAACGTGTAACTATCACCATCGGTGTTATAGAAACGTTCTGAGAACGTTCTACGTATACGGTCTCAGAACGTTCTAAACGTCTTTAGAACGTTTTCAAAACGTTATACACATTTTTAGAACGTTCTAGAAAACGTACTGTAAACGTTCTAAAATAGTGTAGAAAAAAAAAAAAAAAAAAAAAAAAAAAACTGTGACGTCATTATAAAAAAAAAAAAAAAAAAAAAAAAAAAAAACACCACAGTACGGGCGTTTAAAAGTAAAAAGTACATATTATTACTTACAAACTTTGAATAAACACCATAAAATGCAATAAACTCGCAACAATTGTTTCGGGTCGAAAATACACACGACCCTTCATCAGGCGAATAAAGTAAGCACGAGTGCTGCAGTCAAAGCGGCAACGCAATTGGTGCGTTGCCGCTTTGACTGCAGCACTCGTGCTTACTTTATTCCCCTGATGAAGGGTCGTTTGTTTTTTCGACCCGAAACAATTGTTGCGAGTTTATTTCATTTTATGGTGTTTATTCAAAGTCTGTAAGTAATAATTTTTACAACGCCAGTTTTGTGGTGCTTTTTTATTAAAAATTACATAGCTGATGATGCAACACATGAACAGGATTATAAACTACTTTTTTTTTTTTATTATTCAAATAATGTTTGAGAAATTTTAACATACTTACTATTCCTTTAATTTCAACGTAATATGCATCAAAAATTCGATATTATATGACAGTTTTCCGAAAAAAGTGCAATTACGTCTCTTTATCCCTTAAAAAATTTCTTAAATTTTTTCATTGTTTTTTTTTTTTTTTTTTTTTTTTATTATTATTATTTCTTTTTTCCCCTGATTTGAAGATAATGAAGTTATAGTATTAATTACAAAACTTTGAATAAACACCATAAAATGCAAGAACTCGAAACAATTGTTTCGGGTTAAAAGAAGACACAACCCTTCATCAGGCGAACAATGTAAGCGCGATAGCTGCAAACAAGCACGTTGAGTGTGTTGAATGCGTTGCCGTTTTTTTTTTTCTTTTGTAGCAGCTGCGAGTTCTTGCCTTTTATGGTGTTTATTAAAGTTATTAATACTATAATGCCATTATCTTCAGATTAAGGGAAAAAAAGAATTTTTTTTTTTTAAATGCAAAAATTTAAGGAATTTTTTAAGGGATATAGTGTTGACTTTCACGTTATGACAATTTTTGGGAATTACTATCGTAGAATATGGAATTTCTCATGCATATACGTCTAAATTAAGTATGTTCAAATTTCTCAAACATTATTTGAATTTAAAAAAAAGTAATTCATATCCCTGTTGCTGTGTTGTATCATTCTTCATCTGCTATGTACAACTAAACTCTTGAATTATTTTGCTTGTTTTAATCCTTGGGATTCCGGATGCATCATCCTGTGAGTAATGTTTGTTTTTTATAGTTGTTTTCTGTTTGATTCTCTGTGTTCTTGAATTAATAGTTTATTCCAGGGGTGCAGAAAATGTTCAAACCTCGGAAATTTCCCCCAAACACAGTATAAATTTCCCTCAATAATGCAAAAATCTACTTTGCTATTCAAAGTCATTTGCTCTATATAATAAATCTTTAAGAGAATAAACATACAGTGTAACATAAAAATATCGCTGTTAGTGTATAAGCACTTCAAAGTAGCAAATTGTTATTTTTGATTTACATTTTTATTTTCTCTTAAAAAAATATTCAAAATTTCCCCCGAACCTCGTTCGGACGTTCGGACATGTTCTGCACGCCTGGTTTATTCCACTTTATTCTTCATTTTTAACTTCAATTAATTTCTTGTACGATTGGGTGTCCGCTGGTATAGCTGCTAACGAACGAAATCGTACATTGGTGCTCAACGGTGAAAAAGGTCACCCCTGACGAGTTTTTTTTATTTTTTTTTCTTCTTCTTCTTTTTCACCGTTCTGAGCTTTTCCTTTAAAAAAAAAATGCTATTTTTTTTTTTGTTTTTTTTTCTTCTCGTTGCTTGTTTGTATCTTTTGATTTGAGTTTCATGTCGTTTTTACGCACCGACAAAATTATTAAAATTGCAACGAATAATCTAGGAATAAATGTATGATTAGATTGAAGTTAAATAAAATAAAAATAAATAAACAAAAATAAATGTTTCAATAAATCACAATCAGTCTCCACAGGTTATTTAAATTTGTTGTAATTTCCTTCTCATTGTTCTATGTGGTTTCAGTGATCTTATATCGGTTGCCTGGTTTTAACTACGATTAAAAATTCATTTATACATACATATATATATATATATATATATATATATATATTAATTTTTTTTAATACAGGGTACAAAGATAATCACGAGAATGTCTTTATCTCCGCAACTATTGGTCGCAAACATATAGTTTCAGTTACAAAATTTTTTTTATAAAAATATGAGCGGTATGACAAGTTTAAATTTAAAATATCTATTTTTTCAAAATTACAAAAACTAAATTTTTATACAGTTCCAGATCCCTATAGTGATATTTAAAAAAATTGACACTCATCCTAACAAAAAGTTTCATTTATATTCTCCCAAAATGGAACAAGATATTTAAAGTTTAGATTTTCTAACATATTTCGGCCTTCAATAAGGGATCGGTTTAAATATCCTATTTGGAATTTGTTTGCTTTTGGCTTTATTAAAGAATTTTTCATTGTCTTTTTAATAAAGCCCGAGAAAATGCGAAATAATTCTAAATTTTGAAACTAACTATCTCAGACAATTTTGGGCGCACAAAAGTGAAACTTTTCGTGTTATATTTTTTAAGTTGAAAGTCAGCTTTTACGTCCTGAAAACCGTATAAAAATTACCAATTTTTGTGATTTTGAATAAATTGATTTTTTTAATTTAAACATGTCATATAATGAATGCTTACATTTTTTTAAAAAATACATTTTGTAATTGGAGAACGTCTGAGACCAATTGTTGCGCAAATAAAGGCCTGCTCTCGACTTTGCACCCTGTATATTCTAAACATTTCTGGGTACTACTTTGTAAGTCCATGGATAGTTTAAAAATATATTTGAATGCTGAAGTTCATAGAAAGTTTTAATATTCCAACATAAAAAATATTTTCGAAAATTAATGCACCAATACACCGCTAAAATTATATGCAATTGAGTTTAGAATATATTGTTAATTTATAATAATAAGAAATTGAAACGAAAATTTAAAAATTAGTTAGAAGGAAGAAATTTTAAAAATTTCCAAATACTTAAATATAATTTTTTTAATCAAAATATTTAACATACTTCATATTTTTAAATTTCAGTGCATGTGTGTATTCATATTTTCAGTTTACAGCAGCAGTTTACAAAAGTTATGTTTACAGATATTTAAACTTATTCCACATGACAATGTAATTGGTAATCATTAAATGTTTAAATTTCTTTAAAATGAGTCAACGCAATTTTTACTCATTTGATGTAATTATGCAATCATGGCATATTAAATAATAAACAAATGTAATTATTATTATTATTTTTAATAAAAAATATAGTAAGTATATTATTTATAATTAATATATCATTTCTTAGTATATTATTTATTTACTTATTAAATATATTATTTATTGTTTTGATAATGTTTCCCTTTTCCGTTTTTATATTATGTTAGACATAAGTAAAAGTAAAGAAAGCCGTCCTCACCCAATCTCTGTCTATGATTATGCTAAAAACATAATTTTTACTTATTGGACGCCAATATTTTCTGGTTCAGAAAGTTAGTATAAAAAAAAAAAAAAAAAAAAAGAAAGAAAGAAAAATTAAAGAAAGAAAACATATAGAAATAGCTTTTGTATAAATACTTTATAAATAAAACTATTGCTCTTTTGTATATATATATATATATGTATATATATATATATATATATATATATATATATATATATATATATATATAATTATATTTCACAACAATTTTATCGTGTTGTATCCATTAATATAAATAGTTTTTATTCCAGAGAATGCTTGAATTCCAAACTTTAAAAGTCAATTTTTAGCCATTTTCATGATATACAGACGAGTGGCAAAATAATGTGTAATTTTCCGATTTAGCCTTTTTGTCAAATACATAGAGAAATCTTGATAAAGTGCATAGAACTTCATGGGTATAAAAAACATGTTATTCCACATATATTTATGTAAAGATTTTGTCCAGAAAGAAAAGAAGGGATCTTAACGGGGGGGAGGGGGGTGTAAATTTTTATTTATAAAAATTTGCACTTGAAATGCGTTGTAGCTGTAGCATTTATTCTTATGTGGCTTCTTTAATTTATGTGTATTCATAATTTTGTCAGTATCACGCGCATTCATTGAGAATATTTTTTTTTTTTTTTTTTTTTTACTTTATTGAAAATTTGCGAAACATTTTTTGCTTATATAACATAAAGGGTTTTCAGATCAATTTAATGCCATTTCTAGAAAATTTGACATAGTGCATTAGACATAACATAATACAAATATAATATAAAAATATTAATATAAGATGAAATATGAGTATTTTTTCTAAATAAGTTTTAACTTTGCATCCACAAATGGTGACAAAGTTTTTTTTTTTTTTTTTTTTTTTACAAAATTTATTATCCAAATACATAAATACTCCGAAAAAATAACCAAAGCAATATCAGGGAAATATAGAAACATATCATCGATAGAATTAGTTAAATTTAAAGCAGTATGAAAGAGAAGCGAACGATAAGTGGTTTTATAAAGATTTCAATTTAATTAACTTACAGTGTATTCCCAAGGACTTATTAAAAATAAAAATATGCATTACATACTTATACTTTTGCTTGTCTTTCATAGTGCTTAAATTTCAACTAATTCTGTTGACGATATCTTTTTGATTTTTCACAATGTTTGCATGAGTTCTATACATTTCACTAAATAAAACCCAAAAATTTTTTTTCGTTAAATCTTGTGCATGCGCAGATAAATATCTTTTAGTAAAAATGCTCATTTTTTTGCATAAATTTAATGTTCTTAATCTCAGATTACAGAATGTTGTGTCTAATGTACTATGTCAAGTTTTCTAAAAATGACTTATAATAAATTAAAAACCGTGCTTATTATAAATAAAAAACACTTGAAAGTCTTTAATTTCGTTAAAGAAATTTTCTGTGATGGTGAATTATAAATGATAATTAAAAAGAGCGTCATAAAAACATGCTAAAACTACAATAAATTTCAAGCATTATTAATTACAAGATGGTGCCAAATATGTAAAAATATAATTTTATTAGTGGTTCTTTTCTTATCTTTGGGGCATTTGTTTTTAAACATATGTGATATAACATGTTATTTACACCCACAAAGTATCCATCAAATGTTTCTCAATATTTCCGACAAAATGTTTAAATTCGAAAGTATCACTTTTTTTCTTATTTGGTCCCCCATCATCTGTATACGTATATAAAGATGCACAATAATTATTCTGTGGATTACATATGTGCTTACACTTGTGTGTATTCAGACTAGCTTTATCTGATTTACTATTTGATTATTAATCATAAAATTGACAGATTCATTAATTACATACAGTACAATATACTCTTAATAAATATACGGCATTGTAGTTCTTAGATACTGTACAACGTATGTCTACTATGTACATATTTAATATTTATGAGTTTTGTACGTTATACACCAAAAATGATAAATTCGGAACAACAGTTTAAATTTTTCAAAAATATATATCTTAATAATGCGAAATGCATACGAAAATAAAACTTTAAAAGATTAAATTAAAACAACATTGTGCATTGTGATTTTACATAATGCCCAATGTTACATAATGTTTTTACGCAACCAGATACCAAAAAAAAAAAAAAAAAAAAAAAAAAAAGGATTATATTAACCAGAGTATTGTTTGTAACATTAATGTTCAGGTTCACTTAATTATATTTTTGTAGATCTCTATATAATTCAGATGAAAGAAAAATATAAAGTTACGCAGACTTATACATTTTTATTTATTTAAATTCGTTTAACCCTTTCAAAGGCTTTGGAATACATTATATCAAACCTAATTTTAATTCCCAACTGTAAAAACTTGTCCAAGAATTTTTTTTACAAAGTTTTACTTTAATAATATGGAAGAAAAACTCCATTTTTCTTTTTAATCACTTATATTTGTTTGTACGTACTGGTGGCAGATAATTTTAAATGATCAAAATTATCTTGTCCCTCAAAGGGTTAAGTGAGAATAACTTTACACATTTAACATAAATATATTTGGTTACAAGAAGAAATATTTTTAGAAATTTCTTTATTAGCTATATATTGAAGAATGTTAAATATTGAATATAGCAGACATATTTTCGTAATCAATTAATTAAAGAGGTATAATAAAAACGTTTTAAAGATTAAATTGAAATACATGTATGCAAACATTCAGATGCATTAAACTTGTCTATCAGAGTTGACTTAAGCAAATTATTACAGTAAAATTCACGTCTGAAAAAGATGCATTAAATCTCAAAATGGAATATGAGAAAAATAAAGGGAAAAAAATATGAAAGTCTATTCCATATTTTGTGTTGTGATTTTATTCCAAACTTTATAACAATACTCCGTACTTTGAGAGTTTAAATTTGTACATTTTTTACTTTTTTTTTCTGATACAATATATATATATATATATATAGTCGAATCTAATTAACGTAAACCGCTTATCGTGAATAGTTTCCACAATCCCCGCTAAAACAAAGGTCAGTTTCTCAGTTACTGACAATATAAACTACTGATAACATGAACAATTTTTTTTTATTCCCCATGAGATTCCCGTAAACGAGGTTCGACTGATATATATATATATATATATTATATAATGTATGTTGCTTGGTAAAAAATCAGTAAGTAAGCTAAAAAAAAAAAAAAAAAAAAAAAAAAAAACATCTAAATATCTCATGATAAAATGAGTATTTATCAACAACAGGTGGATCTGTTATTATTTAAGAACTACAATGTTAAAGTCAACTGTACCTCTTTAGATTTTGAAGCATGTATTTTATAGCCCCTGCTCTTTCCATTATATTACCATTTGATTTCGATGAATATAATAAAACGAAAAAGTACATTTTCCTTTAAAAAGAAATGAATGAATAAAAAAAAACAAATTAATTTTAATTAAATTTTAATTTTAATAAGTTTAATCTTTTCAGCTATATACTACCATTGTTTCCAATAAATACTACAAATAAATAAATAAATAAATAATAAAGATTTCTCTTTTAAAGAAATTATTTAAAATAAACAAAAGTAAAAAGCTGTTATACTATGAAATTTATACATTATGCATAAACATAACAGTTATAAATAAGATTTTATTTAAATTTTAATGCACTTTTTTTTTTCTTTTACTTCATTACCATTTGATTTGAAGGTGACAAATAGGTTATAAATTGAAAATAAAAGAAACGCAATAGCTGTTTCAGGTCAAATTATCAGTCCGACTCTTCTTCAAGTGAAAAAATAAAGCACCGAAATATTATTAAAGCAACTACGCATTCGTAAATTTTAAGTGAATTTCGGAGTAGTGCTGCTATCTATTAGTATTTTACAAGAAAGATATCTTACGAACTGCTATATAGTAAAACGTAACTCACAAATTATCTTAATTCCAAACTCTCTCTCTCTCTCTCTCTCTCTCTCTATATATATATATATATATATATATATATATATATATGTATATTTTGTCAAAAATATAAAAACATGAAACTTAATACAATATTTTAAATAGCTAAATGTAAAATAAACTTTTTTACTTTAAAAAATATACGAATTTAAAATGAATGTTGGATAAGAAATTAATAATCTCAAGAAATTCTGCCATAAAACGGAAATTTTAGAAACTGTTGTTATAAAAATTTCTTGTAAAATTTCTGTTTTTATTTCTTAATAAATTTCTGTTTTTAAAAATGTTCTCTTAATATTAACCGTAACTGACTGTAAACATTTACAACATTAAATTAAATTAGCATTTTTATAAGCAGGCTTTTACTCACATCTCTTGAGAAAATCGATGTTATTGAATTTAAGAAAACTAATACATAATCTCTTTTTTAGCATTTATTACATGGATATTGAAACTGAAATATAATTTTCTGTCTGACCAGTAGAATCACACGTACATGGTCATAAACGGTTATAAAAATTAAAAGAATAAAATTCATAATATTAAAAAAAAAAATTTCTACGTTATTTAATTTTTGAAAATTCTCCTTGATTTTGCACTAATAGTGTTTATTAGTATAATCTGAATACATTTGTGCTTTACTTTGTGGATCGATTGATCAGTTAATTTTTATTTTTGTAATATTTTTAACTGTGGAATTTTCATGCAATTATTTTTTTTCTAATTCAAAAATTATATATATATATATATATATATATATATATATAATTATAAATAAATCCACAAAATAAATGTACAGATGCATTTAGAGTATATTTATAAACTATAATAATATAAGATCGAAGTAAAAACTTAAGACTAAAGCATTTTAAACAATTTAAAAAAAGATTAAAATTTGTAATTTTAATTTTTTAAACTTTGGTAGTATTCAGGAAATTTTAATATATTTAATATTCATACATTTCAATGCATATACAGACACTGTGAAACATACGCTGTGAAACCGGTGTAAACTCCACATTTTTTAAATATGAATATTTTTGCTTAATTTTACCACATTTAGTTACATCTTTCATTATAAAAGTGAAAAACCTCTAATTATTGCATTAAAATCCCATAAATGGCCTGACATTGTTTTTTCAGAAAACTAAAACTTCTAAATAATTATAAAAATGAAACTTCTAAGTTATTTTTCTTATAATTTATAAATTCTTACTACTCTGATTTGTTTTAAACGCTAAAAATAGGTAATGCTTACAAAATCTTAAATTGTTTTCCTACATATAAATTTGCAAAAAGTTCGTTATTTCAAAATCTATTTAGAAGGAAATAATTCACTTTACATTGAACGACCCATTATATGCAATACAAACAATTGTAAGACAATAATTTCAAAGAAAGATTTTCAACGTCCACCATACCCTTATTAAGACTGACAAAATGACACAAGCACACATACCTTAAAATTAGATTTATAAGAAATTAATATATGTTTTTTTCTCTTGATGAGAAATTTAAATTATGTTTATTTTTTACACAAAAATCCCGCTTATTTATAACAGAAAAAATATTTGATGTCATAATACTATTATGTGACAAGTTTTGCTTGTAAAATTTATTCATTGGTAATACTAATATTTAAATGCTGTTAGAAAACAAATTAGTAGTTAGATTTACATTAACAGCATTTTTCAATTTCTCGAGATAAAAAAAAAAAAAAAATTAAAAATAACAAGTCAAACTTTTTAGCATCTGATTAATAATTATATACAAACTTTTATTATAAGTATGAATAAAGTATTAATAATGTATCAAAATATATGTATGTAAGATATATAAAGTAAATTCACTCTTACGTCTCTCTTTGATAATCAGAAAGTCATCAACATGAGAAAATTGATATGAAATCATTTGGTTTTCGCGCCTGAAAATTATGGAACTGGCAACCCTTGTTGGTAATTTGGCGGTCTAGTCAAATTTGGCAGCTTTATATTTTGAGATAAAACAACACAAGTAGTCCTTTTCATTTTGTGGCATAGTCATTATTTAATTATTAGGGGGGGGGGAACTATTTTTGTTTTATGTAGTTACTTTAATGAAAAATGCAGAACTCAACAATTGTATTAAAAAAATGTTATTTAAATATTATGTTACAGAGTTTGTATTTAACAATATTTTGTTAAATAGTTTATTTTTATGATGAGGCAAGATATAAAAATTCGTCGTGTATTTAAAATGTTGCATGCTTGTTTTATTGAATTACATAAAATGCCACTTCAAGGAAAGCTTATCTAACTAAACAGGATGATAATTACAAAATCAAGCTAGTACGTCGTGGCCATTACAAAACTGTATTTTATATTTTCTTAAACAAATCCACGTTGTTCAATTAAAAGCAGTTATTTCTGCATTTTACATTTATGAAAAAAATGAGAGAAAGGAAAAAAACCAATAATGGAAAAAAATATTATTTATTTATTTGTTTATATATATATATATATATATATATATATATAAATTCAATTATTTCAAATTATTACAGAAGCTTGATTCAACTATTCATTTTAAAAATTGTGAGCTATTTCAAAAAATATTAAAAACATTTTGCCGGCACGAAAGAGCGGTTGTGAATGATGCTACTCCATATACTGTCGGCAGAAATATTATTGAAGCTCTAGTAAATCAAAATATTTGCACCTAAACTGTATTGGTGAGTAAATATTTATCGAGTCATAATCTTAGTCTTAAGCTGTTTATAAAAAAGTAGATTGATGATAAAAATTAGTGATCAAACTAATATCTATATAATATTTCTCTAACGTGGACCAATTTCAATTAATATTTTTTGAAATGATACGATAGTGGTAAAATTAATAAAATACGTGAGGATAAAAAATAGTATTTAAAAATGAACAATATTTAAGCACGCGGATTCAGTTCAATGATCTAATAAAGAAAACATGACGATATTTGTTTGAGGACATTATTTTATGAGAAATGTATTTTTGAAAGTTATTTCTGCAAAATCTTTGCAAGAGTCAGTATAAACCTAGCAATATTTCAAAGATATAAACAGAACATGATATATTATCATAAATTGGCTACAAAACGCAATCATAAAAAAATATTATCAATTTAAGTCTAGGATTTTTTTTTTCTTTTTTACAAAAAATTACGCTAAAATAAATAAAATGCCATTGCATACTTGGCGATTAAAATTTAAAAGGCGTCACAGGGGTCCTTTACTAAAACCGTACTGCCTGCGGAAGTATGAAAACTGAGTCATAAACCATGAATTTTATTTTGAAGCTTTTCTTTGAATAATTCTGGTTTCACTATTGCACAATATTTATTTGGATCTAATAATAATTTGGCTTCTGGTAAATTAAAATTTTAATTAAGGGGTGAAATTGATATAATATTTATAAGTTTCAAATTTTAAAGGTAAATAAGAAAAGAAATAAAGTGCGAAAATACCGCATGGGTTTGCTAGTATATATGAAACGTGGATGTGTGCTTCAGTAATTTTTCTGCCAAATGTACAAAAAGTTTTTTTGAATAATTATCAGTATTGTATATATATATATATATAATCATTTCACAACCATTAGTTAAAAATAATCTGTGTATTTTTATACTAAACGTTATTCTAGATGACTGCACGGATTGAAATTTTATCCTTTAAACCTTTAATTTAATCCTTTGCCGGTCCTATTCAATTTCCCTCTCCTTTTTTGAATGTTGTCAAATTTAAGGATTTTTTTTGTTCAATATCCACCAATAAATTTCTACTGCATCGGTTGTCTAATCACTTCGAAGTTTATTCGTCCATTATGTATATCAAATATCACTCCTCAATGGTGTTCGTTAAATAAAAGAGTCCCTCAATTTGGCAATACTATGTATAGCAGTTTAGAGCACTAGGGCCGGCAAAGGGTTAATATAGGAGAAAATAAATAAATTAATAAAAATAAAACATTTTTTTTAGCTGTTTTTAATTATTTCAACCTCAAGATTTGATCAAGCGTATGATTACCGTTTATTATTATTATTATTATTTTACTTACATCTGTCAAGAAGAAAGTATTGGATTCGTGAAAATTTCCGACTTTCGATTTTCGATAAATTCACACAGTTTGTGATTTTTGGAATATGATTCAACTATTGTTAGAAAATGTCTTTGTATGTGTGTCAGAAAGAAAATTTTGGACTCTGTTTCTCACGATCCAGTGGACAGCATTTAACCAAACTTAATATTTGGCTAGACTTAAATTACTGCTAATTAGATTTTAATATGTGGCTTTCATAACATGTTGCTTCTATATTGCAATCCTACTAGACAGGCTCCATCTAATCATCTATAGTTATAAATACACTAAGCTTGTACATGTGATGGAAATCATGTAAATCTGTACTGATTTTATTTGGGTACAAAAAGCTAACAGACGACAATTTAATTTCGTTTCTGATAAGGTAAAACCTTGCTTCTCAGAGTAGGTAGTTCTTCTAAGGTATATATATTTCGTATGTTATTTATTGTTATTTAAATCCACCAAAATTGGTATATGATATTTATATTATTAAAATGTATGCTGATTCAATTCGGATGTAATCTATCCACAATGTGGCGTTGCTGTTAGTGTCTGGGATTTCCAGTTGCCTATACAGCAGCACCTATTGGTGAAAATTGTACGAAATTATATGTATAGAAAGTTAATTGTGAGAAGCTAAGTTTCTTGAAATTTTGTGCGAATAAATCGTTGGTGACGCTATTATATAGAATGGAATAAAAAAAAAACTTTTAAAGCCGTCACAGTATAACTAGTTTTTTTTTTTTTCTGTTTTACTAATGCGCAAGATATTTATATTTTTATTGAAATATTACAGAAATTGCTACATTTTTACTATATTTAGTAATAAACAAAAGAGAAAAATCATGCGGACCACTTAGTTTATAAAACACCTGCACCCTACACCTAAACATACACTTATGTACGTTTAAAATTTTAGTGAATCCCCATATCAAACCGCTTACGGTATACACATACTTTCAATAAAAAATGAGCACGGTTACGATGTAACTGAGGAATTATAAAATATATTTTTGAAATTAGAGAACGAATAGACAGACAATGGTGTTGACAAACTTAAATTTTAAGCATATTTTTAACTTGTTGGGAAGTTGAAAACGTTTAACAAAATTTAAAACACACTTCGATCAATTTTCGCTTATTATCCTCTAATATATCTAAATATTTCTATATGGCCTTATGAATCATAAGCTAACAAGAAAATATTTTATAGGAAGCATGTTTTATGTGCATACGAACAGTATTTGATAATTTTATTACGTTTCATGTAGCATATCTAAGTATGCTTTAAATAAACATTAGCAGGCTTTGCCCGCTTTGCTGCATAGTATATTTAAATAAATTCTCAAAATTCCATGTCATTATTAACAAAATCTCAAAAGAAAAAAAAAAAAAAAAAAAAAAATCGCTGAAATCAATCGAAACTTAAGTTGATGTTCCAGCTGCGTTTTGTAATGGTTCTTCCGCTCGCAACATGATTAGTCTGGGTTTCCATTGCTTTCGGCAGCGTCTTACCCACTTTTTACTCTCCCTCTTCGGCGGGTAAGTTAGAAGTTTCGCGAAATACCACCGAAGTGCCTATTACATACACTTAATCAATACCCACCAACCAAAATTCGCCATTCCAAGATAATTTGAAGCAAAATTTTGGATTTTATAATGTGTGAAATTTGAAGGTATCGCTATTTTTTTTTTTATAACGACCGTCATCATGAATGTAGACCATCAATTAAATCTCTTCTTTCATTTGACAGACACATCACTTCTCAACCCAAATAAATAAATAGATAAAAAGAAAATAAAAATTACTACTTAATTATGCATTATCAGTATTTAAAAAAGACTGTTTTTATTTAAATATTAATAATAATTTCGTGGGACACTCATATGGCTGTCTCTTACTCTTACCTAGCATTTGAATACTATAAATGCAGATTGCAGATTAAAGTGTAAGATAACAAATACTATATATAAATGTACGTTTCAAAAATTTCAAACTAGTTTTAGGAGCAGATATTATTTGACGAATAACTCTCTCAATGAGGAGGGGGGGGGGACCCCGTTTAAATATATTGCATAATGCCTACTATAAAAAATTCTTGACTATTATTAAATTTAAAAGTTCATTCCAAATTTTTCAGTCAACTTTCTTTCTCACCACTCTTTCAAGCTTATTAATCTTGAACAAACATTTTTAGCAACCTCAAAATAAACTTCAAAATACAAAATTTGAATTATCTGCAAATATTTGTTTTAAAATTAGCTGATAACAGGCATACACAAAGATTAACCATTAAAAATTTGATTTTAGTATTCAGGGAACCTCAAAACGTGTAATTATAGGGGAAAAAAAGCGTTAAAATTTCCACTTAAAAAATTTCTTTGTTTACTCTGTAGGTTTGAAGTATTAATTATCATTCCTAGGTAGCCCTGTAGATGAATGGGGAATGATTTTCATGCCATATTTTACACTAAACATACTTTTATGCATATAAAAAAATATATGTTAACTTATTTTTGTTTAGTACAGGCTACAGATATTAAACTGTAAATAGCAAAAAAATTTCGCTCACATACCTAATGTATTTGAATTATCTTGGACGTCCCTGTACACGAAGCATTTGCTTGATCTCAAGGAAAAGCTAAGTGCAGCATCCCCTTACATGATTCAAATGTAGAATACTAAGTTTTCATATTCTGGAATTATTTGTTTTTGAAATGTGCTGATAACTGGCATACACGTACAGGCATACACAAACACACACACACACACACAGATCAAATACAAAAACCTGATTTTTGGATTCAGGGGACCTCAAAATGTGCAAAAATATTGCAAAAAATCAGTTTCAAAATTTGACCCAAAAACAATACTTTCGGGTCAAATTTTGGATTTTTCTTATCCATATCTGTGGATGAGAGAAAGAAAAGAAAGAAAAATATAAGCAATAATTAAAGAGAGGAAACAAATAGCCAAATTAGCGATAAAACTGCCAAACCGTTTGACATACTGTAATAGCAGATGCTTGCTTATCGTTAAGTTAAAGCGCGAAAATTTTTGTCACATTCTTCAATTATGTTGATGCTATGCAGACCGAACCTTGTGCAGTTTGCTGATCAAGCAGTAGATTATTTATTCAATAACATCCTTGATTAGCAGATTTTCATGACAGAAGACAATCATTTTTATGCTATGTAGAAGATCTTAGAAAATTTATTTTTCTAAGGGTTTATTATTATTATGACAAATGAAAAAAAAAAAAAAAAAAAAAAAAAAAAAAGGTAAATTTGTTTTAAATCATCTGAAAACGATGGTTCAATTATTCGTTTTAAAGGTGATATCGAATTCTTTTGAAAGATAATCATAGTGAAAATTTTTATCCACCCCTCCCCCATCCCCGTATACTTATTCCTAGGGGAAAAAACAATGTCCTATGAATAATAATAATTAAAAAAAAAACTGTTTGACTATTACTCGTTATACAGCCAAATTGAATCAATAATGTATATCAAATGTATGTCACACAGAAGGTTTGGTGAGTATATATATTACAGAAGCTGATAGATAGCCTTTCTGTGAATGGAAAATATTGGAACGTGGCAGCGCCACCTGTCGTCCAATATGCACCCAAAGGCAATCTGTAGAGTTTTACGTAATATTAATTTCACGTACCAAATTTACAACATTTATAAATCACAGAAGTTGAGATTTTTCGTTTCCGTTATGAGATTACATTGCAACATAGCCACGCTACCTGTTGGCCGATGTGCATCCAAAATGTACCAGTAAAGCTTTACATAAAATCGATTTCACTTATAACTTCAGTGTATCACAAAATTTAAGTGTTAAATCACAAGAGTTAAAATATTGCCTTTCCGTTAAAATGATTAAAATGCAGATTACAACGCCACCTGTTGGACAATGTATACATCCAAATTGTATTAGTAGAGGTTATAATGATATATACCAATATATTAAGTTTAATGCATTTGTACACTATAGAAGCTGAGATATTGCCGTCCCATAAATGGAGGGTTTCATTACATAGCACCGCAATCTATCGGACGATATATCCTAAATGAAATTTAAATAACCTCCAATTTAGGGCAAGATCTAATTATGTAACAAGTTTGGTTTAATTCCATACATTGATTCATGAAATACAAAATTCACAAAATTTTTCCATGAGTTTAAAATTTTGTAATTTTTTTTCACCTCACCGCTACTGATTCTTGAAAAGCATTCTTTACTGACGTGCTAACAAAACGTTAAACTGAAAATGTAAAAAATGCTCTATTCTCTATCAAGCTAAAAATTATAAATTTCGAATAACTTACGAAGTTTTTAAATTAGAATGTTACAAATCTCTCAGTAGGATTCTTATCAATATCATAAGCGATATTTTAAAACTGGTCCGATCTCTCTGCAATCATTTGTTCTTGAGATATCGTGTACATGGACTAACGGGCTATTACGCTATTAGGTGCCGATACCATACCAACCTTTTGACTTCCGGATTCCTCACGCCAGAAAACGTGTAAAAAAATCAAAAACTGAAGTCAAAAATTTTCATGATTAACCTAGTTTCTCAACCAATAGTACTAAAAAGTCATTTTGTCATATTCGTTATAATTACACTGTTACAGAACGTGTTATGACGGTGTTACACTTGAACGTTCTATATAGAACTAGAATTGTACGTTTTATAGATGGTACAAATCAAACATTTTCAGAACGTTCTAAATAATACCATTTCTGAACGTGTTTTAGAACGTTCTTTTGACACGAAACACGGTGTTTGAACTATTGAAACCGTTATTAGACGTTCACAGAACGTTCCTGTGCTACTTGGGTTTAGTGTGATTTGGTGTGATAAATTACTTTTCTTGACAATTTTTCAATGCAATTTATTATTAGTAACTATAGTTTTGTTATTACGATGTTTTTTACACCACTTCTATTTGACATATTATCTCAAGAAAAACATTTCTTAGTGTAGATTAATCAAAATATTTATTTAATTATAACTAATAAATGAAGCGTGTAAGAATTATTGAAGGTGGGAATTTATGCAAATTATTTTAGTTACTGTCATATAATATACACGTTGAATATCTCTTGGAATAAATGTTTATGTCTGGTTTCATTTATAGATTCATTAAATAAAATCATCTATTTAATGAATCATACTCCTGATGAAAATTATTCTAGAGGTTTTTTTTTTATATATATATATAAAATTTATATAATAAATAAATAAATAATTACAAAAGGATATTTTATACAAATTAACTTATCAATTAATAAACTGATAAAACGGTTAATACATAAATTAAATGACAGATTAGTAAATGTATAAGTTAATTAACAAATTGTGTAGTTAACTAATCAATTAATTAAATAATTTATTCAAAAATTTAAAAGCTAAATTATATATTTAAAACAATGAAGACAATAACTATAAAATTTGTCTATGAAAAAATTTATTTAAATAATAAATAAATAAATAAAAGAAAACTTAACTATTGAAACATCTTATAAGTTAAGAGTAATATTTTATTTATTTATATTTATTTATCTGGAAACTAGACATTCAGGAAAACTTTGTTCTATAATTACAAAATAGTTAAAAAAAAAAAAGTTTTATAAACAGATCTATGGCCTATCATCAGTTTGTTCGAGTGCCTTGAAACTGGTTTAAATTTTAAACTTTTAATGTAATAGCAGACTTTTGATGATAAGTTACTAATGAAATTTTAAGAATTTAGAGAGGAGGCTATAACAAATTTTGCACTTTGAATTAAAAGGTAATTGAAATTCATAATCTTAGTGGCTAAATACATGCCATTCAAATTTGAGAACAACTTAGAATGAGTACGCGTAAACTCTTCTTGTGCATATTATTAAGTAGAAATGTGAAACATATTTTGATATGTCTGGTGGAAACCTAATGACCATAAATTCATAATATTAAATACTATATTAGGTATACCAGAAAGTTCTGTTGTTTTAAATTTAAAAAATAACACTGAAATTTTTAAGATGGTATTTGGTAAAGTTAAACTATAAGTATTATTAAACAAAAATTTCCGGTACATTTTAATAATTGTTAACAACAGAACTTCATGGTACTTTTTTTTTTTTTTTGTAAAAGATGGATAATATTTTTAAAATATTAGTAATTGTTAAAATTATTTTGGTGTGAATGATTTTTTTTTTTTTTTTTTTTTTGGGGGGGGGGGGTAAAAGATGGATAATGTCTTTAAAATATTAATAATTGTTAAAATTATTTTGGTATGAATGGAAATATTTTTAAGAATAAATCGTGAAAACTCGTTCGAATTAACTATATCTCATAGAATGGAGATAAAAAGAAATATGGGGAAATTTACGGAATACCATAAAAAAAAAAAAAAAAAAAAAACTACCAAAAATATTTTGCAAATGAAATAAAAAAGTAATAGAATCTATGTTCATCAAAACATCCCACAACAAACCACAATTCGAAGCCTACTCCTGTGCTGTAAAAAATTTACGATAGCCCATTCTTTGGATGACATATTGGGTATGATACAAATCGCCATCTCCAATTACTTATCGTTTCACAGGTAGGTAAGGAATTCGACCAATCTACGCCCTCTCCTTTTTGAAAGAAAGAAAGAAATCACATAAACCAACGTAACCCTACCCGATGCATTGCAGACCCCTACCCTCCTGAAGACTGATTTAAACCTTTTCTAAGTACAAGTGCTGGCCAAACTTGACACCTCAGCATCATAAATCCAGGTAGAGATGATTGTGGATTTTACACTTTGAGTTAATCTAACAAGCAGGTCGAATGTTCTTGCTGTGAAAAAGACCCCCTGGACTGGTCCACCATAGGGGGCTCCGATTCAGAAAGCTGCCCAAAGAAACGTGGGCTAATGAATTTAGAATTGGATAGATCAGGTGGTAAAAAACGAGAACATTGTTGTGGAAAATATGATTAAAAAGAAGTTTTTTTATAGGGGACTTAGGATATATCAGTCATTGTACATGATGAAATGGAGCGATCCCATTTGAAATGCTATAGTTAAATTAGCTTATTATGCTAAGTACGCATGTAATTTCTGTAAAAAGTATTCTTTAAAGGAGGAAAAAAATAATGCCTCAATGGTTTGAGATAGGAAAAAGAAAAACAATCATAAATTGTTTTTTCCATTTTTTTTGTAAGTTTGACCCAAAACATTGAAGAGTTCCACATTCTTATGAGTAATCCATTCTCTTCTTTCTATTTATTTACTTTCTAAAAAAATTAATCTTTATTTAAATTCTTCTTTTATGACTTTTGAAATCTTGTAACCGATTTTAAGCCAATCATATTATATATATAAACTTTATCTTTCTTAGTCATCATCTATGATGAAAGCGAAATCATAGAAGTTCATTAAAATTGTCATTACTAACCTTCTTGAAACATGCGTTTAGTTTTTTTCTTTACACATACTGAGTTGGAATTTAAAATCGTGCCTCTATATATATAATTTCAGATTAAATAATAATTTTAAATTGTAATGAGTACTTATTGTAATGAAAGAGAATTTACCAGATAGAAAATGTCCTTATCTAATAATATCTAATATCTAATTATAAACTATTTATCTAATTATTATAACGGTACTTGGTACTATACTTATATTGTCCTTATCTAATATGCATTTAATTTAATAAAAGTTTTCTTCGCTATATGCCTCAATGAATATAAAATTAACATTGCTAATCTATAATCATTAATATATATATCCGTAACATGATGAAAATTAATTTAATAGAGATCAATTAGCTTTTTGAAAATGTGTATAATTCAACAAAATCATTTTTATATGCTAATTCATTAAAGATTAAATGATAGTGGAAATGATATTTATCTGTCGTCAAAAAAGGCACAAACTTCTTTTAATATGTCTTTCTTTCTCTTTTCTCTTTCTTTTTTCTCCCTCTTTTATAATAATGACAAAATAGTTCTGCCGTTTTCATCGGTCTAGTTCTTTGGAGTTTTCAGTGTTTCTTAGAAAGACTCCATGGAGTTCATCATGCCCAAACCTATACTAAATACAAAAAGTAGCGTATCAAAATATTCTAAATCCTAAAAGAAAATTATCTTTAAAAAATCACACTCTTGTTGTTTTAACATGAGAATATAATAATATACAATAACTACTTTTTTTTTTTTTTAATCAAAAATTGACGTTATTGCAATGTAAAGAAATAACAATTATTCATTAAATAATAGTAATTATCACATTTTTTTTTCATAAAATAATAATAATAATAATAATAATAAATAAATAAATAAATAAATAAATAAAAATGAAAAGTGAACCTAATTACGATATTTACTGTTGAAAGCCTGAACTTGTAAATCTACATTTTCGTGTAATCTTTTCCTTAAAATTTAAGTATACGGAAGTATAAGGAAGGAAAAAGAAAAAACAAACTTTTTTTTATACTGAAAATAATAAAGTTTGACGTTAACAATCAAAAATAATTTCTACTTAAAAAAAAAAAAAAAAAAAAAAAAATGGGTGGTTTAGTTTTTTTTTTTTTTTTTGGTCACTATTCCGCTGTACTGTCACTTTTTGCTCAGTATCGCTAATTAGATTTTCAACAACAACGAATATTCAGGCTTAGCACAACAGTGAAAAACATACAAAAAATTACATGCATTCACGAAACCATATATCATGATTTTAGATGGAACTTAGTAATTTACATTCAGTGGACTTCACTTCGGGGATTTCCAAGATCGTTCCATTTCTCAAACTCTCGTTTTAATGTACATATTTATCAGGCTGATCTAGTGATTTAGACAGATGGCTGATCCCTACCCTTCAAACGATTAAAAACTTGAGAGGGATTCGACGATTCCATCCATCATACTTTGTCATGTTCTCATTTCTACACTGGAGATGCTGAAACTGAAACCCACACATGTCCAAAGTCAAACAATTTTTCTACTGTCTTATTACTTGTTGCCTTCACCGAGAAGTAAAAAATAACAAAATGTACTAAAAATTAAACTTCTAGTTCTGAAGCGAGAAACAAACGCTAGAACTGCAATCTTATAGATAGGAAAAAACGTGTTGGGAAGCTTAAACAAATGAACCGTCGTATTCTGGGTGACTAAAGCAATTAATAAAACACATTGCTCAGGCCACCGGTCTAGATTTTGATTGTGGAACAAGATATGACTTGGGGGGCTCTCGACCTTCGAAAACGACAAATTTTAACTGCAGTCATAACTCCTGAATAAGAACTGTCATCGATATACTTTTTTTTTTACTTTTTCATCTGCGATTTGCTCAAGATGTGTAATGATTTATTATCATTATTATTATTATTATTTTTCATATTTCGTTATTGGGTGGCAGAAAAATAATTTTTGTTACAAGCCTGAGAGTTATTAATATTCTTTCTGGAAACACATTTTTCAGTTTGAACTGATAAGTTATTTGTGAGAAATTTAATGTGAGTTTTATATTTCCTTGTAGCAAAATGTTTCTAATATACTTATCATGATGACATGAGAGGGAGTAGTAAAAATTATCTCAGAAATATTGTTAAATTTAATTTTTCTGAGCATAAATTAAGACTCAGGGTTGGAAGCTCTTTGGAATTTTTTTTTTTTTCTACTCACATTCATCTGCTTATCTATACGCGAAGATTTTTTTTTTTTTTTTTTCTTTTTAAAATTTCCCAACGAAAGTGTAAAGGGATTATGATTTTGGTTCGTATGTTCGACTATCTGTCCACGCTCTAATTTGCGTAAATATTATTAGAATCTGTTTTGAAACTGATATATGTTATTCTAGTAATTGAATAAAAGGGATTCTAGAAGCACAATTGGAAAATCCTTAAATTAAACTGAAAATCGAGAGCTGGCAGTTCCCAACTGTGATGGGCCCCACAAGTGGCTGAGAAGTTCTGCTCTGAAAATCTGGGAAGACAGAAGGTGACGGGTTCGGTGTCAGGTCAAACTTGTCAACCAAACCGTTCGGAGTTTTCTACTACTTTCTCCGAAGTTCGCGTGAAAACAGCCAAAGTACCTGTAGAAAGTCAAAGCATTCCACTGCAGAACTGGTACATTGGGTAGTCAGTTGGCTTTAACCCTCATACCAACAGAATTTTGGAGATATTTAATGATCGCACTGTTAGTTTTTGGGGAAATTTGTATTGACTCTTACAATTTTTAAAATTCTTTTTATACCATTAGAACGTAGATAAGTTTCTAAATTTATTACTTTAATTAAATAAAATATTTAAAGTTTTTTTCTCTATATATAAATAATAATAATAATAATAATAATAATAATAATAACAATAATGGTAAATAAAATTAAGTTAACTTAATTTTTGTAAAGTATTTACTCAGTGTTGGCATTAGATGACCAAAATCACTAATAATAATAAAAAAAGAAGCAACAATTGTTTTGTTTGAAAAAAAAAAAAAAAAAAAAAAAAACTTAACCCTTCTAGCGGATCTAGCGGATAAAAATAGGCACTTGTGCAATGTGGTAACAACAGTGTACTCACTCACACTTGCACTTGTAGCTGTCTTGTTCTTCGTTTAATAATGGATTGCATTGTATTTTATTTATTTTGACACGAAACAAATATTGCATGTTTATATGTTTATTTACAAAATTATTATTATTAATTCTTTTTTTTTTTTTTTTTTTTTTTTTTTTGTACTTTTTAAAAATCAGTAATCAATTCATTCGATATTTCTCCTCCGTATTAATACGGTATTCTGCATTTCATAGTCCAGGTTGAAGGTTGAATTGTTAGTGCTTTTGTTGCATGTTCACGAGTTTCAAGTTCAACTCCCGATTTGGAACATAGACATAATTGCAAATATTTTCGTTCTTTCCGAAAGAATTAATACCATTATTTTCTAATAATAAAATTCAATGCATTTAATCTTATATATATATATAAATGCAAAACACTAATATTTTTAAATAGTGGTATTAAGTCTCCTACAAAAATTGGGAGATGTGGATGTTCACAATGGATTGGAATCCGTTTTAAGTAGTAAGTCTAGGTCTAATTAAACCTAGTATGCAAAAAATAAGCTTAAAGGTCAACATAAAAAAAAAAAAAAAAAAAACTTTTCTTTCCAGAAGAGTAACTTCTAACCTTAGCGGATCCCCCTACAGACTATAAAAGATTTAGAAGTAGTATTATGGAGTGAAGAACCAAGGGAATATTTGCTAAAAGGAAAAATAAAAACAGAAAAAATATTTGATCAACGACCATGGATTAAAATTCTGTTTTAAGACATTTTATCATTAAAAAAAAAAAAAAAAAGATTTAGGTAAAATTTAGCGAATTTATGTTACTAAATGTTTTCAAAGTTTAATAAAAGAAATCATTTGGATTAGATTCTAAAATGTTGTTGAGAGTTAATAAAGCAATTAAAGAAAAAAGAAAAACAAGTCTTTCTGGCTCATTCGGAATGGCAGGATGATTTCTTTTTTCTTCAAAATGGCGGCTACAAATTATTAATGGACTTGGTAGAAATATTCATGTGGGCTATGTACATATGGAGTTTTAAGCAAATCTGCTCATAAATATATTTTTATGTGAATTTGAAATTTTCAAGTTGCCAGCAATTGGAAACAAAATGGCGGGCCAAGTTGGCAAACAAATATATCAAATGCATTTATGAGGTAAGTACAAATTTAGTTCGAATTAACTCAAAATTTCAAAAATTATCGTGTTGATAATTTAAGTGGCCACCACTTGGATCAGAATGGCAGAGCAAGTTGTTCAATGAACTAATCCAAGATATATCCTATTTACAAGATAAGTCCACTGTCCAACTTTGGTTCGAATAAATTCAATATTTCAAAAGTTATCGCGATAAAAGATTCTCAAGTGGCCGCAAATTGGAAAAAATATTGCGGGATAACTTGCCCACATAAATCATAGATATTTGAATGATAATTCCACTTTTCAACTTTGGTTTGAACTGATTAAGTATTTCAAAAGTTATCATAATAACAAATTTTCAAGTGACAGCCACTTGGAAACAATATGACGGATCAAGTTGCTCAGCAAACTTATCCAAGATATTTGAAGTATAAGTTCACTGTCTAACTTTGGGTCGAATCAGTGCAGTATTTCAAAAGTTATTGTTATGGCAAATTTTAAAGTGGCAGTCTAAGCAGCTGCAACTTGGAAACAAAATGGCGGAGCAACTTGCCCAGTGAAATCACCAAAGATATTTGCATAAGTTCACTATCCAACTTTGGTTCAAACTAATTCAGTATTTCAAAAATTATCATGATTTCAAGTGGCACCGGGATTTCAAGTCGCCATCACTTTGAAACAGAAAAGCAGAGTGAGATGCTCAAAGAACTTATCTGAGATATTTAAATGATAAATCCACTACCCAAATTTGATACGAATTGATTCAATATTACAAAAGTTATCATAATGACGAATTTTCAAGTGGTTTCAATTTGGAAATAAAATGGCGGAGCAAGTTACCAAGCTAATTTATCCAAGACATTTGAACCGTAATGTTTACTATCCAACTTTCCAACTTTGGTTTGAACCAGTTTAGTAGTTTAAAAGTTATCGAGATGACATATTTTCGAGTGACAGCCTGATTTCAAGTGGCAGCAACTTGGAAACAAAATGTCGGAAGAAGTTGCTTAGTGAACTCCTCCAAGATATTTATATGAAAAGTTCACTTCCCAACTTTGGTTTGAATTAAATCAGAATTTAAAAAGTTGTCATGATTATAAATTTTCAAGTGGTAGCCTTATTTAGAGTTGTCCCGCTTAGTTTAAACATCCGCACTTTATTAAGAATGGTGGATAAAGTTCATTAATAAACTTGGTTGAGTGAGACCCTTATATGGTCTATGACCTGTATACATCAAAATTCAAACAAATCCGGTCTTAAATATGATTTTTACAATGTGAATATAAAATTTTTAAGTGGTATCCACTAGAAAATAAAATAGCGGAGCAACTTGATTAACAAACTCATTCAAGATATTTATAAGATAAATTCGCTGTCCAAATTTGGTTCGATTTGGAGCATTATTTTGGAAGTTAACATGATTATAAGTTTTCAAGAGGTTGCCTGATTTCAAGTGGTTCCGCTTAGTTTAAGATATGGCCACTTAGTTAAAAATGGGTGATAAAGTTCATTAATAAACTTGGTTGAGACCCTTATATGGTTTATGCATACATCAAAATTCAATTAAATTCGAAATATGCCTTTTTACAGCGTGAATTTTAAATTTTCAAGTGGTCTCCACTTGGAAACAAAATGGGGGAGCAACTTAGTTAACAAAGTCATTCAAGATATTTATATGATACGTTCATTGTCCAAAAGTGGTTCGATTTGGAGAAATATTTCGGAAGTTATCGTGATGTTAAATTTTCAAGTGATAGCCTGATTTCAAGTGGCCCTGCTTAAATTACGATATCCACCACTTTGTTAAAAATAGCGGATAAAGTTTATTAATAAAATTGGTTGAGATCCTTATGTGGTCTATGTGTACATCAAAATTCAAGGAAATACGGCCTTAAATACGCTTTTTACAATGTGGATTTGGAATTTTCAAGTGGCCGCCACTTGAAAACAAAAAGGCAGAGCAATTTGGTTAACAAACTCATCTAAGATATTCATAAGATAAGTTTGCTGTCCAAATTTGGTTCGATTTGGAGTATTATTTCAAGAGTTATCATAATGAAAAAATTTTCATTATATATGTATATATACAGTCGAACCTGGTTAACGTGAACACGCTTTACGTGAATTACTTTTAACACGATCTGGTTTCACAATCCCCGTCAAAATAAAGTTTAGTTATATGAAAATTAATTACTGATAGCATGAACTACTGATAACATGAACACATTTTTTATTCCCCTTGAGATTCACGTTTACGAGGTTCGACTGTATTTATATATATATATATATATATATATATATATATATATATATATATATAGATAGATAGATAGATAGATAGATAGATAAACAAAATGATTGCAGTAGGTCGATTTCTAAAGAAATCAACCTAAAAATCACTAAGTATGCGGTAAACGTTAAATGGGTGTGGTGTCAGTATGACGTTTAAAGTGAATTATCTACGCTTGGAATCAGGACCTGGTTGTAATGTCCTTGCTGTGAGTTCTTTCTAAGGGATTCTAGCCCATATTCATGGAAGTTATGGATAAAATTAAGGAAACATCGAGAGGCTAGGGTGAGGAGAGTGACTTAGATTCGAACCAGAAACCTCCTATGTATCAGATGTTAGAGAAGAATCTGTGACCCACTAATGTTAAAGGGAACACATACGTTATCTTATACTATTAAGTGAGCAATATGTGTATATTTCACTGATCTCGAAAACAGTAGCTCGGACAATCACGAGATTTAACACAAAGGTGCCCCCAGAAAAGTCATTGTGCACATCGAAGTCAGATTTTCGAATTTTTGATTAGTTTTTTCTTAATTAATTAAAATGTAAAAATAATAACCTTCTGATTTCTGATAAAAAAGCCATTTGAATTTTAACATTTTATCCATAATTTAATTGTTGCCATTTTTTTTTTTTTTTTTTTCGAGAAAATAATAATAATTAAAAAAAAAAAAAAAAAAAAAAAAAAAACGTACATTTATTTAAAATGAGGAAAATAAATAAGAAAGATTAGAAAATAAATTAGAAATATCAGTCGCATCGTTACAAATAAGATAGCAAATGAAAGGGAAAATTTTTGTAAATCCGATGCATTAAACAGCTTATCAATCGGATGATTAGTTTTTTCTTAATTAATTAAAATGTGAAAATAATAAGTCATTTAAATTTTAAAAATTTATCCATAATTTAATTGTTGCCAATTTTTTTTTTTTTCGACAAAATAATAATAATTAAAAAAAAAAAACGTACATTTATTTAAAATGAGGAAAATAAATCAGAAAGATAAGAAAATAAATTAGAAATATCAGTCGCATCGTTACAAATAAGATAGCAAATGAAAGGGAAAATTTTTGGAAATCCGATGCATTAAACAGCTTATCAATCGGACAATTAGATTTTTTAAAATTAACTAAAGTATGAATTTTAGGTGGCAACAGCAGAAGATTGTATGGAAACCGTTAGGAGAAAAAAAATGAAAAATCTGCTTCACATTAAGTCACATGATTTTTAAGTGAGATTAAAAATTGCAGTTTTCAAATTCTTTTAAATTTTCTCTCACGAACACAAAAATATAATATACAGCCTGTACCCCACAAGACCAACTTGCATTTCAAATTTCATCAATTATTTTGGTTAATAAACAAAAGTTATTATTATTTTTTTTTTCAAATCAAGTTTTATTCTATCTTCGAAAAGAATTATGTGATCATAGATATAATAATATATATAGATCTATCATCCCATATTATCGTGCAAAGATTTTTGATGCTGAAAAAAAAGCTTTGGAATCAGCCATTAAGTGGCATTGAAGGAAAAAAGTAAAAAAAGAAGAATGAATTTGAAACTATATCTGGAGCTTTTCATTCACCTTTAGTAAATAAATTATTCATGAATTTTAGTTCCTAAAACATTCGTGTGTATTCCCGTGTGTATTCACTCGGGGAAAGACTGCCATATTTTGGTAGAATCGCCGTCTTTTCCCGAGTGAAAAGGAATCACTTTTTTCTCCCCAATGATCAATCTATATATTATTACTATATCTATGTATGTGATACGATACATTAATAATTTGGGTTTTAAAAGTTTTTTTAAATAGATTATTTAAACTCTATGAACCATATTTTTATTTTATCAGTTTCATTAACAGATCCTGCTGGGCGATTTTTTAAATTTTGGTGTTGAAGTACACCGAACGTTTTTCGACAAGAAATTTAATATAGCAACAGCCATTTTAATCTAAGTAGCGCATCGAATATATAAAAACATAAATGATTTATTTTTACACAAAATTTACAGAACAAATGCAGTTTTAAAAATAGGAAATTTATTTCAACAAGCACTATTTTAAACCTAAAAACCATTAAAAATATAAGCAGAATATAAAGGATTCTTATGTATAAACAAAAAAGAGTATGGTAAAATTATTAGCAAAATAGTCTTCCCCTTTTCATACAAAAAAAAAAAAAAAATCCATCGCTAATATGGCGACACAAATTCAAAAGCCGCCAGTGGAGCAACATAATAAAGTTGTGCAACACGATAATGTTTACCTATTTATTTATTTTTTTTATATAATAATCATTATGCTAATTTATCATACAAATAAATGAGCCTCTGTGTGTTACTGCACTTGCACGCTGTCGAACAGAAATATTTGAAAAATTCAAATTAATATTTAAATAAATAAATAAAAATATGTTTAATGGAAAATATATATAACCATAAAAAGATTAGTTGTCTAAAATATGGCAGAAATAGCGCTCATAGCATATTGTTACAAGGTATTAAGTCTTATTGTTACAATGGATTAAGTCTAAAATGGTGACAAAAATTCAAAAGCCGCCAAAGAGAACTATATTAAGGCTGTACTATCAGGTTTACAACCCATGAATTATATATAAACACAAAAAATTAATTGTCTCATGCGACAGACGTAGCCGGTCACAGCATATTGTAAGATTTGGCGTGAAATTGCTGTCATTTAATGGTTGATTGGATAAACAAAATAAACATATGAAATAACGTAAAAGCAAATATTATGTTGTCTAAACCCAGTTACATTTGAGTCCAGTCCGAGTTACATGTGAACAACACGTATAGTGTTGTTCACATGTAACTGGGATTCAAATATAAAAGGGAAACTCCAATTTTTTCGATACTATCTATTTCGAAACTGTTATATAATAAGCACCTAAGTGGAAGCTCATTGGTAAACTATTGTCGCAGGTAATAGGGACAAGCGACCGAGTTGCAGTGGATGACCAAATCGCTGCCGAATGCAGCAGGGACCTGGAGCGAACTTTTGAACAATTTCAGTAATTTATTTTATTTTATTTTTATAAAGCTATATAGAAAAGAGTTTCCTTTAAATTTAGTGGCCAGCGAAGCGGGCAAAGCCTGCTAGTTGTATTAAAAAAAAAAAAAAAAAAAAAAAGGCTTAAGGCTATACGTCTATTTGATTCCTCTATTCTTCATTCCCATACTATCCTAAGGGATTCTCGTTGCTTCGTTTTATAAAGATATTTCATTCAAAAATGAAGTTATTCGATCTATATATTTTTAATATTATTCTTTGAACATGCCTCTTTTTATCTTAGTGAGTGTTTTTTTTTTTTTTTTTTTTTTTTTTTTTAATAAATTTAAATATTTCTTTTAGAGATCGAAAATTAGAGTACTATGTTTATTTATTAAAAAGAAAGTATTTAAATTTATTTTTTCAAAAAATTTCTTATTAAGCTAAAAGGTGACATATTCAAAGAATATTAAAAAACAGAATCCGAAATCTCCATTTTTGAATGAGATATTCTTTAAAAATAAAACAACAAAAGTTCCATAGGATAATTTGGGGATTTGATGATGTGCAATTTTAAAACTTAAATGCACTTTTTACTCATTTTCGTGGAGCATGATCCTCCAAATCTCTTCTTAGCTCAGGAAAGAAAGAGCATTATTCTGTGAAAAATAAATGGACTACCAATAAAATGCCATTTCAAATAAGTTAAGCCTAAGAAAATATGAAGGTTATAATGATAACTTCACTATATGATTTTTTTTTTTTTTTTCAAATTAAAAAACAAGAGAAATATCGCTTTTTACTTTGTTGTGATATACGTTAAACGGAATATTTTTCAGAGTTCGCATGGTTTACTTAAAACTTAATGAAATTTATATTTTAAACTTTAAATCAATCAATACTTTTTCTATACTATTTAAGTCAATAGGAGAATCAATTTTTTCAATATTAAAACTAGTATAATGTCTCTATTACACTATTTTTACTTTCTCTTACCCATATATATGGCAGAGAAAGTATTGTTTTCGAAATTGCGTTTTTGTTATACTTACACGTTTTAAGGTCCCCTAAATCTGGAAAAAAAAAAAAAAAAGATTTTAGCGGTTGGTTTGTGTGTCTCTCTGCTATCAGCATACATCAAAAACAAATAGCAGCAGGAATTTCAAAATCAGTATCCTAAATATATATCATATAGGGAAGCTACACTAAATTTTTCATTGAGATCAAGCAAACGGCTCATGTACAGAGACACCCAAGAGAATTCAAATACATTATGTCTATGGGGGGAAATTGAAAGTAAGTCTATAGGCTGCATTAAACAAAATGAAATAAATATATGCTTTTATATATATAAAAGCAGGTTTCATGTAGAATATGGTATGAAAATCATTTACCATTTTTTTACAGGGCTATACACAAAAGAACTAGAATATAGTGGGACAATTCTTGAATATTGATAGAAGTATGTTTCAGGTTGTGCCGTGTGTTATTATTACAGGATTATATATATTTGCATCATGTGATGTGTACATAAACTTCAGAAAATATTTAACATTTAAGCCATAAAATTATTTTTTATTCAATGTAATTAGTAAAAGTGCTTTACTCTAATATTTCACCATGTCCAGGAAAACTACTCGGGAATTGAAATTAATTGCTTTTTTGTATATTTACACGTTTTGAGGTTTCCTGAATACCGAAGTCAAATTTCTAGGGTTTGATCATTGTCTCTGCCTTTTATCAGATCAACTTAAATAACACAGGCCTACAAAAATGAAGCTGACAAAATTTGATTTGATGATTTCAGCTGACCTTTATGTTTTTTGATATGCTGAGACCGAAAATGCAGCCCATTTTTCTCTATCACGTATAGATTTTTGTCAATACAGGGTGTTTACCGACACGATTTCTTACATATACCACCATAACAATCTGTTGGTTGGTTGATATGGTTTTAAGTCGCACTAGTGCTTCACAATTACAACAATAAGCATCTATGATTAATTAATCACGGAAACATACTATAAAACTTACTATGTAATTATATTGGTGGAAGAGCAATGAAAGAAATTGTATAGGCAGATAACCTGTATTGACAAAAATCTATACGTGATAGAGAAAAACTGGCTTCATTTTCGGTTTCAGCACACCAAAAAAACATAAAGATCAGTCAAAATTATAAAATCAAAATTTTACATGTCGACCTGTGTAATTATAGGCAATTCAAATGTTGTATTTTGAAGTTAATTTAAGGTAATTCTAATTTACATTTTTTTTTTTTTTTTTTTTTTTGACGCCTGTATTTATAGAATTCAATTTTAGAGTAAACCAGAATATTTCAGAAGGGGATACAGGTTAAAATCTAATTATGAGATGCAACTATGCAGCACTTTTTATCCAGTACTATCATTAATGTTATCTTAAAAAATTCAGAAAAGGACATATATATTACTTTAAAATTTGTTATTTCAAATTAATATTAAACATGGAGAGTAACCATAAATTTTCAGACAAGTATCTATACTTTTAAAAAGATAATAGCTATGCATTTATTTACATTATTATAACTTACTTTTTGTCCAACCCTAAAAGTTCGTTTCTCAATATTTACATATTTTTTCTTTTTTTACTTTCATGCATGTATTTGGCAAAAAAAAAAGTATTTTCGAGACTGAGTTACTTTTGTATTTACACCTTTTAAAGTCCCTTAAATTCGAAAATCTGACTTAGCGGTTTATCTGAATCAAAGGGTCTATCTTTGAGTCTACTATCAGCATGATTCAAAAACAAGCAGCAGAAAATCCTAACTCGGTGTTCTAAATCTATATCATGTATGTAGATGTTACTTCAAAAATATTGAGATCGGACAAATGACTCGTACATAGTAGGAACATAAAAAAGTTGTGAAATGCATTACGTCTCTGGACATTTCTCTTACGTACAGTTCAACATTTCTAGACAACATTAAACAAAAAGAAATTGACATATATTCTTTATAGGTACAAAAGTGTGTTTCATATAGAATTTGGCATTAAAATTATTTTCCCTTAGTTTGGATGGCCACACAAAAAATTCCAATATATTAGTATTATGGAAGAAAATGTCTCAAGGTGCATTTTGGGTTTCGTTTTCCTTTCCTTTTTTTTTTTTTTTTTTTTTTGAGTTAAATTCAAATGTAGTTATTTGGTTGATGTATTTTTAGTTTATTCATAATATTCAGGAGTATTCAAAATCAGTCGAATATATTTCATAGTGTAGGTAGAACTTGTCTGAAAATATTAAATAAATATTTTAATTTTACAACAGCTTTGAATATTTTATGAATGTAACTACATTATTTAAATGAGGGATTGTGGGGACAGTTGACACCTTCCCGCTTTTTCACACAGAAATGCATGTCAAATTATACTGTGTTTAAAAATATTTTAAATCGGATATGTTCGGAAATGTTTACATCGGTAATGTTCAAATACAGTATACAACCATCTTCCACCTTAAACTCCAGTGGAGTAATGTGCAGTACGAAAAAATCTACAGTAATGTAGAAGTAATGTCTGGAGTAATGTAGGGTACGAAAAAGTAGTGTGTGTGTGCCACAGTTGCTTATTATATTATTGATATTGACGGAATCGCAGAATCTTATACGCAATGGATAGCATAAAAATACCGAAGAAATTTTAACAAAGGGAGTAGTTTTGAATTCCACTACAATCAAGAGAGATACATAATCGATGACTTGTTCTGGAAGAAAATTATCCGTAACATGCAGGGACGAAGCGTATTCAGAAAACTCGTGGAAGCGCTGAAGAATTACGCTTCCAAGAGCAGAGGGGGAATCGATTAAGCATTTCTTCGATGCGAGATTTGATCTCATAGACGAGAAACCGAAAATACTATTTCATTTTCTACGGTTAGAATAATGAAATTATTTTTTTAATCTTAAGTATGGGAAGCGCCGCTTCCGTCGCTTCCATGGACGCTTCACCACTGGTAACATGCGAATTGTGCTGCGAATAAGGGAGAGGGAGAATGAACAAACCATTTAGAGCAATTAACAACTACCATATTAGTTTCTCAACTGCCTTTAGTAATAACTAGGGGATGCCACAAGGAGTGTGTGTATATGCATAGTTATCAGCATATATAGTTACCCTCATCCGTGGCTGATTCTGTCACACTTTAGGCTTAAGAGTAGGCTTAATAGATTTCCTTGGACTCTGTCAACTGCTGTCAACTAATTTTCATACTTTAGTCAATTTTAAAAAATGTAATTGTCCGATCGATAAGCTGTTTAAACAGACATATTCAGAAAAATTGCGCCTTTCATTTGGTACATTATTTGTAACGAATATATAATTACATTTTTTTAAATTAATTAAAATATGAAAATAAAAGCTTTAAAATACATTTTAAAAGTTTAATTGTTGCCATTTTTTTTTTCAGCATAAAATGAAATATGCTTTCTCTTAAAAAATAAAAATAAATTAAAAATAAAAATAAATTTGCTCATGCATATGAAAAAAATGACGTCTATAAAATAATAATTTTAAAGTTAATGAAGAGATAAACAAAGTGAGAATATTTCCCACGGGCTTGCTAGCAAATGAATTATTTAAAGTGAGAGTGAGAAATAAATAAAATAAAACGATTATTTTTCAACGGGCGCCTTAGTCGCCCTACAACAAACTATAATAGTTATATAACTACTATAACTATTATAGTTTTACAATAATGATCACAAAAGGGTTTACAAGGCCCCCAAAAATTGCTTAATTAAAACGTACCTAACATAATATGGAAGCGATTTGTAAGAAGTAGGACATAGTAACAAACCAGAGTGCCCTTATATTGCCAAATTATTTTTAAATGTATGAATTTATCCCTAATATTACCTCAAAAAAGTTATAATGCCTATTCGCATTAGCCAAGAGGTTGGCTCATTCATCTCTTAAAAATTATGTGTATGGGAGCTGGGGACCTCTAATACTTTATTTATTTATTTGAATTTTTAACTCTTTGAGGGTGAGGGGCAAGGTAATTTACACTCATTTAATTGTAAAGGCATCAGAAAGTCTAAAGTTACGACAGAAAATTTAAAGCACTATTTTTCTGCTAAGTAATAAAAGTAAAATTCTGGTTAAAAGAAAAAAAAAAAAAAAATCTGGGGTAATTTTTTCTAATTTGGAATTAGTAATAATGTTTGTGTGCGCAAACACTGCGAGTTAGGTTTAAATGCATTAAAAACTGTATCATTAATAATTAAAATTACTAAGTCCACAGCAGTTAGACTGGCTTGTTCTCAGGTTGATGGTAAGGGTTGAAACACCTGCTGACTTAGATATAGCAACACGCACTATAACAAGTTGGACGGTAAGCTTTGGGATTGGGGGCGCGGTACTGACCGATCAACCTATAATGTATCTCATTAACTTTTTCCAATGGCTCAGACAGAATCTGACAAAATAAAAGCCTTTCTATTCTTCTTTTTTGACATTTTGGCTTTCTGGTTCAGTAGAGTTGAAGATTTTCCAGAATAACAAGAGAAAAGTCATTCCAAAATCCCCCCAGTAGTTACAATGCTTGTTGACAACAAAATAAAGCAAGGACATGAGGCGGAGTTGAACTCCTTTTGTAAGTAAATGGACAAACGAAAGGGGTTAAACAGATATATATTTCAAGTGGGTGGTAAGAAGAAACAGGTTGTTAAAGAAGTCTGCTTTAATCTTGATTTCAAAGTAAAAGTCAAGTCTTAAAATATTGACTTTGATTCTTATGAAACCACCTTGCTTTATATCAGTTGTTCCCTTCATACAGAAAAACAAACTAAATAAGTAAAAAAAACAATGTAGAAACACGTGTTGCACTGTACATTATCCCGCAGTTCATAGTTCACGTAGAGATGAGTGTTATATTTATTTTTAATCTGTTTACAACTTATAGCTTCTGTCATCAATTTTTCATTTTAGCCGCAAAATTACATCTGTTAGAATTTAGTTCCTCCCCTTGGCAACAGTAATCATTTGCGAAAGGTACGATCAAATATGATTTGCTCGATAACGCTTAGTGCGTAAAACAATGCGCCTTTCAGAAAAAACCGAGTTATCAACTGCAAAAAATTCAAAAGAGGATTGGTCTAATTTACTCCTGATTACACAGAATGTTCTAATTTGAAGGGTCTTGTTCAAGTCAATGTGACTTGATTAAGAAGTGAGTGTTTTCATATGATCTCACCTGATATAATTTTCATGTGAGCTTTTGAAAAATATACCAGATTATCAAAATTTTCTGTTATTATGCTATTGATTTTGTTATCGGAAATCCATTTGATTAGAAGGCTTACTCAACTTCAGCGTACAATTAGAAACTAAACATTCGATTGACCTTGGTTTGGGAGCATTGTTAAGTGTTTTTGATTTGAAGTGTTTTGATAAATAAATGCAAGGGACATTCAAGTTTCATCATGCACAAAAAATTAATTTGCACAGCTTTCAATTCTGCAGCCACGCGTTACAGGACGAAGGAATCTCTGAATAAAGGAAAAGAAAAGAATTGTAAGTTACCCTGATAAAATGAGAGTGCAGATTACAAATCTCTTTTTCCACTTAAAAAATAGAAGAATGTTATAAATCACTTTCTTATTATTATTACTCTTTAAATGAATTTAAATCTTAGATTAATTTTTTTTTTTTTTTTGTTACGTACATCTGCATTGAAGTGAAATAATATTAAATATATTTTAATTTTTCGAAAACAAAAACTAAATTATTTAGATTAAATATCAAAATTTTAAATTATTTTATTTATTAATTTTTACTTTATCTTACCCTAAAATAAAGAAAGTATTGTTTTGGGTCAAATTTTCGAAACAGAGTTTTTGTTATATTTGCACATTTTGAGGTCTCCCGAATCCAAAAACCAAGTTTTTAGCAGTTTGTCTCTGTGTGTGTCTGTCTCTGTGTGTCGCTGTATGTGTATCTGTCTGTTACCAGCATATCTCAAAAACAAATTATAGCAGAAAGTTCAAACTTTGTATTCTAATAGTGTATCATATAGGGATGCTAAACTAAAATCTTCGTTGAGATGAAGCAAATGGTTCATGTACAGGGACACCCAAGAGAATTCAAATGCATTACGTCTATGGAGGAAATTGCCGGTAAATAGTGTTTAACATCTATCTATAGACTGCACAGAACCAAATGAAATAAATATAAATATTTTATATACGTAAAAACATGTTTCACGTAAAATATGGTAGGGAAATTATTGACTGTCCGTTTACAGGGTTACACAAAAGAACTAGATTAATAGTTGAAAACTGATGGAAGTGTATTTCAGGTTGTGCCGTGTATTATTACTATAGGATTATATTTAGGTGCATCATGTGGTCTGTACATAATCTTCAAAAGATAAACAGCGTTGCAAATGTTTAAGCGATAACATCCTTTTTTATTGTTAGTGCTTTACTATTTTACCATGCCTAGGAAAGCTGCACAGGAATTTAAATGAATTCCTTATAGATATATGGTAAATAATGTATGTATTTAAGCTAAATATTCATCACTTTTTTTTTTTTTTTTTTTTTTGTATATATACACGTTTTGAGGCTTCCTGATTACCGAAGTCAAGTTTTTTAACGTTTGATCTTTGTTTGTATCTCTTAGAGTAACTAAAAAACGAATAATTTCAAGCGATCCAAATATTGCATTTTAAAAATAATAAAAGTTTGTTGCTAGAAATGTTTGATCAAGATTGATAAGTTTCAAGGAATGTTGCGTGTGAAAGTCATCTGAATAATTTTAAGTGAACTTTTAACTTTAATAACAGATTTAAATTCTATAGAAATGTAGGTGCTGTACCGAAACGAGGGAGGGGGTTGAAGGGGGCGGTAGCCCCCTCAAGCAGAACTAATTATTATATTAAACTCTTTCGAAGCCTAATTTGAATTGTTTTAATATAGTTTTACATAACAGTACTCGTTATCTTACCCCTTTTATCTCCAACCTGTATTTATAGTATTAAATTTCAGAGTAACAGAAAGTCGTGTGAGTAACACACCAGATTATTTTAATGGACCTTATTAATTTATTTCTAATTTTTCCTAGATTTTATATTATTAGAACTTAACAATATTTTCTAAACTTATTATTATTATTATTATTATTATTGTAAATTTATTAATAAGTTTTTTTTTTTAATACATTTATGTTTGAATGCTAAAAAAATGCGTTAAATTTCAGTCTTTTAACTATTCTCAGAATAAATAAATAAATAAATTAATTAATTATACTTTTTTGTATAGTTTCAGAGAGACATTAATGCATTTATTATTGTTATATTTCAATACATTTATATACAAATTTTCATTATTTTTTCTAGACAGTTAATTTACAGAAAAGATTTATAAATTTCATCATCCTTGAGCGTTTTATAATTACGACGCTTTAAATTCAATCATTAGTAAGCATTTACTCACACAAACAACAATTAAAAATAAAAATAAAAAATAAACTGATGTATCACACACACGACGTTGTATCACACACACACAACGTTTACTCACCTTACATTTCAGTGCTATAAATATAGATTGCAGATTAAGTCATAAAATGAATAAGGTAAGATTAAAAAAAAATTCAATGTACTTTAAAAGTAATCAAAAATAGGTATATTGAACACTTTTATTTGATATGTAAGTCTGTGAGAAAGGGGACACCGCCTCCTTCAACCCCCGTTTAACTATAGTGTCTACATTTTTTATATTTTTTAATTCAAGGCTTTTATTAATTAGCCTTCAAACTTAAAATCGAACGTCAAGAAATACTTAGTTTATAGTATGGATATGAAAAATTACTTTTCGTTTCTGAGAATTGTTCGTCGACATAGTAAAATGTAGCAAAGCACTTCAACCAATTACATTCAACAGAAAGGAACGCTTAGCTTAATTTTGGGTAGCGTTGTATATAGTCTATAAACTATATGTACATCACATAGCGTAATTGAATCTATAGCTTTATATGAAAAAACCTTACACAAAAAGAAATAAACTTCCAGCAATTTCAAGAATAGCACTAATATTTTCAAATATTTTGAGTACCCCTGTAAACGAACGATGAATGATTTCCATGCCACAACCTACACAAAACATGCTTTTATGCATATAAAATAATATGTTCATCCCATGTTATTCATGTTAGCCTATAGATGTTACACTGTACTTACGAAAAAATGCGCCCGTACACGTAATGTACAGTCGGTAACAGAAGTATCCGAACATTAGCAAAAATTCTTATATAAAAAAAGTAGAGTTAATACTGTTTTGTTAAATAAATTGACAATCAAGTTTGTAAACAATAACAAAGTTGCCAACGAAAACATAGATACAATAAAAATAAGACGAGCGATGGCATTAGCTGGAGAGCTCGAGAAACTTTCAGGCGTTGCCAATAGGGTCACTGTAGTCGAATTATTGGTTACCACAGTGAATATGGGAGAGCGTCCTATCTGTATAATATTCTGTGGGCTACACTGTTAAAAAAAGAAAAAAAAAAAAAAAAAAAAAAAAAAGATGCAATTTTGTTGCCAGAAATTCTCTGTGAAAATTACAGAATTCTGTGAAAGGTACAGAAAAATACGTTTTGTCAACCTAATTTTTCCGTAATTTACGACTTTTTTCTCGAATTAAAGAGAATTCTGCAATTTTCACAGAGACTTTCTGGCAACAAAATTGCATTTTTTTTAACAGTGTAAACCATCTCCATGAAACCAAAAACTTCCAGAAAGTCTAAAATCAGTAGAGGGTTTCTTAAAACCTCGTCTTTTGTAAAAACCAAGCAGTTAGAAATATGAGAAGGCGAGGCCTGATCAGCTTTATAACAGGGCACTCCGAAAAAAAAAAAAAAAAAAGAAAGAAAGAAAAAAGAAAATTACTGCCCTGTTGGAAAGTGAGTGCTCCAATGTGCCCACTCAAGAAACACGTAAAGCAGGCCGTTTGACGCTTTCTATCGGAATGGAATTAGAGAGACCCACCAGGAATCCTTCCTGTGTACCATAGTCGATTGGGTGAAGTTTAAAAAAATTTATTTAGTTCAATTTTTCGGAGGGAGACTATTTCACTTTATGTGAGAATCCCATTGAGTATGATTAGGGAGCCTCGATCGCGAAGACGACAGATGATGAAATTACACTACGGCGCATGCTCATAGCAGACATTTTTTTATTTTTCATCAAACTGAGTTTTGGTAGAAAAAGTTGTGCACTTGCCAGTTGAATATTAGCAACAAAAAATCTGGAGTGACTCCACTCGACTTTCCGAACATTGAGTAATTAACAGTTTTATAGATAAAGTAAAGAAAGAGGAGTTGTTAAACAAACAAAACAGAGAAAACCATAATAGAGTGTTTGAGTATTTTTCTCCATATATTACACGATGTTTTATTTAACGCTACAGAATTTTGAGCCCATAGATCATAATGATAAAGAATTTTTGGTGTGTCCCTGTAAAAACCTATAAATGCTAGATTCACCAAAATGCTTATTGCACTGCAAATGCGTGAAACACTTTTGCAACGCTATTAGAACGTAATAGTAAACACTTCTAACTAAAAGTGTTGTGATTGTATTAGGAATGTGTTGCGATTGTGTTGCGCGAGGGAAAAAAAGTGTTGCGGAAGTGTTGTTGACAATTACAAGGACAAGAAATGTGTTCAGATAGTGTTTCGATCAAAATTTAAGATCCCACACAAATTCTAAACGCTTTTTAGAACATTTCTAAAACACATTCATCTTTAACGTTGCAACACTTTAGAAACGCTTATTAAACAGAATACCTTATACCGTGAAATAATATGCAGACGTTTTCTGAATAATTTGCTCAGCAGTGTGTATTATGGGGATTAGATTCAGAAGGCTGCTAAAAAGGTGAGAAAACGAAACTAGTATGTTGTTGTCATCACAAAATTTTCTTCTATATTTTCTATTAAAATTCATGCAGAGCAAATTTTTTATTCAAATAATTATATTTTTTTAATTATCACTTATTAAAATTATTTTCTATGATGAGTGCAAGCGAATTTTATTTCAAATAAGCATAACACTAAATACCCGAAGAAAAGTCTAATTTTTTCAACTTTTTTTTTTTTTTTTTTTTCATTTAGGAAAAAATCTATAACTTTGTTTTAAGTTATCACAGATCTATGATTCAAATATTCGTTTTATAGGCACTGACGAGTTCTTTTGGAAGATAACCATATTAAAACTTTACACTTGAGGGAGTTGGGGGATCTTTCCCCTTAGGGGTATTGCTACCCCCACAGGGGTTTGAGCAATGTTAGTGCGTGGAAAACTTTCTTTTCCCTAGTTTACTATGACTACTCTCATAGGTTTTTATTAATTTCACAGCCATTCGTTAAAAATAATTCTTTTATAGTACAATTTACAATATATTTTTTTTAACAGTTAAAAATGAAAAATTTCTATAACCTTGTTTTAAATTATCATAGATTTATGGTTCAAACATTCAATTTATAGGCATTGACGAGTTCTTTTGAAAGATACCCATATTAAAAACTTACACTTCCGGGAAGTTGGGGTACTTTCCCCACTGGGGGGAAAAGTACCCCAGGGGAATTGAGCGATGTTGATACGTGGAAAATTCATTTTCCTTGTTTACTACGACTTACGACCACTATCAATAGTTTTTATTAATTTCACCGCCATTCGTTAAAAACAATTCTGTTATAGTACAGTTTACTTTTTTTTTAATCGTTAAAAAGAAAAAATTCTGCAATTTTGTTTTAAATTATCACAGATTTAGGGTTCAACCATTCGTTTTATAGGTACTGACGAGTTCTTTTGAAAGATACCCATATTGAAAATGTGCATTTCCGGGGGGGGTAGGGGTACCTTCCCCCTGGGGGTACTTCCCCCCCCCCCAGGAGTATTGAACTATGTTGGTGTGTGGAAAAATTATTTTCCTTGTTTACTACGATTACTATCAATAGTTTTTGTTAATTTCACAGCCGTTCGTTAAAAATAATTCTGTCACATTACAATATTTTACAATATATTTTTTTAATCATTAAAAATGAAAAAATTCTGTAACCTTGCTTTAAATTATCACAGATTTACGGTTCAACCATTCGTTTTATAGGTACTGACGAGTTCTTTTGAAAGATACTCATATTGAAACCCCCCTGGGGGTACTTTTCCCCCCAGGAGGATTGAGCTATGTTGGTATGTGGACAAATTATTTTCCTTGTTTACTACGACTACTATCAATAGTTTTTATTAATTTCACAGTCAGCCGTTCGTTAAAAATAATTCTTTTATGTTACAATTAAACAATCCTTTTTTTTTATGATTAAAAATTCTGTAACTTTCTGTAAATAAGGTGTCAAAAGTACAAAAATAGATAAATAAATAAATAAATTCTAGAGACAACAAATCGAAAATGGGGATTATTCCCAGAAATTTGATATGTTAGGTTATCCTACAAAGCAAGAGCTGCGCATTTGGCATTGGTCTCGGTCTAGGATTTACTCCCCCACGTCTTAATGGTGTCTAGAGATATGCGATCAATGTGTTGAACTTCGGTGGTGGAGATGGCTTACCTTTGTCCCCTTTCTCATATACCTGTCTGTAAATGAATAGGCCGAAATGTGTGTTTTGAGGCAATTAATAATGCACAAAACATATATTTCACTGAATTTGCAGAATGATGCATGATGCTTTACTTTTAAAGCTGAGATTTTTCTTTCCAGATTGTTTTTGAATCCAGGAACATCACGGTAGTTACGCAATAAATTGAGTTTCAAAAATCTGGTCACCTTAGCACTAGCATATGGGTGCGATTACATCATGAAATTATTGTTCCATATGTTAAATCATAAAATCTAACAAAAGCGGCGACGTAAAAAATATTGAATACTCACAAGATTGCGGGTTCGCTACCCAAAGACAATAGTGTACACTAACAGTGGCTGGTGAACGTAAAATCAATCGTGGTTGCAATGTTCTCCGTATTACTACCAACATTGTACCTCTGGGGCATACCGAAGTGGGGATCAAAATTGTGATGCCATGTAATTGGATAATTGGATACATCGGAATATTTTGTGCCCATTTTTCTAATAGAAAAATTTGGTCTTCAACTAGAATGAAAATAATTAAAAAAAAAAAAAAAAAAAAAAAAAAAAAAAAAATCTGAGCGTAAGAATTTTTGATAATACTAAGCATTTTTCAAATTTCCTTTCCGCACAAAATACTTTAGTTTATACCTGAGATTAAAATCTTTTTTTTTTTTTTTTTTTTTAATTTCTTAACAACTCTTAACCTCGGACATAAACGAATGCTTATTTTTAAAAGTGTCATTTTAGGAAACACTTCAATCATTATATCGGTCTCTTCTCGTGATCTAGCACTGTCTTCGGTCTAGCAAGCAACGCAGTTTAAGCTTAAAAAAAAAAAAAAAATGCTTAAACCGGCACAGTATGCAATCACTGTGGTAAATATTTCTTTTACAGTTTTTTATAATTTCGTATAATTTTAATGATGATTGTCCAAACATAGAAAGTTTCACAACCCAAGCTAATAGATCGCATACTTATTTACTTTCTCCTTGGTTTATCAACAAGCACAACTCAACACTGGAAAAACGCGGTCGTCAGCGTCACGAAAAAAATACAATCCGTGTCGGTTTCTGGTCTGTTACATTAAGAATTTTTCGTTACGTTTCTTTTAAAGTATAGCGTATCCTTTTTTTGTTAGTTACATTTTTATTGTAAATATTTATTATTTATTTTGTTTGTGTTCTAAAAATTGTTATTGTTGTATTTCTGGAAGTTTTTAGAGATTTAATGCATTACGTGTTAGAATTCTACGGTGCAATGTTTTGTTTATTATGTATTGAAACGCTAATTTTATTTTTTAACAATTATTTCGTTTGAAATTACTATTTATAAAATGTCTAGTAATTATCTTCGTAACTGTAATATGTGTCATTATGTGACAGACTCTGATAATAAATTAACAAAGCACGTAAATCGTTACCATAGGCATGATCCAAGTTTTAGGGCTGCGTGTAAATATTGCAGCTATCAGTCTAGAAGTTGGACTGCCTGGAGAAAACATCTTACGAGGTGTGAAGGGGAAGAAGTTGTTGAAGAAATCAGTAATGAAGATTTTGATTCTGATGACAATTTTAATTATAATTCTGGCCAGTCAACAGAATATAATTATTTTACTTTTGGCCTTGCATCATTTTTTTTAAAGTTGGAGGCAAAACATGGGCTGTCACAGAATTCAGTGAATATTATTGTGCATGAAGTGGAGGCCCTGTTTAATGGTGTTAAAGGTAAAATCTTGGATAAATTTAATCAAATATTAAGTGAAAGAGAAATCGAAAATGTTGATGCAGCAGAATTGTTTAATGAGTTTAATGTTGATAACATTTCGAATAAATTTGGTTCTGCTGTTAAAAGGAAGAAATTTTTTGAAGATAACTTCAGAATGGTCATTCCCCAATCTGTATATATTAATACAGATATAAAACGGGTAAATAATAGAATGACACATGTAAAGAACTATGGATATTTTGTTCCATTTTTACATAGTTTGCAAGGTTTATTAGAAATGCCAGAAGTGTCATATTGGGTGACGCATAGTCATAAAAGTAATGACGACACACTTAGGGATTGGTGTGATGGGGAATTATTGAAAAAAGAGGATTTAAATAATGTGTTATTAATTATTTTAAATGTTGATGACATTGAAACAGCTAACCCCATTGGTATGTCTAAACGACTTCATAAATTGACAGTTGTTAGTTATGAACTAGCGAACATACCGCCACAATTTCGTTCTACCCTTCATATAAAGCAGCTTATTGCCATTTGCAAATCCAAATTTGTAAAAAAAAGTGGCTTGAAAAATCTTCTGCTTGACTTTGTAGAAAGCATGAATACCTTAAAAAATTGCCATGTATTCAAAGTCAATGGAGAACGCATGTCATTTAGAGCTATGTTAGTGGCTACACCTGCTGATACCCCTGCTGCGAATCAACTGTGGGGATTCAAGGAAGGTGTTGCGAAAGCATACAGATGTTGCAGAACCTGTGATGGGATAAGGCCTACCATTTTTACCCATTTCACTGAAGATGCATTCTTTATAAGAAGCACAGATGAACATTTGGAAAGATGTGATGTAATCGATGAACTTAATTCACCAGCTGTTAAAGCAGAACTGTGTAAAAAATATGGGATCAATAGCAGATCTGTTTTATTTGATATCTGCGAAGTGTCGCTTGATGCAGCCATACATGATCCAATGCATGTGTTACTGGAAGGGGTCGTATTGTTGGAACTTAGAGCTGTTCTTTATTATTTCATATTTAGTGAAAAACTATTTACTCTCGAATGGCTGAATATAGAAATTTTGTGCTGGGATTACTCAGACATATCAACAAATAAACCTCCTGGATTTCAAATGGAAAGTTTGAAAGATAAAGGCAAACTGACACTGACTGCATCAACTGTCATGGTACTGTTAATCATTCTACCTTTCATCTTGTCTAAAAAAGTTCCTAGTGACAATCCTAAATTTCTTAATTTTCTCAGATTAATAAAAATAACACATATCTGCACATCACCATATGCTGACTTACAAACTCCATCAGAATTAGCTTCATTAATTCGTAAGCATCATGAAGTTTTTGTAGAGGAATATCCTGATATTCAATTAACACCTAAGTTTCATTATTTGATACATTTCCCGAGACAACTGAAAAACTTCGGTCCTCTACGTAATCAGTGGTGTATGCGTTGGGAAGCGCACTTCTCCGTATTTAAAGGGAAAAAATGGGGAAGTTTCAAGAACATAGCATTAAGTATGGCGTTACATCACCAAGAATGGATGTGCTATAATCAACTTGGAATAATGGGTGAAAGAAATCAAAACTATCTATATAGGGGCCATATCTTTTCAGTTACTGAAAAGCTAGATGTTGTTTCTTTCTCCCCAGATGAACAAAATTCTATATGTTCTTTAGTTGATTTACATACAGATATATGGGGAGCAAAAGAAGTTGTTTACCATGGGTGCACGTACAAACCTGGTATGGTACTTTCAAAAGACAATGATTTCTTTTATATTGATGCCATTCTTGTTCAAGATGAAACAATATATTTTCTGGTGAAATCATCATTTTCTGCAAACTTTGTGAACAATTTAAATGCTTTTGAAGTCCAATTCCAACCTACTAGGATATGTATTAACTTTACATCAATAAGCCGAAAATTTCCATTAAAAATTTATGAATACGCTTTAAAAAAATATGTAGTCAATCAATATGTATCGAGAGTTTATGGAGAATAATGTTGAGTCGGCAATTTCAACCCACCATGGTACCATTTTTCCTAATAAGATTCTGCTGCACTTCTGGAAAAAGTTTGCCTTGTTTGTGTGTACAATTTTAAAATGTTGGTACCATAAAGAATGACTTTTACAAAGAGTGTAGTTGATAACTTTTTTTTTTCTCTCTCCCTCCATCACAATCACTAAAAAAAAATAGACTAGAACTGATTACAAATAATTGATTAAAATGATTATTTTCCCTTTTTTAATGCCCTTTTTATTTTTATGTTATTCTATTTCATTCGTAAAATTAAAGATTTTAGTTAAAAATTAAGAAATTGTTTCCTGATCACATGCCTGCGCATAAACAATATATACGGAGGATCGCATTTTTTTTTTTTTTTTTTAATCACATTATAATTATTTTCATTTACAGATTTATTATTTTTTGGTGTGTGTGTGCTTTATTTATTTATTTCATGTTATGAAAAATGTTGTACAATTTGAGATTTGATTTCATCTAACAGAAAGTCACAACTTTATTGCATAATCTCATAAATTTAAACATATACAGTAAATTTCTGATTATATGAGAGTGAAAAAAAAAAAAAAAAAACTGCATCTTTTTTATTTTTGGTAGAGTACTGTATGCTACTGGACATGCCAATATTTAACTTTATTTCAGAGCATTGATTTATATATAATACTTACACATTTTAGAGTTATTTTATTTATTTATATTTTGTTATTTACTTCTCATTTCCAGCCTTGCAGTATTTTGCGATGTTTTTAAAAATATAATGTTCAGTGTAGAATAATAATGCAGCTTAAACTGTAATAATAAAATCAAGAGTAGTTGTCTATTAACTATATGTGCTTTTGGGGAAGAGTTTTTTGGCTGTTTTTACACAGTAAAACAGCTACACTGCTGTTTTAAACTTTTTTAATTGTTTAACTGTACATTGAATATCAACTAAAGTACTGAATTTCAAATCACTTTGCCACATTGGAAAAATTACTTGCCACCGGTATTATTAAATGTTGCTGTAGTATAAAATTTTTTTGTGATCCATAGATTTTCACAATCATTTTTTAAAATTGTTTTCTATAAACAGGGTTCCCACGGGTCAGGGAAAACCTGGAAAAGTCAGGGAATTTGAAATTACTAAAAAAGATCAGGGAAATATCAGGGAGAATTTTAAATATTTGCTCAAAAACCTGGAGAAATGGTGATACAAACCTGGAAAATGATTTTTGAGCATTCAATTGATATCGCAAGTCACGTTACTATGTTGTCTTTTTTGTTGCGAGCTATGTTATGTTTTATACCGTGAGCTATTTTTTATGTCGCGAACCAAATTTTGTGACTGGAATTTTCTAAATATAGGCCTGGAAAACCTGGGAAAGTCAGGGAATTTTACTTTTGAAATTGAGTGGAAACCCTGTATAAATTATTGATAAGTTTTCATGTATTTTTAAAATTTATATGTATTTGCATATTGACAAAAAATTGTTTTATTCTCGCTTTTGTTTGCTTGTATAATATTTTCATTGTGTCTTAATGAAAAAAAAAAAAAAAAAAGTGTGGGTGGGTGGGAATTATATATAAATTAAGACAAATCGAGAAATAATTATCTTCATGGAAAAACTTAGATCATATAATTCTGTGCTAAATTATATAGAAAAAAATGTAACTTTAAGATAATTTATGCTATTCAGCTATTTACGAGCCATCCTATATCTCTATTTATACACTGCTTTTTCCTTTTATTTGAAATAACAATTTATGAAGTTTGTCTGATGCAAGTAGATTTTTTTTTTCTTTTCTGGCTACTAGAATATTTAGCTAGCTACCAATTATTTTAAAATTTAAGGCCTGATTATATATGAATTCTAAAATTTTCACTCATCATAAAAATCATATCTGTATGTTCTTTTAAATTTGACACCTCTTTTAAGAATACTAGGCAATCCATTCTAGAGCTTATATGCAACTTCCTTTAGAGTGACTGTGAATGATCGATTTAAGCACATTGTTACCAGTTCTTACAATTCTAAAACTTTCCATGAAAAAAAGTAAATAAACTGTATTGTTAATTTTCTTACATCAAAAATTCAGATTAAAAAAACAAAAATGTATGATCAACGAGGCATAAAAAGGAGCTTCTGCACCGAATGTAATGGTGATGAAACTTGTGAAGAGTTTGAAAAAAGTGAGAAGACCCCATTTTGTGGATATTGTGGCTGTCCACCAATAAAGCATAAACGTAAGTATTCATTTGTATCTTAAATTAATTGCTTTAAATCAAAGTATGTTTACACACATACATAGATGTGAGAGTGTTTTTATAGATTTATATAGCATCATTGCTGGGATTTGATTATAAATCTCAAGTTATTTTCTCATTTTGATATTAACATATTTGCTGCCGATCTGACATGAGTGACTTTTGAAACAATACTACAATCATGCCCGTGATCAGCAGTGAATGTGTTAATCATAATTGAGATTTGTATGTACTTGAAGAAATTTAAATTAGGCCAAATATTTTAATATATTTGCATTATGTTTCAGTTAATTATTCTTGATTCCTTACCAAATGTTGTTGAAATATTTTTAAAAAAGTGGTTGAGGGAGGACGAGGCTAAAGTATTCTCCGATGTATGGTATTCAAATAGGATTCTTCAAGGCATAGAAAACTTAAGTTTTTCACACATTCAGAAAAACAATGTAAAATGATTATCATGCATGCACTCCCCAAGCTTGCTAAGCAGTTATCTATCCATTTATTGATGCGATACTGATAAATTGTGCACTGTTGTAATAGCAGGGCTCTATAAACCAAAATGATGTTTCAAAGTTAATCTTGACTAAAAAAAATTTTCGAAGCATAGATAAATTTATTTTTATTCATGCAAAATCAATTTTAAAAATGCATTCAAGATTCTGGATCATAATGAAAGTTACAGAAAGCACAATAAACCATGCAATAATATGTAATTTTAATTTTCTATATATATACAGGGTCCCAGCTGAGATGGTATAAACTTTGAGGGTAGGCATGGTACACATAGATGATTCAGAATCATATAGGAATGCCGGGTCAGACTTAAAGCTGATTCATCCTTGGCCCCGGATTGTGGAGTAGCACATGTGGATAAGACGGGCATAATTCTTGACACAGTTTCTTGAGAAAGTATTAAAGAGACAATATGGAGATTTCTTGATGGAAAATTGAACTAGCTGCCAGTTCTACTGCATGCTTATAAGAAATTGCGCTGAGATCAAGCTTTGTTTTACACATATCAACAGAGAGGCTGTAGGACGGCAGACTGAACAAATTCAGAGAGAGCTTCTGTCATATGGGTCGAGACACTCAGGTTGTATGCACTGAAGTATCAGTTGAGGTGACCTTCCACTCATATCATATTTGTATGCCTACACCAATAGTAATTGGACATAGATTCTTTCCATAAAGCCATAATCCTTATTGAATGACACATACGTCAGTCGATGTGGTAACTATGCTAAGTCTGGAAAAAAAAGCATTCAGAGTAAAGTACACAAGGTATCGCAAATGAAATTGACATATTCTATAGCTTGTGGTGGATCCTAAATAGCAATGACATGCATTCATATCAATTGCAGCTTATCTACAAAATCCCTGTTGATAACTACGAAACCCCCGTTGTTCACTACAGTTTGTCTGTTGAAAGAGTTTATCATTCACACATAAGCCAAACGTAGGTTTGTTAAAATCCAAGGCCAAATGAAAAAAAGAAATCATTTGAGGATAATCTGACTGGTGTGCCTTTATTGAACTTTAGGGTGGAAATAAAAAGTAGATTTGTTCATGAGCCATAAACTTTTTTAGTTGATTTATTTGTTATTTGAAAAGTTCATAAGGGAAAAAAAGGCCGACTTAAGAGAAAAAAAAATAGTCGACTTGAGAGGAAAGGGAGACTTATTTGGTATATCTGTCGATAAGCTGACTGGATTGCATTTTTCAATTTTAGGGGGGCAGCCTGCCTTTTTCGCTACTTACCTGTATGATTGAATGTTATACAGTATGAGACCGAAAATCCAGAAACTATGGGACCAATGCTGTTCTTGGTTTTAGGAACTTAAAAAAACAAAATACCGATTTAATTAGAATTAAGTCTGAAAACAATACCTTATATACTGGCGTGTAAGTCGAAAAAAATTAACACAAAAAGACATGTTTCAATGTTGGGGAGGAGGGGGTGTCGACTTATACGCGGGGCAAAATATCGAAAAAAAAAATCCACCAAGAAAAACACCATGCACTAAGAGTAATTGCACAATTGCGACTCTCAGAATATCTAAGGACTTCAAAATTCTCAGCTGTGATAATTAGTAGACTGTATTTCTCGGTGGTTTTGAATGTGTGCCTTTGAAGATAAATGCAGAGAAAGAACAAAAAAAAAAAAAGACTGATTGTCTGCTGTTGTTTTAGAAAGAAAGGAAAAATGCGCTGCTGCTAAATTACAAACAATTTTATTAATTTGTAGATTAGCCCCCCCCCCCCCCCAAAAAAAAAAAAAAAAAAAAAAGTGAAGGAATGAATTTAAGACTTAAAAATTGAATTATGTTACCATAATTTGCTTGAAACAGTATTTTTTTTTTTTCCTAGACTTCAGCGTAGGAATGTTTGGAATTTCAAAACATTCTGGATTTGGGGTCTTTCCGGAATTTTAGTCCTATACTGTATACATAAATATTCTTATGTATCATAACATGTTAAATTGTATGTTAAGAAAATATGTTTTAAGTACAGTTTATTTAGCATTATAATAATGATTTGTTGTCCTTTCTAGGCGTTGCTACAGACATCACTGTTGATGCTGCGACTCTTTCAACAGTCGCATCAACAGTTGCAGTCGCATCAACAGTTGCAGTCGCATCAACAGTTGATAAAACAGTTGAAACAAATACAGTTGAGAGCAATGAGAATCAAAATGACCAAAATGTTTCATTTGATTTGAAAAATGAGAATGTAAGTTCTAGTATTTATTTTTTTTTTTTACTTTGTAGTTTTAATTTTGCAAGTCAGTTTGAACTTTTTTCTCTTTTTTTAAGGTTCCTGAACTTCCGCAGTTTTCTGCGTGTGTGGCTAATGCACTTTCGAATGGGAATATTCACGGGCCACTATGGTCAAATATGATCATGCAGTGTGCATCGTATTTTTCTTCATTTGAAATGATGAATACAAAATCTACTTATGAGTTTGTGGGGAGAAAAATGTACGAGAGATATCAGTGCATTGAAGGACCAGGCCCTAAGCCATGGGTAAGGATATTGCTATATTAGATGATTTAGCAGTTTTTTTTTTTACAGCATATCGAAATATTTAAATTGGTGATTTCTATGAACAACATTAGTAGATACAAATTTAAAATAGTTTTAATTTTATGATTTGCTAGTTTATAATTTGTCAGCTTAATTTATTTGTTATCTTTAGAATACGCAAGGGGCTGATCTAGGCAAAATATGGGCCCCTTCATAAAATCGCATGTCAAAAAACAAGTCATTTCAAATCTATAAAATAGATCCTTCACGAAGTTCAAATCCATAAAAAAAGGGTTCTTCACAAAATTTAAACTAATAAAAACAGTCATTACAAAATTTCACATCATAAAACTTAAAAAAAAAAAAAAAAAAAAAAATTCACCCATGTTTACAAGTAATTGAGTGAGTGCTAAATGGAAAGGTATTGCACACTAAATATTTATTTTAGAAAAATATTTTCATTTTCACAAAAATGAATAAAAACTTGGATCAATCCTTGTACACTAAATAATCACGGCAGAACTTGATCAACTCAGAATTAACATATTTATTTCAAGATTAATCATATTTCCTGTACCACTTATACACCGTGTATACTTAAAAACTTATTCAGTCATTATTTTTATTTATTCAGTTGGTCAATTTATGAACAACATTCTCAATATTTTTCATAAAGTGAATGACAGGAAAAGAAATTTATGATAAATTTGCTGATTATAAGTCCTGGATTTTATTATATTTGAAAACTTTTTCAGTTACAGTACTCAGGGCCCGACTTAGACTACCTGCAGCCCCGGGGCAAGCCTATTCTGGGGGGCCCCCTTGCAGTGGCATAAGAGGTCTTTAGATTGCAGAATTTCTGTATTCGCCTGTAGGGGGCCCTTCCAGAAGGGGGGCCCAGGGCATTTGCCCCGTATGCCCTGCCGTAAGTCGGGGCCTGAAGTACTTAATTGAAAGTAGTAGATAATAATTCAAATTAAGTTAATAATAATAAAATAAAATCTAACATGAAGAGGACAAAAACCCCAATCTTCAGCTTATAATTGAATTGTTATATTAGCTGAGCTATTAGTTTATATCTTCTGTTTATCCAAATAGTTTAATTTCACTAGCAGCAACAGTAATACAGTCAATCAAAATGTGCAGGAAAGACACTTTTTGCTTCTGGAGGGGGAGGGGGGAGGATATGGATGTGCGTAAAACAATTAAAAATTTTAAATACATTAATTTCTGGTAATAAAAACTAAACTTGATGCATCTACGAACTTAAATCTTTCGTTTAAGACCAAAAACTTGTAAATTTATGCTGTACCTTTTTTTGGCAGTTGTCTTAAAAAAGAGAAAATAAAAAAAGCTTTGAAACTTTATGGATTTTAAATTTAGCAATAGATTGCGACAAATTATAAATTTATTGTAGATAAGCATTTTTGTTGAAATGTACAATTATTTTTGAGGCTTTTAATATTTGAAATATTTTCCTTGTAGTCTCAATTTACTAAATGCTTGAGTCAAAAGATACGAAGTGAGCGCTTTAAACTTAAAAGCATTAAAGCATCATTTGGAAGAAAACATTTTGGTAACATAACCAATAAAAATACTGAAAGTGGAACCTCTAGAAATAACACTGAAGAAAAAAAAAGAACGTAAGTTATTTTATTCTATAGTACAAATTATACTTTATCTTGTTTATTTATGTATATTAAAATCTGTTTGATTCTGTCTATTGGTATCTAAATGACTATAAAAACCTTTGAATGCATGTGCCATGGGCCATTGTATTCAAGTAATTTACCTGATTTGTAGTATTTTTTTCGTTTTCAATACCAAAATTCCAGTATTCTGTATTTAGTTTATCAATGGTGAATATTTATTTTTTGATGCATCTATAATACAGTTGACTCTCTGAAATCTGCAATAGTCGGGATCAAGGGGTGCGCTTGCCCCAGGCGCGAAGCTTACTGTTTTCCTAAAAAACTAAAAATGATCCTTGTGATAAATTTCTAAATTTTTACAATTTTATCAGATTCTTTTAAAATTATCTCTGGCTTACCTTAAGTCTCTTGATGGAAATGGAAACATTTTTAGGTGCATCATAGCTTTAAATTATTCCACTGGCGATTATTAATGTGGGCATGAACTGTAATGAATTCTCTCATTTTTATATCTTATATTCATAAATTGGCCGAGCACTGTAGTCGAAGTTTCTACTGGACATTGAGCTCTATGCCTCTATACATTCATAGTATGACAATAACTATAAGCAGTCCTAATTTTGCGTGCATAAAGCACTAATATACTGATCATTATAACAAATGTTTACCCTATAGTCAGATACTGGACCCTTGCATCTGTAATTTGTTAGTTCAGAAATTAATATAAAACATCACTTATAATAGAGCCATAAGTTTGTATTGGCCAGTTGTTGCAAGATTAGTGCTGAAAAGAGGTGCAGAAATTTTCATATCCGTAAATGGGTAGTTTTTTACAATCAGATTTTGATAGCGACATTTTTTATCATTTTTATTTATTAATATAAATAATTATTTCTGCTAAAATTTGATCAAAGGAAAAAAATATTCATATTAGGCATGGCATACACAAAGTTTGATGTATTTTCGTCTCATTGAGTTTAAGGTAATGCAATCTAGAAAATCTATTACGATCTACGCAAAACTTTCATAAATATACGGTATTTTATACTAAAAATCTTATATATAAAATTTGATACAGTTTCATTCCATAGGTGCTAAACTATATAACTATCGCAAAATTCAAAAGAGCACGGTACAACAGCACCATCTTTTGAGCGATTGCAAATAAATTTCATAGGTTTATTTATTTTTTATAGTAAATAATATACGGATAAATTTTGTCATGATTCCTAACGATAGATACGACTATAATAAAAATTGTAAAGAAAAGAAAAAAAGGCTGAATTTATCTTAGTGTATAAGCTTCCAGGAACTTGAGAAAAAGTGTTGGAAATACAAGGTCTTTAAATTATTCGCACTTTGTTATGGATGATCTCTGGTGTTTGAAAATAAGGCCACATGACAATGACCTGGGTGAGATGCTTTCTATGAGGGTGTTTCTAAGGGAACTTAGATATATGCGTTTCAAAGAAAATTACCGAAAACTCCGAATAGTTAGGTTGACAACCGCAACTTGAAATTGAGTCTGTTATTTCCAGTCTACCAGTTTCGAGGGCAGAACCACTCAGCTGGTGGTAGGGGCCTCCTTCTGCTGTGGAAATAATGGAAGGGCTGAGAGGGTTCTGCGTAATTTTCGCGTCTGAACTATTAAGTATTCTGTCACATAGTACTGATCAGAAAAAAAAAAAAAAAATACTGATATCAATAATACAGGTTTGAGGATGGTGATTAAGTAAAGAATATTCAAATATTTCAGTGTCATACAGTTTTGACAGAAAATGGGGTTTTTTGACAGAAATGAGTTTAAAACTCTATTTTTTTCAACTCCTACCTCAGTTATTTACGGAAAAAAATATAAGCAATGTGAGTGAAGAAACAGATAAATTTCATCAAGACATCAGAGAAATGTGAAGGGGGTATCAAAGACGATGGAATGTTAATGTATTAGCAGATTATCATTGAATGCTGCAAAGAGATTTCCTTCACAAAAAAAAAAAAAAAATTAAACGAGCTTCGGTCTCAAGAAACTGAGACATTTAAAAGACAATGTGTAAATAACAGCCTTCTTTAATGCATTTTATATGCAAAGAGTTTCTATTCTGTTACAGTCTCTATGTCACTTCCTCATAGTTTTACCCTTACTTTGTGAATAGTATAGTTTATTCGGGAAAAACTTAAAGCATTTGTAACCAAGCAACTAAAAAAAAAAAAAGCAGAAATTAATACACTTTAAGAGTCATTAGGTTTTCTGCAAGTTCAAACTTCATTAGATGTACTAAATTGCTTTTGCTCGATATATTCAGCATTTATGAATATATTTTGACTTGAACGCCTTAATTATGACATTTTGTTAGACGACTTATCACTTTATTTAAAGAAGTCTATCCAGAATTGAGTGGATACTTTTAAATTTGTTATCCTGAATAGCTAAATAAAACCTTGAAAAAAGTTTAATTAATGCTATGTTATTGTTTTATTGTCAGTTCCCTTAAGAATTACTATTAACAATGCAATATGATAGAAGCTTTTCAAAATTAAATTAATAAATACATATAAACACTCAACGATGATCAAAGAAAGACAAACTGACCTATCAGTTTTGCAAATAAAACAGATTTACATATTTTGACAGTGTAATTTATGTAATGATTCAGCTATAATTCTAACTATATGGAATAGTTGTTTCTCTGTACGTATTCAACTCTAAGATCTTCTGTCGAAGCTAAGAGAAGGGAAGTGCCTGATTCGAACTGAGAGGTTGTACTCACCAACTTAGCTGTTCTAATTTTTCCGTGGTTTTCACTGAAACTTGCGAGAATGCATTTAGGATCTCTTAGAAAGACAGCCCCTTGACGGCACTTTATGCAGGCCTAGGATTCTCACACAGTCAATTTGCTTTAGCACCTACACCATCACTGGAAGGAGAGAAGCATATTTTTAACTGCTCCGGACACTCCAAACCTACGCTATGACACTGCATGTAATATGCTGTAATTCTTCAAGTTAAAGGATCTGTAATTCAAACTACATGTATTCATTCCTTGGCAGCTGACCTGATGATTCTTTGCACCCTCTACCTTCTTGCTTTCTTGCTTGCTGCTGAGAGCAGGGACATTCTGGCCACCAGGGACTGACAGCCATTGTACATATGAAACGGGCATTTTGAAATATGAAGGAGAAATTGGCCAAGTCACATCATGCTGGCCAGTGCGTCTTCCTTGGTGTGAGCCTATCTATTTTTGTTTGTAATGCTAGGCATTACTAACAGCTGCACCACATGAAGGTACGGATTGGACATGAAGTTTATGTTGTGGTCGGTTCTTGCAAGCCACAAATAGTGGGATTGGGGGGTCTCCCAGTTAATAACGCAGAGCATTATGCAACCATTATATATATTTACACACACACACTTTATTTTATTCATTTATTTTTATAAAAAAAAAATAGATGAAACTTGGTTAACTGTTATTGTTAACCATGATTTTTTGTGTACATTACGAAAGGAGTTGTGGATTATACATTAGTAGATTTCAGAGAGTCTGTATCAGTGTTATCATCCTGTCTGTTTTGTTTAATTTGTTATTGTTTTATTCTCCAGATTTTTTAGGTCTGAAGCAAATGTTTCATCAGATATTGGAGAAGCTGAAATACCATTAGCAAAACAGAAGATTGTCTGTGAGTGGGAGAAGGAGAATCCTGAAAAGGCTTTAATTAAGTCTCTCCTCAGAGATACTTTCAATGAACGTACTTCACTTTTGAAACAAGGGGTATCGTTTGAAGTATTCTTAAAAAGCTATCCTTGCTTCAAAGATGCTACTTATGTAAGAGTCATTATATAGATTAATCATATTATTAATGCTTTTATCTTGTGAAGCTGTATATTAATTTAAAAAACTTTTGAAAAGTAAAGAGAAACGGAACATTTATTTCTAACTAAAGTTCTAATAAAAAAATAAAAAAAAATTGTGATATTAAATTGTATTACAGTGAAGCATTGATAATCTGGAAATCTATTATCCAGCAGCATATATAAACTGGAACTGTTAACCTTTTTTTTCTCTGTCCGTAAATCATAGTGTTCAATCGCTTACGTGCGGATTATCTTTGACTAAAAGCATACTTGCCAACTTTTAAAGAACATTAGTAAAGTTTGCGAATTTTTATTTAATTTTACTGATTTATGGTTTAATAAAGATGAGAAAAATACAAACAGATTTTTTTTCTCGCAGTCAAAAAATTATAAGCTATTAAAAAAAATAGGTTAATCTTTTTCCTGATGCTGAAAACCAAAATAAATGCTAGTGCCAGAAATCTGTTTCTCCCTATAATACCATATTTAATTGCATCAACAGAGCATTTGTTGATGCAGTTAAAGCATAGCTGTATTCTCTCCTCAAATGCTCTTAGTCATGCGAGAACATCAGCTATTTCAAATACTCTTTTTGTTTTTCTATGAAACTTGAGTAAATATAGCCTAGGACTCCTTAGAAAGAGCTCTATGGATGCATTCCCTCTTAAGCCTAGGACCCTAGTTCAGTCAAACAGTCCTTACTACCACACACACCAAATACTCTTTTTCAACCCTTGTTCAGTACACTGGGTTGAATGAATCTACATGAAAATCAAGCGACCACAGTATCATCTTATTCTTTTGCCCTACATTAGTAAATATAGCTGTATTTGCAAAGCCTGTGTGTATTAGCTTGTCATTGGTACTTGGATTTATGACAATAAAAATGAACTTTATTATTTAACCGAAATTAACAGTCTGTATTGCAGTTTTATAATTTTTAATTTACAATTGTTAATTTGTTTTAAATGAAACTTTAATTATTTATATTTTTGATAGGAGTTTGTGTACATTTTTCAAAACTGTTCCTTAAAAAATATTTTTTTGGATGGTATGGTTGATGGACTATTTCAATATATTTTCAAAATACCTGTAATGCAGAAAAATCAGTAATCTGGTATCTCTTCCTGCAAATTCTGGATTGGCAATGCTTCACTGTAGCTTATTTTTAAATTGCTAGTAGTTTAAAGATTTAGAGATAAATTAATTATATCAAAATTGATATTACTGCAACGATTTTTATGAAAATCATAAATTCAGTTGATTTCTATATGAAAACAGATATTGTGATCAGGCTTTAAGGGAGTATATAAATATTTGGACTGTGTGGTTATATTGGGCTTAAAGATTTAAAGTTTAAAAATTTTTAAAACGGTATTTTATAAAAGCCAACATCTTAAATAAAACTTAGCTTACAACAAATCACAAGTATATTGGTTAATTATATAAAGCTGTAGCCTATTGATGGATGATAATGAGATGTTTTTGAAATTTTTCAATTACTGAGTTTGACTGTATATAACAATGAAAAACTAAAGACAATTTTATGACTTATATAATTTTATATTTTTAAAAAGTAATCAGATATTTGATGAGCACTGTATATTGAAATTCTCTTTTTAATATTTCATAGGTTCTGTATGAGTTTTCTATTCTGCTTGGGCGCAGCAAGATGTTAGAATGCAGTGAAAAGATGAAGGAGTTTTTTGAAAAATTGAGGAACCACAGTGCAGCTGCTTTGACCGAGGTATTTTTCTAAACATTAATTTCCCTTAATGTTAATTTATGCAGCATTACATTTTCAAATAGTATTATGGTATATTGATTAAGGGTACAATCGCACATCTTATCAAAATGTGTTAATAATTTATTCACAAATTTGAATTATTAACTGATAATTGCTTTTCTTTTTTTAATTTAGGGTGACTTTATGCTTGGCGACTTTTTGTGGTTCGAGAAGAAATGTGGGATATTTCAAACAAAGGGGGAAAAATCTGAACCCATTATTAAAGTTGTTTTGGTATGAAGTTTTAACTGTTAAATATTTTAATAGTAGTTCAATAAATTAACACAATTTAATAAATATTAAAAGAGCAGTAATTATTAACAATAATTGTTAATTCTGGAATTATGATCTATATTTTATCTTTTTTTTCCTTCTATTTAGGATCATGCAGAATATGCAGAAAAAATTTCCCAGCATCACACCTATCCCACTGCTGTTTTGCTGAAACATCAGAACACAATTAAAGATTGCTCAGTTGTGTATGGAAGTGATTTCATCAAAATAGACCAACTGAGCATGATTTCCTTAATTACGATACTTCTAACTCTGTATTATATTTTAGAGCTAGAGTATCCGAAATGTTATAGGCAATGTATGGGGGCATTGGCCAAAATTGTTTTGAATCACGATTATTATAAATTAGGTTCAAGGGCTTGCCAAATGGTCAGACTATTAAAATAAGAGAATATTTGATTTTATTCGGAGCCTGAATCTGATCTTTCCAGGCATGAGATTATTCTGCGAATTTGCAGTTTTCCTGCAATTTTCCATTATTTCTGTGTTTGTTTTTTTTTTTTTTAATGTTTTAATCAAATTCCAATAATGATCAGTGTTCATGTTAAAAAATCAGGGTACTTTAACAATCTGGAAATATCAGGGAAAAATCATTGAATTTTGTAAAAACTCCCAAAAAACATAGAAATTTCATTTAAATTTTTAAAGAAAGGATTATTTATACGAATAACATTACTTAAATACCTTAAATAAAATCCTTTTTGCAAGTCTTAGCATATTAATTTCGGACATCAACGTGTCCATCTTTAGTGCCAAGCACGTTCAAAACGTCATTCTTCGTGAAAACTTCAAAGTTTATGTTGTTGGGGTCTCCTGACGTCATGTCTTTGCTTCACTTCGTTTTTCATCTGTACTGTTTTCTTGTAGGAACTGTTGCCACATAGGAGGAATGAGGTAGTGCTCTCGGTCGTTGACAGCGTTTTTATAGGTTATTTCGATGGCCTCCTGTTTCAGTGCGTAATTATGGTTATTATAAGGGGCTATTTTGTTAATATTAATAGAGTTAATGTTTATAGGGTTATTGTTGTGCATGGTAGAGAAAGCTGTAGATGATTTTTCAAATTTTAAGTCGGTGCGATGTTCTTTCAGTAATCCTACGTTTCGTCATCCCTATGTAACAAGCTTTATTTCCATTGGTGTGTTCGAAATCAATTTTATATATGCCTGCGGTGGAGTTTTGTTGAATAATATATTTTCCGTTACGAATGTGCTGAAAAATGTTTTTATTGGGTTTTATTGCTATGTTTATGTTTAAATTTTTAGCTTCGTTTTTTATTTTTAGGCTGGCACCGTTACAAAAGGGGATTGAGGTAGTGAAGTTGGATTTGGTTTTTTGTGCATTGTTAATTTTATTTAAGGATTTTATGAATTTTTTATAAAAGTTATTAATGAGGTTTTTAGAGTAATTGGCTTTTGTGGCGAATTTTTTAATGTAATTAAGTTCTGTGTTGAGTAAGTTTTTGTTTGAACATACTAGGATAGCGCGGTTAATATAAGATCAGAGGGCTGAGTATTTATAGGACAGGGGGGGGGGGGGGGTATTACAGTTTTTATTTATGATTTCGGTATTAGCCGTAGGTTTTCGGTATACAGTGTTATCAAAAGTGTTATTTGGATTTTTTATAATTTTTATGTCTAGAAAATTTAAAGAGTGGTTTGTTTCATTTTCCATGGTGAATTTAATATTGTTGTCTAGAATATTTAGGTTGGTTAAAATGTTATCAGGATTTTCGTAGTTAGGGATAATGGCAAAAACGTCATCGACATAACGTGTCCAGGGTTTGCATTTATTGATAATATTGCTAGCAATAAATGCAAACTCTGGATACGTTACGTCGATGACGGTTTTTGCCATTATCCCTAACTCCGAAAATCCTGATAACATTTTAACCGACCTAAATACTCTAGATATTAAATTCACCATGGAAAATGAAACAAACCACTCTTTAAGTTTTCTAGACATAAAAATTATAAAAAATCCAAATAACACTTTTGATACCACTGTATACCGAAAACCTACCGCTAATACTGAAATCATAAATAAAAACTGTAATACCCCCCCTCTCCTATAAATACTCAGCCCTCCAATCTTATATAAACCGCGCTATCGTAGTATGTTCAAACAAAATCTTACTCAACACAGAACTTAATTACATTTTAAAAAAAATTGCCACAAAAGCCAATTACTCTAAAAACCTCATTAATAACTTTTATAAAAAATTCATAAAATCCTTAAATAAAATTAACAATGCACAAAAAACCAAATCCAACTTCACTACCTCAATCCCCTTTTGTAACGGTGCCAGCCTAAAAATAAAAAACGAAGCTAAAAATTTAAACATAAACATAGCAATAAAACCCAATAAAAACATTTTTCAGCACATTCGTAACGGAAAATATATTATTCAACAAAACTCCACCGCAGGCATATATAAAATTGATTTCGAACACACCAATGGAAATAAAGCTTGTTACATAGGGATGACGAAACGTAGGATTACTGAAAGAACATCGCACCGACTTAAAATTTGAAAAATCATCTACAGCTTTCTCTACCATGCACAACAATAACCCTATAAACATTAACTCTATTAATATTAACAAAATAGCCCCTTATAATAACCATAATTATGCACTAAAACGGGAGGCCATCGAAATAATAACCAATTAAAACGCTGTCAACGACCGAGAGCACTACCTCATTCCTCCTATGTGGCAACAGTTCCTACAAGAAAACAGTACAGATGAAAAACGAAGTGAAGCAAAGACATGACGTCAGGAGACCCCAACAACATAAACTTTGAAGTTTTCACGAAGAACGGCGTTTTGAACGTGCTTGGCACTAAAGATGAACACGTTGATGTCCGAAATTAATATGCTAAGACTTGCAAAAAGGATTTTATTTAAGGTATTTAAGTAATATATTCATAGAAATTTCATTTTTGCGCAGCAAGCATAACTGAAAGATCACCAAACAGGTGTTAGGATTGGCGGCTTTCTAGTTGAATCTCACCAAGTTAACAACACAAAATAAAAATAAAATAATAATTAAATATTTTTAGTGCAACACCTTAAGAAATAATTCCGTCTTGATGTTTAATATGTTGTGCATTTAAAATGAATCATATTTGTACAATTTTGTAATTTCTCTAAAATTTCCAATTTTTCATTTTATTTTCCTTTTTGTAAGTGAACAAAGAAAAAAATAAAAAGAATGAGACATTTTTGTCCTTCAGTATAGTGTTTTGAATTACAGTGTAGAAAGCATGTTATACAAGAGTATGATATACACAAAATTATGGAATGTATATAATAGGTAACAGAAATCATGGAAATTTGTCAAAATAATCAGGGAAATCTCAGAAAAATCAGGGAATTTTTTTTCTGAATTTCTGTAGTCACCCTGAATAAGCAAATAAAGTATGCATGTTTTCTGTGGCAAAGACAGCAATAAATCTGAAATATTAAAAATTTACCTTTGTATATATTTTCTTTGTTACCTAGCTTTTTTTTTTTCAACTCACACATTTTATTGCATTGACGTGCATTATCCTTATAGTTTAATTTGTCACTTTTAAAAGTATTTTGTATAGTTTTTCCCTGTGCACATTATTTTTCATTTCAAATAAATTTTAACATATTTGACTTTTTCTGCAAACGTTTTCATTTGAAATTAATTTTATGAACACGCATGTTTTTTTTTTTTTTTTTTTTTTTTTTTTTTTCCACGTAAAACTTTAGATTCTTGATCTTTTTCCATCCAAAAGATAAATGTCAATATTCATTTTAAGCATGCTTTATCAGATTCTATAACATATAAAAGAACAGAATTATTCAATATTTCTTACTCATGTAATTTTTTTTGTCCTCCCCCCCCCCCCCCTTTTCATCTCTAACCATTGCCAATCAAACATTCTGTGGGAAGCCTTTTTGAATATTTATCAATCCACAACAAAAATGTCAATATTAATTTTAAGCTCACTTTATGATATTCTAGAACCCATAAAGAAGTAGAATTGTGTTCAATATTTCTCACTTTCTTTTTAACAACCCCCCCCCCCCCCTTCCCTTTTCTCATTTTCCACCACCAGTCAATGTTATTAAATGTTGATTGCTAGCTAATGTTTTTTTTTTTTTTTTTTTCTAAACACATGTTTTATTGTGTTGATGTGTTATTCCTTAAGTTTAATTTGTCACTTTTAAAATATTTTGTACAGTTTTCCCTGCGCGCATTTTTTTTCATTTGAAAATAATTTTATGAACACGCGTGTTTCTTTTTTTTTTCAATTTTCTGCACTCTCATGCCTGTGTTACACTCCAGATTTTGAAAAGGCCCACTAAATTTGGAGGCCCTAGGCCAATGCCCCGTAGCCTGTGCCAAAATCTAGCTCTGGTTTTGGCATTAATTGCTAATTTATTCTGTAGTATTATTATTTGCTGATTAGTATTATTATTTGCTGTAAATATTGTAAATTGTTTTAAATAAAATATTTGTATTTATTGTATTTGTGAATGTTATTTAACCAAAATAAACATCTGTAAAAAAAAACAAAAAAAAAAAAAAAACATCAAATCCTCTTGTATCTTTGGTACAAAAATCTTTTTAGTATTCAACCAAGGAACGAAGTGAAATTTAAAAGAATCAACATTTACAATGAGTTTTCAAATAATTTGACATTTGCCTTAACTTCTTTAAGAGTCAATAAAAATGTTCAAGTAGAATATTTTTTTGATTAACATTCCAAAATTAAACTGGAATTGATGAATAAGTATATATATTATCATCAAGACATTTGAATTATGTATTTTTTAATTTCAATACAATATTTTTATGGATTTTTCTTTAAAATGGAAAAAAAATGAAATCTAAAGAAACTTTTTTTTTTTTATTTTTTTTTATTGCACACTACTATGTAGGTAGACATTTTCATAACATGATCAAATGGTGTTCAGGACATCTCAAAACAAATAAAGCCATTGAAAATCAGAGGCCAAGAACTTTCACATATCCAATACTTTTTCTTACGTACATAGAAGAAAGTAGAAATAAGATTAGTGCTAAATCTAGAATAAAAGGGACCCTGGGGGAATTTAATAAAAAGGGCATAATTTGTAGCCTTCTCTATTGTGATTTTTGCATGTAACGAAAGTAAATTGATAATTTTATGTGTAATATATATAAGCTCTTCAGGAATGCTGTAGAACTATTGCTAGAAAGTTGAAAAGTATCTAAAGGCCTCTGAACATTTAAAATATTAGAAAAGGCTACTTTGTACCAAAATATTTTTAGAAGAGCTGCTAGGTGCTAAAATAGGTTGAAAAAGGGCTGTTGGTTGCTAAAATGAGTTTGAAAGGGCAGCAGGGTATAGCACCCTGCCAAATTAGCCTAGAGTCAGCAATAAAGATGAATGTATTGTGTTAACGCTAAATACAGGTTTGTATTCAATTTGTGTTTTTTTTTTTTTTTTTTTTTACATTCTTCCCTATTACCATTAAAATAACAAGTAAATTGTGTAAAGTGTTTTAAATGTGTTAATTTATAGTGTTTTAAATTGTGTGTGATGTTTGAAATGTGTTGTTAATTTGGGGACAAAGTGTTTCACTACAAAACACTATTGTTAAGAACACATTTTCTCAGAACACATTTACAACACTTTTTTTAGAACACATTTTTAAATTACAACACTTTTTTAACGCATTGAAAACACTTACCACAACACAATAAAGTGTTGCAATTATGTTTCTTATGAAGTGTTCTAGCTCAGAACACCAAAAAGTGTTGTTAATTTGAGGACAAAATGTGTTCTTAAATGTGTTATTTTTGTGCGCGTGCGTTTGCAGTGTGTTAGTGCAACAGTGATTTATAATATTCATATAAATTTTCAGCTCAATTGAATGAGGCGTTTAGATGCTATCGCACTTTTAAAAATATAGTCCCATAGGCCATAATGATAAAGAATTTTTCTTTGTGTCCCTGTAAAAATACTGTAAGTGTTAAATTCACCAAAATATATATACAGTTGGTGTAACTGTGGCCTATAACATGTGTACAAATTTCTTGTCCCATAGGCCATAATGATAAAGAATTTTTCTTTGTGTCTCTTCTAAAGAACTATAAGTGCTAGATTCTCCAAAATCTATACAAATTGAGTATCTGGGACCTATAATATGTGTATAATGTTTTTGCTCAATTGAATAAGGCGTTTAGATGTTATCGCACTTTTAAGATTTTGGTCCCATAGGCCATAATGATAAAGAATTTTTCTTTGTGTCCCTGTAAAAAAACTATAAATGCTAGATTCACCAAAATCTATAGGATTTGTACTATGGTGACGTACAATATACATACCAACTTTTAGCTTATTCGAACAAAGCGTTTAGACGCTAGCGTGTTCTCTCACAGACATACACACACACATACATATATCATCATAAAAATAGTGTAAACGGACTCAGGGGATCTCGAAACGTATAGAAACATCAAAATCTCAAATTCAGTTTTTTGATATGATTACAATACTTTCCTCACTATAGTGTTCGGAAAGTAAAAAGAATTACGGTATCTCATGCAATCACTTAGCATCAAATTTGGTACAAGTATTTATCAGTTACAAGAAAATATGTATACAAGAATACAAGTGTATACAGATAGCTACACTGCATAAAAAAAGTAGACGGACACTTACTTGTAATACTTTAAAGCCGTTTATTTTTTTAATTAGAGATATGAGGTTCATTTCTCTAATATAATTATATTCTTGAGACATCATATATTACTATTTTTTGGATATAGATTCAATCCTTTTGAATTACGTAGTGGAAAAATTCAGAAAACAAAAATGGGGCATATTTGCACTGTAATTTTTCTTAAAAAAAGTAGACGGACACATCTTGTATCTCTAAAATAAAACGTTTTTAGTAAGGGGTTCGTCTCCCATTTGCTTTAATAAGTTCGTGTACTCTGTTACGCATCGAATCAATGAGATTCTGAATATTTTTTTGACAGAAAATTTCCCAAATGTTTGTAAGAGCTTCTTTGAGCTGGTGAATTGATTCATACTGGCGTCCACCCTCATAAATTTTATGAACAAGCATAGCCCAAATGTTTCCTACAGGATTCATATCCGGACTCTTGGCTGGCCAGGGTAAAACATCGAAGTTGTTCTCAAGAAACCATTTTTTAACGTTGTTAGCGGTGTGTATTGGCGCTCCATCTTGTTGGAAAATCCAGTTTTCTCCTCCAAGATCACACGCAAACGGCAAAAGCTCACTGCTTAGTGTTTCAATATAATCTTTCTGAGTCTGCTTCTTACTTAGGAACATTAAATTTGCCCTTCTACCATAGGCAACAGCTAGCCACACCATCACGCCACCACCACCAGCTTGTCGAGTAGAGTACACTTCGTCTTCTTTCTCCAAACTGTGCCAATAATATTGATATCCATCTGGGCCGTCTAAATTAAATTTTTTCTCATCTGAAAAACTACAGATATCCATTCTGTAGTCCAAGACATATGGTTTTGAGCCCACTGTAGGCGTTCTGTCACGTGGTAATCCTTCCAGCATGGATGATGTTTTCTCTTCTTATATTGAAAGAGCTCTGAGTTTTTAATGTAGTTATGAATTGTCTGAGAAGTTACGTTAGTAATTCCTGTGCTTATTCGAACTCTGGGAATTGATGCTCCAGTTTTTTTCAGCTCAGTAAAAATTTTTCTTTGGTCTCTAAACGAAAGTTTCTTTGGCCGGCCACTCTTTTTCTTTACGCCATGGGATTCAGGAGCACGTAGAAAATCGCTGATGCTACTTTTGCTTGTTAGAAGTAGCCTACTAATTTCTCTGACTCCTTTATTAACATTTTTCAGCGCTATAATCTGTCCTTTCTGGTAATCAGTTAGAGGATTCCTCGTGGCATGGCGCATTCATCTTCAAGAAATTTAACTATATAAAAACATCTTGTCAAGCACGTTAGCAATTGGCAAAATGCTAAATGTACATGTACATGCAAAACTGGTATTCCGCAAAAAACACCCACTTAGATAATTGCAGTTTTTGACCAGTGTCCGTCTACTTTTTTTAAGAAAAAAGTATTGTGCAAATGTATATATTTTCTCTTTTCTGCATTTTCCTGCATTAAAATTATAAATAATTGAATATTTTTATTTGTCTGTCAAAAATATGAAGATTGATAAGTATAAACATGTTAAAGAATTTTAATTGACATTTCCTATTAAACAAAGACGGGGTTTTAAAAAATTGTAAAGAAGTGTCCGTCTACTTTTTTTATGCAGTGTATATTCAGATAAATACAACCAGGGGTCGAAGTCGAGAGAGGCGGCAGCCCCCCTTAAAAGCGTATCTGATTAAGTATGGAGTTTATCACACATATATATATATATATATATATATATATATATAAATGGGCGTGTGTGTATGCATGTGAATAATTATTTAAATATTATAAAATAAATAAAAACGATCTGCTGAGTAAGGAGTAATGTAAATAAGACGTTGAGTCTCCAGATCTTCAAATCCACTAGCTATTTTTTCACCTGTTGTAAGAAGAGTTATATTGGATTATTGAAAATTTTGCAACAGAAACTTTTTATTGCATTTGTTATATTTCTTGATTAGTTATAGATGCTCAGCAATATTACAATTTTCTATAAAATATTTCAAATTTGACTTGACTGCACTGTTTTCAAAAGAAGTTTGAAGAATTACAAATTTTCATATTATCTGAAGAAATTACATTGAGAAAATAATATTTTGATAATGGAAACTTTATAACTGTATCCCCACTTCTTAACATTTTAAGGAATTGTCATATAAAGGAATTCTTATTCGGTAGTTTTGATTGTTCTCCTGAAATTTCCTGAAGCAGGGAATCCATCCGCTTCGCAGAGGATCAAAATTCTGATGATATGTCTCTATACTAGACCAACCAGAGATGTGAATCCCAGACCATCGTCAACTGCATGCTTATATTTATAAATGCAACTTTTTTTTTTCTTAATTGGAAAATTTTAAGAGAAGTTTTTTCTATATTTCTGTAACAGTTTTCAATGATTAAAAAAAAAAAAAAAACTATTAATATTTCAGATAGCAAAAATGAGGTAAAGTTGGCGACTGCGCCTGCAATTTACATTAAATCCACTGAGCCTTATCCTGAAATATTTCAAGAAACTACTGGAAATACACCATTTAACTTACTAATGAATAAGAAAACTTACAACACAACCACAAATTTTCTTTTTAATTCTCTTTTAACCGTTCTGCTTTACGTACAATTTTTGGTCTTATCTTTAATAGATATTTTATGATACAAAATAGCATGAAATTTATTTAAATCCTAACACTGCACTATGTAATTTCTACCTTTCAACACGAATCAACAAATTAAGCTTCCATCATTGCGAAGATCCAAAACCGATTTTAGAAAGAAATCGAGCTTGAAGACAAAGCAAGTAATATTTTGAGACGTTGATTATAGGTTTTCACAACTCTTTGACTACAGTGGAAACATGTCAAAAATAAGAACGAGTTCTTTCCGTGGTCATTTAAAAGTCATAAATCACTGTGTAGTTTGTTACTCTTTAATCAATGATTTAATCTTTTAGTATTTACTGTTGTCATTTTCTTTTCTGGTAGCAATTTCCGGTGATACCAAGCGATTGAGAGAAAATAATAATAATAAATAAATATATTAAATGTTACTTTTTTTTTCTTAGTTATTGATAGAAGTTATTTTTAAAGGAAATAAACCTGTAAGACATTTACACTGTTTCCTCTTGCTAGCTTTAGAAACTTCTTTATGTGTATTATGTTTCTGACAATTTCAGATGAAATTCGCTTAATTTCAAACCATAGCATTAATATACCAGAATTCTTTTGTGTGACTGTAAACGAAGGAGAAGTACTTTTCATACCATATTCCAAATGAATCATGCTTTTGTGACATAAAGAACACATGTTAATTTTATTTTGTTTCATGCAGTCTAACGGTGTTAAAGTGGATCTATCAGAAAAATTTTTCATGAATATATAATGTATTTGAATAATTTTGAAAGTCTTAATTTTGAAAGTCTTTATACATGAATTATTTATCCGATTTAAAAAAAAAAAAAAAAAAAGGAAAAGAAAGAAAGAAAGAAGAAGTTTTAAATAGCATCTCCCCATAACAAAGATATCGAACACTGAATTTAGAATTCCTACTAATATTTGTTTTTGAATACAGATAACTGATTCCTAGACCAATCTCTACGAACCTGATTTTCGTTCATATTTAGGGAACCTCAAAACTTGTAAATATATCAGAAATTCAACTTCAAAAATTCTACTCCAAAACAATACTTTTTCTACTGTATATGTGCAAGAGAAAGTAATAAATTTGATATAAATTTAATCATAAATATATGACATGTCGAAAACCTGGAAATTGTAGTTCTGAAAAAATGTCTAAAATCTAGTTCATTCTTTTGACGATAATCTGCTTAATTGTTGACATTATTTGCCTTATATATCTGTCAACCTATGTAATAAAAAAATGTGCTAAATTTCGAGCAGGCTCAGTAAAGTATTTTTACTACAAGTGCTCATGCCGCAGCAAAAGTTAAATGAATGCATTTTATGTAGCCCTTTTTTATCCCCAGTAGAATAAAATACGATACGTGAAATTGATTTACATGGTCCTGCATAGCTGTTCAATTTCATGATAAGTTATAAATGGAAATTAACCAATGCAAATTTGCAGTGTTATGAAAATTTTTCTTTTAGTATTACACTATATGGTACGTATGCAAATTTCAGACAGTATACAGGTATACGCAAAAGTATTGTTTATAAGGATTTCTCCTTAGAAAAAGAGTTACATACATTTTTTTTTTTTTTTTAATTCCTTCCTCAAGAACATAATTTTGTAGTCCTGCAGTAATACAATAACTGCTACACAAAAGCAATATGTTTTACCTCCTCTTTTTTTTTTTTTTTTTTTTTTTTTTTTTAGTAAAAGTATAAAAGTAACTTTTGAGACTTTTCTTTCCATTATGAGAATCAAAATGATTTTAAGGTGTCATTAGGGAGGTAAAATACTTTGATGCTTAAACGGTGCAAGTACAGTTTGAAAATGTTTATAATCTATGCAAAATGCATGATTCTTCTTTCTTGTTTAATTATTCCTTTGTGATTTCATCTTTTTAATATTAGAATTGATCACCTCTCCCCTCTTTTTTTTTTTTTTTCTACTTTTTAAATATTTAAAAATGTTGATACCTATAGTGTTTTTACTTACTTTCTTAATTATTATTATTTTTTAATCACATTGAATTTTAAAATTCCTGTACATAAAATATACGATTTAAAATATACAAAATGCTTTCAAAAAGTTAATTTTTTCCCTCACTAAGTGAAACATATTTGTTAAATCATCTGTAAGTATGACATTATACGAACATTATTAAAACCCCAATAAACAAAGCAACATTTCTTTTTTCGTTTATATGAGATATATTTTGATTGTTTTACTTCAAAATATAAATCGAAAACTCTTATTTTGAAAATAAATCGAAATAAATTTCAATTTAACAATTTGTAAATATTAAATAGAAAACACTTGTTTTGATTTTTAAGCTGCCAAGATATTTTACTTTCAACCTTCTATAAAATCATTGTCAACTTTTATGTGAATCTCTTTCAAAAAAATAGGGTGAAACACTTACCTGTGTTATAAGATGTAATTAAATTCGTAAAATGAAGAAAAAAGAATTTAGCTATGCATATTTAGACGAGCATAAGACAAATCCATAGTGAAGAAGAATAAAATGAAATCATGCATCACAGGATTATGAAACAATTTCCCAAATTTATGGTATGGGGGAATATGACCATTGTAAAGGTGAAAACTACCATGATTCGTAGGAAACTGATATCAGTTTTATGTGTGCATAATCGCATTAAATCGTGCAACACTCATAAACTATGGAACTATATTCCCATATTCGTATGGATATAAATAGCACTGGACAACGAAACTATCGGAAACTAAAATGAGTCTTACAGTATGTTACCTGTAAGACAGATTTTGGTTTCTGATTGCTTTAATTTTATATTCTTCTTCTCAGTCCTTTCCTTCTTTTTCTTCTTCTTTCTTTCTTTCTTTCTTTTCTTTTCTTTTCTTTTCTTTTTTTTTTTTTTTTTTTTTTCAAGGAGACTGAGAAAAAAAAAAAAGATATTTGATTCTTCTGAAACATGAATAGGAACATCTGAAAAATTGATATTTTAATGAAGAAAATTGATTTAGTGAACAAGTTAGAATGTAAAATATTGGAACTAGAAATCCAATTTCATAAATTTTATTTGCTCAATTCTCGAAGTGATTTAAATGTGCATGAAGGTTCATTTTATATAGACCAATTATAATCATTCATGAAATTGCGCATGAGTATATTACAAGATCTTGGTTTATTGAGTCCATTATTTTGTAACAAATTTGTTAAACACAATGGTTATAAATACAGCTGGACACTTTTCTAATACAGTAGAAAGGGGTTACTCTGGCCCAACAATCGGAAAAATATGATTTGATTATTTATTTATTTTTTCCAGTAGTCAATCAAAATATTAAGGAGAAATTTTCGATTTTAAAATGTAGAAAGTACTTTAATTAATAGAAATTTTATGCTTTTGGGAATTTATATGATTTGTTGGACAATGTCTTCAGAGGAGATATTGTAAACACAGTATAACAATATTCGTTGAAAACTTTTAACTATACAGTTTGTATTAGAAAAATAAAAAGTAAAGTAAGTGTAAAGATAGTATTAGTAATTATATGATAAAATAATATCATATTAAGTTTTCCCTCTGTTTGTTCAGTTTAAAAACAGTATTTTTATTTTTTACAGAACATAGCGTAAAACTTATGTTCCCGAGATTACTTTGGCCCACACCTACATTGAGGAAAAGTAACTATAGCTGCAAACTTAGTCCGTGAATGAAAACAAGAATGAACTATAATCTATTAAAATAACTTTATTTTTAGTGCTTAAATATGATTTTTATGATTATATGCCAGTGTATAGTGGCAGTTTTTGATGAAGACTCAGATGATGATGAAGACACAATTGACAAGCGCACGATTCTTACCAAACCAAAGGAGAGATTTTTAAGAAGGCGGTTATGTGATTGTTAATTATGGAGGTAACAACTACACCCTATGTTAATAGTGAAAAATCCCAACTCAAGAAGAGCCAGGTCTAACTACTGATTGTATTAATAAGACTACTAAATCATTGGCATGGACCGATAAAAAGACATAATGATGCACAAGTAGGATAATGTGTCAAACAAAGTTAAACCCCACAGATTGCTCAATAATAGAGGATATTTTTCTGTAGTATAACCGTTACAGTAATTTGATGTTTAATTCAATGCAACTTCTTCAGGAAGTGAAATTTTTTGATAAAATCAAACTTTTTAAAGGTTCTTTTTATAAAAATTTATTTATCATGAAATTATAATCAATTTTTCAGTTATTTCAGATTTATTTCAATCATTTCATTAAAGTAACCCTGTGCGAGGTGATGTATTTTTCTAGTGTAGGAAGCACAAATTAATTGTATTATATATAAAAAGACTGGTTTAAAGTAGCCCTTAGCAAGGGTTATTTTGATAACACATTTTTTAAACGTTCTTTCTCTCTCTCGCTCCCTCCCATTTTTTTATTTATTTATTTATTTATTTTAATGTCCATTGAAATTTTAAAATTATGAATTACTCCTTTAATGAAAATACACATTTGTATAATATTTCGAAAAGCTTACTACCAATAATTTCTATTTTACTGGCTTAAATTTCATTAAAAAAAAAAAAAAAAAGAAAGAAAGAAAAAGAAAAGAAGCCAAAGTCTATGGTATACATTTAGGTAGACTAAGTACATATTTCAGTAGCGTAAAACGTTTGTTTGCTTGAAAACTTTCACATAATTATTGTTCGTGAATTTTTTTTTTTTTTTTTTTTTTTTTTTTTTTTTTTTAGATTTTTTTAAACTGTTACAATACGTATGCAATTTCTGGCAAAATATAATATACTGAGAACATACTGAAATGAGATTTACATAAACTTCTAAATTGCTTCTAAGGCATTTAAGATGCATTTAAAAAAGAGAAATTCAAAATGAAGAATGTTTAATTTTACAGACCTCCGTGCGAGACAAGATCCTGACAGCTCATGTTCTAGCATTCAGCTGTCAAGGGCCTTGAGGGTCCCTTGAAGGTCCATCTTCATGAAAATAAAAAACAGGAGAAAAACGTCTGACAATTACCTAACCGTTACTTAGATCTCTTAATCCCTACTTCGTGGAGGGTTTTTTAACCTCCCGTGAGAAATCACCTTCGTCGGCTATCGCATTACAAAGCAAGCTATCGCTCTCATTAACGCAACTGTTACCACAATCTGCTTACCTCAGTTCTACCAATTGTCGGCAACTGCTTGAAAGAACTACCCGTCAAGTGCTCTGAGGAAATTCGGTACATAAATTACGATTTCGCAGTTCATTAGTGGTCTTCAAGATCCAGTGTTTTTCTCAGTACGTCAGAAAATGAAATATTTTTGAACAGGGGATATGATACTCTGGGATGAATTTGTTGTTGTTACAGCTTACGGAAGTTGAATTTGTGATGCTTGGGTTAGATTTGCTGGACATGCTGGCGACGCGGTCCCTTTTAGTGGCAGGATGTCTCACAGTTCAACAAATTAACAGGGTAGAAATGTAAGTTAAGTTTGGAAACAAGTATGGGTTAACGACCATTGCCATCTGTTGAGTTCCTTCATACAGTCAGTTCAAATGCAAGACCTTTATTGACTTGAATGCTTCCTTGAATTTTCCTCTGCTTTGCATCTGTAAATTTTTAGATTTATCATTCTAAAGTTACTTCACAATCAGAGATTACTTCAAGACAATAATGGTGAAAACGCTTTTAAATATTAAAGCTAAAATGTGATCAGACCAGAGGATTACATGATTGTAAAGAAGAAAAAAAATAACTCTTAAATCCAAAGACAGACTTATATAGACTACCATATTAGAGTAAACTTTCATAGTAAAACAGCGTTGAAAAATATTACAATTTCCCAATTACAGAGTTAATGCATATCAAACTGATAATAATTAACATAAATAAATTCCTTGCTACAATTTTCAAAACTTAGAAAAACAATTTCAAAATAAGGACTGTCTTCAAATTTCGAAGCCATACGTTTACTGTAAGCTCTAAAACTAGTTGGCATAGGTGGACTCTGCTCAGTTTCCCATCATACGTATGTTCTCATAAATTTCTTGTACAGGACATATTATATATTCATGTTAAGAGAAATTAATTTGATCAAACGCTTGACACGGTGACAGAACGAAATCCTCGCCTAATAGGCTACCTACCATTTAGTTCGATATATTTATCTTATTCTAATCTATTAATTTATTGTATTGGGATCAATTTCGTAGTCTATTTTCATGCTACTATTTTCAATGCAACTTTCCCAAAAATGCATATTTATATGAAATATCGCCCCATTTGATAAAATCTTAAATTTCGAATAACTTACGAAATTTTTCTATTAGAATATTTGTAGTCAATAATGTTCATACAAGTATCATAAATGTTATTTTGAAATTGTGTGATGTATTTATGATCCTCAAAATGGACGTTTATGCACGATTTTGCCTTATTCTGCCATTTTAAGTAAATCGTAAATTCCAAATAACTTACGAATTTTTTAAATTGGAAAAGTCATAGTCTATGATATTTATGCCAGTATCCTAAATAATATTTCAAAAGTGGTCCGACATCTTTACGATGAAAATATCCTTCAAGATTGACGTTTGTGTAAAATTTTGCCCTATTCTGTTATGATAAGAAATTCGTAAAATTCTAATAACTTACGAAATTTTCATATTGGAAAATTCATAGTCAATAATATTCATGTCAGTATCCTAAATAATATTTCTAAAGTAGTCTGACATCTTTACGATGAAAATATCCCTCGAAATTTTGTCCTATTCTGCCATGTTAAGAAATTCGTAAATCTCCAATAACTTGCGAAATTTTTAATGTAGCATGTTTATAGTAACTGATGTTCATTACGGCATCAAAACTAGTATTTCAAAACTGGTCTGATATTTTTATAGCAAAAATTTTTCATTCAATGCAAGTTTAAGTGAAATTTTGCCCTATTCTTCCATGTTAAGAAAATCATAAATTTCAAATAACTTGCGAAGTTTTTTAATTCGAATGTTGCAAATAAATAGGGTTCTTGCCAGTGTCAAAAGTAATATTTTAAAACTAGTCTGACCTCTCTGCGATCATTTGTTCGTGAGATATCGTGTAAACAGTCTAATAAACTAACGGACTAACACACTAACGGGCTGACACACTAACAGACACCCTACAGACAGACACCATACAAATTTTGTCATTTTCCGATTCCTCACACCTGAAAACGTGTAAAAAAGTCAAAAAACCGAGGTCGAAAATTTTCACGATTACCTAAGTTCCCCATACCTATAGTATGATGGGGAACTAAAAAGGGATGGCAAAATCATTAATTTGGGGAATTTTTTATACAGCACCCGAAGACAAAACAATGATAGTTATCTTCTCAAATTTTAATAACAAATGTACATTTCCAGTTAATTATTATTTAAGAGCAAATACAATGGGACAGTGTTTGACTAATAGTTATTGTTCATATAATTTTACACATTTTTCAAAGAATAATTAAGTGTAATATAGAGAAATTTGGTGTGGGGTTATTGAAACTGTTTACCCTGAATATCATACATTCATATTACACCATTACCGGAAACATAGCCTGATTTTCCATATTAGAAAATATGAAACTTTTGTTTTTCCAGATCTTTAAACAATTGAATTTTGTACCTTATGTAGTATGTTTTTAACTTCAAAAAGTAGTCGATTTAGGTGCTCTCTTCTCTTATAAATAGTAACCTGGCCGCTTTCCCTGATTTCTCTTTTGAAATAAGGTCCTTCTTAAACTTAACACAATAGTTTATGTCTTACGAAATATTTCTCATCGATACAACTAAGATACATTTAAACTATTATTGCTGTTGTGTTGTTGCTGTTCCCAACAATATTTGAAGCAGTTGTAATGTTATGCGTTTAGTTTTATATTTTAGTTTTTACTATTATAAACTTTTATATACTTTCTATACTTTAATACATACTTTAAATTTTTTATATACTTTATATACTTATATATATATACTTTTTATACTTTACCTTCCATACTTTCTATAAAGTACATATACTTTATATACCTTAAATAATAATTTATACTTTTATAAGTTTTATATACTTTACTTCCTATACTTTAAGATTTATACTATTTCGTGTTATATTTTTATGAGATGAGATGAAAATTGTCTGCACTCACTATAGAAAATAATTTTGATAACCAATAATTTTAATAAATAATTTGAACTGCGCTAATTTGTGTAGGAAAACATTTACAAAAATGTTGTATTATGATCACATACATACTAGTTATTTCTATTTTTAGAGAGAAACTTATACAAAGAAGTATCACAAGATTCGTTGCAACTTTCAACTGGAAACGGCTAATTTTTCTGGAAACGAAATTCTTTTTAGTGAAATTTTATTTTAATTTTGGAAAAAAAAAAGTATTAGAGTTGTGAATTTTTATCTGTGTTTGATGATATTTGTATGAAATATATATATATATATATATATATATATATATATATTTCAAAATTAATGACAAAAATTAATTTGCATAAAATAGGCGCTAAAACCAGCACTAAATTTAAATTTATATACAAAAATAAAACAATGTATTTAAATTATGATAAGTGAAGATATGAAAGTTGAATGTAAAAAAAAAACAAGAACAATAATTTAACAATGTTAATAAACAAGAAAATTAGTTAAGTTTAACACTATTCAAGCTAAAAATTTCAATTATGCTGTGTTTTCTTCATAGTACTTTCTAGTACTACATAGTTTTTTTTTTTTTTTTTTTTTTTTTTTAGAGCTGTGTTCCCACCTGCTGATGAAGAAAACACAGCATAATTGAAATTTTTAGCTAGAATAGTGTTAAATTTAACTAATTTTCTTGTTTATTAACATTATTAAATTATTGTTGTTGTTGTTTTTACATTCCACTTTCATATCTTCACTTATCATAATTTAAGTACATTGTTATACTAAAATTTATTTATTCAATTGTTTATCATTAAGGGTCTCTGTATAACAAAAAAAAAAAAAAAAAAAAACTGTTTAAGGTTTTAAAAAAAAATGGTGGTTGGGTGGGCAGATGTTTGATTAAGGAGGATGGGTAGTGGTGTTTGGCTGGTTGGGTGGGTGGGTTTTCTGTTGAATTTAAAAAAAAGAAAAAAAAGGGGGGGATTACTGCAAGTTACATTCTTCTTATTATTTCTGGTTGATATTATAAAATGTAAACTCTTTTTTCGTTAAATTTAATTGTGTGCATTTGGCTATTAGTGGCTTCCCTAGTTTAGTTTGAACAATCAATCTAAGTTAATAACAATAATAATATTTATTTAAAAAAATCATCACATTTAAAATAATAATTTTAATTCTTCTTAATACTTTGAATTTAAGTTTAATTAATTTAGGTTTAATAAAATTGAGAACAACTATTAGTTTAATTATTTTAGGTTTAACACTAACATGATCCACTAATCATAACTCTAATTATTTAATTGGTGCCACATATTCTCTTAATCATGCAGTTAAAACTTCTTAAATACACTCCTTATCGCATTGGTTCTTTTATCCTGAAATAATTTAACTGACTTATTGTTTATCTAGCTAAACGCTAGATGGCGCTTGCTTACTGCTGACATATGTCTTCTTTCTTTAATCCTTTCTTTGAAAGTTTTAATGATTCTTGTTTTACGTACAATTTAAATTAACATTTAACTAGATTAAACTTTATTTAACTTTATAATATATTTTGACTATCTCAATAAATAATTACTCTGTGTATTTTATCGTTAATGAAAATGCTATGTCGTTCATTCTTTGTCGATTAATCAATGTTTGCAAAGCTTTTATTTTTAATTTCATTGTTTGTTGGCATCATCCTATTTTCCAGTTTGTATTAAATGTTTTACATATGGCTACTATGCTTTTTTCTAGCTTTCTCTCTGGTATCCATGAATTATTTAATATTTGATTTAATTTAATATTTAATTTAATTTCTAATTCTAAATGGTTTTGCTGCTTCGATCGGGGCTGAAACGATATAAATTGCTATGATTAGCTATATTGTTTTACGACATCGATGCAGCTTTCACAGCTTTATGAAGTACATGCCCCCCGACGAGTATTTTACTTCTAATTTTAAGCATTTTTATCCAATTATTTTTGTGGTTATTTATTTGTTTGCTCTGTCATTAAGTTTAATGGTCCGTTTTTTATTATCATTCATGTCGGCGTAAGTAATTTAATTTATTTTTGTCTCTTATTGGTTCTTAATCTAAATCGCAACAATTTTGTGTCAGTCTTTCCTATAAGTTAAAATCAGTTCGATATTTTTGTGTGTTGGTATTGTTTTGTATCTATTAATTGCTAAATTTTAAGATTAAATTTTATTACGATATCTATCATTTATATATATATATACATTAGTTTATTAACATGAGATTTTTTTTTTTTTTTTTTTTTTTTTTTTTTTTTTTAAAGCCGCTGTGCATTTACATTATAAAGTTTACGAGCTGTATATCGCCCAATTTCCAGCTGTTACTGTATATGTCACGTGTTTTTTAGATTAGAGTGAGGTCTTTAAAAAAAAAATCGTGAATTTTCACCTGATTTTAACGAAAAAAAAAAAATAGTGATTATAAGTTCATATTTCAGATATCTATAAATTAGGTTGATAATTAGAGTTTCATAGAAAAATTTTGTTTAATTAATTTCAAGATAATTAAATTAACTTAATATAATTAATCAATTTACTTAATTAGATTCAAGAACCCCTGTACTGATATTTTATATAATTTGCGAGTTGTAAATTTTCCAATTTCCAAAAGGGGATCACCAGCTGCCGACTGGTTCTGCGCTCAAAGCGACGGCCGTTTTTTAAAAACGGATTTTCTTTTTTTTTTTTTTTTTTCAGCTGCAAAATACGGATTTTCAATATGAGACTATTTTCTTTAACAGTTTCAAATTAAAATATATACATATATTAATAAAACTAGTTGGCATAGATGGACTCTGCTCAGTTCCCCATCATATTTATGTTCTCATAAATTTCTAGTGCGAGACATATTATAATCATGTTAAAAGAAAGGAATTTGACCAAAGCTTGATACAGTGACAGAATGAAATCCCCGCCTAATAGGCTATCCACCGTTCACTTCGATATATTTATCTTATTCTAATCTATTAATTTATTTTATCAGGGTCGATTCCGTTGTTTAGTTTTCATGCTACTATTTCCAATGCAATAATCCTCAAAATTCAGATTTATATGAAAAATTTACAATTTTGCTATGTTGAAAAAATCGTAAATTACGAATAATTTACGAAAATTTCCTATTAGAATACTTGTATTCAATCATGTTCAAACAAATATCATAAATGTAATTTTGAAGTTGTCTAATGTATTTGTGATCCTCAAAATGGAAGTTTATGCTCAATTTTGCCATATTCTGACATGTTAAGTAAAGTGTAAATTCCAAATAACTTACGAATTTTTTAAATTGAAAAAAAAAATTGTTTATGATATTCATGCCAGTATCCTAGATAATATTTCGAAAGTGGTTTGACATCTTTACGATGAAAATATCCCTCAAGATTGACGTTTATGTGAAATTTTGCTGTATTCTGCCATGTTAAGAAATTCGTAAATTTCCAATAACTTACGAAATTTTTATATTCTAAAATTCATAGTCATTAATATTCCTGCCAGTGTCCTAAATAATATTTCAAAAGTAGTCTGACATCTTTACGATGAAAATATCTCTAAAAATTGCCGTTTATGTGAAATTTTGCCCTATACTGCCATGTTAAGAAATTCGTAAATTTCCAATAACTTGCGAAATTTTCAAAGTAGCATATTTATAGTTACTGATGTTCATTCCGGCATCAAAACCGATATTTTAAAACTGGTCTGACATGTTTACAGTAAAAAGTTTCCATTTAATGCACGTTTAAGTGAATTTTTGTCCTATTCTCCCATGTTAAGAAAATCGTAAATTTCTCATAACTTACGAAGTTTTTTAATTCGAATGTTCCAAATGAATAGGGTTCTTGCCAGTATCGAAAGTAATATTTTAAAACTGATCTGATCTCTCTGCGATCATTTGTTCGTGAGATATCGTGTAAACAGACTAAGAAACTAACGGACTAACACACTAACGGACTGACAGACTAACGGACTGACACACTAACGGACTGACACACTAACAGACACCCTACAGACAGACACCATACAAATTTTGTCATTTTCGTATTCCTCACACCTGAAAACGTATAAAAAAAGTCAAAAAACCTTGGTCGAAATTTTTCACGATTACCTAAGTTCCCCATACCTATAGTATGATGGGGAACTAAAAAAAAGAAGAAGAAGAAGATGATGATGATGATGATGATGAAAGAGATTTTTTAAAAAACAACCGTCAAGTTTAACAGTTGTGAATTTTCTGAATGTGAAAGTAGAATTTAATAATATGTATTAGTTAATGAGTAATAAGTAACCAAAATTTCCCATAGAATAACGTTGGCATTGGCTTGGGCTTCCGGCGACTGTAAGTAAAGTGGGCCGTTAAGAGCGGACAATACCTAATCTCGCCGACAGCCTTGGCCCATGTTATTCAACGGGAAAATTTGATTACATAACTACTCATTACCTAATGTATATTTTTCAATTCTGTTTTCACATTTAGAAAATTCATAAGCGTTAAATTAGTACTTGCTTTCTAAAAATTGATTTTTTAAAATTTTAGTATTTCATTTTGCGACTGAAAAATGAGAAAAATGCATTTTGTGAAAAATCGCATTTTTGAACTCAAAATTGAAATGTAAAAATTAAAAAAAAATGAATTTTTCAGAAATGAGTACTCAGTTAACGGTTATGAATTTTCTGACTGCGAAAACAGAATTAAAAAATATACATTAGGTAATGTGTAATTGTCGCAACAAATTTTCCCATAGAATAGCATTGGTCACGGCTGTCCGTGGGATTAGGTATTGTCCCCTCTTAAGAATATCAGACCTTTGAAAAAGACAAAACTTACGTTTGCTTTGTACGATTAAAATATGATAAGGGAGGTACAGGATTTTTTTTTTTTTTTTCTAATTATTATATATATATATATTTTTTGAAACCACTAAAATTTCTTGCACCATTTCTTAAAATAAGAAAATCATGCTTGCATATCTGGCTCGTGACACCTTATTTACACTCCTACGTAAACACTTATCCATTCTTCTCCTTATCCTTATCTTTATTTACGAAAGTAGCATTAGGTTTTACGTCAATAAATGTCTATTGTAATTTTTTATAACGAGTGCTTAGTAATAATGTTTATTATCATATAATGTTTGTAGAGTATCACAAAGATTAAAAAGTTAATCAAAGGGATGATAGATTATAGACTTTAAAACAAATGCTTGTGAGTTGAAACTCCATAATCATTGGCTAACTTATGTTGTAATTTATATATGTATGTAAAAGTGAAAGTTTGTTGTTGTATCTGTCCAGATTTTTAGTTCGCTATGCAAAGTTGCACCATTAAACCGATCGCTACGAAAATGGTGCACTTATTAATCAGTACAAAATCTAGCTAATACTGTATTTTTGAGTTAAATAAAATAAGTGGTTCAAAAGATATTAAATAAAAATCTCATTTTAACTATAAAATCGTTAAAGATTTTGTTAGGACATAAAAGGAAATATACTTTTTTGTATTACATGTAAAAAAAAAAAAAAAAAAAAAAAAAAAAAAAAGGTTTTTCAGATTTATTGTTTACAAGTAAATATGTTCCTTTTTATGTCGGAGAAGAAAAATGGACGCAATTTCTTATTATTATTTAACTAAATTAATTAGTATTATTATTATTATTATTATTATTAATTTATTATTATTATTATTATTTAGTTTATTATTATTTTATTTTTAATTTAATATTATTTATTTAAATTAATTGTTTGTTTGTAGTTTTATTCGCTTAAGTTCTCACAATGAGTTCAGATTGTCATATAATGAGAATTTTATTGAAATAGTACATGTAGTGATTTATGTTTAGTACTTTCTTTTTATTCTATTAATTTTTCTGTTAATTTTAACGTTTGAATAATTTTGATACTAAAATTCAACGTGTGTATAAATGACTAACTTCTGTTTATTCCAGTGATTAGTATTTATACATAAATTTTTAAAAGAATGTAATGCCTCCAAAAATTCGTATTTCTTATATAAAGTCTTCTGATGCAAAAAGAACTGCGGCACAAAGAAAATTAAAAAGAAAACAATAACAAAAAAAAAAAAAAAAAACTGTTCAACAGCCACAGGTTAGACAAGAATAAATTCTGGAACAAGTAAAAGTGAGATATCTTCCTAAGTGTCAGAGAAAAGCTGCTAGAAGGCAAGTATAAAAAACATGCACAAACCTGGCATCAGGAATCTGCTGTAAGTCAAGCTATTAGAAGTCGAGAGAAAAACTGGCAAACAGCGACACATCAGCCATCAGTAAACGTGCAGATGATCAACGAACAGCGACTAAAAGAGAAGAAGAAAGTGAAGAATAGGCACAAGTCAGGCGTCAGGAACATATACTGAAAGGGAAGCTGCACACAGATAAGAAGCTGAGAAACGAATACAAACCAAGTATCGTGCAGATGCACAATGGTCGCAAAGCCTCGAAGACAAAAAAAAAAAAAAAAAAAGAACGGAAGATAAACGGTCTTTTCAAATTCAAGCTGAGGTTAGACGTCATGCGGATATATTTCTCTTTTGGTTAATTTATGTAGCATGCTGCCGTTTAAAAACTTCAAACAATTTTTATGTATATGTTCCTTCAGGTAAAAGTAAGATCATTGTTTACACAGACGTTTAAAAGATCCGTCACCATGTTTTATCGACCTCCTGGGTTGGACTAATCAAAGCGTTCAGTCACAATGTTATAAAACTGAAAGATTTTTAATTTAATTTAATTTAATGTTAATTCCATCTCATATTTTCTTTAATTCGTTTTTTCTTTAATTTATAAGCACTATTTAAACCCTAGAGCATATATTTGACTAGAGAGCACATTCAATACCAAAGTTCCTAAACAAAGGGTAACGAAGATTTCATCGGTCACGTGACGAGTGAAACGGCCGCATCCGTAATTGGATGATTTAGCGAAAAATCTTTACACCTCTCGTCGAAAGTGGGTTGAGGGGCGTGACAAGTGACTTTCATTGGTGAAAACTTGAAAAGCACTCGTCATGCAATTTTTTTTTATGTTGGTTACACGCTTCTGTGAAGAATGCTCTCTTCAGTCAAATATATGCTCTGAGACTTTTACCCGAGCAGCGCCGGGTAGACCTGCTAGTATAGTTGCAAAAACACTTTTTAATGTATGTTACTGTTTAATACAATTTTATAGAATTCTGATGCACGTAAAATATATGCATGTATATAGGATAGTTATTATTGAAACATCGAAAGTCAGGTGCATACTAGTTGTCAAGCTCGGTTCCCTTCAGAACTTTGACAGTCAGAAGTGAATTAATTGGTTAAGATCGGTTGTCGGTTCCCATTAGGACATTGATGATCAAGTATAGATTAGTTGGTTATATTTGGCTCTTATTAGAACATTAAAAGTCAAGAGCAGTCACTACACACACATACACGATAAGTACTTAGGAAAGTGTCTCTCAACTTGTCTGCAAAATTATCGACCGAAGTATGACAACGTCTATAGTGAAAATTTACAATCCGAGTGACTTAAAATCTTTCTGATTTTGTATCGTTATTGAACTATGTTACACAAATTTTCACGAAATATCTTTCAAAGTGAAGCTTTTAACCCTTTAACATTCGTTTATTTCGCACTAAAACTAAGCATTAAACTTTCTCTCTCTCTCCCTTTATGCAACATTTAAAAAATATTTTTTCCTTGTTCTAAACGATTTTTAAAATTTTGCCCCTTTTCTGTTTAGTAACTTTATTCTGAAATTTAACATAAAATATTTCAGAAAAAGCAAAATGCAGAAGTCACTTTAAATTTTTATGTGCACAACATACTAGTTTTTCTTCTTTTTAAATTTTTCTGCCTGGTTTTTAATTCGATGAAGAAAAGATTGGGAAAAACAGGTAACAATTATTTTGACCGAAAATAATTTTTGCGTGTTTTTGCAATCTCTAGTGTTCAGTTATAAAGTTATTTACTAATTAAATTAAATATTATTTCAATTTAATCAGATAACATATACAGATGTTTAAAACTAAGAATTTTTCAAAAATTAAAATTGCCATTTTTTTCTTTTTACATTATTATCCCTGTTTCATGTCTTATAGCCATTCTTGAAATCAGTTAAGAAATTTTTAAAAGAAAGTATGAAGTGAACATTAAAAAGGTTAATGCTACCTTTTAAAATTTCTCTTAAAATTGTATTATTCGTATTAGAAACGTGAAACGTTAGATTTATTTTCCTTGCATCTAATATGAAAAAAAAAAAAAAAAAAAATCAGAAGGTAATCAGAAGGTCCATAAGAGATACCGAGAAACAGATTATAACTGAGATAAGTTTTTTGAATATCAGAAGTCAGACCATTTTTTCCCCCAAAAAATAAAACATGATTATTATGGATATGAATCCAGACAATGACAAAAGAAAAAGAAAACCCCTTCAGTGTTTTAGATTTTCTTATCTATTTACTTTGTTTGTTTTTAAAGAAGTGGGGGTAAGATTATTGATAGGTTAACTCATGTTCTCACATGATTCTATTATTTCAAGAAGGGGGGCGATAAGAAAAGCCCGCCACCACCATATTCCATGATTAAAAGTTTTGCACGTCACTTATAAATATATATCAGATGAAAGGAGTTGTGTTCGGGATAAAAATAGATAATTCTTACGGTCATTTAATGTAATAATAATAATAATAATGAAAAAATCATCCATTTACTTTTAACGCTCACCTTCCATACTTTACGTTAAATAATCTGGTGTGCCACTCACACGACTTTCTGTTATCCTGCATTTCAGTAGTATAAAGATAAATTGCATATTTAGTCTTAAGATCAATAAGTTATGATAAAAAAAGTTCAATGTACTATGAAATTAATCTAAAATAGGTTTAGGGATAGCTTTATTTCATATAAAATTCTGTTTGAGAGGGGCCTCCCCTCAACTGCCCATTCAATTATAGTTCTTACAGTTATTAAAAAAAAAAAAAAAAAAAAAAAAAAATCAAAGCTGTTATTAATTTGCCTTCAAACTTGTTAATCTTGGTCAGAATTTTATGTGACAAATTAATACGGTTTTCAAAATACCAAACTTGAATTTCCTGCAGTTATTTATTATTAAGTTATATATAACAGATATACATACAGATCAACCGCTAAAAATTAGACTTTCGTAATCAGGAAACCTCAAAATGGGATATTAAATAAAAAACATGTGTTGATAAAAAGGAACTTTAAAAAATACTTTGTTTACAGTCTAGGTATGAAAAATTAATTTTCCTTCCTGAGCAGTGTTCGTTGACATAGTAATGTAATAAAGCACTTCTATCAATTACATTCAATAGAAAAGAACATTTAGCTCAATTTGGGGTAGCCCTGTTCAATATTTATAAACAATATGCCATTATAAATAATAATGTGTACTTAAATTTAGTCTTAACATGTAACACAAAATCAATTACAATTCCAACAATTTCCATGTATCGCCTCAATTATATTCAAATACTTTGGGTAGCCCTGTACACGAACGATGAAAGACATCCATACATCAATCTACTGAAAACATACTTTTATACGCATAAAAAATTTTATTGATTCCATTTTGTTTAATTCAGCCTACAGATGTTACACTGTATTTAACAGAAATTTCCCCATAGACATAATATATTTGAATTCTCTTGGATGTCCCAATACACAAACCATTTGTTTGATATCAAAGAGAAGTTTAGTGTAGCATCTCTATATGACACACATTTAGAATACCGAGTTTGGATTTTCTGCTAATAAAATTATGATTCGATTACATTGTATAAATTAATTTTAATTATAGTATGTATACTCAACAATGTATCATTTTTAATACAACCAATTCAAATATTTCACAATAGAACTGCTAAAAAAGCCTTTATAAAGTATAAAAAAACTTATAATAACTGAACTTCTATAACTGATATCAAATAGAAAAAAAAAATCTTTGATTAGTTCTGTTTCTTTTGCCTAGAAACTCACCATCATAAAAAAGTAGTTTTTAGGATCATATGTATTTTTTTTCTAACAAATTTAAAAATAAATAATAAAAATAATATGTGTAAAATGAAAAATCTGATGTTGCACTCGCACAGTTTTCTCTCGCCCTTACAATAGACATTACAGTTTACGTTGTAAGATAAGTAATGCATTTGAATATTTCCAAAGCATACATTAAATAATATTTCAAAATAATTTCCCAAACACATTTATTTGACAGAAACTTTTGTGCAAGGGAGTCTATACCGCCGCCCCCCTCTCAACTCACTGTCTGAATATTGTAGCTATAGATCATTTAAATTTGTTATTAAATTTTATAATTTATGTCAAATTATTCAGAAAAGTGTCATTCATATTACTCTTTCAAACATATTCAATTAATGTTGAGTAGCCGTGTATCTTTATATATATATATATATACTAGCTGGCTTTGCCCGCTTCGCTGGACATTATACTTAAATGAATCGTCAAAATCCCATATCATTATTAATAACCTAAATTCTCGCTGTTTCGGTAGAGTTTTCTCGCTCGCAACGTGAGGAATCCGGGTCCCCACTGCCTTCGGCAGCAACTTACCTGCTTCTGTCTTCACTTGCCCAGCGGGTAAGTTCGAAGTTTTGCGTAATCCCCCCAAAGTACATAATGCGTACACTTAATCATCATCCACACACTAAAATTCGCCATTCTAAGATAATTTAAAGCGAATTCATACGGGAAAACGTGTTTTTATGCGTGTTTATTGCCACTAACTCCGATGGGGTAAGGGGGAATATCGTAAAATATCGTTACAATAAGTGTCGGATACATATAAACAATTTACGCACTAAATTTCGTGATCGCAGATCCCAAAGATTTTTCAAAACAAATTTAGCGCTAAAATGGGGGTCTCAGATTTGCTTCTTCGTAAAACCTCCCCCCCCCCCCCACAAAAAAAAAAAAAAAAAAACAGGAAAATGTGTTTTTGGAATTATCCTAACGAAGACACATAGCTGTTTTATCATGACACCTTTGTACCATTTTTAATAGAGCTCTACTCAAAAATCCGGAATTTCTGAAAATTCCCCCTGAAAAACGATTTTTTCCCTTTCTTCTGTAAGAATAAAAAAACTCCAAAATCATGCATATCTTTTTATTTATACTCAAGTCTAGTCTCCTCGTGTGCAATTTCTTCATCGAGTAATAATTTGGAACCGAGTTATGCTTAAAAACGTCTTTTTTGCTTTCTGCCCCTAGAGAGAAATGGGGAAATTTCAATAAATCCCGTTATTTTAGGTGTCGGATACATATAAAAATCCCAATTACCAAAACTTTGTTACCGCAGCTCATAAATTTCTCCGGACAAATTTAGCACTAAAAGGAGTGTCTCGAATTTGCCCTTCGTAACACATATCCCCTCCCCCCCTCAAAAAAAAAAAAAAAAAAAAAAAAAAAAAAAAAAAAAAATCGTGTTTTGGAAATATCCTAAAGAAGTCGCATGGTTGTTTTTAACATCTTTGTTCGATTTTTGGCAGAATTTTAAGATGGGTAAAGACCTAAATTCCTACCAAGCGCTGTTGAATTCTATCCAGCCGTTCTCAAGTGATACCCGGACAAACGTGTTTTTCTCTTTTACCCCCAGGAGGAAACGTGGGATAATTTCGGAAAAGTTGAGAGATATAATTTTAAGGTGGGTAAAGACCTAAATTCCTGCCAAGCGCCGTTGAATTCCGTCCAGCCGTTCTCAAGTGATACCCGGAGAAACGTGTTTTTGTATTTTGCCCCCAGGGGGGAACGTGGGAGAATTTCTGAAAAGTTGATAGATATAATTTTAAGTTGGATAAAGTGCTAAATTCCTGCCAAGCGCCGTTGAATTCTGTCCAACCGTTCTCAAGTGATGCCTGGACAAAAATAGCGGACAGACATGCGGACACCGTGACACACACACACACAGGCAAAGTTTTCTGAAGTCATTTTCGGCTTTCATGGTGTGTGAAAAGTGAAGATATCGAAAAATTTTTTGATTCTGACAAATTTACAGACAGAACTCTGATTTTATTAATATATATGGATATATAAGGCAATGTCTGTGTGTGTGCGCGCACAGCGTAGTGCAAAAACAGTACCTCGAACAGTCACGTGATTCGACACGAAGTTACCTCTCGAGGGGTATTTGTGCACGCCGAAGCCCAATTTTCGAATTTTTGATTAGTTTTCTTTTAATTAATTAAACTATGAAAATAATAACCTCATAATAGCTTTAAAGTTATCCATTTAAATTTTAGCTATAATTTGATTGTTGCCAAAAAAATTGCGAGTTTAATTAATTAATTTATTTATTTTCGACGTAAAAATAAATACATTTAATTAAACGTGAACGATAAAAAATTACAAATATATATATATATATATATATATATATATATACATATCACAAAAATTTGCGTCATTATCGCTTTAAAAATTTTATACGTATTGATAAAGCGCTAATATAGTGTATGATGGTAATATATGTTGTTCTAAAAGGATTTTTTTTATTTTTATAACTACAATTTTTTATATTTTTATTGCCAAGTTGTTGTAAAAAAAAAATAAATAAATAAAAATAAAAAACCTGCCTATGACGTCATATGCATAGAGTTTCTATACTACTCTGAACTCTATGGCCATAAATTTATTTTATTTTTATCCGTTTTATTTATAAATCCTCATTGGCGATTTTTAAATTTTAGCACTGAAGTACACTGAAAAATTTCGCCAAGAATTTTAATTTAGCAATAGCCATTTTAAGCCAGGTAGCGCTTCAAAAATATAAATAAATCATAAAATATTGCAGAAATTTTTTTGAAACAGAAATAATAGATCAATAATAAACGATCTATTTTTATCTCAGTAGATAATTTTATAAGAAACTAGCAGGCTTTGCCCGCTTCGCTGGTCACTATTTTTAAATGAATCACTATAATGACTGAATTCTCAAAATTGCATTAATTTTTATCACGTGAAAAAAAAAAAAAAAAAAAAAAAGCGAAACAAAATCTGATTAGGAAAAATGTCGCACCGGGTTCTCACTGCCTTCGGAAAAAATTCCCAAAATGCTCTAACTCTTATTTCTGCTATTTTCCCCCTTCGCCCTCCCCTCCCGTCTATCCTAATAATTTTACAAATTCGAAAATACCTGCAATCGATTTGTAAGTATCAAAAACCTCTATGCACCAGTTTTGAACGATCTATCTCTAGTTTTATATGTTTGCCCCTTCGCTCCCTCCCCCCTTCCCGCCCTTCCAATAATTTTAAAAATTCAAAAATATCCGCAATCGATTTGTAGGTATCGAAAACCTCTATGTACCAATTTTGAATGATCTAACTCTATTTTTTATTTTTGCCCCTCCGCCCCGCCTTCCTGGCCCGTGTAATAACTTTACATTTTTGAAAATATCCCCATTCGACTTGCAGGCCTCTAAAACCTATCTGTACCAATTTTGAACGGCCTAACTGTATTTCTATTTGTTTTGCCCATAGCCCCCCCCCCCTCGTTACCGCTCCACCCCCTTCCCGCACCTCCTAATAATTTTACAAATTCGAAAATATCCGCAATCGATTTGTATGTATCGAAAACCTCTATATACCAAATTTGAACGATCTAACTCTATTTTTATTTTATTTTTGCCCCCCCCTCTCCCCTCCCCCTTCTCTCCCCTCCCCCTTCTCTCCCCTCCCCCTTCTCTCACCTCCTAATAACTTTACACTTTCGAAAATATCCCCATTCGACTTGCAGGCTAATGAAACCTATCTGTACCAATTTTGAAAGGCCTAACTGTATTTCTAATTGTTTTTGCCCCTGCTGCCTCCCCTTGGGGACCGAATTTCGAAAATTCCAGATATTAGTTTTTAGACATTTATATTAGCTATATTTTAAAACAAAAATTTTACGGATATCTGTTTTTTTGTTTGAGATATGAAGGATTTTTTGAATTTTTTGAATTTTTTTTTTTTTTCCTAAACCATCACTGACCTATAAGAAAAAAAAACAAAAAAAGAATGATCGAAATCGTTCAAGTCGTTTACGATTTTATAAAGGACATACAGACAAACATTCATTTTTATATATATAGAAAAAAAAAAAAAAAAAAAAAAAAAAGCAGTTTTAGAAATAGAAAATTTATTTGAACAAGCACTATTATAAACCTAAAAACCATTAAAAATATCAACAGAATATGAAGGATTCTTATAAATTAACGAAAAGGTACAATCGATAAAAATATTCGTAAAACAGGTACTGAAAATTCCCTCTTTTTATACAAGAAAGTTAAAAATAATAATAATAATAATAATAATAATAATAATAAAACTTTGCTAATATGTCGAGAAAAATTCAAAAACCGCCGAGGGAGAGATATAATAAAGCCATGAGTTTTATTAATTTAGTTATTTTCTATTTGCCAATTATTACGATAATTTAGCATACAAATAAATGAGCTGCTATGCGTGAATTCACTTGCATCCTGCCGTGCAAAAATATTTGATTAATTCAAATTAATGTTTAAATAAATAAATAAAAATAGAAATATGTTTAATGGGAAATATGTATAATCACAAAAACATTAATTGTCTGAAATCCGACTGAAATAGCTGTCATAGCATATTGTATTACCAGGCATATTGGCCTGAAATTGCTGTCTATTTAAGGTCCACATGATACATCAAATACAATAAAGGAAATAACATGGTAATAAATACTATGTATAGTACGCATAAAATACCGATAAGCACCCAAATTGAAGTTCACGGGTAACGCCTTGTCGCAGGCACCCGAGACGTTGCAGTGAGGTAGTCTATGTCGAAGGCAGCAAGGACGAGAAGTGAAAATTTTAGCAATATCAATGTATTTTCTTTTTTATTTATATATGTAAAATAATATAAAAATGATGATTTTTTTTTATTTTATTATTCGTTTAAACATAGTGATCAGCGAAGCGGGCAAAGTCTACTAGCATTATCTAAAACAGCGATTTTCAATCGCTTTGAATTTACAGACCACTAAAATCACAATTTAAAATTTCACGAATTACGAAACACATAATTTAAAATCTCGCAGTCCAGTTATATTATTGATTTAAAAACATAAATAATAATCAGATAATGTTCATTTCATAAATATGAAATAACCCTATTTTATAATAAAACACTAAAAACTTATTTTATTAGAAGGAAAACTTAAGTGCTTATTTGATTGCGAGAATGCTGCTTAAAAGTTGTTTGATTATACACTATCCCAATAAGTATTTGAATAATAATAGGAGACTTGGCGTTGGAATATTAAAACCCGAATAAACTACTACGTCAGAAACGCAAAAGAAAAATATTTGAGATGCATATAGCTGTTTCGGTAGCCTTAAGCGTACCGTCTTCAGTGCAAAAAGAATTCTGAATCTGGAGAAGTGCTCGTATATATATATAGGAGAGGGAACGAATTTAGTTCACCCAATAGGATTACGGGAAAGGTGGGGAGTGTGGCCAATAGGAATTTAGGAATGTTAGCAGTGTAAACAGTAGAAAAATTAAGAAAATGTGGACTGAATGTAAAATTTCCAACAATCAGACAAATAGAGAACAGCGAAATCACAATTTACAAGGTTTTTAAAATTTTTATAAATATCAAAAGCTTCAAAGAAATCGAGTTCATGAATGGATTTAGGTCTGCAAATTATTTTAGCTGAATTAAATTTAAAATTATGATTTTCCTCCCAGCAATGTTTAGAAATAGCCGATTTATTGGTTTCTTGTTTGCGGACGTAATTCATATGTTCTTTTAGACGAAATTTAAGACTGCGTTTAGTTTGGCCAATATATGATAAACCACACTGACAGGAAATACTATAAATGCCCCAAGAATTATGCATATCAATGGGATCTTTTAACTGAGAAAAGGTGAGTTTACTGGAAGGCGAAAATATTATTTTAAAATCATATTGTTTGAGAATTTTAGCTATGGTTTGACTGGATTTAGGAAAATAGGGTAAAACGATACTGATATTAGAAGAGACTCATTTAGTAGACGAAATAAGAGGGAGTTGTAATTTTTGGATAGCTTTGTCTATAATGGAAGGGTCATAATCTCTGTCAATTGCAATGGCTTTCAGGTATTTAATTTCAGATTTTAATAAAATAGGATTTGAAAAAATATTAAGGGCACGGTTTACAAAAGTATAGAAAGCAGCCATTTTTTGGTTAGGTGGGTGACATGAACGCGCATGGGGAGGAAGGGAGACTGCAAAATTTTTACGATAGACGGTGGTTGAAAATCCATTTACAGTGCGAGAGACGAGGGTATCAAGGGAGCCATTATTTTCTATTTCATATGTAAACTGGATATTACTGTCAATTGAATTTAAAGTTTCGAAGACATGGTCAATATTGTGACGAGATATGTCAATAAGCGTGAAGGTGTCATCAACGTAACGGGTCCAAAAAAGAAAAGATATTTTTTCAAAAAGCTTGCTTTCGAAATAGTGCATGTAAATATCTACGAGAATTGGGGAGAGAGGGGAACCCATGGCTAAACCTTCAGACTGACGATAGAATTTATTTTGGAAAGAAAAAGTGGTTTGTGATAAACAAATGCGGGTAAGAGATATTAATTCTTGTTTTTCAAAAGATGTGAAATGAAACTCTTTTAATCTATTTTCGAGACAGCAGAGGGCGCCACTTTGGAACATTAGTGAAAAGAGATTTTACATCAAAAGAAACCATAGTGAGATTAGTGTGAGGGCAGTTTTGAATATTTTTTGCAAATTTTATGGAATTCTTAACAGTATAACTGTTAGCAGCAAGAAGGGGAGCAAAAATTCCGGTGAAAAATTTGGCCAAATTATAGGAAGCAGTACCGATATTAGAGACTATGGGACGAAATGGAATATTTGGTTTGTGAACTTTCGGTAAAGCATAAGCAAGCACTTATCGAGGTTTGAACGCACGTCCTTCCTCACGTAATCTGCGTCTTGCTAATGGTGACTGTTTCATTGGTTTTTATAGAAGCAACTAAAACTTTTAGGGTCGTTTTCTCTCTCCACGGGGGTTTTTGCAGCAAATTTGCACTCTACCCTATGTTTTCGACCATGCTCTTTAATTTAAGCTTAGTTTGGTTTCAATAGGAATTTTACTGATTCACACTTCCCTTGTTAAAGATATGACTACAAAACCACTGTAAACACAGTCACTGATTTTTGGTCTAATATTTTTATATGGCAATAGGAGAAAGGAACTTTAATCTTAATTATACTAAGACATGCATTGGAATAAAATTTTAGCATTAAAAGGTTTTTTTTATGCATGGCATAGTGTACACAAATTTTTCGAAATGAAACGGCGCACCAAAATGATACTGAGAAGGGTCAATAATGGAAAAAATTAGGTCAGTTTTGCTGCCTCTTAACAAAATTGCACTTTATTTAAAAAAAAAAAAAAAAAAAAAAAAAAAATCCAAAAATCCCACATTATGAAAAGGAATTCTTTACAAAATTCAAATCCATAGAAAGGGATTCTTCACAAAATTTTCTTTTATGAAAATGATCCTTTTATACAATTTTTCTATGTTTTCAATATTATTACTCCCATTACCCTACTACCGTAGGTAATGGAAGTATTGTATTTGGACCAAAAATTCGACATCGAGATTTCGCCTGATTTACACATTTTAAGGTCACCTAAGTCCAAAAAAGTGGTTTTTGGCAATTGGTCTATGTGTTTATGTGTGTGTATGTATGTGAGGAATCTTCTGGTTATCATATCTCCGAAACTATTGCTATATAAACACTCTATTAGATGTCCTTTCGAATGATATAGTTGGTTAGTTCAGGAAAATTAATAGGCGTCCTGTAAATAGCTCAATTTCAGGTCTTGCAAGCGCGTTCCTTTAAAAACAGCTGTATGTATTTTTTTTCAAACTCGCCATATTAACTCACTTTTAAATATGCTTTTGTATGTAATTATTGTTTTCCTGTCAATAATTCATTTTTTGTAAAAGTTGGTATCTCAAAAACGGCTCTAACGATTTTCTCTTTAGGTCACTTTTATGTTTTCTGATCCCATTATATCTCAAAAATGCATATAATACGTGTAATAGTGGGTAATGGAAGTCGTTTGGTTCTTTCACACCAGATTTGTTTTAGTTAATTGGCACAGAGAATCTCTGGTAACTTGATATTAAACTCTATATGTTATGACTATTTAAATGGAAGGTTTTGCATAATATATGTTTTATTTTTTTACAAAAATAAATAAAAAATTTCACAAAAACATTCTGTTTTTTACAAAAAAAAAAAAAAAAAAAAAAAAAAAAAAAAAAAAACTTCACCCAAGAATTAAAACCTGGATCGACCCCAGGCTACGCTTTCCTTAGCTCTATCACACTTTGATAATAAGAGCTATCTATATTTGTCGGGATTAAGAAATATACTGACCTATCTCGGAATATTTAGACTTACAAATGACTCCGGTTGTTGGACAAAAATATACTTTTACAATAAAAAGAAGCTAAGAAAAGAAAATCAACCCTGAGAAAGAAAATCAAATTAACTCATGTCGTTTTGCATCTGACGAAAGATGTTTCTTAATCTCCATGGGATATAAACATTTCTGCTTGAAAATTCCTTTCATTTTCTAAACGCGTGAAAAAGTCTTAACGTTAGATTTTTATCTCTGTATAACAGTTTTGTGATTGCAGCCCAGAGCATTAAGACAGTATTATTATAGCCAACTGCATGCGGCAATAACTATTATTGTGTTCCCGATTATTCACACTTTTCAGTACACCGTTTTGAACATTTCCTTACAAATGTTAACATCAAGGAAACCGCTATCAGAGAAAATTACTTTGTTTTCTACCGCTTTCCAAAGCGATTTCTTTTGGGATCATCAACAGGTGTTTAGTCCCTAACACCTGCAATATTTCATTGGACTAAGAAATTTATAACTTACAACCTATAGTTTTAGTACGCGGAAGTTAAAATATAGGAAAACTTAGTTATCTTATACGCGTTACGATTTATCAGAACTCGTTATATTTTTTTACTTTGATATTAAAACTATATAACGAAAATTTATTAAAAAAAAAAAAAAAAAAAAAAAATGAAAAGAAAAGAAAGAAAGAAAAATGTTTATCAGTACATGCTTTTAAATTTTTAAAATGATTTAAAACGTCAGATAAATAATCTTTCACACTCATTAAAAATATCAAAACAAAATTTAATTAATTAACTAATTAAAACAAAATAAAACACATATTTTACATTTATAGATTTTTTTTTTTTTTCTAATCAGTAAATTTGTTAAGAAAAAGGTAAATTTTTGCAAAACAGTTTTTTTTTTTTTTTTTTTTTTTGTTTGTTTGTTTGTTTGTTTAACTGCTAACTACCCAGACCAATAGCAATAACAGTAATAATAATAATAATATGATGATGATAACTATATTGAGTTACATTTTTAAATTATTATTATTTAGAAGAAGTTATTTTCTAATAGTTTATTTTTCACGTAGTGAAGATTTTATTTTTAAGAATATTCGTGAAAAATGGTAAATTCTCCGGTACCCGGTTTTTCATTTTTTCATAATTTTCTTATACTCTAAACACAATTTCATTTTTTTTTTTTTTTCTTAATTATAACTGTTTGTACTTTCAACACAATACTGCGTGAGAGCAAAGTTTTATTTTATTGATGCTACAATATCTGTAAAAATATAGCTTTTAAGTGTGTTTAACTACATATGTATGAAATACAATGAATTGTATAAAATCGAATGTTCTTTGTAAAATTAATGATAATGATGATAAACGTCAGAAGAAAATTGTTTTTTTTTTCTACATACTATATTACTTATCGCTGTTTGTCACATTGATTTAGCACAGTATTTGATGAAGTTTATTAACTGTTGAAAAGTTAGTCTTCTTTACGTTGGCCGCTAAAAATAAGCTGAAAAAAGAGTCAAATTAAAATTAATTAAAGATGATAACTGATTACCCAAGAACGCATCCAAGAGGCAGTATATCGGTTAAAACAAATTTATTAAGTATTCCAAAGCATCTAATGTGGAGCGTGACCATAGTTGGAATAAAAGTACAAAGCTTACAATGCCCTTGGCGTTGAATTATACGCCAAGTTCAAAGTTCTAAGATAGAGAATGGTTGCCTTACGTTATGAACATTCACATGTATATTTTTTAAAAAGTGACGAGTAATTTATTGACCGTTGATAGTGAATGTTGGCATGATTTCGCCAAGCCTTAGACCCTGGGAAAATATCTAGCTAAGCAAATATTCTATTTAACCGTTGATGTAAAATTGGTGACAAGAGGTTGCAGGAGTTACATTTCGAAGTAAGATTAAAAGAGACCGAATTAATTATCTTCAGGTTTCACAAAACAAAAGAATAGAAATAAGTCAAAACATTATCATTTACAGAGCAAAAAGAATTTCCAGTACGTTAGGCTTGCTAATTGAATACTGGGAACTGATCAAAGATTTTTGTTTCAGTTACATTGAAAAAGGGATGGAAGGGAAGATATAAAAATTAGAAAACGCATAATGTAATATTTATTATTTATAGGATAAAATCGTTATATTTTAAGTAGTTGTTTAAGATTAAGGAATCTAATTTATAATTTAATTTATTTACATAATTTACCTATTCCTTTAAAGAGAAGAATATGAATTTTATAATATGTGATAATCTATATCACACTGTTAGTATAATTAGTCATGTTCATACATTAAAAATATGAGAAACTGCTCGAGAACTTTATATATTTATATGACGGGAAGGTTATACTTTTCCTTTTGCTTTCCCTCCTTCTCTCTCTAACTTTTAAGTACTTTTGTTTGATGAATTAACATTATCGTCAACAATAAATGAGTGCATTGATTTTCACCTAGACGTTTTCGTCATACACCTATATAATGTAATTTTTAAGTATTTAAAAAAAAAAAAAAAAAAGAGTATGAAATAGTAATAGAATAATTGTAAGTAAATCAAATACTACTTGTAATAATAATAATAATAATAATAATAATAATAATACGCACGAGTCGATCGAGGGCCCTGTTGCTACCCTTTCACAAAATTCAAATCCATAAAATTGGCCCCTTCATAGAATTCAGATTTATACATTAGGCCCCTCCTCAAAATTTCATTTCATAAAAATAAACCTTTCACAATTTTATTTTATAAAAATGAGCTTTTTATAAATTTTTTTCGGTGCTTCCAGTATTACTTCCAGTGAGTGCTTATGCTTGGTTCAATTAAATACTATTAACTTAATGCTGAATGTGAGTGTTAAAATTGGAAGGTTTTACCCGATAATTTATATTTTCACTAAAAGGGCCCTGAAGTTAAAATATGGAGCGAGTCCTTTAATAATAAAAACAATAAGCTATATTTTGATACATTATACTGCTTACCAATACTATTAGTGTTATTAATTTTTTCTTTCATCTGCCGTACGTTATCTTACGGCATATGTAAGAAATAAAATATGTAAGTTTTTCTTTTTTTAATTTTAATTCATAAATAAACCATAATGTTTTATTATAAAAAGCACCACAGAACTGGCGTTTAAAAGTAATAAGTAAGAAATTTGAATAAACACCATAAAATGCAAGAACTTGCAACAACTGTTTTGTGTCGAAGGAAGACTGACCCTTCGTCAGGCGAACATGTTGCCGCTTTGTTTGCAGCAGTCGTGCCTACATTATTCACCTAACGAAGGGTCGTGTCTTCTTTCATCCCGAAACAATCGTTGCGAGTTCTTGTATATTATGGTGTTTATTCAAAGTTCGTTACTCATTACATAATATTTGATATTATTTTATTTTCATATTGTGAGGAAAATGTTAAAAGATATTTTAGTTCGGTTATTTTTCTAATAACTATTCGGTGTTAAGCAAATCTAACTGGCATTTTAAAAAGCAGCAAACAAGTTAACGCAATCTTTGCTACATTATCCTCCTAAAAATATACGAAACGACTTTTTCCAAACTGTCACACAAAACACGCTGAAAGGAAGTAGTCATATACTTTTATCAGACATATATTTATCATATTAATCAAATTACATAGTAATGTTGTCTTAATGCATGGAACGATCTTTTAATGAATAACAGGCTATTAAGTAGGATAAACGTGTTTGCTTCTAACAAGGCGTATCGTGAGAAACGATCATTTTCTTTGCGTTCATGAAATTACTAAAAACAATTTTCTTCTGCGACTAGTCCATGACATTGTTTTAAACAAAATAAATGAACCGTAAATTTAGTACTAATTTATCAATGAGAGATATAACGACTATAATTCGTGATTATTAAAAGAGAAATAGGATCACATAAATTATATAAATATAATATAAATATTTACATAAGTATTGTAGTAGAAAAATTGATTAGAACCGAAAATTAGTGCTGTAAAATTCTTTTTAAAGATTTAATTAAGTTAAGTATGCTATAACGGTCAATCATCTACCATGAATAAAAGATGTCTTTAATGAAGAATTAAAATTTTCTTCTATTTGAAAAGTGAAATCTTATATAACGATAATAATAATAATAATAGCAGATTATAGACAGATTATAGCCTAAATATTCTTAACCGAGTTTTCAAAAGAATTTTAAATATTATTGTGATATCTTTTTAATGTGTTTTAATATGTTTTAATATGTATAAGCGTAAGTTTTATTTAAAAGGAGTACAAGTGCAATCATTTGCTTCCTTGTATGAATCTTTTTTATATAAATTTACAGAGGAAATTACTTCTGAAAAATTGGCATCGGATTGTGTTAAATAAGTTGCAACGACTGTTAAATGATCGACTAGTAAAAAATATTGCTTTAATGAAAATATTTATTATTATTATTATTTATTTATTTATTTATTTATTTATTTATTTATTAATTTTTTATTTATTTGGGGGAAACAGTTATCTTTATGCAACTCTAAATATTAGGGTAATATTTTTAATATGTTTAAATACGTTTAAATTTGATGTATAACAAACTTTACTTAAAAGAAAGCCAAGTATTTTCCATATATACTGCCACGTATAGATGCTTAAAAAATATAAAATTATTTAAAATGACAGTTATATGCTACTTATTAGGTTTTATCGCTAAACATTCTAGAATATTTTAATGCAAGATCCTTTTTTACTTTCTTCAGTATTCAATAGAAAAAAGTATTGAATTCGTAAAAATTTTCGACATCTGGTTTTCGATAAACACACGTTTTTAAAGGACCAAATTTGGAGTTGAACATTTTTAGAAAATGTCTTGTCTATGTGTCACTGTGTGTGCCACAAAATATTTGTGGCAGCTCTAGAATAAGATGTAATACACAAAATGTCATATAAATTTACATGCAGTTACACCTTGAGATAAATTAGTGCTAGTAACTTTTGGTGCAAATCTCCCAAAAAATGGAGTTGTTATCCCATTTTTTCATAATTTGACAAATTACATTTGAACTGACAAATTATATATGAATATATATACATATAATAACAGTAATAGTCAACCAGTAAAATGTGTTTGTATATGTGTAGTAGCTTTGCTTCAGTTTCTTTCTAGAGGTAAGTACCCATCCGGGAAGCACAAAATTTCCCTATGAGTATTTTTCAAAAGACCTCGATAATCCTTTTAAAACGAATGGTTGAATCATGTTTAGGATAATTTATATATTTATTGTTATTTATAAAGAAAACTTCCGAAAAATGCATTTCCTCATATGTCATCTATAGGTCACAAAATTTACTTTCTTGAAAAATTCAATGTTATACTTCTCTGAGAAGAAAAGCGTCTGCGTTCATCGTGGAAAAAAAGGTTTTGTGCCATTTTTTATTTATTTATTTATTTATTTTTGTGTGTGTGTGTGTGTGTGTGAATGATAGAGAGAGAAAGAGTATGGTGATTTTAAAATTCTTCAATTACTTTTGTTATATTCATGTTTTGTTTTTTTTTATTTTTTTTTTATACCGAAAAATGATGAAAAGGACTTCAAAATAAGATTTGAGCTCCAAGATAAAATTTAGAAAGGAAATTTTCTATAACAATAGAAGTAACAATGACTAGTGACTGATACCAAACAAAACAAAAATGTATAGTTTGATAACCCCTTTCTCACTATAAAAAAAAAAGGAAAAAGAAAGAAAAGAAAAGCGCATATTAAAGTAAATTAACACCATCATGATGACTCTCATGTAGAAAATTAATTATCTAAAATGTAACCATGTCAGTTTTAATGTATTTTTATTGAAGATATTTCATCATGAAAATAATTAGAGTTTAAAATCACCTGCTACTCTATAGTCACCCTATATGATCGAAATTCAACACGGTTAATGTGTATTAACCAAAGAGCATAACTGATTTTAAGTCTCTTTAAAATCACTAAAATTTTACTAATGTTTATCTAAATTCGATTTCCGAACCAATTAATTCTAAACTTTCAGCAGCATTTTTCCTAAGTTATTTTTTTATATTTTATTGAGATCGCAGTTAGAAATTTAAGATAACTGACTAAATTCATTCACTTACTATTTACTTATACAGTGAAATCTCTCAAGTTGGACACCCCTCTAAGTTGGACGCTTTTTCTCGGAACGGAATGTATCCATTAACATTATGTCTAACCCCTATAAGTGGGACACCTCTCTAAGTTGGACACTTTTTCTTGGAACCGTAGGTGTCCAACTTAGAGAGGTTTTACTGTACTTGCTTTAAAATTTTAACAAATTTATTAATCTAAGATTTTGTAAATAAGACTTTAATTTTCAGAACCGAATATTCTAACCTTTCAGCAACATTTTTCCTAAATTACCGGTTTGTTACAGAAAATTTCCTCTTACAAAAGAATTCACAAGTGTTAATTACGTGTTACAAAAGGTAGGGGGGGTGATATAGAGCTTAAAAGTCACACCTTTGAACCTCAAGCTAGGGCGTACGCGTGTAACAAAGTGGAATCATTAGTACAGGTGAGTCATTAATTCTTTAATTGAAGCAAGTTAAGTGCGAAAAATGACAGGCAAGACGTGAAATGCCTAAAGATGAATCATTTTTTTTTTATTCGACACTGTTTCTTGGTACGTTAAATAAGTTGTGTAATAAGAAAAAAAAAACTTTAAAGTTATTTATTTGGAAATTAATCAAAGAAAATTCTGTAAAGACAATACAGAATTGTCATTTTTTTTTTCTTTACACGAATACAAAATCTATTTCAATCTCCAGAAAAAAAAAAAAAAAAAAAAAAAAAAAAAAATATATATATATATATATATATATATATATATATATATATATATATATATCCCCTGTTTTTATGAACTTTTAGATAAACTTAAAAAATATTTATCAGTTCTTTTTGTCAACCTCAGTTAATTTCAAAAAATTTATAATTGAACTCCTATGATTTTTCTTCTCACTTAAATATATATATATATATATATATATATATGTATATATATTTGCGTAAGATTCATTTGCTGATTTCTTCTTAGCAAATTTAATTGCAATGAATGATTAATTAAAATTTTTATAGCTTAATCAGGGAAGTATGATCCTAATAAAAAAAAAAAAAAAAAAAAAAAGAAAAATCATGCCACTCCCATACATTAGGAAAAACTTTCCAACGCTGTGAGCTAGAAGAAAAGAAAAGAAAAAAAAAAATATTTTCAAAATATTATTTCGAATTCGGGCATAATACCTTATTCAGTAAACATGTAATCTTGACATTAAAATTAAATTTTTGGAAACTGTATTACATTTTTTCGTATTCTTTACAAATGATACTAATTTTACCTCAATAAAAGTGTATAAGTGGAGAAGTGATTTTTTAAAGTAAAATTTCCTTCAAGTAAAATATTCTCGCAATCATTGAAAAACTTTTCAATAATTAATTGCTCGGATCATCATCATAATTTATTCGAAATTTTTTGTTCACTGTACACCAATAGAATAGAATATAGAAATGTTCTTCGCTTATATGCATAGTTCAAAATACCCTTCCAGTAATTACATCCAAATAGAAGGTAGTAAATTTGAAATTTTTTATGGAGTTTTATATATAATCCGTACATTTTATATGAGCCATATAGTAAGTTTTTTTTTTTTTTTTTTTTAATCTAAGGGGATCTCGTCCCACTGATTTGGCACCCACTGAAGCAGGTTTAATATAAAAGCATATATTTCTATTTACTATTTATCGATTGAAGTATATTAGACTTGTTCAGTAAAATATATAATCAAGCAACAACTCTTATGGATTTTGATAAATTTTTTTTGCGGATTTGAAATCTTTAAATTGCATTTTTTCACTTTGCATTTTTTCATGAATTCATTTCAAAATGCTAAAACTTCTACATATATTTAAGAAAAGGTGTAATATTTATTTTGGATATTTAATAGAGCCTACGTAAAAGAATTATGTATATAAATTTTGCAATATATTTAAAAGAAAAAATATATTAAAAAAAAAAAAAAACTTTTTCGATACTGTTTGTTTTGATGCTCATTATTATTGATTTTCTTTTATTTTCTTTTTCTTTCTAAGGAAAAAAGTAACAGAGAAAACAATTTTGATGAAATTCTGGCAAAAGCAGAATTTAGTTTAGTACGGAGGACTATTAGTTCTTGTATATATATATATATATATATATATATATATATATATATATACAGTAGCCGCCGCTTTATAAAATCACGTTTGTTTTCATCAAAATGATTTTATTAAGCGGCTGATTTTTATATCCGGCGAACCTTTCCTAACTCAATAAAAGAGTATTCATTATCTAAATATGGAAAGAAATTCTTCGCCCTTTCATATATCTACTAGCCATCCGTAGAATTGAAGTTTTTGTTACTTATCATCCACGTAAAATTTTCAGCTTTTAAGGACAAAATTACGTAAAAAATGAAAATTTTCTTTCAAATGGCATTCTTGTACCTATCCAGAAGTGCTGCGTTGATGACTTTTGCTTTTCATATTCATTTTCGCTTACGGTTCACTTTTCGTTTGCTACAATTTAAGCACTAATATCATCTTTATTCTTATGTTTACATGAAAAAAAAATTGAGAAATTTTAAGCTTCGAAAGGAAGGCGCAGCCTTCCTTTGACTATACATTTGAAGAAAACGATCATACTTTATCAAAATTTTACGCTTTACCTTCAAAATGAAAGATTTCTGCTTGCATATCTTGCAGCTAAGTTGCTTCAAAATAAGAACTAGAAACTCTATTTGAATATCTAAAAACAGAAAAAAATACTCATTGGCCAGTCATTTGGCGAATTCATTCCTTGAATTCATAACTACAACACACGGTGGGGCGTGTTTTTTTTTTTTTCTTGCGTAAAATTTTTGACAAAGAGCAATAATGTGATGGCTTGATATGTTTTGTTTCTTTTTTCATTTCAAAGGTCCGGTGAGAAAATATAATTCGTTGTTTAGCTTACATACATGATCATTTTTACTGTTGAAGAAATTTTCTTTTGAGTTTATTAACCGGCGATGCTGATTTTATTAAGCGGCGGTTTCTATTGATTTCATTCGGGACCCAGCAATTTGATCAGATTAAGCGGCTGATTTTATTAACCAGTGATTTTATAAAGCGGCGGGTACTGTATATATATATATATATATGTAGAAACTTGGCTGGGCGTCTAGAGGTGGGGCAATGATGAGATGCGATTTAGATAACGAAGCATTTATTGGAACACACATAACACAGTTTACACATAAAGAATAATATAATAATAGCAGAATTTCCATCATTAACTATTTGCTGGTGTCGAGGCTTAACACACAGAACAAGCTCTCTTCATCAGAGTAACCGTAACAAAGCAACATTTAAGCACTTACTCACACTTATAATTCACAAAAGTACCTTCGCGTACTTTATCAAATATGTGAGATTGATGTATTGAGCCCTCCATGGCTCTACACAACTACTAAGAGCACTTCAAGCTCTAATTAGAAGAAAATGACCATATCAGCCTTCGCGCTGACGGTCTCAACAGTTTTCCATGGCAGACAGATCCCAACTGACTTTTGTTCGTCCTCTCGTCGAAAAATGAGCATCAGAGGTAGCGCCATCTGTTGACTGTACAAGGAATGCGTCGCACAAAGCTTTCCACATAACTTTCCACATAACTTCCCACAAAGCTCTGTCATCCTGACGTAAGTTGTCCTCACTGTCGAATCAGCCTAGGATACTAGAGGATATCTGCAAAATACAATTAAAAGAAAAAAACGAAAAAGAGAAAGAGAAACAAACATTAAAAAAAATTATGTACATTAATATTGACAGTTAACTTTTTCCATAAAGTTCATGAGTCTCTATCATTGGATTGTAGGTCAATTCATGGACCATAATTTCATATTGTCTGCTGAGGTACTAGTGTGAATAGGACCTTCGTGATCACTTATCTTCTCGACTTCATATCTGTCTTTGGCCTTCACACGTATAACTTTATAGGGACCTAAGAATTTTGGTCTAAGTTTCATGCCAGTTCCAAACTGAGTTCGCTGGATGGCAACTAGATCATTAATTTTATACACATGGGCTTTCTTTCACTTCTTGTTGTAACATCTGCGATATTCTTCTTGAATCTTAAGGATGTTTTTTCTCGCTTCTTCACGAATGGTGGTAAGGTTATCGAGCATGGAATTTATCCTCTCCTCTTCGAGGAGTTCTAGTACTCTCTTATCTTCCTTCCTTCTCATTGTTACACTCAGGGGCGCGCCGACCTGGTGTGCGAAATGTGCGGTGCACACAGGCGCCAGGTAAATAAAGGCGCCAGCCGAGGATAAATTATTTGAAAAAAAAAAAAAAAAAAAAAAAAGAAGAAAGAAAAATATATCTATATACGTATATATATATATATATATATATATATATATATATATATATATTGCGTTATTAAATCTGATTTCATAATGCCGGTCTGAAGCCATGCGACTAGTGTTGCTGAAAAAGGCGGCTTGAAAATATACTGGCAAAACTTGTATTCCTCAAATAGTTAGGAGCTTTTTTGTGAAAGGGTACGTTGAAAATGGAAAAACTTTCTAAAAATGCACCTACCTTTGGCAAAATTTTCTTTGACTTTTTTACCGGGAAAAATGCCACTTAGATTATTAAAAGGCAAAATAATTCAATTGCAAAAATAAAAATTTAATAGAACCGGATATTTTATTTTGAGTATTTTTTTCCCCTTTGCATAATCGATGTAAGATGTACATTAATAAAATCAGACTTTTGTCTGTAAATTTCTCAAATTCGAAAAAAATTGCGATATCTGCACATTTTATACATCGTGAAAGCCGAAATTTCTGTATGTGTGTGCGGTCATTGTATCTCCATGTATATAACCTTTTGTCTTAGTATCACGTGAGAACAACTGGATAGAATTCAACGACACTTAGCAAGAATTACCCAACTTAAAATTATATCTATCAACTTTTATAAATCCTCCTCCCCCCACCCCTCGTTCTACACATGGGGAGGCAGAAGGCAAAAACAAGTTTATATGCATAATTTTGCTTCAGATTACTTCACAATGAAAAAATTGCACGTGAGGAACCTAGATTTGAGTACAAAAATAAATAAGTAAAATAATAATCATTGTCTATAATTTAGAAATTTTGGATTTTGAAGGGGGATGAAGAAAAGAGATTTTTTGGGGAGAAATTTCGTAAATTCCTGATTTTTTAGTAGAAATTTACCATTAATGGTACCAATAATGCATCTTCTTGAGGATATTTCCAAAAACCCATTTTTGATGTTTGTGATTTTCGATCTTAACGGGGGGGGGGGGGGGGGGTTACGAGGGAGCAAAATCGAGATCTCTCTTTTAGTGCTAAATTAGTCCTGAAAAATTTATGGGAGCTCCGGTCACGAATCTTGGTGCGTGTATTGTTTAGATGCATCCAATGCCTATACTGACGGGATTTTACGAAATTCCCCCTCACCCTTTTAAGAAAAAGGAGAAAGGAGGCAAAAAACACGTTACTAAGCATAACTCGGCTCAAGTTACCTCACGGTGAGGAAATTGCATATGAGGAGACTAGATAAAAAAAAAAAAAAAAAAAAAACATTTTCTGCAATGTTAATTTTTTATTTTTAAGGTGGAGAGGAAATTCGCAAATTCCTGATTCTACGAAAATAATTTTACGAAAAATGGTACAAATGTCGTCTTCTTTAGGATATTTCAAAAAACCTTTTTTTAAATTTATTTTTTTTTATTTCTTTGCAATTTTCGATTTGGGGGGGGGGGGCTTAAAGAGGGTGTAAATTCGAGACACGCTCCCCATTTTAGGGCTAAATTTGTCTTGTAAAATCTATGGAAACTGCGATCACGTATTTTCGTGCGTAAATTGTTTCTATGTATCCGACACCTATTTGTAACGGGATTTTACGAAATTTCCCCTTTCCTACCTTGAGGCCCCAAACACGTTTCCAAGCGTCGCCTTACTACAAATTATCTCAGGAAGAATAAATTTTATGTGTGTATTAATTGTTTTCGAGGTTATTTTGTCATAATTACCAGTAGCATCAGTGGAACAGTCTTTTTCTAAATTTAAAATGATCAAAAAATATTTACGCTTCACAACGGTAAGACAGATTTTTAAATTTTGCAATTACATCGATAGCATAAGACATTTTGGAATAAATGGATATTATTCCAGAATTCACAAAAACTTAAGCAAATGAATTACATTTCACTAAATAATATCTGTTTAAATGTTCATATAATCTACTTTAAAACTTAATAATTTTTATTGTATATTCTTATTTTATTTACTTATAAATTTATCAATTATTTATATCTGAGCAGCTTACAAACATCGTGGCAAAATAGTTTAAAAGATTTTGTATCTTGCTACTATATGGAAAAAAAATATAAATTTAAATACAAATTACATAAAAATTTAGATAATGAAAATGGGCAAAATTTCTTTCATTAGATGTTTTTCTCCCCTGTTAAGTATTTTTTATACATATTTACCAAGTGATATTTATTATATGCTACTATTTTGTATTATAAATTTATTTCTTTTTTAAAAAAGAAAAAAAAAAAAAAAACCTTCCTTAATTAACCAAGTCAAATTTTGTGCCTATATCGATAGTGATATATTAATTTGATCTTAAGAGTATTTCGAGATTTTCAACAATGAAATTGAGAAAAAAAAAAATAGAACTCACTATCTTTTTTTTTTTTTTTTAAATGAGTTCTAATATTATATATATACTTATTAATTCCCTTTATCTGTACTAGTACAAAACGTTAAACTCATTTATATGTGTAGCATACTGCAGTAGTATGACTAATTTAAAAAAAATTTCATCGTAGTATTGTAGAGTTAAAGCATTTTTCCATGTGAAAGGTGTTGTTGCAACAAAAGCAGATTTACAATTAAAGTGCAAATAAAGAGCAGGTCATTCAGTTTTAATGGGGGTAGAGTGGGAGGTGATTGTCAGCCTTAGATACAAACTTGGCAACTTAGCGGTGAATTTGGCGACATGGCGACCAAACTTGGCGAGAAGTAATAATTTTGTGCTTCCAATGTTTAGAAGCTCTAGCTTCAATAAAAGCCGAGTTCTGGAATTTTCTGGATTCGTCAATTGGCTTCTGTTGGAAAATAACCTCGAAAGTTCGCCGAATCACGACAGGAATTATAAAACCGGAAGAGACACTCGTAGATCACTTGTATTGGGACATCTGTTCTGAACGTTCGTTTTGGTTTAAATGGTTTATATTTATTCTTAAATGAGTGAAATTCCACTCTGTGGTATTTTTAATTTTGTTTTATGACTTTTTGACATATGAATTTGAGTACAATAATTTACTAGTTTTTTCGAGAATAATCCTTTAATAAAGTGTATCTTTTGACAAGAAACTGCCTGTTTCTTTACAATTACTTTTTTTTTTTTTTTTTTTTTTTTTTTTCCCATGCAAGAAAATCCACATTTTGGTAACAATATGGAAAGAGACGGATATTTTGGATCAGTATGATATGCGTAATACTCGCAAAAGGTGTAATGAATTGAGGGAATGTTTAGTTTACTAAAACTATTTTTTTTTCTTTTTTTTTTTTTAAATATTTGCTTAAAAATTAGACCCAAACAAATAGAAACGTTTACACTTACAACTCTCATCTAAGCCATCTATTGTAATGCCTCAACGCGGCATTTCTGCGCACACATTAACACTAAAGCTGTCTATTTTGGTTTCCTCTATTTGCCTTCACAATTGTACCTCGTGTTTTTGCAACTCCCTGTATAAGATTTTTTCTCTTTCTGCAAGATGCACTTTTTATTTGTTTCTTTTTAAATTTCATTTTATTTGATACATTTTTCTTTTCATTAGTCATTCAATAAACTTATTACTTTTAAGGTTCGAGATTCAATTGACTTGCTAAATGATAACTTTACATATATATATATATATATGTGTATATTAAAAAAGATAATATAGGGCGCCAACTGAAACTCTGCACACAGGCGTCTGATAATGCTGGCGCGTCCCTGGTTACACTAGTGAATAATTCAAAAGGAGTTCTTTTGGTACTTCTTGCTACGGTGGAATTAATTGTTCTCTGGACTGCCTCAACAAACTTGTACCACTTGTTCGCGTCATCTATAGATAACTTGGATAATACAGGTATGATTGTTCGGTGGAGTCTCTCTATTTGACCGTTTCCTCTTGGGATTTCCGTTGTGATGGTGCCATGTTCGATTCCCTCTGATTCACAGTAATCTGTAAAGTCCTTCGATGTGAACGCAGGTCCACGATCAGATATTATTCTTGCGGGGTTACCAAAAATAGCAGCTTGTTGTTTTAATTTTTGCATGGCGTCTGCTGAAGAAGTTGATTTCACAGGATATAGCCATGAAAATTTACTAAATCCATCTATGACGGTAAAAATGTGATTATAGTTTTTATTAGTGGTCGGTAATGTACCCAGAAAATCGATGTGATAAGTAGATAATGGTATATCTTCTTTCGGGATAGGGTTCAAAAAACCTTCTCCTTTTCCCTGTTTCTTGTTTATGAGTATACATTCTACACAACTTTTTACAACATTATCTATACATTTTTTCATATTAGAAAAATAATAGTCTCTTTTGACTAACTCTTCAGTTCGAAAAATGTCCTAGGGCATGACATTTCTTTACGACCTCAATTTACATGGTCTCTGGGACAATTAGTGCATCCCTATCATTTAACACTTTATATAAAATATTATTTTTTAACACATATTCGTCATTTTGGTTCTGTTGTAAAAGAGATTTCATGGTTTTGATAAACTCGTCATTTTCTTGAGCAGTAGCAATACGATGAGTGAGAGTATCAGTAGTTACAGTCATTACAGGGTGTCGGTTAAGAGCGTCTACGTGCTGCATTCGTTTACCAGGGCGATGTTCTACTTCATAATCGAATTCCTGTAGCAGGAAAGACCACCTGGCTACCTTAGGTGTCAATTCACGTTTATCTAAAGTTTTAGTGAACGCTTGACAGTCAGTATAAATTTTAAATTTACTACCTAATAAATAGTTCCTAAATTTTTTAAGGGCCTCGACTGTCGCTAACATTTCTAACTCATAACTGCAGTATTTTTCTTCTTGTACCGAGGTCTTTTTACTCATATAATGGATAGGATAGTATTGTCTATCGCCGTCTTGTTGTAATAAGATAGCACCGAATCCTAATTTTGATGCATCTGTATGAACTTCTAATTTATGAAGATGTAACAAAAAGTTGTTTAAAAAGATATAACACAGGTGTATTCGATAAAATGTCTTTCAGCTTTTGAAAAGCCAATTTCTGTTCTTTCTCGAATTTAAATGGAGTGGAAGCACGCAGTAAGTCACTGAATGGTCTTGCTATGTTGGCATATGAACGAATAATTTTTCTAAAGTAACCTGTTAAACCTAAGAAACTCTGCACTTCCCTAGCATTACGGGGTTCTGGGAAATTTTGGACTGCAAGAGTTTTTTCTACCGAGGGTTTAATCGTGCCATTCTCAATTATGTGACCTAAGAAATCGATCTTTCGTTTCAAAAACTGACATTTCTTTAAATTTAACTCTAGACCAAATTTTTATGCCGTTTCTAACACACGTTTTAATTTATCTAACCCTTCATTCTCATCTTTAGATGGAATAATTATATCATCTAAATAAATAATTACTGTACCACCTTTTAATAGGTCTTTAAACACATAATTTACATATCTTTGAAATACTAAGGGACTATTACATAACCCATAGGGAACTTTTAGAAACTCGTACTGGGCATTATCGGTCACAAAAGCTGTATATTTCCTGCTTTTTTCCTCTACATCAACTTGTAAAAACGCATTCTTTAGATCTAGTGTCGAAAAGACTTTACACTCCCCCTAATCTATCAAATAAATCCTCAATATTTGGCAACGGGTATTTATCTTTAATAATTTTCTTATTTAAAATACGGTAATCACAGCATAACCTTATTCCTCCATCTTTTTCCTACACACCACTATTGGCGAAGCATAATTTGACGTACTTTCTCTAATTATATCATCTTTTAACCACTGGTCAATTTGTTTATCGACTTCTGATTTCTCTACAAATGACAATCTGCGAGAACGTAAACATACTGGTGTATCATCAGATAAAATAATGGACATTTTTAAATCAGTACTTTTTGTTTTAACTGGCTTATAATTTTTTATTAACTCGCTTAATATCTCTTTTAACGACTTATCTAAAATGTGACTGACATCGAATTTTGTTTCTTCTGAAAAGTTGCACATATTTGAAAAAAAAGAATCTATCTCATTTTCCCTTCGATCGGATAAACAAAAAGAACACTCACTTGCTTCATCGAGATCGCTTTCCCCCGAAATCAGAAATCCCCCCCCCCCTATGTCGGTGGAATTCGAAATATCTGTCTCCTCTTTATTTTGTGGTTTCAGAATATGAAAGATATTACCAGGCAGAATTACGTCGCATGACAAATTGTTGCATAAAGCACCGATTATGTTTACTGAATCATGATTAGGCAAAGATATTTTAAATTCAGCTAGATTTGCATCTTTCTTTTCATTAAAGCAGCTATAGTAGTGTCGTTTTAGAAATAACTTTTTTAGTGTGTGGAATGATGCTTTTATTTACAACTAAAATTGAAGAACCTGTATCTTTTAACCGTTTAAGTGGAATATCATCCACTAAATTATCAACATATTCAAGCTCATTAACAATTAGGTTAATCGGACTTGTTTCGGATTGAACTACTGAATTCGTTGGAAGATTTTCACGGAATTCTTTTTTTTTCTGCAACACGTTTAGGACAGACTCTAGCGAAATGAAATGTTGTCCCTTTTGCACCACAAATGTAACACATTCTTTCATGCTTTTCGTGAGTTTGATTAGGCACCGAATTTCTTATTTTGGGATCTTTATTATTATACTGTGCCTTTCTAAAAGGAGTTTTGTTTACAAACCGCTTGTTCTCTGAACTTTCGTTTCGCGTATGATTAGTTTCAATTAACGATTTCCCTCTAAAAGAGTAGAATAAATCACACTCTCGACCTAATTCGTTGGATTTAAACCAATTTTGACCTTCTCGAACACTGATATGTTCCTTAGTTCTAGAATCCAACGTTTCATATAACTTATCAGAAACTATAAGATCACACAATTGCTTAACATCGTTAACTCCTCTCAATCTACAATAGTAATCAAAAGAAGCGCTTAGACGGGAAGCAAACTGGACATGGGATTCTGACGGATTCCGCAGCGCATTTTTAAAATTACTTAAACATTCACGGGGCGTTGGTTGAAATTGTCTTAAAATTAATTCCTTAACTTTTTCATAGTCGTTAATTTCTTCGGTGGTTACGTACACAAGAACCTGATTACATTTATCTCCCAATAAATTAATCAATATTTCCGATTTAAATTTAGACGGTACCTTTTTAGAAATGAATGCTTTTTCAAGGGATTGAAAAAATAAGTGCAAAGCTTCCGGTTTCTCAGGTACTGAAATGGTTAAAGTTCTTATGCTTCTAATTAAATTCTCTAAGCACTGTGAGGTAGTTTCCGAATTTGGTTGCTCTGCATTATTACTAGAATTATTTGCTGCAGCTTGTAATTTTAAATTCTGAAGCTCTATTTCTTTTTCTAACTGGGATAATTTAATTCTTTCTATCTCAATTTTGGTTTGTTCTTCTAAAGATTTCAACTTTTGCTCTTCTACTAACATTTTAATAACGCCTCTAACAAATTCTAAATCATTTTTATAAATGTCAGAACTCTCAATTAAAGTTTTTATTTCAAATACCTTAGCTTAGTTAGGCCTAATTCTTCAGCAATTGTTTTTAAATCTGCCTTTCTTATACCTTGTAACACGTTTTGGGCCATTATAACTCGAAATAATTACTTATACTAAAAAATATTTCAATATTTCTACCAAACTAATATCCTACTTAAATAGAAACAAAAAAATATGAGAACATTTTTCTTAAAAGTGATTCTATGTTTTTTTTTTTTTTTTTGTTCTCAAATCAAAATTATCATGATTTTTAAATAAGAACATTCAGAACAATTTATTTTACTCAACAGAATATTTAGAACAACTTATATATTTCTCAGTTATTATTATACACACACACATAATATCACCATTATTGTTCTCTATTTAATAATTGTTATCACTTTCGTTTTAAAATAATATTGTTAAAATAATATTGCAAACAATAATAAGCAAAATTATAAAAGATTATTCAGAATCATATTTTTTAATCATAATTATTACTTCTTTCTATTCATTCTTCTCAAGTGATATTTTTATTTCATCTTAAACATACAAAATGAAACCAGAACTGTTGTTCTTAAAAATATTTCTTCATTAATTTCTGTAATTCAAAATTGTACTATTAAATTCTTCATGCTTCATTTTATGCATTACTCATTATCGTTTGTTATCTAACAGAATGATAAATATATAAAAGTTACCTTTTATAACTTGTTGGTGTTGCTATAATATCCCGGCCGAGCCCCCACTTGTAGAATCTTGGCTGGGCGTCTAGAGGTGGGGCAATGATAAGATGCGATTTAGATAACGAAACATTTATTGGAACACACATAACACAGTTTACACAGAAAGATTAATATAATAATAGCAGAATTTCCATCATTAACCATCTGCTGGTGTCGAGGCTTAACACACAGAACAAGCTCTCTTCATCAGAGTAACCGTAACAAAGCAACATTTAAGCACTTACTCACACTTATAATTCACAAAAGTACCTTCGCGCACTTTATCAAATATGTGAGATTGATGTATTGAGCCCTCCATGGCTCTACAGAACTACTAAGAGCACTTCAAGCTCTAATTAGAAGAAAATGACCATATCAGCCTTCGCGCTGACGGTCTCAACAGCTTTCCATGGCAGACAGATCCCAACTGACTTTCGTTCGTCCTCTCGTCGAAAAATGAGCATCAGAGGCAGCGCCATCTGTTGACTGTACAAGGAATGCGTCCCACAAAGCTTTCCCCATAACTTTCCACATAACTTCCCACATATATATATATATATATATATATATTTGGAAATTTTTACATAGACATGCACTTTTTAATTTATCCCCCAAAAAGTAATTAATAAGTTTTGGAATCTATCCCTAATTCTTTTAAGAAGGTTGTTCTTTTAAGTATGTGTTGTAGAAATGTTCCAAAAAATTGGAAGAAGAATCCAAGAACTGTTGCCTGAATATATATTTTATTGAACAAATTTAATATAATTCAATTTATAAATATTAAATGGAAATATAATAAGATTTTATATGAAACCTACTTCAATGGCGCCAAAGGTGCCGGTTCCCTTTAGTATAATTACACATAGGTAACAACAGAAAATGCTGTTCCAACCATTATTGATACATCCGATTTCCTTTATATGGCTCTATATATGAAGAATCAGTTTTGTGATAATTTGTTTAATTGAATCCTTTTTGTGACGCAATTCAATAAAACATTATAGTTTTTGATTTGCTTTAGCGTGATTTCGTAAACATTGAATCTGTTTTAAATGCTCTTTTAAAGTATAATCCATGAAAAAATAGAAATAAAATAAAATAAAATAAAAATGCAATTTTTAAACAATTACCACCCAAATTAATTTTGTTAAATATATTTTGAGAGTTTAAAAAAAAAAAAAAAAAAAAAACGAAATTCAATTTTGTACGTTACAATCTATCCCCTGAAGACTACATGTTATTATATATATATTATTATATATATATAGTGTTATAATGGTATTAAATTATTCAATTTATATATATATATATACATATATATTCTAGGGGCACAAAGAAGAACTCTTCATTGTTGTGGCTTATGTGTTGAAATTACACTGCTCTGATAAAAAAAAAAAAAAAAAAAATCGAGACCTGATACCATTTTTGTTGATTCTTATGTAAAATGACCTCCTGAATCCGAATATGACTCCCATTTTGCCCAGTCACTTTCTTTCCCTGTTCGATAATTTTATGACCATGAATTTGATTTGAAGAATTAAAAATAATTCATTTAACACCTAATAACAAAAAAAAATATATATATATATATATATAAAGCTTAAAAAATAACATTAATAATAGATTTAAAAAATATAAGATATATAATGCATAATTTCAGTAGCAAATCCCCCCCCCCTGCAAATTTTTCCCTTGTCGCAAATGTCTATGTTTTAGAATTTTTCAAATCCGTAGCCCTTCAGAAGGTATTTAACGGTTAAAGTATCCCCCCCCCTCCCTCTTAAAAACAAAATTCATAGACATAAAAATCACCGAAAAACGATAAAAATAGGGGGGGGGGGGCATGCCTAGAAAATGATGGGTGATAGGGCAAAATGGCCGTCATATTCGGATTCAGGAGGTCATTTTACATAAGAATATGCTGAAATGGTGTCAGAGGCAATTTTCATGCCGAGCAGTGTTATTTAAAATGCGATAGCGTCTAAATGCCTTATTTAATTGAGCTTTAAATTTATATACACTTTATAGGTCACCGTCGCACCGTCACACTGTATAGATTTTGTTGAATTTAGTACTTAGATTTTTACAGAAACTGAACGAATTTTTTTTTTTAATCAATATGACCTAAGAGCTCAAACTATTTGAAGTTATTAAATTAAACAATATACTATTTGGGGAAACATGCTCAAACAACCTATTACGATACTCTCGGAAAGTCGAGTGGAGTCACTGGGGATTTTTTTTTTTTTTTTGAAAGTATAAAGTATTATAATATTATATCTCTTATATACATTTTAGATACAGAATAGATTACTCTCCTTAACTTTAGTTCATGTGCTTATAGAATAATCAAATGCATGGTAACTGAAAAATCATAAAATCACGTCCCAACCTATGAAGTTATAGTTAGATACCTGACAAACAAAAGATACATGAAAATTTGTGTGGGATTTAAAGTGCTGCCATTCACTGATATAAAAAAGAAAGAAAAAAAAATGTTTCAAGAAAACACACAAATTATACGCGCTGCTATTTTCTTAACTGTTTTTAACCGAGGTCGCTGGACGTTAATTAGTTTAAAAACTTCTATTTTTTCACAGTAGCATAGTATATCCGATTTGTTTAATATGCTCTTATAAAGTATACATGCTACTTACTATTCTAAATTTGTAAATGTTATTTTTATTCATTCGAAGAAGTCAGAGATAATGTGGAGAAATACTTAGTTTTCACGCACTGATAATCCTATTGCCGTGTAACAACATTTACAGGCAAAGTTTCATCCATTGAAAACCATTGTTTATCCCAAACTAAAAAAAGAGGAATGTTATATTTTGGTGGCTTTTGTCTGTTTATGTGCCTGTCTGTGGCATTGTAGCTTCCAATCGAACAGATAATTTTGAATGTGTTTTATCATCATTATTACTATTATTACTTTCCAAACACTATAGGAAAGTATTGTAATCATGTTAAAAATCTGAGTTTGAGATTTCGGTGTTTTTACACGTTTTGATGTCCCCTTAATTCATATTTACTATTTTTACGATGATGTATGTATGTATGTATGTGTGTATGTATGTGAGGGAACACGATAGCGTCTTAACTCTTTGTTCGAATTAGCTGAAAGTTGGCACGTATGTTATAGGTCACTATAGCTCGAACCCTATTGATTTTTGTGAATCTAGCACTTATAATTTTTTTTTACAGGGACACAAAGAAAAATTCTTTATCATTATGGTCTATGGGTCCAAATTTTTAAGGTGCGGTAGCGTCTAAATGCCTTATTCGACTAAGTTGAAAATTTATACAGGTGTTATGAGTTACCATCACACGACCTGTATACATTTTGGGGAATCTACCGTTTATAGTTATTTTACAGGGACACAAAGAGAAATTCTTTATCATTATAGTCTGTATGGACTAAAATTATTTAAACTGCAATACCAGCTAAACATTTTATTCAATTGAACTGAAAACTTATACAGATGCTATAGGCCACCGTTACACGAAGTGAATAAATTTTGGTGAATCTAGCACACATAGTTTTTTTACACGGAAACAACGAAAAATTCTTTATCTTTATGGCCTATGGGCTGAAATCATTAGCGTCTTAATGCCTTATCCGATTGATAAGAAAATTTATATACGTACTGTAGGTCACCATTGAATGAAATATAAAGATTCTGGTGAATCTAGTACTTATAGTTTTTTTTTTTTTTTTTTTTTTTTTAACAGGGACACAAAAAATATTTTTATCATCACCAAAGGTAAGTAGTAAGCCGCGTGCTTTGGGTGACGGAAGTGACGTCATAGGAGGGGGGGACGGGGGAAGGAAACCGGAAGTGACGTAACGGTTGGTTGCTTGCTTGATCGTGAAAGATGACGGGGGTAGAGTTTCGTTTTATCCGTTGGCAACCTGGACTTCTTGTCAAGACATGTGACGGAAGGGGGAATGGGGGAGGAAACCGGAAGTGACGTATTGGTTGATTGGTTGCTTGATCGTGTAAGATGACGGGGGGTAGAGTTTCTTTTTATCCGTTGGCAATCTGTCAAGACATGTGACGGAGGGGAGAGTTTTCTTAAAGGGACAACACAGAATCCTGTCAGAACATGAAAGAGAATGACGTCATCAACCGAAAAGAGGACAATGTATTACATTTAGTAATTAATTTTTAATGAGTAGTTCATTAATCAATTTTAATAAGTAAATTTTATTATTTTATTGATTATTAATTAATCATTTAACTGACTATTTTAATTCGCTAGATTTTTTACAAAACGATATTGCACTGTAGGGGATTTGAACCCACCATCTATAGCATGCGAGACCAACGCGCTACCGACTGAGCTACGGAGACGTTACCTTGAGCTTTCTTCATTATGTTTTCACCTCTTACGAGATAGGGGTGGGAAGAGGTTTTCCCCACATGGCTTTTAACTTCAAAGTATAGTCCAAGGAGATTGATAAATGACGTGATTTTCTCAAAATATTCATATGATATTGGTGATTTGTTCATTTTTGTGAACATTTTTTTAAACAACTAGAAAATATTGTTCGAGATATTTCTTTCTTGAAAAAATATTAAAACAATCCCATTTTCTTAAAATTTTATTAATAATACGATCAGATTTTATTTTTAAACATGCAAAAAAAAAAAAAATATTTTGCACATGTTCCTTATTTATTTTACGTTTTAATAAATTACAAAACACACACACACACACACACACACACATATATATATATATATATATATATTATTTTATTATTTATTTATTTATTTATTTATTTATATTTTATTTTTATTTTTGTGCAAAAAAGTTCAATTCTTTTTCTGGAAAATTTATAAAAAGAATTCAAAACTAATGTTTTATTTTTTTTTTTCTAAAAAATTAAAAAAAAATTTATTTTCTTACACTTTATTTACAATAGTAAAAATACTATCATATTTAATTTTAAAACATGCGAATTTTTTTTTTAACAATTATTCATTTTTTATTTTTAAGTTTAATAATAATAATTAAAAAAAAAAATTTAACAATTCTTTTTTCTTTTTTTTTTTTTTTTTTTTTTTCATTCTGTTAATTCCGTATTATTATTATTATTATTATTATTTTTTCTGAAATATTTAAACTTTTTTTTTATTTTTATTAATGTAACTGTTTTTAGGTTATGTGAAATATTTTTTTAAAAATATTTTTTTCTTTTTTCAGTTTGTTAATTCTATATTTTCTTTTTCTGAATTGTTAAACTTTTTATTTTATTAATGTAACTGTTTTTAGATTTAATAAAATATTTTTTAAACATATCTCTTCTTTTGTTTGAGATTGTGAATTTTCTTTTTGTGAATTTTTTTAACTTGTTATTTTTTTTTCTTTTTATTCTTATTACTAATTTTTAAGTTAAAAAAAATATTTAATAAAAAAAAATTATCTTTCTTTTTTTATTTTATAAATTCTTTTATTTTCTTTTAGTGAAAAAATATAACAAAAATTACTTATTATTACTATTTAATGAAACTTAATTGTATTACTATAATTATTATTATCATTATTTAGCAATATAATGAGATTTTTTATGCAATGTTCTTTTTCAGTTTAAAAAAATTATATTTTATCTTGTGAAAAACTTTTTAGTCATTTATTTATTTCTTTAATGTAACTGTATTTTCTTACTCGCAAGTTTTCAAAAGAGTTATTATCATTTAATAATTTGGATTAAGTAAGGAATCTGTTTAATACTGTCATATTTTAAAAGATATTTTAAAGAAAAAATGTTGAATGTTCTATTTTAAGGAAATAAAATTTAACTTATGCATTCTGCTAGATTTGCTCAGGGAAAAATTACATTGAATGACTAAAATTATAATTGTAGTCCAATCTAAAACAGAATTCCACTCGGCATGTGTTGAACTGAGGGATTTCCTTATTACTATTATTATTAAATAAATTGTTTTGGTATTACTATATACCCATTATGATACTTTTTTCATCACACCACAATATAATTCATCATATTCACACAACTTTCCATTATTTTCATATTACTTCTTAAATATATAAATCTACTGAAACAGACACCGAATCTTCAATAAGTTAATTAGTTTTAAAAATAAATTATCTCTTTTTGGGTAAATTTGTATGACATCTTCTATTATTTACACATAACTACATCAATATTCGAAAATAATTTGCGAAATTTTCTTGTACATAACAGTTTTTCATAATTCTGATAGAAATTTATAAAAATGAATTACCTTACAATGACCACCTATATCACTAAAGTCTTCAAAACACAAATCTTCATTCATACACATGAAATATTTTCATTATCTTATCACCTTGTTGACAATTCGAGTTCATGCTATCCTTTTTATTCAAAAGCATGTTAACATTTTAAGCCATGACACTTACCTATGTTTCCATAAAGTTACAATTTAAATGTCCCATAGTTTTTACAATTATTTTTTAATAGCTAAAATAATAATAAAAGTGTTTGAAATTATTAGCTTTATAATTATACATTTTTAAAAATAACGAAGTTTTAGTACCATTTATAAACTGGAAATATATTGTGTTAACTTTCTTATACGATAAATAGTTTAAAAATAAATATTTACATAGTTTTTATATTCACGATAGTTTTATATACAATGATTCATTAAAAATATATATAAGTTATAACTGATACCTTTTTATTAGAGCAAGAATCTAACTAAATAACATTTATCTAATTTTTAAGCGATCAATAATAAAAAAGTGGCAGTACATTTTTTAAACAAACAGAACATTATACATGCATTCTTTAACTTATTAACTTAGACAACACATTCTGTTTATATTTGTACACATACATAATCTCATTTTGGATTTTAACTTAAATAAATAATGTTTATCCCTGTGGTTTACAAAAGAAAAGAAATTCTACACATAAAAGTTCTAATTTATAAATATTTACTGCTTAAAATAAATATATCTTATAATGAAAATCATCTTTCATAATGTTCATTAAAAAACTTAATAAAAATTCACAAAAATTTCTAAAAATAATTTTTTTTTCACATATACAAATAAAAAATGTTTTACTATGTTATCTGTTTTGACAATTTTTTATGTCTGAGTGATATTATTTTAGCATAAAGGAATTTATATCAGATATGAGATTTGTTGGAACTTTCAACATTTTTTGATAATTTTTCAGATATTTTGTTGTAGTAAAATTTATTTTATTTCTCATGCAAGCTGTCAGAAAACGCGATGCAATTTTTTATTTAATTTTTCGTATTACTTTTTCCTGTATCTGAGCATTCTACTTTCAAATATTTTCTAAGTTTAAATACTGAAAATATGGTACCTTGCATACGTTTCATTTCACTTTTGGGGAAAATCATCGAGTTTATTGAGAATATTAGAAAAATCGCACTATTTTTAAAATTTATGCACGGGTTGCGAAATTTTTACTCATTTCTTAATATCCGTTATATTCCATTTAGTATGTTTTATGGAAGATAATAATAGCACACTTACAATAGAAAAAATAGATATAGAGCTCAAGAACTTTAATGACTTAAAAAAAACCGCTTGCCAAGAATCTTTTTTTCTTTTCACTTGAATTACATTTTATTTTTTAAAAAGTTTCTTTTAAAATAATTTTCTAATAATCTTAACATGAATTAAACACAATCGATTATTAATTTTTCCGGCAAATTAAATATTTTGAACAAAGTTGACTTTTATGAAAGTTTTGGCGTAACACCAAATGAAATTTCGAAATACTGTTTTTATAAAAAATACGCTAGATTACTAATAAAATCATCCAACCTATACAGAAAAACGCTATGAATTTTTTAAATTGTGAATAATATGAAAAATAATTTATTGTAAATTGTGTTTATATAACTTAGTTTGTAATGAAAATAAAACTTGAACTATGGCTTTATGCAATTTTATTATTTTTATTATTAGTTATATTATTAAATATGGAAGATATTATTATTATTTTTTTTTTTCAGAAAAAAATATTTCATAAATTATATGCTCGAATGATGACCAAAAGCATAATATTTTAATGTGTCTTATAATTAGCTCTTTAACGAACGATAAATGTATATTACCTTAGATTTTCAAATATGTTTTTTAAAAAGTACATTCAATCGCATTTATTTACTACACATTATTATAAATGCAAAGGGAATATATCTATCATTTATAGACAGGATATTTTTTCTAAAGAATATTAACATAAACTAAAATATAATTTTTCACAAAGCCTTTTTGTCAAAAGATAAATTTACAAATAGTAATCTAATAAAGTAAATTTTTCCATTAAAATGTCGCATAAATAATAATTATTTACAAAGCAGTTTTTATAATTTTGCATTTTAAAAATCTATATATGATATCGTGCGTAAGTGTATGACTTTCATCATTGAAATAACGAAAGTTATTTTTAAATGTTTAAACTTCCAATATGATATTTCTAATAAGTTTAAAGAGTCGCACCTCCATTCATCTATTAAAATTAATAATAATTCAAATAAAATTATAAATACTCATACCCCAATTTTTTTCTTTGTTCTATGACTCTGCATTTTAAGGATTGGAAATCCATTAAGTGAATGGATAATTTATCTTTCAATTGAATGAATGCTTTACACAAGTTACCATCACTATCAGTAAATAAAAAGTCTTTCATACAATACAGCTAAGATAACTAATAATTACAATTTCAAGTAAACAGAGGTAGTATTTTAGAAGTATAGCACTTAGTAAATTTTTTGTTTTAATTATTTAAATGCATGTCTTTAAAAAAAAAAAAAAAAAAAAAAAAAAATATATAAATTAGTACGTTTGAGAGATAAGGTTTTATTACATTCCTAATCAGTCACGATCACAATTAACTAACATTTTTATTTTGAGATAAAAACAATTCTTTGTATGGATAAATATTAACAAAGGATTTAAATAAGTGAACAGAAAATAGTACTTTTTCATAAGTACTTAAATACAAATGTAATTTTAAAATTCAAGATATATTTTTTAAAAATCAAATAATATATTTTTCTAATTTTATTTAAAAAATAAAATAAAATATTTACTTACTTTTCGCAAGAAATTAAATTAAAAAAAAAATGTTTTATTTGTCCTAAAACTTTATTCAAAAAAGTAAAAATCCATTTCCTCTATCCTAAGCATTTAGTTTCATAAGAGAAAAAATTCTACAAAAAACGAATATATTTAAAGTCACATACAAATATTTATTTATTTCATAACGTTTTATTAAAATTTTTATTTATTTATTTTATTATTTTTTTTATGTATTCAACAGCAGTTTTCCAATACATTTTTACTGCTAACATAGCTTTTACTCAAAATTAAACTTACAAAGTGTTCTCTAAAATTTCTTTTAACAAGACGTTTTGTTAATTTGAGATTTTGAATTTAACCAATTTACCAATCGATCTTTCGATAAGTGTCTTTCACTTTTTACCGTTGAACGTTATGTTAAAATTTATTTAGTATAAAACAAATACTCTTACGATAATGAGGGTAATAGAAAAAAGTATTTTTATCATTTTAAACTAAAAGTGAACTGCATTATATGAATGAAAACAACTTTATAAAATAAATCAACTTTGAGAGAATTATCAAATATTTTTATATAAACAAAACTAACAAAAGTTTTTGCATTATTTAAAAATTCCTTGTCAAAAATATGATATCTTTTTGAAGATTAAAAAATATCTAACCAACAATTAGTTTAATTTTGCTTGAAACAACAGGAAAAACTTTGTTTTAGAATTCAAATGGTGTTGTAAATGATTACCTGTGAAGCAATTTTATAATTATTTTGTTTATATAAATGTTAATTACGTTGTATTCATCAGGAAGATTTCCATAAAAACATTGTAATTTGGTACGATTTTTTTAATCGTTAGTTAGTATTTTAACATTATACGTATTCATTTTAAATATTTTGCACTCAGAAATTGTAAATCAATCTTACACATAGCTAAAAGAATTAAATACTATTATTCATAGATGTATATGAAACCAAAATTCAGTGTTATTTCTGATAAAATATTTCGACCAAATAAAAATTAATTGCCAGTAGACATAAATTTTTAGCTAGACATTTTTAAAACATTTTCAGAGAAGTAATACGTTATCTAAGAAAATATATATCTGTGTTTTTATGTCCCCTTTTTGCACACGGAAAGTGGAAATTTTTATTTGTATACTCTTTCTATGTTTTACGACATGTGTATAAATATCGTTTTTGAACTGAAGGTGAAACTTATGAAATTTGATCCAATTTAAACAGACAAAAAACAATGATTTTATTAATTTATTAATGAAATCATAATTTTTGTCCATGTGTTAAAATTGAGGTAAATTTCATAAGTTTCGCTTTCAGTTCAAGAGTGATATTTATGCATAATCCGAAAGAAAACATAAAAAGGGTTAACAAATAAAAATTTTCACTTTCCGAGTGCAAAAAGGGGGGACATCAAACACAAACATATATTTTCTTAGATAACGTATTATTTCTCTGAAAATGTTTAAAAAATGTCTAGCTAAAATTTATGTCTACTGGCAATTAATTTTTAATTTGGTCGAAATATTTTATCAGAAATAACACTGAATTTTGGTTTCATATACATCTATGAATAATAGTATTTAATTCTTTTAGCTATGTGTAAGATTGATTTACAATTTCTGAGTGCAAAATATTTAAAATGAATACGTATAATGTTAAAATACTAACTAACGATTAAAAAAATCGTACCAAATTACAATGTTTTTATGGAAATCTTCCTGATGAATACAACGTAATTAACATTTATATAAACAAAATAATTATAAAATTGCTTCACAGGTAATCATTTACAACACCATTTGAATTCTAAAACAAAGTTTTTCCTGTTGTTTCAAGCAAAATTAAACTAATTGTTGGTTAGATATTTTTTAATCTTCAAAAAGATATCATATTTTTGACAAGGAATTTTTAAATAATGCAAAAACTTTTGTTAGTTTTGTTTATATAAAAATATTTGATAATTCTCTCAAAGTTGATTTATTTTATAAAGTTGTTTTCATTCATATAATGCAGTTCACTTTTAGTTTAAAATGATAAAAATACTTTTTTCTATTACCCTCATTATCGTAAGAGTATTTGTTTTATACTAAATAAATTTTAACATAACGTTCAACGGTAAAAAGTGAAAGACACTTATCGAAAGATCGATTGGTAAATTGGTTAAATTCAAAATCTCAAATTAACAAAACGTCTTGTTAAAAGAAATTTTAGAGAACACTTTGTAAGTTTAATTTTGAGTAAAAGCTATGTTAGCAGTAAAAATGTATTGGAAAACTGCTGTTGAATACATAAAAAAAATAATAAAATAAATAAATAAAAATTTTAATAAAACGTTATGAAATAAATAAATATTTGTATGTGACTTTAAATATATTCGTTTTTTGTAGAATTTTTTCTCTTATGAAACTAAATGCTTAGGATAGAGGAAATGGATTTTTACTTTTTTGAATAAAGTTTTAGGACAAATAAAACATTTTTTTTTTTTTTTTTAATTTAATTTCTTGCGAAAAGTAAGTAAATATTTTATTTTATTTTTTAAATAAAATTAGAAAAATATATTATTTGATTTTTAAAAAATATATCTTGAATTTTAAAATTACATTTGTATTTAAGTACTTATGAAAAAGTACTATTTTCTGTTCACTTATTTAAATCCTTTGTTAATATTTATCCATACAAAGAATTGTTTTTATCTCAAAATAAAAATGTTAGTTAATTGTGATCGTGACTGATTAGGAATGTAATAAAACCTTATCTCTCAAACGTACTAATTTATATTTTTTTTTTTTTTTTTTTTTTTTTTTTAAAGACATGCATTTAAATAATTAAAACAAAAAATTTACTAAGTGCTATACTTCTAAAATACTACCTCTGTTTACTTGAAATTGTAATTATTAGTTATCTTAGCTGTATTGTATGAAAGACTTTTTATTTACTGATAGTGATGGTAACTTGTGTAAAGCATTCATTCAATTGAAAGATAAATTATCCATTCACTTAATGGATTTCCAATCCTTAAAATGCAGAGTCATAGAACAAAGAAAAAAATTGGGGTATGAGTATTTATAATTTTATTTGAATTATTATTAATTTTAATAGATGAATGGAGGTGCGACTCTTTAAACTTATTAGAAATATCATATTGGAAGTTTAAACATTTAAAAATAACTTTCGTTATTTCAATGATGAAAGTCATACACTTACGCACGATATCATATATAGATTTTTAAAATGCAAAATTATAAAAACTGCTTTGTAAATAATTATTATTTATGCGACATTTTAATGGAAAAATTTACTTTATTAGATTACTATTTGTAAATTTATCTTTTGACAAAAAGGCTTTGTGAAAAATTATATTTTAGTTTATGTTAATATTCTTTAGAAAAAATATCCTGTCTATAAATGATAGATATATTCCCTTTGCATTTATAATAATGTGTAGTAAATAAATGCGATTGAATGTACTTTTTAAAAAACATATTTGAAAATCTAAGGTAATATACATTTATCGTTCGTTAAAGAGCTAATTATAAGACACATTAAAATATTATGCTTTTGGTCATCATTCGAGCATATAATTTATGAAATATTTTTTTCTGAAAAAAAAAAAAATAATAATAATATCTTCCATATTTAATAATATAACTAATAATAAAAATAATAAAATTGCATAAAGCCATAGTTCAAGTTTTATTTTCATTACAAACTAAGTTATATAAACACAATTTACAATAAATTATTTTTCATATTATTCACAATTTAAAAAATTCATAGCGTTTTTCTGTATAGGTTGGATGATTTTATTAGTAATCTAGCGTATTTTTTATAAAAACAGTATTTCGAAATTTCATTTGGTGTTACGCCAAAACTTTCATAAAAGTCAACTTTGTTCAAAATATTTAATTTGCCGGAAAAATTAATAATCGATTGTGTTTAATTCATGTTAAGATTATTAGAAAATTATTTTAAAAGAAACTTTTTAAAAAATAAAATGTAATTCAAGTGAAAAGAAAAAAAGATTCTTGGCAAGCGGTTTTTTTTAAGTCATTAAAGTTCTTGAGCTCTATATCTATTTTTTCTATTGTAAGTGTGCTATTATTATCTTCCATAAAACATACTAAATGGAATATAACGGATATTAAGAAATGAGTAAAAATTTCGCAACCCGTGCATAAATTTTAAAAATAGTGCGATTTTTCTAATATTCTCAATAAACTCGATGATTTTCCCCAAAAGTGAAATGAAACGTATGCAAGGTACCATATTTTCAGTATTTAAACTTAGAAAATATTTGAAAGTAGAATGCTCAGATACAGGAAAAAGTAATACGAAAAATCAAATAAAAAATTGCATCGCGTATTCTGACAGCTTGCATGAGAAATAAAATAAATTTTACTACAACAAAATATCTGAAAAATTATCAAAAAATGTTGAAAGTTCCAACAAATCTCATATCTGATATAAATTCCTTTATGCTAAAATAATATCACTCAGACATAAAAAATTGTCAAAACAGATAACATAGTAAAATATTTTTTATTTGTATATGTGAAAAAAAAAATTATTTTTAGAAATTTTTGTGAATTTTTATTAAGTTTTTTAATGAACATTATGAAAGATGATTTTCATTATAAGATATATTTATTTTAAGCAGTAAATATTTATAAATTAGAACTTTTATGTGTAGAATTTCTTTTCTTTTGTAAACCACAGGGATAAACATTATTTATTTAAGTTAAAATCCAAAATGAGATTATGTATGTGTACAAATATAAACAGAATGTGTTGTCTAAGTTAATAAGTTAAAGAATGCATGTATAATGTTCTGTTTGTTTAAAAAATGTACTGCCACTTTTTTATTATTGATCGCTTAAAAATTAGATAAATGTTATTTAATTAGATTCTTGCTCTAATAAAAAGGTATCAGTTATAACTTATATATATTTTTAATGAATCATTGTATATAAAACTATCGTGAATATAAAAACTATGTAAATATTTATTTTTAAACTATTTATCGTATAAGAAAGTTAACACAATATATTTCCAGTTTATAAATGGTACTAAAACTTCGTTATTTTTAAAAATGTATAATTATAAAGCTAATAATTTCAAACACTTTTATTATTATTTTAGCTATTAAAAAATAATTGTAAAAACTATGGGACATTTAAATTGTAACTTTATGGAAACATAGGTAAGTGTCATGGCTTAAAATGTTAACATGCTTTTGAATAAAAAGGATTGCATGAACTCGAATTGTCAACAAGGTGATAAGATAATGAAAATATTTCATGTGTATGAATGAAGATTTGTGTTTTGAAGACTTTAGTGATATAGGTGGTCATTGTAAGGTAATTCATTTTTATAAATTTCTATCAGAATTATGAAAAACTGTTATGTACAAGAAAATTTCGCAAATTATTATTTTCGAATATTGATGTAGTTATGTGTAAATAATAGAAGATGTCATACAAATTTACCCAAAAAGAGATAAATTATTTTTAAAACTAATTAACTTATTGAAGATTCGGTGTCTGTTTCAGTAGATTTATATATTTAAGAAGTAATATGAAAATAATGGAAAGTTGTGTGAATATGATGAATTATATTGTGGTGTGATGAAAAAAGTATCATAATGGGTATATAGTAATACCAAAACAATTTATTTAATAATAATAGTAATAAGGAAATCCCTCAGTTCAACACATGCCGAGTGGAATTCTGTTTTAGATTGGACTACAATTATAATTTTAGTCACTCAATGTAATTTTTCCCTGAGCAAATCTAGCAGAATGCATAAGTTAAATTTTATTTCCTTAAAATAGAACATTCAACATTTTTTCTTTAAAATATCTTTTAAAATATGACAGTATTAAACAAATTCCTTACTTAATCCAAATTATTAAATGATAATAACTCTCTTGAAAATTTGCGAGTAAGAAAATACAGTTACATTAAAGAAATAAATAAATGACTAAAAAGTTTTTCACAAGATAAAATATAATTTTTTTAAACTGAAAAAGAACATTGCATAAAAAATCTCATTATATTGCTAAATAATGATAATAATAATTATAGTAATACAATTAAGTTTCATTAAATAGTAATAATAAGTAATTTTTGTTATATTTTTTCACTAAAAGAAAATAAAAGAATTTATAAAATAAAAAAAGAAAGATAATTTTTTTTTATTAAATATTTTTTTTTAACTTAAAAATTAGTAATAAGAATAAAAAGAAAAAAAATAACAAGTTAAAAAAATTCACAAAAAGAAAATTCACAATCTCAAACAAAAGAAGAGATATGTTTAAAAAATATTTTATTAAATCTAAAAACAGTTACATTAATAAAATTAAATAAAAAAAAAAAAAAAAAAAAAAGTTTAACAATTCAGAAAAAAAAAATATAGAATTAACAAACTGAAAAAAGAAAAAAATATTTTTAAAAAAATATTTCACATAACCTAAAAACAGTTACATTAATAAAAATAAAAAAAAGTTTAAATATTTCAGAAAAAAAAAAAAAAAATAATAATAATACGGAATTAACAGAATGAAAAAAAAAAAAAAAAAGAATTGTTAATTTTTTTTTTTTAATTATTATTATTAAACTTAAAAATAAAAAATGAATAATTGTTAAAAAAAAAATTCGCATGTTTTAAAATTAAATATGATAGTATTTTTACTATTGTAAATAAAGTGTAAGAAAATAAAAATTTTTTTAATTTTTTAGAAAAAAAAAAATAAAACATTAGTTTTGAATTGCTTTTATAAATTTTCCAGAAAAAGAATTGAACTTTTTTGCACAAAAATAAAAATAAAATATAAATAAATAAATAAATAAATAAATAATAAAATAAATAATATATATATATATATATATATATATATATATATATATATATGTGTGTGTGTGTGTGTGTGTGTGTGTGTGTGTTGTAATTTATAAAAACGTAAAATAAATAAGGAACATGTGCAAAATATTTTTTTTTTTTTTTTGCATGTTTAAAAATAAAATCTGATCGTATTATTAATAAAATTTTAAGAAAATGGGATTGTTTTAATATTTTTTCAAGAAAGAAATATCTCGAACAATATTTTCTAGTTGTTTAAAAAAATGTTCACAAAAATGAACAAATCACCAATATCATATGAATATTTTGAGAAAATCACGTCATTTATCAATCTCCTTGGACTATACTTTGAAGTTAAAAGCCATGTGGGGAAAACCTCTTCCCACCCCTATCTCGTAAGGGGTGAAAACATAATGAAGAAAGCTCAAGGTAACGTCTCCGTAGCTCAGTCGGTAGCGCGTTGGTCTCGCATGCTATAGATGGTGGGTTCAAATCCCCTACAGTGCAATATCGTTTTGTAAAAAATCTAGCGAATTAAAATAGTCAGTTAAATGATTAATTAATAATCAATAAAATAATAAAATTTACTTATTAAAATTGATTAATGAACTACTCATTAAAAATTAATTACTAAATATAATACATTGTCCTCTTTTCGGTTGATGACGTCATTCTCTTTCATGTTCTGACAGGATTCTGTGTTGTCCCTTTTAGAAAACTCTCCCCTCCGTCACATGTCTTGACAGATTGCCAACGGATAAAAAGAAACTCTACCCCCCGTCATCTTACACGATCAAGCAACCAATCAACCAATACGTCACTTCCGGTTTCCTCCCCCATTCCCCCTTCCGTCACATGTCTTGACAAGAAGTCCAGGTTGCCAACGGATAAAACGAAACTCTACCCCCGTCATCTTTCACGATCAAGCAAGCAACCAACCGTTACGTCACTTCCGGTTTCCTTCCCCCCCTTCCCCCCTCCTATGACGTCACTTCCGTCACCCAAAGCGCGCGGCTTACTACTTAGGTATAATAAAATGTAACAAACATTAAACACATATACATAAGAAAAATATATGAGATATTTTTACGCTTTATAATTTATGTAAAAACTATTTTTTTATTATTATTATGTGTATGCTGCAAAACAATAAAATAATATATTTTTCATATGATTGAAGTAAACAAAAGCTGTGAAATGGGCCCTGAATTCAGCCACATATTATATAGTCCTTCTTTTAATACTGAAGGCTTAGTATTTAAAAACTTAATGTAAAAATGAAATTCTTACACCTTATTAATTATTAGCAGATGTAAAAATATTAATTGCAACATATACAAAAGAGTAATAAAGAAATTGAAAATAAAATATTAGATCTTTCTATAGACATATCAATGCTGCTTTTAACGAAAACATTCTGAAGAGGGAAACAGTACCGAGGATCAGGTTGGGCCCTAGACCCGAATCGCTCTTGAGATCTTACAATGTTTGATGATCAGAAAGAAAGTATGGGCTCCTAAACTGAAGCAAAAAAATGACAATGCATTTGGCGTTGAATAATACACGCCAAGTTCAAAGTTTAAGATAGAGAATGGTTGCATTACGTTAGGAATATTCATATGTATATTTTTAAAAAGTGACGAGTAATTTATTGACCGTTGTTAGTGAGTGTTGGCATGATTTCGCCAAGATTTAGACCCTGAGAAAATAACTAGCTAAGCAAATATTTTATCTAACAGTTGATGTAAATTAGGCGACAAGAGGGTGTATGATCTACATTTCGATGTGCGATTAAAAGAGACCGAATTAATTATTTTCTAGTTTCACAAAACAAACGGATAGAAATAAGTCAAAACATTATCATTTACAGCGCGAAAAGAATTTCCAGTACGTTAAGCTTATTAATAGAATACTGGGAATTGATCAAAAAAATATTTCAGTTACATTGAAAATGATATGAAAGGGAAGATATAAAAATTAGAAAATGCATATTGTAAAATTTATTATCTATAGGATAAAATCGTTATATCGTATTATTTTAAGTAGTTGTTTAAGATTAAAGAATCTAATTTATAATTTAATTTATTCAGAGAATTTACCTATCCCTTTAAAGAGAAAAATATGAATTTTATAATATGTGATAATCTATATCACAGTTGTTGTCTTGTTGATAAACAAAAAAAAAGAGAATCAAGACATGAAAGATGATATTTTAGTATTTGGTAAGTCCACCTTTGGGCTTCAGGAAAGCCTGAATTCCTTTTGGTGTCCTGTGTAGGATCAAAATCGTGATGGCGTGTCTCCGGACCACTTCTAGAGGTGTGTCCCAGACCGTCGCCAATTGTCCGTCTGCGCAGCACGAGTGCGACGTTAAACCCAACCATCCATCTTTTTGGTGTCCCTTCAATAATTTTTTTTTTCTTCAAAAATATTTTGAGTACGTCGTCAAGCAATAAATTAAACATTAAATATATATATTAGAGGTGGGAATCGATTAAGAGTTTTAACTGGGTTAATCGTAGTTCATTAATCGATTAATTGGTCGATTATTCAGATTTTTAATCGGTTTTCATTTTTATTTATATAATTTTATTTCAATGATGAATAAAACTCTTATATTGTATATATATATATATATATATATATATATTATTCATTAGATTGACTGAAAAAAAGAAATTTTGTTTTCAAAAATTTTTGTCTAACCAATTATATCTGCGTTTCATAGCTGAAATTTAAATCAATTTTCAGAGTAATATATAAATATTTTCACTTATTCAATTTTTCTAATTTTTCTTTTTAAATAAATTCATTTTTCAATTCATTTTGAAAGAAACTTTTAATGAATTTACATATATTTTAGTTTTATATTTGCAGGATTTGTCTATCTCGCTTGTCACTATTTTTAAATGAATTCTCAAAATTCCATATCATTATCATAAAAACTAAAAATCTCAAATTCTTATATTTTAGTTCTTCTTTGTCACTTCGGACTGGAACACAGAATGTTATTTTCTGTTTGTACTTCAATAGTTACTATCAGCAATTCTGAACAGACAATAAACGCTTGAAAATTTTGTGAAACTCTGTTGGCATTTCCCCTACCAGAGTGATAGTGGAAATCTCAATCCCTTCTTTTATTTTCTTTCTTTCTTTGTTTCTTTCTCTCTCTCTCTTTTTTTTTTAATCTTTAGCATTTTCCTTTTTTGAAAGCTTCTTGTTTCTGAGAATACTATTACCCTAGTCAACACTTTCTGTAGAAAGCTACCGACAGGTAGTGTCGCTCCAGCATGCACATGAAGCGGCATTCTGTTTAATAACTATCCTCCCCCTTTTCTCTATCAACAAAAGTACAACAACTTCTTTTGAGAGATTTTATTTTTATTTATTTATTTTATTTTATTTATTTTTATTTTTATTTTTTGCTTTTTCATTATTTGATGGGTGTTTCTTAGAATGTTTGTTAGCAAAATATGTGAAAAAATATTTTGTAGGCAGAACAGCATTTTTACTTTAATTCGTAGTTTGAAAATTTTAATCGTATTTTGAAAATTTTTAATCGAATTAATTGATCCGATTAACTCGATTAAAAAAATTGATCGGGACTAAGCATTGATCGATTAACCGAACCGATTAATCGATTAATCGGCACAGCCCTGATATTGATATATGTATATATATTGCACTTATACCTTAAACATTTTTTGCCCACTTCTTCTGCAACAGAAATTCGTAAAACGTTTTGGCTAATTGACAGAAAATATAAAGTAATAATATAATAATAATAATAATAATAGTAACTAAATTCTGTCAAAGACAGAATTTAGTTTAGTACAGAGGACTATTAATTTCAATCTGTAAAATTTTTATTTTTATTTTTATTTTTATTTATTATTATTTTTTATTATTTATTTTATTTTTTGTCTCATTTTTTGACCGTAAAACTGAGCCACGTACTTTTTAAAATGACTGAAATGAATTAAAATGAAGTGTTCCACCTAAATTTCATACTTTAGTTAATTTTTAAAAATCTCTAATTGCCGTGTCAAAAAACTGTTTTCACTCCTGGATTCAGAAAAAATCGCCCCTTTCATTTGGTATCGAATTTATAATGATAGTACTAATATTTCTAATTTATTTTGGTGTTGCACAAAACCGGTCTACAAAAACTGACGACGACGTTTTTACCTAGATTGAAACTAATAGTCCTCCTAGTCCTAATAATCTTCGGGATGTGTATTATAACACCTATATTTAGTTTTGTACCAATTCATAGATGGCACTTTTGACTACTATATGTAAAAAGAATTTTTAAATGTCGATAAATGGCGTTGTTAATTTGCATTATTAAACTTCGGTTTTGAGAAAAAATAAAAAATCGCTACTAATTTGGCATACACTGCGTATTTTCTGTATTGCTGTTCATTAATATAAGGTTATTCATATTAGGCTGAATTCATTATAAACGTTACTGACTGAATTATGATGGAAAGAGGGAGGGGGCACCAAGGGGAATAAATGTAAATTACCAATTCCTCTCTTTCACTCGTCCCTTTTAAAACCTTTTTTTATTATATTATTATTATTATTATTTATATATAAACGACTGATTTGTTTTATTTTTACTTATTTATTTATTTTAAACTCGTTAAAACAAGGTTGTCATTTTGCCTGAACTCCCAGTAAACGACATTGACTATATTATGGGGAAGGGAAGGGGAAACTGAAGCGGGAGAAAAGTAAGCAATATTTTCCTCCAGATGCCTGAAGTCAACTCGTCTCTTTCACTCTTCCATCTCTCCTGCGTGAATTTTCCCCAAAAGGTATACATGAAGAAGGAACAGTCAGAGATAAATAAATAAATAAAATGAGCAAATGCTTTGGTAACCGAATCTAATGCTCCTTGACACGATGTTTTCAAAACATACTAACCGCCGTGTCTGCAAAGACGCCACAAATGAAAAGAAGAAAGGAAAAGAAATCATAAAAAATTTTGGAGTGAGTTGGATTTTGGAAATAAAGGAGGAAAAAGAGTGGAGGAGAATTGTGGACTTTCGTCGATTGGTTGTCGTTTTGGAGGAGCGGGTAAAAATTACAAAACGTTTACAATGAATTAGTTTCAGCAAAATGTTTGTTTTCGTCAGTAAATGATCCCTTGAAAATTCCATATATATATATATATATATATATATATATATATATAATGAAACATTTTATTCTATTTGTTTCGCCGTTAACTACAAAATTTTTTCAAATGTTATGATTACTTTTGTTCAAAAAATTATAAATTTAGAATTTTCTTCTGTCATCACAAAAAAAAAAAAAAAAAGAAGAGAGAGAGAGAGAGAGAGAAAGAAGAAAAGATAGTTAGCTTATGTGCTAAATTCTTGGGTTATATACCACTGTAGACATTTTGCTTATACTATTGGTAGGCAAATGTGTATGTTTCCGGAAATAAAACTCACGTTTATCTCCTCTAGCTAATAGTTAAATAATATTTACTAGATTTGTAATAATTAAATAATATCTACTAGATTTGTAATAATTAAAACAGATTTATATATGTCTAAGAATTAAAAGAAAATATCTGATTGCAATTATTTCAATGTGGGTTCAGGGTCATTGCACGCCTTGAAAAAAAAATAATAAATAAATAATTAAAAAGAGAAAATGCTTTTTTAAATAGATGAAATCGAAATTTATTATTTATTATATTCGTACACAGCATCCTCGGTGAACTCTTTAAATTTCATTTAAATTACTGAAAATTAAGATCTTTCAAATATCCATTAAATGTTATATGCATATTTAAGGGCCAGTCTTCCCCGCCCCTCCCACTCTGCCCGACTTCAGTTTAAAACTTGTTTTCAAATTTTAACTCACTTCTTATCATCTGATTGAGGAAATATTTCACATAAGTGTATATTATTCAAATCCGCTGAATTGAATTTTTTACTACAATTTGAATTAAGAGTGTTTTTTTTTTTTTTTTTTTTTTTTTAATTATGAATTAATAGAAAATATGTCTCTTTGTGTGTGTGGGTGTGGGGCAAACAGTTTGTGGCAATTCTAGCTCTACAACTAATGTACATAAATTCAGACAAATTTACATTCAATTACAATTTACAATTTTTTTCTTCTATGAATATAGAATAAACTTGCATTTTATTTATATTCTTTTATCATTAATCTAATTGTTCATGAAACTTAATTATAAACCAATACAACAAAAAATTAGATTTACGTATTTTTAATGTACTTAAAAAATGAAATTTTTGCATATTAAATTAAGGATATAGCTATTCAGTTATACTTTTCGTTAACTATTCAATTTAGCTTGCATCACACAGACAAATTTAAAAGTTTTGCTTTAAAATTTCTCGGAACAGAAACTTTAATTTTCTTTTTCTTTTCTTTTTTTAAATTAGTTTATCAATAATTTAGCACTTTCATACACAGATTTATGTGAAAATGAGTTGCAATAAGTAAGAGACTTTTACTTGAAATACACTACCAAATAATAAACCGTGACTGTCATTAAGTAACGAAATAGTAAATAGACGTTTATATGTGTTCTGTTTTGTCTGAAAGCAATTGTCCCGCCGAAAGCATTTGTCCTGCTGCTAAAAAACTGCAGCAAAGTGTTTATTTACAGATGAAGCCTAATTACTGTCATCGTCAGGTCGCAAAATATCACCAATCCCTTTGTGCTGGTGGTTGTTTGTGGATGGGCTAAATCTTCTTTTACTACAATTGGTTGTCCATTGGGATTTGTACAATGGGATTCAGTCAAGATACCTACTTGTTAGGAAAAGGAGTCCCAAAGGTGAAGTTAATATTGCTCTTTAAACTCTTGAATATCAAAAATGTTGACACGAGAATAAAGACCTTTCCTTTTTAAACGGGAAAAATGGAAACCGCTTATTCGAAACATCTTTGCCATATATGAAAAAAGTATTCAGTCATTAAAAAAGTATTAAGTCATCATTAGTTAGAAAAATCAATGGTACGATTTTTTTTTTTTTTTTTGGGGGGGGGGAGGGGGGGGGGGCGGAGGACTATTAGTTTCAATCTGGAATTTTTGTAGACCAGTTTTGTGTAACACCAAAATAAATTAGAAATATGAATCCTTTCGTTACAAATTCAGTACCTAATGAAAGGAGCGATTTTATCCAGGGGTGCAAACAGTTTTGCAACAATACAATTAGATTTTTTAAAATTAACTAAAGTATGGTATTTAGGTGGCAACACTTTATTTTAATTCATTTCAGTCATTTTAAAAAAGTACGTGGCTCAGTGTTACGGTCGAAAAATTAGATGTAAAATAAATAAAAATTAAAAATTAAATTTTACAGTTTGAAATTTATAGTCCTCCGTACTGAACTGAATTTTGTCCTTCACAGAACTTTATAATAGTTTTTTTTTTTTTTTTTTTCCCTTGAGGGGGGAGGATTTTTTTTTTTTTTTTTTTTTTTTTTTTTTTTTTTCTTAGAACGTTATTTTGAATATATTTTCTAGAAAATTGTATTACATCACCCACAGGAAAACAAAAGGTAAGGAAGGAACTAAAAAATACTTCTCTTTGATAAAAAATTTCTATCCTCCCACAACAATCTACAGATCGGGTGTTTTTTTTTTTTTTTTCTTTCTTCTTTTCTTCTGTTGATTAATCAAAAATTTGTTAACGTCACTAGCATCAGAAACCATCATTTCATCAATGTAAAGAGTAATTCAGATTATTTAAATTTATAACAAAATCTTTCATTTAAAAAAAAACTTTAATTTTTTTAGGGTAAAACTGCAGTTTTTAGAAATTTTATGCTGCTTTAACATGTCAAATTCTGTATTTGATTATTAAAGCAAGATTTTTGTCTTTCAGATTAAATTGTTTTACAACGTGATATCCTGAGAAATTTTTCATGTAAAAATCTGACGACATATTTATTTTTTATTTTATTTTATTTTATTTTTTAAGTGTAATAGTTAAAAAGTATACTTTCCTTTGACTGGACACGTTGATTAAGTTATCTAACATTTAAATTAACTCCTACATATATCAGATGATATTATTATATCTGAAAGTAAGAGTTAAAATGTTAATAGAGCTAACAATAAATTAAAAATAAAATATATAACGCATACAATAAAGATGAGAAATGGTTTAAAATGAAATACAGATACTTAAAATTGATAAAATTTTTATTCATTTTTTCCTTAGGAATTTTTAGAATTTACTAAAAGCGCTCTAAAAATTAAAATATGGAATATAAATTAAAATTAAATGAATGGAATATTCCTAAATTTTCTTTTATAAATCTATCTAGATGTTAAGGGAGAAAAAAGGGTAGGGGATAAACAGTAGAATGAGCAAAATTCTATATTTTACTTTTTATTTTTTGTTCAAAATGAAATAAAATACTCAAAATTCATATAGTGTATATCTATTAATAATTTTGAAAACGGAGTAGAAGCCAAGCAACAGATTTAAGACTATTAAAACCACATAGACCAATAAGAATAAAATTTTATCGAATTAAAATTATCTGTGAAGACTGATCGTTAATTATTGAAACAATTAATTTGACATTTTGATTTTTGAAACAGTAAATTTTACTTGTTGATTTTTATATATACTACATATATATAGAATTAATTAAACTTTAAACTTACCTTAATATCGTTCCTCGTAATGTTGTCTGTGCGTTAGAGAATAAATAATTTACGCACACACACACACATATATATATATATATTTAGGGGGGGGGGGAATTTTTGGAATAATTAAAAGGATAATGAGCTCTGAAAATGAAACAAAGAAATATAAATTAAAAATAAATGAATGGATTATTCCTATATATATATGTATATATATAAATCTATCTACACGTTAAGAGGAAAAAGGCGGAAGGAGATAAATAGTAAAATGAACAAAATTCTATATTTTACCTTTTTTTTTTTTTTTTTTTTTTCTTTTTTACATATTTTCTTTCCTCGTCCCTTTAATTTGTATTTATGAACGGAAACAATTTTATTTCACATTTTAAAAAAGAAAAGAATTAAAAAAATAAAAATAAAAATAGAAATAAAAATAAAAATAAAAATAAAAATAAAAAATAAATAAAAATAAATAAGTAAATAAATAAGGAATAGAATAAAAGAAAAAATAAATAAAATAAAATAAAATAAAAATAAATAAAAAAGGAATAGGAATCTTAAAAAAATTAAAAAAAAGAAGAAAAAAGAAAAAGAACCTTTGTACAAAAATTACTCTTATAAAAGTGCCGCGGCAATTCCAAAAAATCATGATACCGAATAATAATACATACATAATAAATTTAACTTTTACTTTATTTGTTTTTCTGCGTTTATATAGAGATGAATAAAATGAAATTAAGAAAAAAATATTAAACAACTAATAGATCAATGATCAGTAAATTTACGTATCACATGAATTTCCAATAAAAATAATAGTAAATCATAATTCTATAATTGTGCGGAAGTATTTTTGTTTATCTTTAAAATGCCGTTTCTGAATGTTGAAGTGCACCTTTCTCTTAGTCACGCGATGACAGCTCAGTCAACGCCCCCAACCAATGAAACACCACATCTCCCAAGTGAGTTTTGGACACTTCTATCCAATTGGTGAATAACAAGCTGTCACTTGATTAGTGACACGCCTTCCAATAGCAGTAAAGTTGAACTCCAAACTCCTCCTACGAAAAATCATACGTCACAACTTAACCTCTGGATTACAGCGCCATCTAGGTAAGACTTCAGTGGGTATCTAATAGGATTGAGAGAAACTCTTGTAGTTTAGAAGAGCGATCATAAGAGAGAGTGTGTATGTTGTCAGTGGACGCAATGAAATGCCATTGTTGATATGCCAGCAAATCTTAATATTTGACAGATATGAGGACTCTAATCATTTGATTTATCATTTCGTGAATATAAAGCGGAATGATTTTATGTTATGAGACTTTACCTTGATGTTTGCGACTTTAAACGGGTTTGGCTTTCGTACCACGATTTTTAGCGGAACTAGCCACCGTCAGTGAATGAGCGACGCACTGAAAACTGGACTCACTTCTGACAATTGGCCAGGTTTTGATGCATTATTCGAAGAAAAATACTAAAAATATTAGGTTTGAAAAAGTTCCGATTTCATCTAGTCAATTATTATTTTTATTTTTTAAAATCGGTCCTAGAAATTATTAAACAGATTAGAAAAGTAAACGACTGTTTTTATAAATGTATTTTGCAATTGCGTCAAACATTTAAATATAAAAATGAAAAGAACTGCGTATTTTTGCATGGAAAATCAAGAAGAGTTGCTGCTGACCAAATAAACACTAGTCTGAAAGACTTTTATTTCTTGGACTTATCTGTGGTCTTCATTCTTCATAAGATCTTCTCTTCCGAGATCAACAAAACTGATCATCCCAATGTTGATATCAGAAGAAGCAATGCAGACTGAGAATGAAAAGTCTCGGTCGCCCCATGCCGCAACAAAGCCACAAGCATGCCACAGAGCAACGGACTTTTCCATCGATGCCATCATGGCCAAAGATATTCCTTTGGGAAACAAAAGGACCAATATCTGCACTCGCATACCTGGTAAGAATTAATTATTTTTGTTATTTACCTACAATGCAATGTGTATTTTTTATATAAAATTAATAGATTATTATAAATAATATAGCTGACAACATTTTCAATTTTTAAATTAGATTTAACAACACTATATTTGAAAAGGAGTTTGTCATATTAATTTTCTACGATTTAATTAATTGAAAATTGTTATTGTAAATTTCTGGTATGAAATGTCATTGGAAAAAGGGGAGAGTTGGTAGCTGTGGGATAAATGATAGAAAATGTTTAACTCTCTATCAGCATGATTGCAGGCCCACAGTTTGACAACTTACCAAAATAATGTAAGGCTAAGTAAAACTAAATTGCGTGTAAACTTGATAGCCTTTTAAAACATGCAAAAAAAGAACATTAGAAATTATATTTGAAATTTCGAAATTTGTTTCTTTATAATATTTTAACTACACTTGATAAAAGAACGAGAGATTTTTGTTAAATGTTCATTATTAAAATATAGGAATATGTCTGTTCATAAATTTGTTTTTAAAATTTGTGCAACGTTTAATGTATTCCATTACCAGAGAAGTATAGAATAGTTAGAGGTTTTAGCAGAAAAGTTGTTATATTTTGGCACAATATTTAAAAAGATGAAAAAAAAAAAAAAAAAAAAAAAACTTTTAAAAAATAACTGTCCATGAATAAGCAATTTTCTAAATGTTGCGTATTAAAAAATTATCAAGTTTATCTCATCTGAAAAGTAAGACGGCGAAAGTGCACTATCATTTTCCTAAATTACTAATTTACATATGCACCATGACTTTATAATTTCAGAATTATTTAAAATCTGTGTCACGTTAGTTTTAGATATGCAGTATATTACGAAAAATATTTAATATGAAATTGTGTAATCCTTCTTAAAATGGTTGAATTTATCTTTATTATTATCATTTATTATTATTTTTTTTAATTTTCTTCCCTTTGTCTGCTACTTGCTTACTGAAGTTTTATATAGACACACATATGAATGAAAAATAAATAAATTTTAATATAAATTCTGAATCATGTGATCTTTTTTAAAAAGTCACAAAATATGTCAAGGAATATTGAATTACTATTTACAAAGTAATGAAATTAACTAAATAATATTCAGAGTTCAATCCTGGGCCCACTTTTGTGTAATTGTTTATTTATTTTGCAAAAAATATTATCGTGCTTTCACTTAGTCACTCTGTAAAATGTTTAATATCAAGTTAATACAGGGTTTCATTCATTAAACCAACATGTAATCATTTGAAAAAACACTGAAAATATGGAAAAGGGTAGTAAAAGGAGCATTTTTATAAAAGAAAATTTGTGAAAAGGCTGTTTTTATGAATACGAAATGTGTAAAAAGGCTTATTTTATGAATGAAATTTTGTAAAGATTTTTTTTTTCTGTATGGTCCCCTGATACCTAAATTATTTTGATTTTCATTATGAAAATTACTTAAAAGACTATGGTATTAAAAGTTATTAATAAATAGTAAATAATTAAAAGCTTTATAGAATATTTATTAATTCTACTATGTTTCTATCTTTTTCTATCTCTTTTTTCTTCTTTTTATTATTATAAACTATTTTAGAGTTTTACAATTAAAGAGAGAATTTTTACCATATATCCATGTGTATCATTAATTATATTTATAATATTACAAACCTCCTTTCATTTATCATTATTTTTTAAGATATGAAAGTGAATATTTATACGAATTTAAATAATGCTAATATTAATGAAAATGCCTCATGATTTTTGCTGCATATTTACGATTAACGATCATTAACTCCCATTTGCATACTAAAAAAAAAAAAAAAAAAAAAAGAGAGAATAATAATAATAAAATGTCATTAAATAATGATTGTAACTGTAACAGTAATATGTTACACATTGTCCAACTGATCACAAATATAAAAGACCTCTTCATTCAGTACGTATTTATTATATTTAAATCGTAGATAATTTTATTGAAAAAGACCTACGAAGTTTTTAATTATTTTTTAGAACAATATCTTTCAAAAAATTCACTTGTGATGCCAATGCAATGTACCAAATGTTAGTAATAATAATAAAAAATGATAATTTTTAAAATTATAAATTTTTATACGCACCACCACAGTCGTACTGAGGTAACATGTTCTCCGATGCAGTGAATTTTACTTTATTTCTTCCTTCATATTTTGAAAAAATGATATTGATTTTTTCTTATATATTTATTGCATTATTTAGTTTTTGATTAATATTTTTCTATATATCTTTTCGCATTATGAGATTTATATGCTGTATTTTTCATTCAGCTGACCCTGTACTGGTTTACAATCAATATTTTGTTCTTAAAAGTGCGACAATTTTTAAGATTTTAACTTAAATATGTACTTGTAACCTCAAACTATATAGATTAAATCATGAAAATGTGTAAATTTTATAATATTAAAGGAACAGGGCATGAAGCGAGAGAGCACCGAGATTTGGGATAGAGTCGTGGTAATATTTGAAAATGCAACATTAATTTCCTGAGTGGTGTAGAAGTTCTGACCGCATGAATGTATATTATCTGTTAATTAAGATTCTGCTTCATTTAGAGTTTATTTATATTTAAACAACAAAAAATCCATTTAGTTTCAATATTCGAAGACTATTTTGATTTTTTTCATTTACATCAGATTTAAATTCCTTTCAGTAATTTTACATAAATTACAAAATGATTTATTTGAAAATACACAATTTCATAGACTAAAATGAATATTCAGTGTTTTAAAGAAATGATATTTGTAATTATGAAAGTAAACTATATAGAGAAAATCTCTGTTTCAATGTTGTTTTAAGTTAGAAAGTACCCCCCCCCCCCTCCTCCCTCCCGCCCAATTTAACTTTTTATAATTATCAGAAGTGAATTATTTTACTAATTTTTTTTTTTACTTGTTTCAAAGGAAAACTTGTCAATCAACTTCTTTATCGTGTGTAGGCTATTGAGTCTCACCTCCTGCTAATTTATCATTAGCAGCAATAAATTGGTTTTACTTTGAGGCAATTTTTTAAAATCTTCTTTACTATTGTTCTACATTAGCGCTATATTTTTGTGTTTGATTTATAATTTGATACTCACATAAAAGAAATGGGTTAAATTTTGCAACGTATTTTTAAGTGACACATAGTCATGTCATGTGCAACATGAAAAAAAAATTTTTTTTTGCTAGAAATTGTATGGCTGTGTGTGTGTACTTTGCGGGAAGATTCGATACCATTTTTATCTTCAGTATTCTCTATATCTAAGTGTTTCAGTGGTTATATATATATATATATATATATATATGCGTATATTGTAGAAGTTATGAAAGGGAGATATAATTGAACTTATTATTTTTAGTAAGCTGGGAATAAAATTTCGCTAAGGCATTTCTGTTATCATTGAAGAAGTTTTTAAAATTCACAAGATGATCTCTTCCCGTAAAAGGACAACACACTATTATTTTCAATAAATAAGAATTTAAAGGGTTAGTTTGTGTATTTCAAAAGTGATATAAAATGTTACTACATAACTTAAACCTTCTCTCTTCTTTTCTTTCTTTCTTTCTTTCTTTTCTTTTTTTTTTTTTTTTTTTTTTTTTTTTCAACTTTGAAAATTGAAGTTAAATTTTCAGGCAGACTAATAGAGCAAATGAACATTATTTTAAGTACGCTGAATTATGTTTTTGATAAAGATATCGCTAAAAAAGTTAAAAAGACAAACTATTATTTTCGATAAATAAATATTCAAGTGCATTTCGGCCATTATTTTACAAACAAAGGAGTTTTAGAGTAATAAGGATGATGATGATTTTGCTTTCTTTAAAAGAAGTTTTACATTTTTCTTAAAAGACACTTTAATTGCTTTTTATAGATTGATAGCTTACTTTTATTTTATGCAGAATTCTGAAGCACCTATATTGTTACTAATAATTTCGAATAATTAATTTGTAATAGTATTCAATGTATGAACACTCTTGTTTGGAATTAAAATTTTTAATTAAAAAAAAAAAAAAAAAAAACTTTCAAGATTTTTTTTTTTTTTTTTTTTTTTAAATCAGGGGAAATTATAACTATATGTTAATTGATTGATTTTTTTTTTTTTTTTTTTTTTTTCCGTGGAAGTGTTTAAGCGTAATTTTAATTCATCAGTTATTAAAAATATTTAAGAGAAATAAATTTATTTTATACATAGTAATTTAACAATAATAATAAAACAGCAATTTTTATGGTTAATGTGAAGAAGGATTATTTTATTTCGACAAAAAAAAAAAAAAAAAAAAAAAAAAAAAAAATCAATTACACATACAGAAAATTTGTCTTATTTACACAAAACATACATAAAATATTTTATTTTTGATTTAATTATAAACAAAAATAAAATTTCTTCAGCATTCTGTATTTGGCATTAATTTTCGTAACTGATGGAAAGAAGAAACCTAATCGGCATGTGTGGTCTACAAACCCATCTTAAACGGAGTATTATTATTATTTTTTTTTTACCTACCCTTCAGTAGCTCCATATCTACTTTAATGCTATTATTACAGCTCTCTGCGTTATAACGAAAAATATCATAACGGTAATGTATAGACTTCAACAATAGAAGGTGTAACCTTAGCTTCCCCTGGCTCAGCTTGCCTCTTCAAACACTGTAAAGAACAATTATTTTTGGGAGTATGATAGGGGGGTATACCGATATGACCCCGCCCACTGCTTTAAATCGCTTGACATGGTAAGATAAATCAACCTGAGAAATATGTATCATCGTGTTCACACCGTTTGTGAAGCATTTTAAGGAAATTACTTTTACAAAAGAGATTTTTTTCCCCTTCTCTTTATTTGTAAGAGCATATGGTTCATTTAAACATCAGAGCGCAGCAGCAGTACTTCAGAGATCGAAAGCCGTTAGTTTAATTTTTAAATTCATTGTGTTGAATATCGCTTATTGTGAAATGAAATTTTAAATCACTACGCCATTTTTTCGGGGGAGGGGGGGAAGGGGGACGTAAAAATGGAATCAATTCGAAATATAGAATGAATTAAACGTAACAGGCATTACGAAACTACGATTACTGCGACATTGTACTATTTATTATTATTTATTTATTTATTTATTTATTTATTTATTTTTGACTGCTTTGATTGTCTTTAATGATTTTTATTACGCTGAATTCAGAAATTCTTGTCTTTTCTTCCCATCACTTAAGTATTTTCGCAAAATAAAAATACCAATCGGAAATATTCACATAGAGGTTAAAACATAATCGAAACTATTTACGTACAAAATACAGTAAAATAGACTATTAATTTCGCATTATCTTTTTAATGTCTCTGTTTCTTTACATCGAAGCTTCGTTTAGAGCTTTTTTTCTTGTGTACGGCTTGAGAACACTGTCTATGCTCCCCTACCTCCTCGGCTGATAGATTTTTTTCTGTTTCTCAGGTGTCTTGATGAAATCTCTCTTCTTGTTTGTTCTTCAGTCACATCACCTGAATTTTTCTGGGTCTGAAATTCTGGTCTGACAGTAAATCTTTCACAAAAAAAAAAATAATAATAATAATAATAAACTATATTAAAAAAGATCCTTTACAAAAATCAGTAAACTTAAAAATGACATTTTAAGAAAATGTAGTAGTATCTCAACGTTGCTGCAGGAAACTTAGACCAAAAAAATTTCTTCAAAAGTTCAAATTAATCTGATGTTAAGCCTGTGTATAATTAATCCTGCATATAATTATTAAATTTTATAGATTTATACAGAGTTATAGAAATATATTTGTCTTATTTGCAGTGAAATTTATTTATCACGCACGCATTTGTAATAATAAAATAATTCAGCATTATTGGAGAAAAAGAAGAAAGAAAAAAGAAACAGCGGCTTGATTCTACGAGATTTACACTAACTTGAACAAGAACGAAAAATGATGCGACACGCTTTGATTATTAGCACTTTCCAACTGCATGTACTTGTTGTATCGTATAACTTTCAATGTTCTTTGCCTACGTTAACATATACGACAGACAGATAGTCGGACTGAAAAGCATACAGATAGACTAATTGAATTCATAGTCAATCTTAAACAATTTGTTGGAAAGTGTTAAAATGCCTAACGCAAAAGAAAATGCAGCCCTTAGATTCTAATTGCAACCTTTAATGTATCTGAATATTTTAGTGTAGCCTTATAAATCTGCAGGTTAACCATATCATTATACTATACAAATCATTATTTCAGCATATTAACATTAAATGTCAATTTCTTTAGGATATTTTCAGTAGAAAGTTATTTAAATGTGATTTCTAAAAATGTCTGTCCTAAAACGCAATAAATTGGCATTATTTTTGGAGTGCCCCTGTACACAAACCAGTTGTACAGGACCTATTAAAGTCATTTTAAATAGGGAACATTCCATGGTGAATTTGAATAACCTATATCGTTTTTTAAAATTTCTCAAAATATCTACGGACGCTAGGGGCGGACAGACGGACAGTTAGGCAGATGGATAGTCGGACAGACAAATACGCAAATTGAAATCATAATCACAGTTAAAAATTGTTAGAAAGTATATTAAAAATGCTTAATGTAAACGGAAATGCAATTCCAGCAAATTCCCAATAATAATCCTTAACGTAACTGAATATTTTTGTGTGCCCTGTAAATCTAATGCTAATCGTACTGCACATTATAGAAAGCATTCTTTTGTGCATATGAAAAACATATGTCAATTTCATTAAGATTTGTGCAAAGTACAGTTATTAAAATTTGGTTTATAGAAATATCTCTCATAGAATATAATGTTTTGGAAGCTTTTCGGGTGCCCCTGTACACAAATCAGTGGTGGTATTTGCTCCATTTTCTATAGAAAACATCCGATAGTGAACTTGAATAACATATTTCAATTTCATTAAGATTTGTGTAAAGTAAAGGCATTAAAATATAGTTTATAAAAATACCTCTCATAGAACATAATGCTTTGGAATATTTTCGGGTGTCCCTGTACACAAACGAGAAGAGGTATTCGCTCCATTTTCAATAGGAAACATCCAATAGGGAACTTGAATAACACATATCAGTTACAATAAATTCCATAATTATTTACAGGAGTTAGAGCGCGGAGAGACAGATAGATAAACCGAAGTCATTAACACTTTTTAACCTCGTTGGAAAGTGTTAAAAATGCTATTGGTGTCGCAAAAAACACCAAAATTTGCTTTAATGCTAAAATTTTTAAATCGTATTAAATATTATTTACTTATTTATTTTTCCTAACGTGTATTTCTTTGTGCTAAAATTCAACATTATCCAATAACTACTAACGTAGTCCAAATTTGATAATATGTATTAAAACAATTCTTCCTTGTTTGTTTGTAAAGATAAAACTTTTTAATTATAAAAATACTAAATAATTTGCATTATTTCCAGATATTTTCAGAATGACTTTTATCTACCGATATCTTAATATAATGGATAACTTAAATAAAACTGTCTTTTGTTAATATATGTATATATTTCAAAATTAATTTCAGTTAAACACAATTCTAGCAATTTATATTTAAGTAGATTAAAATAAGCACAAAAACACTTGTAAAAGAATCAAATAAATAATAAGTAGACGGAGGAACAAAATGAAATAAAATAAACCTAATCTCAATTCTAGCAATTTATATTTAAGTAGATTAAAATAAGCACAAAAACACTTGTAAAAGAATCAAATAAATAATAAGTAGACGGAGGAACAAAATGAAATAAAATAAACCTAATCTCAATTCTAGCAATTTATATTTAAGTAGATTAAAATAAGCACACAAACACTTGTAAAAGAATCAAATAAATAATAAGTAGACGGAGGAACAAAATGAAATAAAATAAACCTAATCTCAGTATTTGTGCAAAATAATAAATTCATACAAATCAGAATTTAATTTATGAAGATTTTTAATTACAAAAGTATTATGATTTTATGTTTATTATTATTACAAAAGTTTAAAAATGTCAGTTTAGATCCCAAATATCCAAATTTTGTTCATAAAGACCATAATATTGATGCAGAATTTGATATTTTGAAGCAATATTTTAAACAAATTTATTCCTTATATATCTTAGAAAAGAATATGTAGTATAAGTTAGAGGAAAATAATAATTAGCTGCCTATACATTTAAATAAAATAAACTAAACAAATAAATAAATAATTTAGCGTGAAGTAATAAAAGAAATTAGTGTGAGTCTTATTTTCTTTTATTAGCTAGTTTTATAAACAGTTTTATTTGGCATACATTTTTGTGGAAAGGGAGTGTGGGCTGTAACTCTCCAACACCAGTTTAAACGTTCTAATAGTAAAGTTTTAAATGATAAGCTCTTTAGCTTCGATCACAACTGAATTTCCTAATGTATTTTTTAATTAAAAAAAAAAAAAAAAAAAAAAAATGAAATTCAAAATTTTCAGAGATTTTTTGGTTTGAAACTCACTGGTCTCAATCAAAATTTTTGAATGGCATTCCCATATGATGTTCAAAATAACACAAGTTTAAAGTTTCTGCATTTATTTATTTTTAAATCACACAGGTAAGCGGTTATTATTATTATTATTATTATTTTCTTATTCAGGGGACTTCAATATCTTTAATATAACAAAAAAATTCACCTTCGAGAAACGGACTTTGTCTACCATGTGAATAAGAGAAAGTAATTATAAATCCTAAGCAATTTTTCTGGATATTATATCATATTTAGCAAAACACTTTTACAATTTAAATCTGAGGCAAAAGATTATATTCGCTTAATTGTGATAAGCTCTACACAGTTAAAAATTTCAGAGCTAGGTTAAACCAAAATTTTGGACGACAGCTGCAATAAATCCGATTGAACCAAAACTTGGTACTCCAGTTACTTCAACCATGCAATGGTAAAATCTTCCATTATTTGGTGCTTTTTTTTTTTTTTTTTTTTTTTTTTTTAAGAAAAGAAAGAAAGAAAAAAGTAAAAGATTTCCTATCTTATTGTTGAAACTACTATAGTACAAGTTTTGGCTAACCCTATCACTATGTCATAGAAATGGGACATTTATACTTTAGATGAAAATATTTATACCACCCATGATATTTGTGCAATTACATTTTTACTCTCGGGGAACACATTTTGAGGTTATATGTCAATGGCTAAACCTCTCGAAATAAGATATGTATTATTATTTTCAGAAAGTTAAAAAAAGTTTTAGGACCACTTGGACCTTTAAATCATAGTGATAGGGTTAAAACAAGCACAAAATAGTGGCAAAAGGTTTCAGCATCTTACGGTTGAAAATAATAATAAAAGATTTCACGAATATAAGGTTGCAGCTATCGTGTATACCATGTTTTGGTTCAACCTATGTACCAAAAATTTAAAACAAATTGTATGCTTACTAAATAGTGTGCTTGAATTTAAACGTAAACACTATTTAAAATGTACTTCGAGCCATTCCCAACCATTGTAACTAATATATCCACAATCATTTGACTGGACATGTAAATGAAGGATAAATGCAAATGATTTTCATTTCATATTTTATATGAAAAACATCCTTCGATGGTCAGAATAATAGGTATTTTATTACTTAGTGCAGTAAACAAATTGAGGAGGAAATAGGAAAAAAATGTTTTGTTGACACAGCAAAAATCTTGTTAAATCAAACAAATTTGTATGATGATATACCAAAGTTTTGTTGATAATGCCTCAACAAAAATGTTTCTACAAGAACACAAATATTTTTGTTGTTTTATCCAACGATTTTCTTGGTTTAACCAATATTTGTTTAAGTCAATAAAATTATTTTGTTTATTTTAGCAAACAGTTTTGATTAAGCACATCGCTCGCTCATTGACTGTTTACAGATAGATCTGTGACCTAGCTTATCGAACTATACAGTAATAATTGCTCTTCTTTCAACCATATTCTTTTGGTTAAACGAAGCAAGTTGAATTAGTTAACTGAACAAGAATATTGTTAGAACGACAAAATTAATCTGAAAACTAATCAACAAAATATCTGTATATTTTTTTCCAACAAAACACGTTTTTTTTAGCTCGTGTAATGTTTTTCAATACTTTTCAATGTCCCTGTGCTGAATTTTTTGTCCAATTTCAATAAAACAATTCAGTTAAAATCAACATATGATGCAGATTTAAAACTTTGAATTTGAACTTTGTATAAATGCTTGTTGGCCATCCATATAAAACGCATATTTTTGGATTGAGGAACCCTAAAACGTGTAAATATATCACAAACTCAGTTTTTTAAATTCTACTCAAAATTAATATCTTTTCTATGGGTAATATACTGCAAAATGTAAAGATTGGATACCGGAGTTACACTTTTTCGAATAAATGATTTTAATTTTTATCGTGTTACACTTTCAGTCTGGAAAATATTTAAAATTTTTAAATATAGTGAAACATAATTAATAAGCATCTAAAAAAATTTTAATTAATTTTTTGTAAAATTTTTATTTGTTTTTCTAAGATTTGGAAAATGCATGCTATCTTTAAAGACAGTTATAATATTTACAATACAGATTATAATTGGAAATTTTTATATAAAAAAAATTTAATTAAAGAAATAAAAATTTTATGATCTGATGTTCATTTGATTGTTTCTCATTTAAGTATTAAAGTTTTTCCGTCTAACCTACGAAATGGACTAATTTTCCGTATTTAGTGTTGTTTTATTAAAAGGAAGTAGATTTTTTTTTTTTTTTTTTTTTTAATATTCATTATTATTATCAATGTTATTATTTAATTGTTTTCTCATCATACAATTTGAGTTCACAATACCTAATTGTCACTCATTACTGAAATATTTTAAATTTTGCAAGTCGACATTGTTTTGTAACATTCAAAATGAAATAGCTATTATTAAACAGAAAAAATATCATCAGATATAAATCTTCAATAATTTTTACACTAATTTCCATTTGAATGTTTTTGTTCATTGTATTAAACAATTCATATTACTCCTATTCCTTTTGTCTAATTCATTTATGGAATAATCAATTTAAAAACTGAAATCTTCAAAGCATCCTTCTATTTTTCTTCTTTAATTTAAATAAAAAGAATTGTTTCCTACTTCCTTTTGTCAAAAAAATTAAATTATAAAGGAGTTTTAAATTAAAAGGGAGATACATAAATCAGAATTTGAAAAAATATAACGTGATGTGTTGTTTTGTAGTTGCCATCAGGGCAACGTTTTTTTTCCCCTTCTTCTTTGCCACTTTCGGTTTCGCCTTTTAATTTTTAATGTAAAGAAGTATTTGCTACTGGTAAGGAGTAGATTATAGAAAGTTAAAATTTCATTATAAGTGCGGAAGAATAATGATATGCTTGATGATGCTTTTTAAATATAAATATTTCAAATCACTATTTTATTTCATTTGTTTAAACTTTTTATGATTCTCCCATAAAACTTCTAAAACTAAAATTAAATAGTTTCGTTAAAATAATCTGGTGTTGGGTTACTTTCAAATTCTTATTAAAACACATTAAAATGAAACAAAACTGACAATTTTTTTTTTCTCGAAAGATATGTTTTTATCTATCCTATGTAAATTGTTTAAAAGGTTTAATCTTATCATCTCTTAAATTAATATTGTATCATGTTTAATACGCTTAAATTATTCTTGTTTCATGTAAATTAATATTGATGGATAAAGTTTGGTAAATTCTTTGGTATATTTTATTTATTTATTTATTTATCTTTTAACTTCTTCCATAACCATTTTAATTCATTGTTGAAATTTTTAAGAATTTGTGTAATGGTAGTGATTTTATATCGCCTCATATATCACTATCTGAGAAAAAACTCATTATTTATTACAGTCCTACCATAGTAGCACTTGATAAAAATATATCTTTTTGGGGGGCACGGGGGGGGGGGATTTCAAAGCTATTCTTCTACATTTATTAACTTTTTCAATATGTTTTGCTTTTTATAATGCTTCACTTCCATATATGATTATTCATTGATACTTCGTTAATTCAAAGCTTCCTACCTGGTGTTTGACCATTATAATGATATGTTATACATATATATATGTATATAGATAGATAGATATATAATATTTTAATGATTTACTGATTAAAAGTGTTAATCACCAAAGATATATATAATAATACAAGATTGTAGAATACAAGAAAACAAATGATCAAATGACAAAATTGTCCACAAGAACCAAAAATAGAGATATCCAGAATCAATTTTATTAAAGATAGGAAAAAACCCGCAATACTTACTCTGCTATAAACCATAAGTACTTGTATTCACTAAAAAAAGAAACTGATTAAAAATAAAAAATTTACAATAAAAAAGAATGTCTATCCGTATCAAATATTCTTTATCATCAAAGAGGGAAAACGATATATTTAATTAAAAGTTTAAAAATGCCCAGAAAAGGAATTCTTCAGAGAACAGGAGGGGAAAAAAAAAAAAAAAAAAAAAAAAAAACACTTAAGGTTTCGAATTATAGTACCCCTTTTAATTCATACCCTAATATAGCAAAATAAAAGAAAGAAAGAAAAGCTTTTGTGCAAGGGGATAAAGGAATATATTGACTTAAAAAACATCTGTATAGCAACTATTTATTAATTTAAAGAACCAGCAAATTGCATTAAAAAGTATCAGAATCGAACATAAGCATAATTCATCCTTCGAAATCTATACATTTTCGGTACTGTTTTACTGGTATTTACAACCAGAATTGTTGCAAATAATTAAATGTAAATAAGGAACTAAAATTGCATTTTGCTGCTGATTTACATGAAAATGTACTAGCACCCTAACTACTATCAGATTTCGATCATAATTATCTCTCTCTCTCTTTTTTTTTTTTTTTTTTTTTCTCTTAACACTGCGCCTTGATTCATAGATCAGGAAAAAAAAAGTTATTCTCATTAGTTCGTCTTACATTATTCACCTAAGAGATTAAAAGAAAAAAATATATATATATTAAGAGGGAAATTGACATTTATCTATCCTCCCCCTCTTTTATTTAATAATAAATTTATTTATTTATAAATTTGTTTGTTTCCAACGGCATGTTTGGCACTGTATCACTGAAATCACCTTCAACAAAATTAAATGTACTTTTATAGGTCATAGATCAAGAAACTTTAAATACTGAATATAGTTCCATTTTCATCATTCTCACACCAACTAAATCTTAAACAAATCCAAGTTATAGCATAATAAAAGAGTCTTGAGGATGGAATTATCTTTATTGCATATCACTCTACCTATTACAATATAAGTTTTGATATATCGCTCAAATGATCTTCGACTGGTCTTAAAAGTCAATTTGCAAATACAAATTACAAAGTGTTAACGTGGCGAAAAACCCAGGTTATATTTGCACCACGTAACCGCAAGAGATAAGTTCCTTACTGTTGGAGCCCATTTTAGCATGTAGATATTGCAGCTGAATCCTCTTCATGATCACCTGTTTAAAAAAATTTATGATAAATCTCAGAAAAAAGTGAGGCATTGTGTGTATTAATTATGGAATATCATGATAAAAGTAAAATAGAGAAGGAAAATCCAGTCAAATATATTCGGCCAACACTTTTTTTACTTTCCGAACACTATACTGAGGAAAGTATTGTAATCATGTCAAAAATCCGAATTTGAGATTTTGATGTTTCTATATGTTTCGAGGTCCCCTGTGTCCGTTTTCACTATTTTTACGATGATGTATGTATGTGTGCGTGTATGTATGTATGCGTGTATGTATGTGTGTATGTATGTGTGTGAGTGAACACGCTGGCGTCTAAACGCTTTGTTCGAATACGCTAAAAGTTGGTACGTATATTGTAAGTCACCATACTACGAACCCTATTGATTTTGGTGAATCTAGCATTTATAGGTTTTCACAGGGACACAACGAAAAATTCTTTATCATTACGATCTGTGGGCTCAAAGTTCAGTAGCGTTAAATAAAACATCGTGTAATATATGGAGAAAAATACTCAAACACTTTATTATGGTTTTATCTCTTTTCTTTGTTTAACAACTGCTCTTTCTTTATCTACAAAACTGTTAATTACTCAATGTTCGGAAAGTCGAGTGGAGTCACTCCAGATTTTTTTTTTTTCCATTTCTCTAAATCTGTTTCTAAATCTTTTTTTTCCTTTTATTTTTCTAGAAAAAAGTTTCAAGTAAACCTTGTCATTAAGTAATTTTCATGTTTGATAAATAAAAACTTGCAAAAACACCGTAAATTGCAAATAAATTGTAAAGAACTCGCAACAATTTTGCTGCACTCTGCCTATTTTGTTCGTGTGACGGGTCGTTGTATATATGCCCAAAACGTTTGTTGCGAATTTTTTTTGCAATTTTATGGTAATTTAATAAAAATTTTTAATATATTACTTTTCAATTCCAACCCCTTCAAAGCATTATCTACTGTTTTCTAATATTTATATTTATATTTGTCTTCTTGAATAGACAGATAATTTATTTTATATAATAACAAAAGTATTATTATTGATTAAACTTTAATCTAGTTCTTGTACGTATTTGTTAGTATAAAAATTAGATAAAATATTTTCTTTAGAATAAAGGGAATTTTTTAAATATCTTTCCAATGTTATCTTGAAAAACTTTCTTATTTCAGATTTTTGTTCAAAAATGTATTCGATTACAATTTTTTTCTATAAGCTATCTTTTTTAATCTCAGATAAGTTGTTGATGTATCAAATCAATATTCCAATTTAAAAATTTTAAATCTTTATAGGAAATTAGTACATTTTAGCTTAAAGCTTGATTATGTTAGCAAAATAGTAGGATTTTTTCCCTTCTTCTTGAGATTTTATTGGTTGGTTGGTTGGTGTCGTGTCCAATTGAAGTCAAATCATTCCATGCGCCAAAATCACGGCCTTGGCAATGTCCACAATTTTGTCACTACAGAGATTTCCCTGAAAGGGAAAGAAAAACAGCTTAATAAATAAAGGACATCAATGTCTACAAATCTATGTCTCCTATATCATCTAAATTGGTGACATAAAAAATAATGTTTTAGTGTAAAACCATCAAATATCTTATGAGAGACTTTTTGAAAGTTTCTGTTATTTTAAAGCTTCATTATATTAGCAAATATGTAGATTATTTCTTTCTTCTAAAGGAAAAGAATTTAATTTGCAACATTATTTTTCAAATTTACCTTATCAAAAAGTATTTTTAAGAAATCTATCTTAAGTGACTTTTAATTCGAAAACTTGTGAAAATTTTATTATTTCAAACAATAATTTCAATAGTCAATTTTATATTTCAATAAAACCTATTTACTCTATAAAAATAGCAAAAATTACTCGTTTATTGTAATTCTATTACACTGCATTCTATTTTTTTTTTTTTTTTAAATTATTATTTTCCTTTTAACAATAAAGCTATTATGTTATTTATTTTTTTCTTCTTTTCTAATCTTAAATACTCAATTATATCCGCCTCTGTTTTTCAGGTCACCGTTTCATACTTTTTCGTTTATTAAATTATGGTTTTTTTGTATATACTGGATTTTGAATGGGTTTATAATGAAGTGGTGAATATTTATTTCCCAAATTGTAAAAAAATCAATTTTTGACCTTGTTTTTCGTAATGAGAAAATCGTAGGATAAAATAATAATAATAATAATAATAGAAATGAAATGAAACTCCCCAAAAAAATAATTTGTAATCCAGTGTGCACATTTATTCTAAATAATCAAAATGTGATTATCTTTTGTGAATGTATGATTTTTATTATTATCAATAATTACAATAAGTTTTATTGCAGAGTTGTTGCATAGTAGAGTATGATATAGAAAAAAAAGAAAAAATGAATAATATGAAAATAATAAAACAATTTGTGCTCTATTTATTTATGTATTTTCTAAAACTTCAAAATTCTAAACTGGCAGATATAACAGACTTTTAAATAAATAGTTAATAAAATAAAAATTATAATATCTAACTTTAATCTGTTTTAAATAGGAAAAATAATATCTAACATTGAAGCAAAAATGAAAAATTTCCGAAAAGAAAAACATATTTATTAATTTTTTAAACACATTTTATTTTTGAAATCATTTTGTAAGAACCTTATAGCGTTATATAATAATTTAACAAAATAGTTGTTATTTTGTTCTTTTAAGCCAATGGCACTTTATAGTCTCCCAAACATTATTTAATTTTGCTTTCAGGCTTGTTTATCTAAGGAAGTTCACACATCTTAGAAGGTTTTTGGGGTATACAATTATTTTACTAATTACTTTTTTTAGTCAAACTCTAGACATTAAAATTTATCCCAATGTTTATATCCCTTAATAATGACACCCCCCCCCCGCCTTCCTGTTTCTTCCTCTTTTAGAAGTACCAGGCAAAATTTTACTAGGAGAGAAGCCAATTTTTTGCAGAAAAAAATGACCAAATATCCCCCCCCCCTCTTTGGTATCAAATTGAAATACACAATTTATGACTGATTACAATATTATATATAAAAGAAACCAAAGCCTTTTTTGTTTTAGAAATAATAGACATAAAATTTTGTACAAAACAGAATTTACTTTAGGGCGACAGAACTTTTTTGTAGTCTATTCTTCTATGGAAATATGTGGTAACTGTGATACATTTCTTAATAACGGTTACTATATTCATTTAATAAATTTTTTTCACACGATTCTCTCATTTCTTTCTTTCTTTTTTTTTAAATATATTTTTAGCTTGATGAGACAGGAGAAAAAAAAAAAATGTAAAATATATTTCAATTGGTCTAAATATACAAAAAGCGTTAATAAATAAATAAATAAATAAATAATAAAGAGATTTTCTTTTAAATCTTGAAATATAATATTGCGTTCCTCAAAAACGGTTACTATATTTATTTCTTATTTCTTATTTTATACTTTTTTCAATGTTATATTTTATATATTTTTTAACTTATAGCCAAAAGAAAAGAAGAGAAAAGAGTTTTTCAAGTGGTCTATTTTGTCTGACTGCATTAGCCTTTCGTCCTGAAAATTACGCAATGCCATATATATTATATAATCCAAAATTAATTCCTGTTAAAGATAGTATTTTAATAATTATTTTTTCTAAATGTGTAATTTATCTTTCTTTTCCTTTCCTTTCTTTCTTTCTTCTACCTATTCTTCTTCTTCTTCTTCTTCTTTTTTTTTTTTTTTATATTATTATCTTTTGTTTAATTTAGACAAAAGAGAATTAGATCGTGAATTTCATTTCAGATTTCGCACCGAGAAAAAATTCTGCAACTGGCATCCAGAATCTAAATACTCTAGTAAAAATAGTTCCATGTCATCCTTATAAATTCTAGCAAGTAAGTTCTAGAAACCGCTATTAGAATTCCTGAGCGTTTGCCTATATTATGTCAAACTTATTTAAAGATCTCTGCAAATAAATGCGAATACAAAAGGCAAGTTTTAAAAACTGTAATTTTGGTTTTTGACCCAATTCCAGAAAACAAAACAAGAATGTCTCGTAATAAAGGATTCGGAATATTTAGATTATTCAGAATATTGTTTCACCATCTAGAAACGCATCCGCTAGAAATTCTCGATCATTTCGTCTATTCAGCTTATTGGCGTCCCTTATACGAATAGCCCGAAAATCTATATTTCTAGTTTAAGCATTTAGAAAATGACCACTTATTCGTTTTAGATGAAGGAGGTATAAACATATATATATATATATATATATATATATATATATTATATATATATTATTATTATTATTATTATTATTATTATTATTATTTTCCTTAATTCATTTTTTTTTTTTCTCAGGGTATATTTTAAATTTTGCATGGCTTCGGAAAAAGAGTTAGTGTAATAGAAATAAGTTATCATCTCCGCTAACATCCAATTAAATAAATAAAGAAATAAACAGGCCTCTTGTCCGAAATTAAATTTTGTTTAGGACATAACTTTAATTTATTAATTGCGCAAGAGATGAAAATTTGAAATGATTTTGGTCGTTGGGTTTTGCCGCTTGTTTGAGTTACCAAATATGCACGGAAAAAATATTATTTAATTTAATTTTATTTTGTTTTATTAATTACTACTTTGCTTACAATTAAAAATTTGCCTACTACTTTCAATCTGAAGTTTTGTGTCGTTGGAAATTTCATAGCTTTATGATTTTTTTCTTTTTTTTCTTTCTTTTCTTTTTTCCTTTTCAACTTTGATATCAAGATCTATTTCATAAAAAAAACTTATACAATGAGCAGCTATACAATGATATATTTTGATTTATTTATTTATTGCACAAATTACGCGAGAATAATTACATTAAATTAATGAAAACTACATCACTTGCAAAATATCAAAGATAAACTTTAAACAAATGATTATTATTTTTATTTATTTATTTATATATTTATTTTCAACAAGACCAAATATTTCACTAAATGAGTGAAAATGGTATCATTTTGACACAATCTTAGAGAAATTTAAGATTTGTGGAATTTTGTGTGGCCACTTGTTTTTCAGATCATGAGAAAAAAAATTGTATGTACCAATTCTTTTGTTCACTTCATAATAAATATCTTTTAACGGAATGATCCTCTTCGCTCTCTTCTCTTTGATACTCTTTTTTTCCTCTTAAAAGTTTATTTTTTAGTAAACTTTCTTTAAAACACAATATATAAATTAAGGATATTTTTTTTAAATCTATATCCTTAGTTATATGAATTTTTTTTTTTTTTTTTTTTTTTTTGAAAATGTACGTGCTTAAATGTAAATCAAATTATTCTTCTTTCCTTTAAACGAAAGACGTGTACAGAACAATATAAACTTTTTAAAAATTATTACTTGCTATTGTGATTTGAATTTATAAGGTTTTGAGTACAAAGGCTAGAGATTTAAAAATATCGACTATAACTGAAAATGAATGACAGTTTGTACTGAATAAGACTTTTTTTTTCTCTCTCTCTCACTTCTCTAAAATTGTTTTAATAATGTATTCATTAAAATTGACTTCAAAACGGGCTTCATAATTCTTATCCATATAACATTTGTTTTCCTCATTGGGATGTATTTGTCTGTTCATTAAAGATAGAAGTCACATTTGGAGATAAATTAAACCGTAAATATATTATTTATTTCTTGAAAAAAAAAAAAAAAAAAAAGAAAATTAAAACAGATGCAGTTTAAAGTAAGCTAACTTTATAAACGAAGAAAAAAAAATCATGCTTAACTTATAGATCATTAGCACTGATAAAATATTTTCATTTGTACTAAAAAATTCGGTATTGAAACACTATTTATTAAGTTTCTTTGATTTCATTTAAAAAGACATTTTTGTGTAGAAATTTCAGGCTCTGACAAATTTAGTTATTACGTACGCAATTTTATGTAAAAGTAATAATTTTAAAAGTTTTTTTTTTCTTTCTCTTCTTTCCTTTTTTTTTTTTTTTTTTTTTTTTTTTTTTTCAAATTGATGTTTATAATTTCATAAGTAGTATGCAGGGAAAAAAAAAAAAATATTTTGTTGAAAAAAAGATATTGTACCAAAAATTTGAACACCATTTCTGTTGAACAGCAAAAAGTTTGTTAAATCAACCAAATACTTTTTGACGATATAGAGTCAGATTCTCTCTTTCTTTCATGTTATCTAAAGGGATTTTCGTTGCTTCGTTTTATAAGAATATTTCATTCAAAAATGAAGTTTTACGAGTTCTCTTTTTTAAATATTTACTCTTTGAGCATGTCGCCTTTTACCTTAGTGAGCAATTTTTTGAAAAAAAAAAAAAAAAAAAAAAAAATAGATATTTCGTTTAGAGATCCAAACTTAGAGTCTTAAATTTACTAAAAACGAATTTTACTAAAAATGAAATAAAATATTTAACCTATTTTTTCAAAATATTGTTCACTAAGGTAAAAGGCGACATGTTGAAAAAGTGATATTTAAAAAACAGAATTCGAAAGACTTTATTTTTGTATGAGATATCCTTACAAAACGAAGCAATAAAAATCCCTTAGCATAATATGGGAATGGAGAAAGGGACTGCCTTAACAAAATTTTGTTGTTTCAAAGAACTTTTTTTCTTCATACTTGAATTAAAATCAATAAATAAATTTTGAAACATAACTTTTTTCAGAAGAGTGAAAAGTATCATATCTTGATTGTATTCCTTAAGTATCAATATGTTTACTTAATTTCAGTACAAATATATTTATGATTTTTAGTAATAAACGTGTCATCTGTTAAGCACAATTAAACATTGCATATGGCTGAGTACTATTAAACGTTTATTTTTACGCAGGTAAATATTTGTTTGCAAAAATTTTAATAATCAAATCATCTGAAAGAAAGTTGGTTGATTGATTGGGTTTTACGTTGCACTAGTGCTGCGCAATTGGCGACGGTCTGGGACCCACCCCTAGAGGTGGTCCGAAGATATGCCATCACAATTTTGATCCTACATGGAGAAGATGGCTCCCCCGCTTCGATAACCCCCAGAGGTATAATTTCGATGGGAAGATGGAGGGCATTGCGGTCACGACAGATTTTACTTGCACCAGCCACCATTAGTTTACACGACGGTATTTGGCCGGCTCGAGTACCGAACCCGCAATCTTCCAATTACGAGCCCGGCGCTCTACCGACTAGGTACTGCGGCCCCATCTGAAGGGAAATCATCTGTAAGTATTAAATGCAACATCATGAATCAGATTAAGTTTCAGGGATATTTTCTTTATTAGCATAATTAGGGGAAAAAATTCTAGCGAGATTTAAAAGAATTAATAAAAGAACAAAAAAGAAGTAAAGGCTGAAATAGAAAGCAATGTTGCCAAATTTGGGGACTATTTTATTCAATATTCACCGCTAAATATTAATTGTAACGGCTGCCTAATCACTTCAAAGAATAATCGTCTATTATATAGATCAAATATTGGTGACTATTGAATAAAAAAGTCCTCAAATTTAGCAACACTGGTAGAAAGTTTGCGAATTTAAAAAAGGTGGATAAAAATGTACACTATATATGTACAGTGAAACCTCTCAAGTTGGACACCCCTATAAGTTGGACGCTTTTTCTCGGAACGGAATGTATCCATTAACATTATGTCTAACCCCTTTAAGTTGGACACCTCTCTAAGTTGGACACTTTTTCTTGGAACCGTAGGTGTCCAACTTAGAGAGGTTTTACTGTATATGTAATCCTGTTATATTACAGAAAATTCCTGGTAGCAAAAATTCCAGAAAATATCTTTATGCTATGCGAAAAATGCATTGACAAAAAATTCCTGTAACAAAATAATACAGAGATATTCGTACAATATTCGTACAAAACAGATTTCTTCCGCAGTGCACACCGTAAAGATTCCCGCATTAAATAATATTCTCAATTACCAGCCAGGATCGAATCAAAGCTCAACCCATTCTAGATGATGGTGGTACGTCTCGGTCACGGAAGCACAATTGAGGAGGAAGGGAAGGGGGGGGGGGTGTCGGGGCAAGAAAGTGCCAAGACACATTTTAGATGAATTAAATCCAGCAAGTGTAAGATATTGCTTATTATTGTAACCTATAATATCCTACATATTATGGGCTTGTAAAGTCATTAGACGAGCGTATATATATATATATATATATATATATATATATATAAATTTCGTTTTTGTCCCAAACGTTTCTAGAACTTATTTTGTGTGTGTGTGGGGGGGGGGGTAAAAATAAAAATAAATAAGCAATGGTGGTATAAATAGAGTAATTTCACATTGTTATTTCGAATGTCTCATAATGTTACTAAGCAAACAGTCAAAAAATTCATGTTATATATATTGATTTGAATATTTGTTCGAACTTTCAAATCGATATATTTCATATATTCACAAATGTGGCTTAGCTTTCTCTTGCCCCAACCTCTTCAATTTGTTCTGTTACATAGTGCTTCTTAGTCCTACTTTAATAACAATACTCGGTATACAAAAGAGAAAACGCTTGAAACCATCAGTTAAAATTTGTATCAATGTTATACATTTTACCTGGTTACAAAAGAAAATGTTTCTTTTAACTGACTAAGATGAAATTGAAATTGAAATTTATGTTTTTAGAAAAACATAAATGATGTATTGGAAAGCCTTTTATTTATTTTTAACAAATTATTTTTACACGCATAACCGGTATTTGCGTCGTATTAATTAAAACGAATCGGAACTACACTAAATCGACTTATTAAAAAAAAAAAAAAAAAAAAAAGAAAAAAGAAAAAATCAGAGATTTATAAATGATATAAATAGAGATATAAATAGCATAAAAATAAATTATTTATTGAAAAATAGCTTTCCCTGAAATGAAGTTATCGCTTTGATAAGCGTTAAGTTTCATATAATAATACCAATAATAATAATAATTGAATAAATAAATAATTAATTAATTAAACAAATAAATAAACAAATAAAAAACTTTCCCTGGGTGAAAGGGAAATCAGAAAGGATATTGTAGTATCTACACAAACTCTAAAATTTAACCAGATCCTAACGAAAAAAATTACATCGAATCATAATTCTCGAATTATAATACCCAAAACTGTTTGTACATTGTTGAATGAATTTTAAAAAGAATATCTTAAAAAGTATTTTTATTCACTTATTACCTTAAAAATATATCAGGTGATCTTAAAAACAATTTTTTATACTTTAGATATTATCATTTTCTACAAGAAAATAAGAATCTTTAATCTAAAATCTTTATAGATAATAGAAAGAAATAGAAAATTCAAATTTAATTTTCCTATCTTCAGCCTTGTAAGATTCGTCTAGCGTCACTTCCTGTCACTTTTATAGAAAGAAAAAAAAAGATATATATTTCTTTTCTCCTCCGGTAAACCCTTTACCTCTGTTCTGAACATGTTCCGCTAAATTCATTCATATTTATGAAGGAATGTCACTAATCTAGGATTTACCTACTTTTTAGTTTTTTATCTGCAGCATCTCTAACTCAACAACCAACCTTTTTGGTTCTAAAAAAGTGACATTTGTTTAAAGAAATGTAAAGTTTTTGACGTTCACGATATGTTTCTGTAAGCGATGTGCATTTCGATTCTCTGTGACTTTTTGCGAGCATTTGTGCATGGAGAAAAAAAATTTATTCTTATTTATTTTTTTTTTTTGAAAGAAAATCGATTTATGTATATATTTATGAATATGACTGCTTTCTTTAAGTTAATTTTATTTTTAATTTTTCCTTTTCCTCTTTTAAAATGCGTTATCATAAGAGTGCATCATTATAGAAAAAACTATATTTTCAGAACTTTTCTTGTGTCCATCGTTAAATGCATCGCGAAAACGAATATTCAGAAAATACCAAATCCTGAATTATAGTATTTTCTGAATATACGTATTATTGGTATTAAAATGTATTGAAAAAATTACCTTTATTGTGTTTCCGAATATCCGAATAACGTAAATCCCTTTGCATTAATTGCTTTTAATTCAAAGGGTCATCAGTGATCATGGTTTTATGGTCATCAGCCTTAGAGGTGAGTCTCAGACTGTCGCCAGTGCAACGTAAAACTTACTCCAACCTACTGCTGTTTGCTTTAGTAGATGCTTAAACAAATTTGTTTCGATATATATATATATATATATGTATATTTATGATTATTATTGTATATGGTATATATATATATATATATATTATGAGAATAATGAAAAGAATGAGAACAAAGCATAAACAGATGAATAATTCATCACAAAAACCCACAAAGGCCAATTTGGTATTCTGTTAATGACAATTGTAATAAATAAAGACAAAACATCAATGATTTACCCCTCATTACACATTCTTTAATTCAATTACAATAATTTTAAACTACGTTGTAATTAGGATGTCAAATAGATAAATAAATTCATTTTTATTTTGGATATGAATTAATTAGAATTAATACGCATAGTATTAGCGCAAATGCAGCTGGGAACATTTACGGGTTTTTGACATCATTCTTTCCGATTAAAAAATTTCACCTTATTGAATCATAGAAAACTGCTACATAAAATATAAGATATTTATATTAAAAATTTTTGTTAGGAAAAAAGTAAATAAATAAAATGCAAATACAAATTTGCAGTTAAATTTGCAAAATAAACAGGTAAATAATTCATCACAAAAACCCACAAAGGCCCATTAAGTATTCTGTTAAAGACAATTGTAAGAAATAATGACAAAACATCAACGATTTATCCCTCATTACACATTCTTTAATTTAATTACGATAATTTTAAACTCTATTGTAATTAGGATGTAAAATTGTTAAATAAATTTATTTCTATTTTGAATATGAATTAATTAGAAATAATACACATAGTATTAGCGCAAATGCAGCTAGGGACATTCACGTTTTTTTGACATCAATCTTTTCGATTAAAAAATTTCACCTTATTGAATCATAGAAAACTGCTACATAAAATATAAGGTATTTCTATTAAAAATTTTTGTTAGGAAAGGGGAAATAATAATAAAATACAAATTTGCAGTTAAATTTGCAAAATAAACAGATGAATAATTCATCACAAAAACCCACAAAGGCCCATTTGGTATTCTGTTAAAGACAATTGTAAGAAATAATAACAAAACATCAACAATTTAAACCTCATTAGACATTCTTTAAAATTTAATTACGATAATTTTAAACTTTATTGTAATTAGGATGTCAAATAATTAAATAAATTTATTTCTATTTTGAATATGAATTTATTAGAAATAATACACATAGTATTAGCGCAAATGGAGCTGGAAACATTTATGGTTTTTTAACATAATTTTTTCTGATTAAAAAATTTCATCTTATTGAATCGCAGAAAACTGCTACAGAAAATATAAGATATTTGTGATTAAAATTTTTTGGTAAGGGAAGATAATAATAATAATAATAATAATAATAAATGAAAATAAAAATAAAAATAAAAATAAAATACAAATACAAATGCAAATACAAATTTGCAGTTATATGTGTACAATACATAAGTTAACATTTGATTTTTCTAGAAATTTTATATTCAAATATTAAGTTAGCAGTCATTTGGCAGAAAAACTCTGAAAACTAAATATATGCTTAGTTACAAAATTAAATTTCCTTTTTTTATTTTCATTCATATGCCCTGTAACTGATTAGCTTTACGCTGATTTATCAAATTTTATTAATAAATAGGGCAAATATAATTATGCAATTTTAATGATTTTTACATTTTTTATGTCAGAAATATGAAAGTAATATATTAGAAAATTTTATTAACTTAAGTTAAAAAAAAAAAAAAGTTGGGTAGGAGAAATTGAATCTTGGAAGCTTTTTATATATATGTATATAAAATTTCAATACAGTAGTTTTTGATAATGTTTTAAATATCATCGATGTACAACTTGATGAACCATACAAATATTAATACAAAAGTGATTTTAAAAATAAGATATAATTGTAATATTGATTTCAATTGGTTAATAAATATTTGAATGATTTACTAGGCATTTTTGTAATAAGAATTATGAAAAGCTTTGGTAATTTGTGCATTACATGTAAACACTAAAATATGGGTCGTACATTTTAGGACATATGTAGGACATGTGTCCTACATTTGTTAATGTTTTATATTAAATTATCCTAAGAACTATTCAACATTTTATGAAACTGATGTATAATTATAAATTTGTATTCTTGCATCAAATTTTGGTATTATTAATGGAAATTTTAAAATTTGATAACTTTTCAACATGGAGTACCGTTGAAATATAACATGGATTACCCTCAAAATATTTCTTATATAAATTTAAAAGAGAGAGAGAGAGCAATTTTCAGTCAAATGATACCTCTGTACCAATTTAAATTAGAGAGATAGAGGGGGGGGGGAGGTTTTTTCTTAATGTTAGTTTATAAAATATATGTTAATAAACATAAAAACAGTTTTATTTTTATACAGTGATATATATATATATATATATATATATATATATATTTATATATTATATAAATCATTTTTTCTTCTTTAAACACTGTTTTATTAATTAAATTAATTATTTTTTTAGAAAAAAAAAATAACAGCATATATATACATAAATACATTTTAAGAAGTCGTAATTTTTCATATCATCGTTTTATTTTATTGTTGCCTGCAATTCTACCTTTTTTTGAATTATGTAATGTATTATTTCTCATGAAAAGGCCCATATAATCGCCACATCTGGATAATAATTACTTAAATTGAAAAATATATAGATACTTTAGATTTTTTTTCTCTATTATTTGTGGTTTGGCAATTATTTTAGAAAGTATAACTTGAATAGGTCTTTATTAAGTGTATTTATATTTGGAATCTGTATCAGTTACTCAAACATTTCATTTTAAATTTTTAGATGGAATTTTTAAAAAATAATTATTGGTACTTGTGATCGATATCTTGAGTATAATATCTGATGCAAAGATTATTTTATATAATAGAATAGTCTGCTAGTTTTATCTTGGGATTCGTGGGTTTCGATCCGAGCGGTGTGAGTAAAGAAGTTGTGTAATGTTTTCAGTGTTACGATAGCGAAATTTTTGGTGACTTTCCTTTTAAAATTTGTTATTGGAAGCATTTTATCGTGGTTATAAAGATTAAAGTAGCTATTATATAGCATGATATGCAAAAAAAAAAAAAAAAAAAAAAAAAAAAAAAAAAGCCTGGCAAAAGATAAATCCGGTAGCTGTTTCTTTCGTTCTTTCTTTTTCTTTCTTTCTTTCTTTCTTTCTTTTTTTTTAATTTTTATTATTAATTATTATTTTATTAGAAAAGTAAAAAAAAGAAAATGTTAATTATTAACATTATTTTTCGCTTGGAAAAAACCTTTGTCATGATGCTATATAATATATCCAAAGAATTGCTTTTTGATTTGAAGATAATTTTCCGATGATAAACTTAAATATAAGTTTATTTTGTTTTTACTATATTTGTGAAATATTACTCGAAATATTACTCAGTTTAAAAAAATTTTCATTGTAATATTTTTAATTTTGCTATCTTTAATACTTGTTGTAGATGTCTTGATTTTATAATATAATATGGTTCATAGGTTCATTTATGGTTTATTTAGGCAACATAATGAGCTTCCTAGCGATATTCGTGGATTTCAATCGAAATATGCCAAAAAATGTTTGAAATGAAAGTATATGTTTTGAAATATTCATCTTTTCACTTCAAATAAGATTAAATATTTCTTACAACCACTAATTTTATTTGGTTTGATCAGAATCGGAATCTCAGGTTGCTTAGTACACATTTTTATTTGTTTATTTTTTTATTTATTTTTTTAAGGCAACAAAACAATCTGGTTGATTTAAGGAAATGTTTGTTATTTCAACAAAACCTTTCATTGAAACAAAAAAACAATACTTTAATCAATCATTTTTACTTTCTTCTATATTAAATAGAAGAAAGTATTGGATTAGTAAAAATTTTCGACCTCAGGTTTTTCATGGATTTACACGTTTTGAGAGCTGTAGAACACGATTTGACCATTTTTAGAAAATGCCTGTCTGTCTGTCTGTGTGCGAGTGTGTGTGACAAAATTTTGTGGCAACTGTATCTCAGGAACTACTGCACTGAATTCCATACAAATTGGTATGTTGTTACACCTTCACATAAATTAGTGCCTACCAACTTTTGGCCCGCTTTTTCTAAATTTTTAAGGTGGTGGTATAGGGCAAAATTTTGTATAAATGTGCATAAAGAAAATTATTTTTTAATAATCATTATGAAAGTTACAGGAATTATTTATAATAGAGATAGTCAACTGTGAAAAAAATTTTGTGGTTGTAGGAGCATCGCCTCCCCCCCCCCCTGGGTGGGAAGTCCCCTTTCGAGGGTAATCAATTATCATGATGGGTGTCTTTCAAAAGAGCTCGCCAATACTTTTAAAATGAATAGTTGAACCATCGATCTGCATTAATTTAAAATAAAGTTATCGATTTTTTTTAAATGTAATATCGAGAATAAAATGAACCTTTTTTTTTTTTAACATTTAATGTTATACTACCTCTCTAACATGGAAATCGTACTGCATTATCATTGAAGATAATTTTCTTAAATAATGATTTTAATAAATTATTTTTACTGAGTGAATTTGCATAGGAAAATATAGAAGAAAATCATGTGGTCGCCACAACATTCTAGTTTTTTTTCCTTTTGATATGGCTTCAGCAAAAAATTTTGTTATTTCAACAAAGCTTTTTTTTTTTTTTTTTTTTTTTTTTTTTTAATAATGAAAGTAAATAAAAGTCCTAAAAGAATTATTTTTATCGAAAAGATTTGTCTTGTAACCTAAGGTTACAAACTGTTTTTAACATTTTATTAATTCAAGATTCCTTTAATTGAATTAAATTGCAATAAAACTAATTTTCGATAAATATAAAAGTAATTGCATTTCAAATTAATCATCAGTATTTGAAATTAAATATTTTTCAAGATATTCTCTTTCCACATGATTAAATCTACAATCTCTTATTTTATTTTATTTAATCGGAACCTTTGACTACTAAGTATAATGTTTTTTATTTATTATTTTTTTACTTTCTTCTATCTATCTATCTATCTATCTATATATATATATATATATATATAAGTAGAAAGTATTGGATTCGTCAAAGTTTTGAATTCCAGTTTTCGATGGATTTACACGTTTAGAGACTTCTGAACACTATTTGACTGTTTTTAGAAAATGTCTGTCTGTGTGTCTGTATCACAAATTTTGTGGACGCTGTATCTCACGAACCAATGAACGAAATTTAACCAAACTTGGTATTTAATTGGACCCTGATATAAACTGGTGCTGATTAGATTTCGGGACTAATCGCTCAAAAGGTGACGCTGTGATTCTATTTTATCTGAATTTTTAACATGGCAGTACAGTACAAAATTTCGTATAAATGTACATTATGAGGGTTATTTTGACGTGTACTGTGAAAGTAATATGAATTATTGATAGTAGTAAACCAGGGGAAAAAATTGTGCATGTGGACCCCCCCCCCCCCTCTGCCTCCGGGAAGAAGTGTGAATTTTCTATATGGGTATATTTCGAAAGATCTCGTCAATATCTTTAAAATGCATGGTTGAACCATACATCGGTGATATTTATTGATTTTTTTCATTAAAAAAAAAAAAAAAAAAAAAAAAAAAAAAGGCATTTCTTTTGATGTTGGCTCAAATTTGACGCTCTTTTGGCATTTAATGTTATAATTCTGTCAGATAAAAATCTTCTGCATTTATCATGAAAAATAATTTTCATAAATAATAATTTAATAAATAATTTGTACTACATGAATTTGTGTAAAATTATATAGAAGAAAGTCTTGTGGTGGCCACACCATGCTAGTTTTAATTGGTAAAAATAAATAAATTACATGAAGTTTGATTTTTATTACAAAGATTAGTAAATTAAAGAATGAAAATACCTTTTACATTTAACTGAACTCTTTTTTTTTTTCCCATAATAATTGGATTAAGCTGTCAATTAAAATTATTTTCACTAAATATAAAATTATTTTCTAAAGTATTTCAATTAAAATACTTCTTGAAATATTAATTTTTTTTAATTTTAAGCATGATTAAATTGATTTCAAAATTTTGTTAGACCTAAATATTTCCAATGATTATTTTAATGTATGGATGTAGTGTGTAAGTCCAATTGTCTACGTTTGTCGAATTGTTCTTTCTAAGTTTGGCTCGTATTCACAGTAGGTTTGAAGCTCCCCCTCCCCCCCCCCAAAAAAATAAATAAAATAAATAAATAAATAAAAATAAATAAATAAATAAATAAAAATAATAATAAAATAAAATAAAAAATAAAATAAATAAAATAAAATAAAATAAATAAATAAAATAAATAAATAAAATAATAAATAAAATAATAAAATAAAATAAAAAATAAAATAAAATAAATAAAATAAATAAATAAAATAAAATAAATAAATAAAATAAATAAATAAATAAAAGTCCAAATCAGGTCTCTTATCAGGTTAATCAAAATAATTTTATGATGAATTTGAAACAAAGCTTGTAGGAATCGAGATCTCAAGTGTAATAAAATAGCATAATCTATTTTTTATTAAATGATAGTGTTATTTGCTTCTTTGTTCGAGTTTTGTACTAAAGTTAAAATGAAGAAAAGGTTTTTAAAATAAAGGTTTTTAAAACTAAAGCTCTAATATAAATGACTGTGTTGATTTTAGTATAATATTTTTATTATATTTAAAAACTTATTGCTTTTGGATAAATCATTTAGTAATTTCGAAAAAATATAAAAATAAATAAATGGGGTAGCACGAATTATTTTACCAATCCGTTATTTTAAAATAATAATTATTAAACCATCAATAAGAAAAGAAAATATCCCAGAAATAACTCTGCGTTATTATAAAACAGACGCTATAAAGAAAATTCGCTTGCTAAAATTAACAGGATAAAAAAAAGGAAAAACATTCCAAGTATTCAATAAAAGAAATAACTAATTTTATTTTTATTTATTTTTATTTATTTATTTATTATTATTATTATTATTATTATTTTTTAATGCGATTCATTAATTATATGCTCTGTGACGATATTCAGTAGTAGTTAAGAAACATGGTTATAAATTAGACAATTTTTTTCGCGGACGACTGTTGTATTTATGCACAGGTTATTCAGAAATAAATGAAAAATGAGATTACATTTGATTTTTATGCATAAAAAACAATCGACAACATCGTTCAAAAACTGCAAAAAATATTTTTGCTACCCTTCCTTCTCCTCCCTATATTTTCTTTGAAATTTTTCATGCGCTCATGTAAATAAGTGGCTTGCTAAATCTCTCATCCAATAGTTGCAGGTTTCTCATCGAAAGCTGCATTTTTATTGACCAATATCAGTAAAAACATCACAGATAAATAAATAGTTCTCTTTTTATGTGTATATATCCGCGTGTGTGTGGGTAGAATAATTGCCAACTCTTCAAAATCTACGAAGATCATTTTCGAATTCTCTTTACTTTTTTCTTTACAAATTGCCACGTGCTCGTGCAAACAGGTGCTTATTAAATCTCCAATTCAATAGTTTGCAGGCTTCTCGCATAAAGTTGCATTTTTTATTGACCAACATCAGTAAAAATATCACTTCGATGTATCATCAGCTGCTTCTAGCCCCAAAATCGAATGCAAATTTCTCTCCAATGTCGTTAAACGGTCGACACCTAACGTTAGTGAGAATTTTTATCTTGTTTGTACATCTTCCACTTAGTTATTCAGTTCTGCTTATTATTGCTAGGATCATGCGATATTACTATGTTACGTCAATACGTGTGGAATTTTCGTGAGCAATAGGGGGTGGCTGTGTTTGTTTTTTCAGGAATAATCAGAACGAAATTTAACACGCGTATACAAATGAGGTAGATGTTTATCACGTATGGATATGGGATTGTACCATATCGGGGATTAAGTGTAGATTAAATCAAGCTCGTCTGGTGCTTACATAATATTAAATTTATGAGGATATATACATGTATTGTGGAGAAGTAGAATTCGTAAAATGGAAATTCGTGACGAATTTAATCGCTACTGAAACTTATACTAATCTTGTATTTTTTCCATAGCTTAGACTTTTACGTATATGTTATTTGAAAATGCACTTTTAATGGGAGAAGCTTATTTTTATAAGATGTAGTATCGTATATGAAAATATAATTTTTGTGTCATGAGGAGGAGAAGAAATGAGAGGAGGGGAGATAGGAGAGAGGGAGGAAATAGATAGTATATGATGGATATAGAGAGAGATATTTATTCAATGTACGGAAATTTTTATTACTTTCTTTATAACACAGTACTTCCTATATAGAATAGAAAATGTTTGTATCATGAAAATATCATATTTTATGATTTTATAAGCAATGGTATTTAGTAACTGTGTTTGTTTCTCCAGAAATAATGAAGATGGGGTTTAACACGAATACAAATGAAGTAGAAATTTACCATAAATGGAAATTCCCACAAAGTTTCATTTTTCATCATGATAATAATACGTATACGTCCTCTTCCACCCGCAGTAAAATAAATAAATAAAATAAAAATAAAATCCTGGTTCGAGTTTCGCGTAAGTAAAACTAAAAGTTTATAAAAGTATTTGTTTTTCTTACTGTATCATGTGTTGATGTAATTTAACTATAGATCAAAATATTTTAGAGGCAAGAGAAATGTGTGTTAACCTTAAAAATATAATAATCAATAATTAAAAATTAACAAAAAGAAGGGGGGAGAGAGAGAGGGGGGGACTGAAATAATAATATTGTATATTTAAAATTGCCTGAGATGAGTAATAATAACTTTGAAATTTCATTCATTGAATTCATGGGTTTAAAATATCGCACTTATGTTTACCTTCTGTGAAACACGAACAGAATTATTTTAACACTATGCAAGAAATTAAAATAAAAACACATTTTAGAGAATTAAAAATAGTTTACTAATATTGTGTACGCATGCTTTTTTATATTGTTCTATTGTTTAAGGTGGAGTGTTCCTTGACATTTAAGATTTTTGAACACTTCAGTCAAGAAAATGTATTGGAAAATATGTTATCAATTAAATATAAGCAATTTTTTAGAAATCGGAATTACATTGTGTCCCATTTAAATCATTATCTGTTTGTTCTCAATAACTGCTTGAAAATGTATTTTTGTGTAATGTGTAATGTTAAATAAACCCTTTTGTGTTTTAAAAAAATGTAATTTTGGTATTAAAAATTATTAAACTCTTTAATTGTTTTAATCATGCTAACAATAGTTTCCTATATAGCTACGAAAAATTTATTTTCAATATAATATAAATCATATTCTAGTACAGTTAATCATAATTTTTTTAAACGTATATTTATGTATTTTGAACATTAAAAGACAGAACATGATGTTTATGCTTATACACACTGTAAACGTAAATGTCTTAAATTCAGTTTAAGAAGTGTCTTAAATGGATGGTCATTTTTTAAGTGAAAAAAAAGTGTCTTACTTTTTAAGACACCTTTTTGCATCAGAAATTAAGATATTGCAAGTGTCTTAAAACGCTGCCATGTTTTAGGCTTAAAAACACCGCCATGTTAGGCTTAAAAATACTACCGTTTTCAAGACTTTTTAATAAATATATAAATAAATAAATATGGCGTACTATTATGTTTTTCTGTTAAAAATATATTTTAGAATTGTTTAGAGCATTAATGCAATATTTATATAAAAAAAAAAAAAAAAAAAAGAAAAAAAAAAAAAGTCCCATTTTCCAGCGCTGGGATTCGAACTCAAACTGGCTAAGGAAACCGAAACCTCGAGCCAAGCATCGTCGGAGTGAAGCATTTACCAATCACGCTGCCGTCGAATACAGTAAAATGTGTTTTTATGGTATAATATACTGCAGTATTCGTGAAACTAATCGCAGTGTTATGTTTTATTTCTAATTTTTTGCCATAAAACTATTGATAGTATGGTATTTTAAACTTAATAAATATTATCTTAAATTTAATATTTAGAGGATCAGAATTTTTTAATAATTCATAACAAGTATGTGAAGGTTTCATCCCTCGATGATAACGATTTCTTTCCTTAAAGTGATATTTAAATAAAAACGAACTGTAATCATGAATACAGGAAAATTTGTAGTTTTACATTTAGATGTAGGTGAATTTGTGAAAGAAAAAAGTTTTTAAATGAATAATAATAAGAAGACAGAAAGAAAAAAAAAATATATGCACAAATTATTCATGATTGTTCAATTATAATTTCAGTTTCTTCTCTACAATACAAATTACTTGATACATCCGTTTCCACACTTTTTCTTTTAATATAAGAAAGCTTTAAAGACAAAGATTTTTTTTTTTTTTTTTTTGAACAAAATAAACTTTGTGTCTAAATATGTTGTTTATGAATTGTGTTAAAGATAATAGCATGCAAATATAATTCACATCCCTAGAGTATTATTCCATAAAAATATAATTTCATAGAGCTACCATAATTTAAGTAGTTTAAAAGCTCATTATATAAAATAATAATTTATTTATTGAATGTGGAAAGAAGTAGGATAAGCATTTTTCTTAAAGTAGATTCCGTATGAAAAAATTTCTAAGTAATGCAAGTGTCTGAAATTCTAAAGTGTCTGAAAATTCAAACGCGTTTTGCTGTCTGAAAATTCGCGAATTTACGTGTTTCAGACATTTTTGTGCCTGAATTGATATTTCAGACATATTTCTGTCTTAAATTAAAATATCTATAACGTCTAAGGTATATTTTAAGACATTTACGTGTCTTAAATGCCGTTTCAGTTGTTTTTATGTCTTACTTTAAGACCCTTTTATTTGCAGTGCATGAGGTAATTTGGGCGCATTTATAGTTAGAGACAAAATTAATAAGTGATTTTTATTGGTTAAAATTTTTTTTAGAAATTTAGAATTAAATAATAGATAAAAGATGCTAAACGACTATTTTATTAAATTATTACACTAAAATAGATTCATATTTGTATTTAAATAACTTGACCATTTTATTATTATTTTAACTATTTTATTATTATTGAATTAAAAAATCATCTCTTAATAATCAAACTTTATGTATGTAATGCAATTTCGAAATAAATTTAATGTCGCTTGTGTTATGTATAAAAATCAAAGACATGTTCTTCAAAATGTCTCCAAGAATTTATGAATTAAGTTTAATGTTTCATGTATATGTCAAGATTTTTTTTTTTTTTTTTTTTTTTTTGTTGTTGTTGTTTAATGGAACAAAATTAAAAATTTTCATGGTCATTTTCATAATTATTTTTGTTGTTTTTATAGAGTTACTCCTAGAGTATTTTTGATTAGCAATGAATTCAAGTCACGATTTTTAAGTTATGGAAAGGAAAATAAATCCATCTTGATCTGCCGCATGAATGCTTGTATATGAAAAATATTAGTATACATGCGAATTTTTCTCAATTACGCCCATCTATTTAAAAACAGAAATAAAATTAAATAAAAAATAAACAATGTAAGGAGTTACATTTTATGTATTCAACTACGGTGTAAAACTTTCTCTTACTCTTTCTTTTCTTTTTGTTCGTATAAAAAAGGAAAGGAATAAATGTATTGTTTGCGTCTTGAATTATTATTATTATTACTTTTTTTTTTTTTTTTTAAGTATTAGAAGGAAATTGCAACGATATTATTCCTATTTTGAAACCATTCATGTTGTAATGTTTAATAAAAGCTAAAACTACTCTCACACAAATTATGCAATTTTCAGAGAAAAATAAAATATTTGCAATATCTCTTTTAATTTAGCCAAAAGATAATCCAATAATAATAATAATAATAATAATAATAAAGTTTTTTTGAAAACTCATTAGTATTCCAAATTCCATTTGTTTTATTTTAAGTTGCTTTCAAAAATGTACTTTTGATTACTATAAAACTATGTTTTTAACTAGAAGAAAACTGGATAATGAATATATAATTCTTTTTCAGGTGCAGAACCTCTCTCCAGTCCCGGTTTGCCCGAACAGCGGTCATTCATTCCAGCACCATCACCTTTAAAACTTTCTCACGATTCAGGGGTCGTTTCACCACCTTTGTCAAGTGTGTCTTCGGACTTGGAAGAGACGCTAAGTCCATCTCCCAGGCCCGGTTCATCCCGACCAGGCTCAGCAACCGGAGAGGAGCGGGAGCGGGATTCACCGCACTCTTCCGGTACCACCTCGGCATCCAGATCTTCACACAATCCATTCGCAGCCGCTCTGAAACCTCGTTGCAACAGCGAACAGTTGCAGAGGGTGGAATGTTCTCTGGAGAACAAGGACTTGTGGGACAAGTTTCACGACTTAGGAACTGAGATGATTATTACCAAGACAGGGAGGTAAGAGCTTTCGTGTTAAGAGTTTTTCTTATTTTCTTTTAAATTCGTCATTGGAAACGGGTCGAAGAATACTTGTTTTGTGACTAAGTATAAAATGGTGCATTTCTGGGATATAATCAAGTACCATCTACCCAGATAGATCATAAAACAAAATTGAGGGTGAAATAGGTGAAAGATTTAATTTAAGGATCAGAGATGTTTCACGAAAATGAGAGAGGATTGTATACCGCGACTGATATGCTTTTTAATATTTTTTGAAATTATGTTCCATTGTATGGAAATAATGAAAGGTGTTTAAAAAGGGGAGACAAAGACGAAATTTTTATTTTCGTTTTATAAATTTTGTTTATTTCAATAAAATATTTTCAAATATTTTCTCCTAGATCTCTCTAAAAGAAAACTAAATATAACTAAAGCAAAAAAAAAAAAAAAAGAGTCAAACCAAAACTGCAAGAGAAAAAAAAAAAAAAAAAAAATCCCATATATGTGAAAATTTCTCTTTTCAACTTTATTATTAATTTTTAATCATGGTTCTCCATAACGAGTGAATATCAATGTAGATTTCAAACAATTAGACCCCTTTCTAATATATATATATATATATATATATACATGTATGGTATGCATGCAAATACTCCTGGTTCATTTAAAATGTTTTCACACTTGAAATATTATGTCCAAAATTTCGCAAATTGCAGATTTTAAGACAGTATTATTTAAATTTAATGCCTACTATACTTCTCCAGCCATCACTATCCACTACTGACAACGATACTGGCCTGTAAATTACATGCATTAAACAAAAAAAAAAAAAAAAAAAAAAAAAAAAAAGTCATTTATATATTACGCATAAAGGGTCATTTATATATTGACAAGATATGAAAGTTTTAAATTTAGATTTTAGTTTATTTCTCGTTGAAAATTTTATTTTGAGATCAAAGTAAAATAATAATAAAAAAAAAAAAAAAAAAAAAAAAAAAAAAAATCAGCTCATCAAAATTATATTCTTTATAAATAAGAACATTTTGTATTTTTTTTTTTTTTTTTTTAATTCTATTTGAAATCTGTGTTTTACCAATTCAAATTGCTGAATATCAATTAATATATATATATATATATATTCAATTTATGATTCCATTACTATGTGTACTCAACGTTTCATTTTATAACAGACATTGTGTAAAAATTTTTACATGCAATATAAAAATAGAAGCCTTTTTTAACTGTCTTTTACTTATTATTCTCATGCATAGAAACATATAATTAAAAATATATATATTAAGAAGCATATATCAATTGCGTGTAACCTTATATACACCCACGTTGAAACTGCTATTTTGGTTTGAACTTAGACGACTATTTCAACCTTATATATTTTATGTGCAAATTTTGTTATTACGTATTTTTCTTTCAAGTTAAAACCTCCAAAGATCAGATAAGATAAGTTTTTAATTATAACCATTAGATTAAATAAATATTTTCTTTCATAACTAATTCAAAGTATTTTTTTTATTATTATTTGTTTATTTATTTATTTATTTTAATAGTAAATCTTATTATATGAAAAAGAAATGCATTTTCGGCGGAATCATTATAAATATTTAAGATACAGTGAAACCTCTCAAGTTGGACACCCCTATAAGTTGGACACCCCTCTAAGTTGGACGCTTTTTCTCGGAACGGAATGTATCCATTAACATTATGTCTAACCCCTATAAGTTGGACACCTCTCTAAGTTGGACACTTTTTCTTGGAACCGCAGGTGTCCAACTTAGAGAGGTTTTACTGTATTTAATTTGAGGAGTAACTTTTTGTGGGTAATATTGGTATTTCTCCAGTAAAACATTAACTTTTTTTATCGTTAGGTAAATTTTCAAAAAGCATTTGGTTAGTATAATTTTCGTTGTAAGAAATAGAATAGAATATATCTTTTTTTTTTTTTTTTTTTTTTTATATTTGTTTCATAATTTATGACCGACATTAGATATTTATGGCATTTATTAATTTGATTGGAATGAAGTAACTCGAATTCAAGGGCCTTTATTTCTATTTAAAAAAAAAATGTACTAATGAAAAAAATTAAACGAAATTAGATTGACTAATTTTTAAATAATATTTATAAAGCATTATTTTGTTCAAAGAAATAGTTTTTTTTAAATCGAAAATTAATAAAATGAAATCTGTAATAACATTTCTTCTAAAAATTTACAAGTTCTTTTTATCCCCCCCCCCTTTTTTTTTCTTTTCTTTTTCTTTTCTTTTTTTTTTTTTTTTTTTTTTTTGAAAACTGGTGAAGCATGGTTTAATAAAGATCTGATTAAAATAACCTCACTTTAGAAAAGTGGTCATCTTCGTTTAAAAGAGAATTGCAATTAAACTGCTTCATTATTACAAACGGGGGGCTCTCATATCCTGAAACATAAATAAATAAGTAAATAAGCAAATAAGTTGTTATTATTATTATTATTATTATTTATTGCTATTTTTTCTTTATTGTAGTTTATAATGCAAGTATGCAAAATTATAATTTGTCATTTGAAATGCTCCTCATGATACACACCAACGCAATAATGTATTATGATTTTATTCAAAGGAAATAATAGTAAAAATAAATAAAAAATAAATAATATATATATATATATATATATATATATATATATATATATATATATATATATAATGTATATATATTATTTATTTATTTATTTATTTATTTTTTGGGGGGGGAGGGGGGCTATTTGTTTAAGATAAAATCACTTTTCTTTATGTTTTGCATAGAAATTACCTTTAGAAGTAAATATTCTAAGATTTTTATTTTTTCTTCCAAAATTTACCTAATTATGTTTGTGAAACAAAAGAAAGTATTATAATAGGACAGTCGAACCTCGTTAACGTGAACACGCTAAACGTGAATTACTTTTAACTAACATGAATTGTTTTCACATTCCCCAACAAAATGAAGATTAGTTTCTGGGTTACTGTTAGTACGAACTACTGATAACACGAACAAATTTTTTTATTCCCTTTGAGATTCACGTTAACGAGGTTCGACTGTATTTATTTTTGGTTTACAAATAAAGATCTTTTAAAGCAAAGTTACAACTTGCAAACAACGAAACAATGATGTTTTCGGTAAACACTTCCTCATTAAACTTAATTTTGGCATTTTGGCATTACTTTCGCTAAAGTATTCCTTATATATTTTAGAACAAGATTTTTCATTTCCAAGATTTCAGCGTCAAATTCTCCAGTTGTGCCTTCATTTTATATTGAAAATGTTGTAGAAACCTTTTCGAAAAATTTCTTTCCAGTTTCGCTCCAAATCGACCGATTCTAAGATGAATTTATTTTCTTTCGAGCAGGGCAGATTGAAAAGGCTCCTCAGCGCCGCAGAACAGCAAATCGGCAGCGCGGAAGGATCTATGCAATGGGCTTGTTGAACTGAAAGAGAATGAGAAAAAGACAACAAAATTTATGAGGGTTTAGTTGTCGCATGCTGAACAAACCGTGTTTTCGGGTGTGAAACAAAACAAAATAAAAGGAAATTTTGTCGTTGCAAAGAATGAGTGAAAGTTATTTTATAGGAATTTTTAGATGTGTGAAGATCATTGACTTTGGCCTTCGTGGAGTCAGACAATGAACAACATAAATGGAAGTTCGCTGCGCTTTTTATTACTTAGTGAAGTTGTTCTGATAACATTCATTTGCCATTTAATTCGGATAGAACGTCGTCGAATAAATTTTATTTATCTTCTAATTCGTTCCACTAAATGCGTCGGCCTACACTTTTTCTGAGTAAAATAATCTTGCAATAAATAGTGAGTAAGTGTGTATAGTTTTTAAATGCATTAAAAGGCATCCTTGTCATTTTTTTTTTTTTTTAGATAATTACATATCTTTCATCTTTACAGATGCTTAAAAAAAAAAAAAAAAAAAAAAAAAAAAACCTCAATAATAATTTGGACTTATTTGATGTAGCAAGTTTCTTCCATGCAATCAAAGTGTCTCTGATTTTTTAAATATAATTAGATTTAATTCAGATCACACTTCTAGCTCTATTACTATCAATAAATTTACTTATTAATTAATTTCATTCGATTTATTTATTTATATTTATTTATTTATTTATTTATTTTTTTACATTTATAAAATTTATTTCAAAATAACTAAACATCAAAACTTCCCATCAGGAGGAAAAAAAAAAAAAAAAAAAGAGGGGATAAAAAAAGCCATAATTTTGAGTACTTTTTTATAAGGCTATATTTTAAAGAAAACATTCTAGACATGGTCCAAAGATGTAATTCTGAATACCAAATTCTGAAGCTGTTGGATTCCCTTACCCTACTATACACTGTCGAAAATGTTCAACCTTACACCAAATAAATGGCGCAAAATAACCAATTTTAGATACAAACAATATTTTTACCATTTACCATTTTTACCAAGTTTTATCATTTTAGTGGTCTTTACGGCTGAACTTCACAAGTAAAATGGAGAAACATTTCACCAAAACATTGTTTGCAATTTCGAACTTTTTTTTTTTTTTTTTTTTTTTTTTTTGTAGAAATATACGGTTATATTTTTAACAGTGGATCCATTTATGATTTCACGCACACACACAAATATTTGCTGTAGGAGAAAATCAGTAGAAGATTTTCAAGAGTAAAAATACTAACGGGAAAATACATTTACAAATACATATGTAGTTTTGTAATTATGGTGTAATTTATTTGGCTGTGTCGTGGCCAAACTTATTTCAAAATATCTGCAAAAAAATAAATAAATAAATAAATACAAACACAAGAGGTGAGTTTATGAATTATTGTAGTTTATGAATCAATTTTATAAATCCAGTGAGAATGTCTCACATTATAAAGGGTTCATAATATAATGCATCATTTCATAATCTTGAAAACTATAGACTATACAGAAATTCACGATCACTTCGTCTACTCAGTTTATTTGTTCCGTTTATACGCATTAATTAGGAAATCTATATTTCTAGTTTAGAATTTGAGAAAATGAGTAGTTATTCGCTTTAGATGAAGGCGGTATATTTTCTTTTTCTCAGTGTATCAATTTCTTCTGCACTGATGAGAGAACTAAAATATAAAATATGTCTTATAATGCAGCAAAAGTTATCATAAAGTTTCATATTATCCAATATTAATCTTATAACATGGTTGGCTGGATGGGTTGTACGTCGCATTAGTGCTGCGCAATGGGCAATTAGCGACGGTCTGGGACTCATCCCAAGAGGTGGTCCGGAGTCCGGAGACATGCCATCACAATTTTGATCCACCACGGAAGCCTTATAACACGGATTTCTTTTCATAACGTTTTACGAAAATCTGATAACATGATATCTGCATGTATGTATTTTTCTCTCCTACTATATCCAATTCTCTGATGTGCCTTACCAAGAAACGAAATTTCCCCAGAAAATACTATTATGGGCAAACATTCTGTGAACTGGTGTCTTGCTTTGACTTTCTTTGAGAAATTGTCACGGACGGACATCTCTAAAAAGTGTGCATCAACTCTTTTAGAATTTCTCAGAGAACCTTGAATATACATATGATGTCAACTTCTTACTCTGTATCTCACGTCCCGGTAGCGTGTTCAATAAATCACCATACTCTAAATCACGAGTTTATTAGATTTTTTTTCTGTATTTTTCTCTGAGGAAATCACGCGTCAAGGAAATATTTTGAGACAAAAGTTTGGTTTGGGAGCAAATGTGATGCCTTTATTTTTTCATGGTTTCTCTCTTCTTCCTTTCTTCGTTTTTATAGCAATTTTTGAGAGGAAATGAAAAAAACTTCCTGTGAAAAGGGTTCTTTTTTTTTTTTTTTTTGTTATTTTTATTTTATGTATGGATGCGAGAATAATATTAGTCATTCTGACAGAAAGATTTATTTATGCAACGATGGTTCGCGTGGTTAGGAAAATTTTTGTCTTGGCTGAGTGTGAAAGAAACAGAAATTGAAGAAAGTAAGCAGTGATTGAAAGTATTTTCAAGGAAATTTTATTTAACAGATCATGACTCTTACATTCACAAGATTTATCCCTTAATTAAAAGCTTATAGACCAGAGACTTAAATTTTTAATATAGCTGATTTTAATATGGTTTTAGTTAAATATATATATACACACATATATATATATATATATATATATATATATATATATATATATAAGAAAGTAGTTAAAAATAAACAAACAATTAGAACTATTTGAGCTAACACAAAAACCTTAAACATATTAGACAAAAAGCAGTATATAATTAAACACAATTTATACCGTTTGATGTTAAAGTATTTATTTACATTCTTAATAAATTTATATTTGGTTTAAATAATATTTTACGAACTTTCAGAATTGTGCTAGATTTATTAATATATTTTAATTTATTAAAAATATTATTATTATTAAACATTAGTTAGTCAATGATTAAAAAAAAAAAAAAAAAAAAAAAAAAAAAAAAATCTTTAAGCATTTTCTTATTCTTAAAATTGGATGTAGTACATTATTAATAAATGTTTTCTATTTTTCGACACGAATAAACCCCTATTTTCCTTAGTAAAACTACAGTTATAGTATTTCTCTGTAAAATGGTTTTTACTAAATTAAGCTTTCCAATTATAAAGGATGAGCTATTGTAAATTTAAATGGCAAATTTAATTTCACATATGTTTAAATTCATAAAATACATTCTTTCCTTTCACACAATGCTCTCTGAAAATGAGAACAGCACCTCATGACTAGCTGAAATCTCATTTGTATCTTATCCAAATCACACATGCCTCTTAATTAAATAGTTTCTACTTCAGCTCTTTAATTCCCATACACAACAGAAATTTGAGTAATCCATCCTCACGTTTCTCTAAGATCGACTTTGGAGCTGGTATTACAATAACATACGGTTACAGTTTGTTAAGAAGGTCTCCTTCAACTAGCTGGAGCGGAAAAGGAAAAAGCGTAGCAACAAACTGTTAATCTGCAAGTTAACTGTGGCCTGCGAATTCCGCAGAGCTGTCATTACTACAAAATGCGAGGAAACCCATTTCAACCTAAAATTGCAGTCAGCCTGTTAATTCCTACCCCTTTCGCTGAAATCTCCGCGCACTTAACAGAAGCCTAATGACCATACTTATTCTAACCCAAATGACTCGAAGTAATTGAATGACTCTGAAGATGTCCAGGGTAATGAATTTTCGTGCGAAACTGGCATTGCGTAGAGCTGGAGCATTAAGTTGCACGGATTATACCCGCCCCCACCACCTACACACACATATACACACAGCATTAAGGCCTGCCGGGCTACTTGATTAATTGTGGCTGTCTGGCACTGGCCGGCCGAATTCCGGAGGATTAATAGAACAGGGATTGGTCAAATGCGTTTGCTTGGACACGGAATTTCTCGGTATGTCCATCTCGGAAATGAATTTTGTGCGGCTACACTTTGAAATTAAGGTAGTAAGTACTGATTTAGGCAATTTATTGGATGCTACAACTGTTTTGAGGAAGATTCTGGCGGCGGGATATTATCGCAATTGTTTTGAAATACTAGAGCATGTATAATTTATATTTCATTTTCGATTAAGTAACACGTCTTTATTAATTAAATACGAAATAAAAATCAAATTTTATTTCTTGGTTAATTAGAAAAGTTTAATTAGACATAATTGGAATATCTAATATTACAGGACAAATGCGATCCATAAATTGCAGAATATACATATCAAAATCCAATTAAGACTAGTTTAAGTCAAGCTCCAAACAAGTATAAAATTTTCTTGAATTCCGTCCATTGGTTCGTGAGATTACAACTTTTACAAATTTTTAGTAACACATAAATTCAAATAATTTATATGTGTTTTAAAAATGTCATATATGTAAAATTCTAAAGGATGTCTTTTTGCGGACAATAGAGAAAATAATTATTTCATTTTAGAGACGTGCAATGAAATTAATTAACTTAATTACTGCTCAAACACATAAAAATGCCTGAAATAATTAAAGGCTATTATAGAATATGGACATAAAAATATTTAAACTTATTTTAAATCTGTACACTGTTAAAAATTTTGTCCGAGGTTGAACCAAAATATGGCACTACAGTGGCTGAAACTATGAAAGAGTGAAACTTTTTACCACGATTTGGTTCTTGGTTCCCCCAAAGCTTGGTACAATAGTTGTTGTAATCATAAGATGGAGTGGTCTTTTTACCACGATTTCGTGCTTTTTCTTTTTTTTCCAACAAGAAGTAGCAAATCATGGTAGAAAGTTTCACCATCGTATAGCTGCAGCTACAGACGGTAACAAAAGTGTCCGAACACTAGCAAAAATTCCTATGTAATAAAAGTACACTTCATACGGTTTTGTTAAATAAATCCTTATCGAATCATGTTCTTACACTGACTAAGAACCGGATTCTACAAGGATTTATTGAACAAAACAGTTTTAAGTGTACTTTTTTGAGATCGGAATTTTTGCTAGTGTTTGGACACTTTTGTTACTGACTGTACTGTGGTACCAGGTTTTGATTGAATCTAGCAGATTGCAGTTACATAGTACCAAATTTTGGTTCAACATTAAACTAAAATTTTTAACAGTGTGCAGTAAAACAATGTTTTGTTAACAAAGTCCGTACAGAAACTTAAATGTAATAAAAATTTCAGAATAACAAATTTATAATAAGGTTTTCACACACACACACATGCACAAAGGAAAAAAAACTGTTACAGTGGACTCTATCAAAAAAAGATACTTAAAATTTCAGGTAGTCTTAAGTTGGGAGCTATTCAGATTATCAGGACCTAACGATATCATATTTATTACTTATTTATCCAATAGAACATATTTATTCAGTTTCCCCATAGGCGCAGAGAAAATATTTAAGAAGATAGTGCTGGCTTATTGGGTTTCGAAATTTTCTAAATTCTCTTACTTATTTATTTATTTATTTTATAATTTTAAATAAGGGTTATTCTTAAATTTTTCTTGCAATATTTTGTGTTAAGTCCGTTATCATAATATTAGTATTAAAATGATACATTTGCAAATTCATATTTAAATATATATATTTTACAAGATAGATTTAGAAGATATTTGAATTGTTAAATAAGTTTCAAAATATGCAAGTTGACTCATTTATTTATCTATTTATTTATCTTCTATTTTTGCCTTCCTTTTCTTTCTTTCTTTCCTTGTTTTTAAAGAAAAATTGACAATAGTTTTTCCTAGAATCATATATTAAAAGATTCACTTGTAAAGAAATTTTAAGCGATTGAAAATAATAATAATAATAATAATAATAATAATAATAATAGAAAAATTCTGTCAAAGACAGATGTTAGTTTAGTACGGAGGACGCGGAAGACTATTAATTTCAATCTGTAAAATTTTTATTTTTATCTTTTAATTTTTAGTTTTTATTTTTAATTTACTTTTCATCTCATTTTTTGACCGTAAAACTGGGCCGCGTACTTTTTAAATGACTGAAATGAATTAAAATAAAGTGTAGCCATCTACATTTCATACTTCAGTTAATTTTAAAAAATCTAATTGTCGTGTTGAAAAACCATTTGCATCCCTGGATTCAGAAAAATCGCCCCTTTCATTTGGTACTAAATTTGTAACGATAGGACTAATATTTATAATTTATTTTGGTGTTACGCAAAACTGGTCTACAAAAACTCCTGATTGAAACTAATAGTCCTCCGGCCTAATAATGCTAGAAACATATACTATATATTTTTTTCTTATTTTTCGTTGCTTTTAAAATTAAACTTTTAATATTATTTTTGGCTTAAATTTTCTCTTTCTTTCTCTCTCTGTATTACAATATGTAAGAAAAATTTAAAAGTTACTTATTTAAAAAAGCTGAACTTTTCTAGCTAAATGTAATTAATAAAATTTTATGAATAAATGATTTGAATAAAAATAAATATAAGTAAAAGAACAAACAGGAAAGTCACAAATGGATTCTTTTCCCAATTTTCGTCTAGATGGAATATCCATCGAAAAATTTCCTTGACAAAAAACTCATTTGTAATTACAGTTTTTTGAAAAACAATAGATACTGCTACAGATAACGATATAAGTCTGAAATGCGGAAAATTTCATTAGATCTAATGTAAAGTTTGTTATGAGATATTACTATCTGTGAACAAATCACATATGTTCAATTAGATAAGGAAAATCGGAGACGATATATAGGAATATATTGTATGCTGAAATATTAAGTGCAGGTTGATAAGATCATTCCGATAGTTATCACTTGTGCTTAATCTTCTTTTTTATGCATATTCCGTTACGCCTGTAGAACTGTCCCCATTCTTAAAATTCAGATTTTGTTGTAAGAGGTAGCTGTAAACGTCTTTTAAAGGTCTAAGGGATCGTTTAGGTGATAAAAACGTTTGATATACCCATAATCTTTTAAAATATTGTGATTGTATAGATAATAATTAGAATTAAAATTTATATTTGATTGATGGAACAGGATAACTTATCACAAAATAAATGATTGATCTGAAATTTCGCGCAAGAGTTCCTTACAAAATCAGTATAATGCATACATGTTGTTGTTTACAAATAACAAAACAGTGTATTTAGCAATTATTAACAAAAAACCCTGTTGAGTTTTATAGTTTTCAATGAATTTTATCAAGTTTAAAATGTGTGTCTTGAATAATACTAGTTATAAATTTTAAAATAGTATTTGTTTGGGGAAGTTTGTTTGTCACATTTTAAAAAATGAGCTTAACAAAATCGGTTAGTGTTAACAAGGATTTTAACATAACAATTCAAACAAAAAGTGCAATTTCGTAAATAAATAAGTAAATATATTTATTAAAGAATTGAACATTAGACAATTTGCAGGAGGAAGTTTAGTTGAAATAATGAACATATATGTGCATAATAAATAGTTATTGATAGATAAATAAGTCTAAAATTAAAGCGATATTTAAGATAAACGTTTTTTCTTTCAAATTTTATTTTTACAGAAATTTTAATGTTTTTATATTGATCCTTAATGCTAACAGGTATTCTAGTGCAGAAGTTCAAACAAAAAATACAGCTTTGTAAGTTATTAAAAATATATGTTTTTTAACAAGCTTCAGCATTAGACAAATTAGAGTACAAAATTTTGTCGAACCAGTAAACATAGTCGAGAATAATAAATAATTACTAAATAATAATAATAATAATAATAATAATAATAATAATAATAGAATTGAATTAAAGATGTATTAGGATATTTTTATATCAAATATTATTTTTGTTATTAATTTATTCAATTATTATTTATTATTACACAATTTTTTATATTTTTTGTATTAATTCATGAGTTTTGTTAATCGTTAATATTTTGATTCCTGTAAATTTTACTTGAAAAAATTGACAATTTATCATCGAGTTAACTGTTGCATATTTTATTTAACAGTGTAGTTATAAATGTATAATATTTTCCATGATAGTAATAATAATAATAATAATAATTTAAGTTGAGGAGAGGGGGGAGATATTTAACAATAGCATAATTCAACCAAAATCATAGTTTTTTTTTTTTTTTTTTTTTTTTTTTTTTTTTTTTTTTTAATCATTCGTCTCCGTGAACCTAATTCTTAAAACTTGTATTGAACTTATAATTTTATTATTTCTAACTTTAATATTATTAAAAAGTGGTAAAAAAAAAAAGAAAAAACTTACATAAAATGTTTTTCCATGCATACATATCATACACACCACTCTCGGCTGATTTAATACTTAATTTCAAAACTTAAGATTAAGAAATAAATAAATAAATAAAAAATACATAAATAAATAAAATAACCTCACCATTTAAGTCTGTTTATAAATAAATAAAAATCACAGAAAAAATAAAATACATAAACAACAACAACAACAAAAAAAAAAAAAAAATAAATAAATAAAGGCACGCGCCTGCAAAAAAATAAAAGTAATTGTAATAAGTGCATCAAAATTTATTTAGTTAAATCCGTTAGACATCTTTTTCAACCAAACCTATCATTTTGACAGTTGGGAACGAAATTCATATAATATGTGTCATTTGATGAATCTCAACCACCGAAGCGATACCTTCTTCCTGTTGCTCTGCACTTGCAAAATTGCAACTCGTTTGTCCTTTCTAACTCTAGATAAGCTGTGAAGGAAAAAAGGATGGTGCGTTAAAAAAGATCTGTTTGGAAAACGAGATAGAGAAAAAAAAAAAGTCGGTCCTTAGTAAACAAGAAGATTCAACCGTGAAAACTGTCACTCTCTTGTCTTGCGCAGTCACTCAACTTATTATCAACATACGATGAGTTTTGCTGGTTGCTACCGTGGTTGCTGACGTCAGTTATCAGCTGTCAGTTTCTCCAATTAGTGGCAGCTCTTTCTAAAAAACATAGATATGAACGGAAGGGGTAATTACATTGTGATGTGTTTGTTTGCATTTTGGAATTATTTTGTTAATCCAAAGTGATTGCTGTTTCTCATGACACTTTTTTGTGCGTTGAGGAGGGTCGGTCGTATATCGGAATATAATTCAGATTTTATTTTTATTAATATTATTATTTTCATGTCTATTGTTCGAACATCCGTTTGGTTACGTCATTCTAGTTATTATGCCAATTTTTTTTTAATATAAATTTTTGCCGTTGTTTATTTTTTACCAATTAAAAACTCTTTTTTTTTTTCTTTTGGTAACTATTTAGTTCAAAGCATAGTATGGTTATGATAAATTTCATGCCAATTTAGTGGCAATTTTTGCGTGGAAATTAGTGTTGATGTTTTTTCAGTGTGTTTAAACTAGCTGTTAATTTATTAATTTTTAAATTTAATGAAACAAATGACCCCAACAATATATTTAAAGTGTTTAAAGCAGCTAAAAGATTTTGTGAGGAAATTAAGCTGAAGAAAGGGGGGCAAATCTATATTAGGGTAGTTTTGTTATTGATAAACAGTTAACACTATAAATACCAAGTTTTAATCAATAAAATCGCTTTGAAATGATTCATACACAGAACAAGAATTTTAACATTTTAAAATACAATATATATTTAAGCGGAACATTCAAATTACATGCCAAAGCACTTATGCTGACGTTGACGTTCTTTTGAATGTGCTGTTGGTATGGAGAAATATTACTCAAATTCCGACATCTATAATAATAATAATAATAATAATAATAATAATAATAATAATAGTCTTTTTCTGTCCGACATACGGAAAAAACTGTACATTTCTGAAATTTTCTTCTAGAAAAAGGAATTCCTGCAGATTTGCAACATACCCATATATATATGTGTGTGTGTGTGTGTATGTGCGTGTGTGTGTGTGTACAGGGTGTCCCATAAGTTTGTAGACATTTTAAAAATTCATAACTATTGAATGAACAGATATAATTGAAAATTAGATAGAATTGGTTTGCGAAAAAATCCTTCTCGTGATGGATGATTTTTTTTTTATTAAGAGAAAATAATAATTAAGGTATTTGTCGATAGAGGGCGTGACCAGATCATACATTTTCATGAAAAATTGTATATATTCGCATACAAATGTTTACAGGCATATAAATCCTATTCTTTGTGCCCGTCGTCACGAGTTATAACACTGCTAATTGCAGTTTCAATCGGCGGTTTTTATCTGAGGGTAAACATCTTCACTAATAACGCTTTATCCACTAAGTCAGCATCGTAATTAAAACTTCATGCATGCACAAGTAAGAGGAAAAATAAGAAATAAACTGGTCTAATCGCAATATTATAATTCATAGAACTTTCATTTGCATGTGCAAAAAATACTTATTGCGAAAAGTATTTGTCCAACTATCATCGACAAAAAAATTAACTATATTTTTTTCTTTACCACAAAAATTCCCCCACACGAGAATGAATTATTTCGCAAACCGCGTTCAATTCTATCAATTCATTCAGTAGCTATGAATTTTCAAAATGTCTACAGACCTGTATATATAGTTATATATTAATATGTTTTATGCCATTCTCTGCATTTTATCCGAAAATTATTATTTATTTATTTATTTATTTTTTAGTTGTAATTTAAAGCTGATGCCAATAACAATAAATTGCTCACAAAATTTTATTTTACTATTTTATTTTACTTTTTTTTTTTTTTTTTTTTTTTTTTTTTTTAACATAAAAAGAAACGTCTCTTTACACATGAATTTAAAAGAAGTTTGGAAAGTTAAACCTGTATTATCAAAAATTTCTGATAAAACTGATGTCATAATAGCTTAATTTTTTTTTTTTTTTTTTTTATTTTTTTTTAAAATATTAATTTCAGTTAATCAAATAGTTTTTTATGTTCATTTTTTCTTTTCTTACCGTCCGCAAAGTAATGTGCGTACAGTATAGAATCTCTTTGCGAATATTAATATTTTTTGCCACTTTGGCGATGAATTAAAAGATCTATTGCGTAATTGTGTAAGTAAAGGTCTTCGCGAGAAACTTCTTAGCTACTTCCGAGTAAAATTTGAAATTTCGTCCAAGTGGTCTTATACTAAAGCTGATCCGTGATGTGAATGCATATATATTTAGTTTATTTTAAATTAACCGTGTTTCTAATCAATCTATTCAGATACAAATAATTAAATGTCATTTACATTTCATTAACGGATGTATATCCCAGTACTTAGCCATAATTTTGATTTGCTGAAAATAATTGCAAATCGAAAAATTAAAAAAAGAAAAAAAAAAAAAATAATAATTTTTATATAGTGGTCAGTGAAGCGTGCAAAGACTTCTAGTTTAATGATAAAGTTTAAAACACGATTGTTTTATTATTATTAATTTTGCCTATTCTTGATTGTACCATGGTTCATAGCCACTTTTAATTCATTTTTCGTCATAAATTCATTAACACTACTTTCCTTTTAACTTTTATCACAATAAATCTCAAAATATTTTAAAACATGTATATTGTAAAAGAAAATAACATTGTTTACTTTTATTTATTTTTAAATTTATTTTTTCAGACAAATGAACAAATAAGTAAATTAAAAAAAAAATGAAAAATAACACGATTAATTGGAAAAAAAAAATATATATATATATATATATATATATTTAATTTTAAGTAGCTGTTTTTTTCCACTTTAGACATCTTAGAAAAGTATTTTAGTATTTTGCTATGGAAATAATAATTTTATGTTATGCATTTTTAATTACAAGACTTTTTTTTTTTTTTTTTTTTTTTTTTTTTTTATGAAATCTTATTTAATTTAACTACGTAGTTTTTTAAAACGAAATTTTTAGTATATTCGCATGTTTCTGCAACCAAAAATTCTGTAAACCATTTTTTTTTCTTCTTGACAAAGAAATAAAGACACTTTAATTTAAACTATGTTCCAAAATAAAAACGTGCTTAGAGGTTATAAAACTCCACATTTCGTGTAGTGTCTAAATGTCAAATCTATAAATCATATTATAGTTCTCTTGATTCCGTTACACGTTTTAAATGGATCAATAAATATAATCAAGAGTGCTTTTAAAACGTGCTTTCCTTTACGTACAACAGAAGGTAGTTAAACGGGTAAATTGTCTCAGAATTCGCCCTGGGCAGGATTGTAATAATATATACCCTCTTTTCACCAGCTGTTCATAGCTTCATTAGTTGGCATTAGTGTCATATATATCAAATATCATTTTCAAGTTTTGGCTTTGTTTTGTTGGCCTTTATTTTTTCCCGTAGGAGGTGTATAACAGATGAGTTAATTGTTGAAGTAAGTGATATGTGCGATTTAGTGTCACGTGATGAGGCATTTCGAAGCAGATGTTGAAGATCGGAATTTTAAAAATCTTCTAATCCAAGATGTAGATATAAGATTAATTATTTATATTTTACTGATTGGGATGAATAATTCTGTAGGCTCACTATTTGTTTGCTTGAATAATGCTTATAATTCCTCAAGTTTTGTGGTTTTTGTTTTGTGAAAAGAACCTTATTTTTCATATGGGTCCTGGTCCTGATTTTTCAAACATCGAATTATTTATCTAGAAAATTAAAAAAACCTTTACTAGAATCAGCTCACTTTTAAAACGTCCTTATAAAATTATAATTTAATCTTGATTTGTCAACTGTATAGATTCAATGCAAATTGCTCAAAATATTTCATTAACACTGCTCTTTAAATATGAATAAATACTGACAAATACAAATATATTGTATAATAGTAAAGGAAACAAAAATTTCATAACGTACTTTGAAGACTATATTAATAGTGCTGGGCTATGGTTTTAAGCAATGCTGCAGCCAAGATAGTTGGAGGTTAGGGGTTCAAACCCTCCCACTCCCAAAATTTGCAAAATCATCGATTTTTTTTTTAATTACATTTTTAACATTTAACTTTGTGTACTATAGTTTGATTCCTCTTGGAAATTTTTTTCTGGCTACAGCCTTTGTTATAAGATAGTTTAACTTCAGTGTAAGAAAATGTATTATCAGACAGATTTGGTTGCATTACTTGTGCATAAAAATTGTCCATTATTCGTTAGATTTTACTCTTCCTCATCATCTTCTTTTATTTAGTTTAGTTATTTATTATTCTGCTTATTATCATCAGAAAGATTTTGTTGCATTCTTTGTATAAAAAATTGTTCATTATTTACTATTATTTTACCTATAATCATCAACTTTATTTGTTATTATTAGTTTATCTATTTTTATTTAAAGATATTTTCGATATTATATGTTATGGCAGTTTTGGCGAGTAAAAAACACTTGCCTGTTTTACACCTGTTTTGGATGTCCAAAGTCCTAATCTTCTATAATATACGGTTGGCAGCAAAAATTATTCGAGCGCTAGCAAAAATTCCTATATAAAAAAAGTACACTTAATAATGTTTTGTTAAATAAATCCTTTTCGAATCATGTTCTTAGTCAGTCTAAGAACATGATTATTTAAAGAAGAATTTTTACTATCGCTCGAATAATTTTGCTGCTTACTATAGCTAATAAAACTGCTACAATTTTCAGTTTATTTAATTTACTAATAAACGTTATATAAAATTTACATGTTAATACAAAGAAAGAAAGAAAAAAAATAGAAAGAAAATAAAAAGAAAAGTTAAGAAAAGAAAAGAAGAAAGAAAAAGTGGAACTAAATGAGAATTGCGGAAGTTTCTCAGGCAGTGATAGAAAGTTCTTATTAGTATATCACTACAAGGTGATATCAGATAAATACAGTTTTGTCAAGTTGAATGTGTATTTGCTGTCTAACGTGTTGTTTTAGAATACGCATTCTCATCTTATTTTCTACAGCAGATGTTTTAGCCCTGCTGTGCTGCCACTTACATGTCATTCCAAAGTAACTTAGTAGCAGTATATAATTACCCGGTAGCCTATCACATATACACATCACTCGAAACAGAACTCCCGGGATCACAAACGCCGGATTGTAATAACATGAATTAAACCCGATCATCATGAGTGTTCCGGTAAAACAAAGAAAGCCCTGATCAACATCAATGGGAGAGAGGATTTGAAATGATAGAAACGGTTATTGGCGCATGTCAGCTTTCAATTGTTTTGAAGGATAGTCATTGTCATAACAAATTTGTGTGTTTAAGGTAATGTCTTTGTTAAAGTTGATAGGGAGGAAACGGGACGCCCAAAAGATGTTATTAGCGTTATCAGTACTTTTTTACTGAAATGTAACGTGAGAAGAAAAAAGGAGAAAGATACAATGTTGGCTTATATTTTTAATAACATTTTTAACATTTAATATGCTGTTGATTTTTTCTTCCAAAGCCAATTATTGTATAATTTAATGATTGTTGGTAACTGGATGATGAATTGATTTAACCCTTTAATATTTACTACATAGTTTGGGGTAAATTTTTGTAACTTTTACCAAATTTCAGATATATATACCGGGTGATCACGCAAGAAATAAAAAATATATAATTCAAAAAGTATTGACCGTAGCATAATGAGGTTTTCGCTAAAATGCACATAAAGACATGGGATTTTTATTTATTTATTTATTTATATTTTATTTTATTTTATTTTTATTTATTTATTTTTAAGTAACAAAAGATTTATTGCCAAATTAGTTTATTTTTCTCCGTAAGGTGACATTTTAATTGTAAAATTAAAGTTACTCAATTCTTTAAGGTCAAAACATTAGCACGGCCCTTCTTTAGGTTAAAATACAAAGCATGAGTGCATCCTAAAAGCAGCAAAGTTCATTCGCACCATTAGGTAATTTAAAGTGGTTTCTGCGTATGGGTACCTCTGAAGAATTTCGTACTAGTGCTGCTATCTAGTGAACACAACAGAAAGAAAAGTTTAAAAATCTATTAAAACAAGGGACAAATATGGACGAAACCAATGAGCGTTAAATGTTAAAGATTTTGCTTCAATTTGACAAAAAACATTCGAAAATATTCTGTCCATAACATATATATATAAACAATGTTATATTTAAGTTATCTCATGTTATTCAATCAAAATTTACAGAATGACAAAAAAGATAAATTAAATCTGATCTTGGGGAAATTTTTTTTAACTTTTACCAAATTGCAGATATAATATACCGGGTGATCCAAAAGTTACAGGAGAAATAAAAAATATAGTATTCAAAAAGTAATTATCAGAGCACAATGCGGTTTCCACTGAAATACACAGAAAAACATGTTTTTTTTTTTTTTTTTTTTTTTTTTTGTAAGTAACAAAAGATTTATCTCCAAATTCGCCAAATTAGTTTATTTTTTCTCCATAAGGGGGTGTTTAGTTTTAAAATTACATTTTTTTTTTTTTTTTTTTTTTTTACAAATTAATGTACATTACAAATGTTCAGTGTGACGGTCGTCATTCAGGAGAATCGCCGTCAGACGTTGCGCATCAGAAATTCTTATAATAAATCTTAACTACGAATGTTTTATTACTTAACAATACGATGATTTTCCTTTTAGAACGATTGAAAGTAGTAATAAGCAATAAATGTTTGAGTCAAATATTGTTAGCATCTGAAATCATATGCAACAAGCCAAAAACAGAAACTTGCAGGATGGCATCATTTGAGAAGGCAGATCTGATAAAAATGTTAGAGAATATTGTGAATACAGAGTCAACTATTAGTGAAAAAATGTAATTACTATTTTCTTATATATAAAGTAAATTCCATACTTTTCTGCTGACTTCAGTGAAAACTGCATTTGCTATGGTCAATACTTTTGAATAATGTACTTTTTATTTATTCTGTGATTTTTGAATCACCCGGTATATATTTTAATATCTATACATTTCCATAAAGGTTTTAAATCCTTGTTTAAACTTAAAGTCATTTTGAATAAATTTTCTGCAGTTATATTTGTGGTAAATATATATCCGCGCCAGTTTCTCGCAAAGGATATTGCTTTTATCTGTCATCTAAATGTTATTTACTTCGAAACTCAATTTCATATCGACACTATTTTTTTTTTTTAATAGTAACACAAACTTAATTAACATGTATAGGAAGCAAAAGATATCTTTTTAACATATTAATATCAGATAAAGGGTAAATACATATTAATATATTCATAATCTTTGTTTGGATGAATATGATTGATTGTTACCTGATATTAGAAAACAAATATAGAACTATATCGATTTATTAAAAATAAAGTAATTTTGAGCAAGGCATATTTGATTTTGTAATTAGTTTTTTCAGATAAATGATAAACAATGTTTATTGCATTAAATATGATATTTATATTATCACAAATTTCTCCTCTTAAAAAAAAAAAAAAAAAAAAAAAAAAACTTTGTGTATCTATTTTTTATTTATTTTAATGTGTATGTTTTGAACGATATTAGCTATATATATTTTTTTTATTTTTATTTAGCGTAATAGAGAGCTGAGTTGCCAGCCTTTGTTTTGAAAAACAACAGAACATTAAAAAAAAAAAAAAAAAAAATCTAGAATATTAAAAAAAAAGAAAAGTGTAAAAACATGTAACGAGATTTTAATTGTGTCTAATTATATTTTGCTTGACAAGTATTTATAATGAATATAAGACCGGTCTCTCGCTTAAATTAGATATAGACAATGATTGTCAACATTGTTTTCATTAATGTCTTTGTGTATTATCCTTTCTTTTTGATAATATTTGACAGAGATGATATCAGTATTTTCAAAATTCATTACCGAGTGGTAATGTGAGGAAAAGATAAGCATAATGATTTTTCCAAATACATGGTTTTATATTTATTTTATTTTCTTGTTTTTATTAATTGATTATCATTATTATTATTATTATTATTATTATTATTATTATTATTATTTAAGAAAGACAGAAAGAAAAACAACCAGAAGAAAAGTTTATTAAGCATGCTCTCTATCGTAGAAGAAATATTTAAATTTATATTAAATTCTTCGATTTGAATTTTCATGGTCACGCTCGTTGCATTTATTCGTTCGGAGTTTTCTGTACTTTTCTCTGAAACTCAAGTGAATACGCTTAGGATCCCATAAAGGATCCTCTTACGGAGTACCACCTAGATCTGGGTTCCTTGTGTACATTCAATGAGTGTCCAAATGTAAGAAATTATTTGTACAGTTTCTCTCTACCTAATCAAAATTACATTCCGAATCTATAATAAAATGGTGTAGAAAAGCTATTTTTATGAATTATACACCTTTAAAAGTATTTCGCGAGTGTGAATAAATCCCTTTTGTGTTCAAAATCTAAATTATGTGTAATGAATAGTTTGCACGAAAATCTGTGCTGAAATATGAAAACTAAAAGTAACATTATAGTAATATGAATATATTTCATAATAGTATGTGTTTACGTTTTTAGATGTATAATATTTTAAATCGGTCTAGTAAATATAAAATATATATAATAGGATGCTTAATTATTACATATAATAAAATTAATCTATATAATATTTCTCTAACGTGGTTCAGTTACGATTAAGTTTTGTCGAAACGATATGATAGTGATGTAATTAATAAAATACTCGGGGATAAAAAATAATATTTATGAATGGACAATATTTACGTACGAAGACTCAGCTCGGTGATCTAATAAGAAAAAAAAAAAAAAAAAAAAAAAAAAACATTTTTCTGATAACAGTATTTTATAAAGCGGGTACAATATTGTGCGCGCTTTGGTATTTTATAAAAAATATATTTTTAAAAGTTGAATCTTAAGAATTTTTGCAAGCGTCATTTTAAATCTAACAATACTTTAAAGATATATACAGAATATGAATTATATCATAAATTGACTAAAAATCATAAACACAAAAAGTATAATCAAAATAAGAATTAGTTTTTCTTTTTCTTTTCTTTCTTTTTTTAAATTTAATTATGCCAAAATAAATAAATAAAAAGTCATCGCCAACATGGCGACAAAAATTTAAAATTCGTTCATGCGGGTCCTATACTAAAACAGTTCTGCGTTGCGAAAGTATAAAAACTGGGTCGTCAATTATGAATTTTATTTCGAAACCTTTCTTTGTATGATTTTGGTTTCACTATTGCACAATATTAATTTGGTTCTCATAATAATTTGGCGACTGGTGAATTAAAATTTTAATTCCGTGATGAAATTCATATAATATTTATGAGTTTCAAATTTTAAAGGTAAATAAGAAAAGAAATAAAGTGCGAAAATTTCGCATGGGTTTGCTAGTTTAAAATAAATTTATTATAAACTGAGTCATGTAACTTTATTATTTGCAGTTGTATTGTTTTACGTTAAAATAAGTACCTTATTATTATTATTATTTTATTTATTATTTATGTAAAATTCATATACAATTATACTGATTTTAAATTAGTATTAAAATTCTAGTATTTTTGTGTAATTTTACTCTCTTAAAATAAATGAGTTCATTGACTATGTCAAGTAGGAGTTATTAATTTTTAAATCGACTTGAGTTAAAAATGCAATTCTTTGAGGTAATTAGCAACCTTTATTTAAGCGTACTTGAGTTATTGATATTTTTCTATACTTGAGTTATTTCTGCTCATTCAACCACTGGAAAGTAGCAACATCGCTCTCGCTGCAATGCCGCATTTCTTCAGTAACACGCAAGTGCAAGGGGCAACGTTATCGTAAAGTGGTCCAGTTTATTAAAATCGTTTGTATTAAAATCATTATTAAAATATATAAATTACTCAAATGCTATAAATAACTCAAGTTTGAGTGCATTATGTTAACTTATTCAATTTCCTGAATTTAACTCAAGATGACAGGGCGCGTTTCTTCTAGGCAAATGAGTGAAAATTCACTCAAGTTGAGTTATTTTGATTCTTCCATTTTAAGAGAGTAGTAATCAATTCAGGTAAAATGTAGTTATTTATCTAAATTATATTTACTCTATTTGCCTAAATATTCCTGTCTCTGTAAACTATTAATTTTCTTTTTAAACTGTCTGAACGATATAAATTAATTTTCTATTTTTTCATTCTAAATAGTAATTTTTTTTACAGATAGATTATGCAATTTAAGTTTTTAAGCATTCATGTTAGAATAATTCAAAAGCATGCATTGAAGGTACGTTTAGCAATTAAATATAAAATTTTCCAGTTATTGTGTAGAACAAGAAAAACACATAGTTCCATTAAATACATATACTAAAAGTTATGTAAAAGTTGCTATTCAATGAGATTTTAACTTCAGCCCATAAATAGCTTCAATGTTTATTTTAGTAAAATTTGATTAATTTTATTTAATCATTGTTACGTTTCATGAAGCTTTCGTTATGAGAGTTAAGAATTATTTTATTTCATACATACGTTAAATAATTCAGATTTAATAATTTAGTATTTAAAAAAATTAATCATCTTAATATACAAGGTGATTATAATTAAATTTACGATTTTAAAATGTTATAAATTTAAAACTAACGGTTAAAATGACTTGATATTTCACCAGAAAAATCGTGAAGCAATGGAATTTTGTTTGGCGAAGGAAAAAAGTATTTATAAGATGTGCCTATAGATGGCGTTGTCAAGATAATCTCAAAAGAAAATGCCTAAATAGATTCATTATATACAGTAATGTTGTTAGCAATGGAATAGAATAGCAGGAAACAATAGACTTTAAGGGTTTACGACAACTTTTTTTTTTTTTTTTTTTTTTTTTTTAGCAAAAAAACAAGACTACGTGTTTACAGCGGAAACAGTGATAGTGAAAAGAGAAAAAGAGGAGCTTCATGAAACAAACATCTTACGAATGATTAATGGTACATTTTGGAACTTCTTTTTTTTCCCTTTGCCAAACAAAATTCCATAACCTAACAATTGTCCTGGTAAAATATCAAGTCATTCTCAACAGTAGTTTTAAAATTATAGCGTTTTAAAAATCATAACTTTAATTATAATCATCCTGTATAGTAATGAACAACTAACAAATTATTCTTTCAAATATATGATATTTCATCAAACTAATCATAATCACTACCATCTTGAATTCGAAATATGATTTTATTCGCAACTTCTAATCCTTTATTAATTTTATTTCAATATTTTTCTTTATTTCATGCTTAAATTTAGATACATAATTCAAATAAAAATCTTCAGATTTAATAAAATCAATCTTTAAATTCATCCATTCTTTTTAAAAATTATTAATTATTATCAATCACACAATATCTAACCAAAATTAATATGAATTTAATGGTTCCGCAGAAGTATTAAAAAAAAATAATAATAATAACGAAGGGAACTAGTGCGTAAAATTTATTACATTTTCTAGAATTAATAAAAAAGTTTAAAAAATCATAAAAAGTATATAAATTATCTTTTACAAAGAATCAAATTTATCAATCCGCCGAAACAAATTTCCGTCCTTTTCCTGGTGGAGGAATAGCATTTCAATTGGAAAAGTCCGTAGGCCGGATGTCTAACTCGATATGGTAGATGGATATCGGCTAATAAGACACTGTCAGCGTCTATCATTACGTGAACGTATTATCTCGGGAGTTTATCGTAATGAGGAGCTAGTTATTTTTATTCTGCTTGTTTACGGACATCATATGGAAAGACAATGCTTTTCATATGTTGTTTGAAGTAAAGTTACTGGAACCTATGTTTCTGATTTTTTGACAGAGGGTATGTCAGTATAATCATTGGCTTTATTTATATAAGTTGGAGTTTCTTTGGAGGTGTCGTTTTCAAAATTTCGGCGAATGGATTCTCCTTAAAAAATAAATAAAATAAATAAATAAATAGAAAGAAAAAATAAAGTTTAGCTGAATTTAAAAGGGTAAAGGCAGACAATAGTGTGTAATATTCAAATAGCTATGAGAGTTTAAAACTGAACGAAAATTACCAAGGTAAACTAGTGCGTTTTCTTTTTCCCTTTGCTTGTTGAAGAGCCTCCCCGACAGGGGGGCACTACATAAACAGACTTTATTATATAAGTATTTATCAAAAACTGCAATACTGTTAATATTTGTACCATTCCATTTGTTAGTACTCCTCGTGGTTTTGAAGATCATTATGCCACAGACAGACATTTTCTAAAAATATCGTGGTGGAAAACGTGTTCTGGACCTCTCAAAACGTGTATACACTGTAAAAAAATAACTGTTACCAACTGCAAGAAACTCTCTGTGATTGGAGAAAATAATTATTTTCTCCAATCATAGAGAGTTTCTTGCAGCTGGTAACAGTTATTTTTTTACAGTATATTCATGGAAATCTGGAAGCTGAAAATTTTTATGAACTCAATACTTTCTTCTATTGAATACAGAATGGAAAAACTGGAATGCTCCAAATTTGTACAAGTAAAGAAAAATGCTGCAAAAGTAGAAAAACTGAAAATTTTGTATTTTTTCCCCCGAGAGATTTTAGGAGTATGCCCCGATGGGTGGTCACAGACTCCCCGACGGGGGGGGCCTGTGCCCCCCCGGCCCCCTAGCTGGCGCCACCCCTGATTATTTATATAGGAAACAATTGTTGAATGTATTCTGAAAATTAAAATGTTTGATTACAAAATTTAACTTTTTCATTAATAAAGAAAATATGAATAAAGGACAGTTTTTTGCGCCTTTTATTTCGAACTGCTCTTATAGGGTTGCAATAAAATCTACGGCAGAAAAAAAAAAAAGAGAATTTATTTAACAATAAATTAAAATAAAAAGAAAATAGTAATAATAAATTACCATGTCTCAAAGAAATTTCGAGGCTCCATGTTTCAAAGAGATTTCTGCTTATAGGTTATGTTAATCTGCTTATAGGTTATAAATTATCTGCATTAGAAAAAGTATAGGTAAAAAGAATATAGATGAACTTGGATTTTTTAGTAGCACAATTTTCATGTTTTAATCATTTCTTCAACACATTTTTCTCAGACCATTTTTATTAGGTATTTATTTATATTTACATTTATTTGTTTATATTTATTTATTTATCTTTACATTTATTTGTTTATATTTATTTATTTATCTTTACATTTATTTATTTATTAATTATTTTTTTCCATTTAAAAAAGCTAAAATTTAGAAATTACAATGGTTTTTATATAAATTGTGTTTACAAAATAGTATACTTTATTCTGTTTTGTCCTTTGAAAAAATAAATTATTCTGAGAAAACAACTTTAATGATTTTTAAATTTGTTTATTTTAATGAACTAAAATCTATTACAAAGTAAAAAAAAAAAAAGCTTTTTAAAAGTGCAAGTTAGATAGACTAAAGCAATTTCGTAAAATGAGATTAAAAGAAAAAAGAAAAAGAGAGGAAACAAAACTGAAGAATTTTTTTTCTTAATAATATACTGAAAAATATGGATTTAAAATATAAAAATATTTATAGTTCTAATAATTTGCAGATAATCATAAAAAAAAAAAAAAAAAAAAAAAAAAAAGAAAGAAAAGAAACTTTACGAAATTGTTTCTGTGAACGAAATTCCATTCACATTGAAATTTATAACGAAACAAATAACAACAAAAACAGATGTTCATTTCTTTTACACACTTATTTGTTATATATAGCTCAATAAATTCTGAAGAATGTTTGCGTTTCTAGATCTTATACATTATTTCAATCTTCTACAGTTTTTAGTTTGATCCAACAATCGTCCCCCATGACTCAACTAGATCTGCAATGGTCCGTATCGGTCCTTTTGTACGTTCGACGCTAGCGGACCGTGTCCGGATCCCGTGAAAAATTAGCGAGAGTGTCCTAAGCGTGTAAATTCAATCAATTTGAATTAGTTTCCATTCTGGAATTTTAAATAATTGAAGCTTATCAATTTGTAGTTCAGATTAGCATCGTGGAAGTGAATGTAAATATACTGAATGATAAAAAACTGTGGGTATATCAATAATATGAAAATGACGCTAGAAACAAAATAAATAAATAATTGCTTTATATGAAGAAAAATCGATTCGAATTGATTACAGCTTTCTCGCTAACTGTATTTACACGTTATATAATTTATTTTTTAATGGATTTCATCCCTGTAATGCCATCTTAAAATGTATCTTGTTTTTAATTGCAGAGGAAATACTCTTAAAAAAAAAAAAAAAAAAAAAAAGGTATCATTTTACTTTTAATTTTAAAGAGATAGAGTAAAATAGATTACTTTTGTGTAGCCCTTCATTTTGTCTAAAAGTTGCGTCTGAAAAATTGAGTAGTGTGGAAGGGGGGGGGGGGAATTTGTAAAAAAAAAAAAAAAAAAAAAAAAAAAAAAAAAACCTCTTCCATGTATATCCATAATGTATATGGATATTTTTTGTCTGTTCCTGTAAATCAATTCTGTAATGTTAATCATGCCATATACTATTGGAAGCATACTTTTATGCAGTATAAAGCTATTAAAATACCTTTTAAAGAGATATCTCTCATAGATCTCGACCTATACTAATAAGTCCCCGTTCACAAAGCAGCAGTCATGTTTATGTAGTTTTCAATGAAAAACATTCTATGTGGAACTTGATTTATATGTATATCAATTTCAAAACATCTTAAAAATATTTACACAAATGAGAGCACGGACAGATTCATAGGCAGACAGAAAAATGAATTGAACCTAACATGTTAGGTATTATTAAAAATAAATAAATAAATGAGCATTTATGCAGTATCTATTCGGTCCCGATTTTACACTTAGTAACATATGTCCATGTCTAGAGACCCAGAGAGGGTCCTTTAAACTTTTTATTCAGAAATACTTTTTTTTTTCTTTTTTTTAATAATTTTTAAAATGCTACCTTCCTTTCATTAAGTTTTTTTTTTTTTTTTTTTTCTCCATTGAGACTTTCTCATACAATTTTAAAATTACAATCTTGCAAACTTATCATACTGCAATCTGCATCTATAATAGAATAAGCCAAAACACACATTATGGAAAACTTTCTCAAACAATTTCAAAATTACAATCTTGCAAACTTATTCTACTGTAGTTTACATCGCCCTGTATGATAAACCAAAACACAAAATTCACAGTCTTTGTATTAAAAAGGGAGGAGAAGCTGCTATCAACTGTGTCATTAATTCAGAGTTTTCTAAATAGAGCCCGATGTCTATAAGTGTATCTTGAATTACAAAATTGAGCGGAAACAACAGTAAAAGAAAAGGCACATTTTTATTCAGAATAGGGCCAATTTGGCAAAATTATCTTAAGACCATATTATTATTATTATGTTTTGTTAGAAGGAAAACAATAACTTAACAATAAATAATATTTAACGTTATTATCTACAAGCAAAAACCTTCTATAAACAAAATATATCGAATGAAAATCATATAATTAATAACTATGTTTAATATGCTGTTAAAAAATGGGGAAAATATAAACTTTCCACTCATAGTCTTTAATTAAATAATATAAATTCTTTTCACAGGTGAGGAAAACCTTGAAGCTTTGTATATCTAACTTAAAACGCGTCAAAGATAAAATATACAATTAAAAATTAGCATGGTTATCAGTCGGTGGAAAGTAACTAGAAAAATATATATTATAATTATGTAAACTTGGGTATTAAGAATGGGAAAGTTTTGCTGAAACTACCTCATCATGTCCATGACTTCCCCAATTGCTTATCTATTTCACAGAAAAAGAAAGCTTTTTTGAAAAAATTTTCTGTATAATTTCTTTGTTATAACTTCTGTTTGGAAAATTCTACCATAAAAATTCAATGTAATTCATTTTCATTATGCATATGCGTTTAAAAATTTTACCCTTCGCTTTTGCAAAAACAACTTACAATATTATTTTCCTTACAGCTATTAGTAGCTCTTGACAAAAATATCGCCATTTTTTGGGAAGTTTTTATTTTTAATTCTTTAATTCTTTATATTTTTTACAATTTCTAATATTTAGTTGTTACGTTATTATTTATTGATTTATTATTATTATTTTTCATAATGTCGAATGAATTGTTTATTTAAAGTTTTCTGATCTTTATAAATTTGAAACATTGTTATATTGCTAACATTATTATAAGATAATATATATAGTAATATATAGTAATATTTAAAAACAAGTCAAGTTAATAACGAAGAATAATAAAATTGTAGCCCAAAAATACCATTTTTCTCTCTCAGATTTAAGCATATGAAAATTAATAATAATATATTAATGAAATAATACTATTAAAAAGGGAGCGCGCTATATTTTTTTACCACAACCCTATCTGTGTATTTGTGTAATCATATTTCACTTTTCATAAACTCAAAAACCATCAATCAGAACATAACCTTCCCCTCCATTTCCACTATGCAAATGTTTGTGTATATAGTGCACGCGATCAGAATAATCTAAATATAGTTTCCCTAGTTCCCCTGCTCTTGTCGACCAAGTCAGGCGGAGTGTCAAAATTAGCCTTCGTATATAACCTGAACACCCCCTCCTCTCTAAGAGTACCCTCCTCGATTTTCAATATAGATATATACATAACTGTATCCCCTTTAATCCGGAATTACACAATAAGTAGAGGGAGGAGGTCCCGTGTGTCCCATAATGGCCGGGGTTCAACCCTCTTTAATATTAGAATTGATACATTGTGGAACAACTGAGGTTCAGGAAGGTTAAATGATGTGAGACATTCCTAATTCCCTTTTCTGTAAATGGGAACATTTGTTAAATCACATCGGATTACACGGAGTACCGTGTAATTGGGAAATGACTTTCGCAAACAAGAACTTCTGTTCAGATCGTACACATACTTCATTTCATATATATTTTGCGCATTTTAGTGAATTTTAGTGATAACAGGGGTAAAAAAATTCAACCGAATGCTAGAAGAATGTAAAATAATAAATATAATAATAAACTAATTTTTAAAAATATTCATAAAATTAAAGTATATATATATATATATATATATATATATATATATATATATATATATATTCTTGAAAAAAGTGAAAACATATTTTAATTTCTTGAATAATATTCTAGAAATATTATTCAAGAAAGTAAAATATTCTTGAATAATAATCTTGAATACAATATAAAAAAAATAACAAATCATATATATGTGATTTCCGAAATTATTTTCTCGGAATTCACAAATTCTAAGAAAATAAATGGCAACATTTCTAAAAGGATTCCTGCAAAGGACTAGGGCCCGACTATGACTTTTGGAAGCCCTGGGCAGAAATTTTATATGGCACGACCCCCCTCTACCTATACATATATTTAAAAAAAAAAAAAAAAAAAAAAAAATGTCACATTAATCTGTGGATGCATTTATATCCATAATAACATGAAACCAGAATAAACGGTAGTTCCACCAATTTAATGCCCTCAAAACTGCGTGCTCAAGGCCCGTGCCCCATGTGTCCTTCCCTTAATTTGGTCATGAAAAAGGTTGATTTCGCTGGTTTAAGCTAATACTAATATGAGAAAAAAATAATAGGAAAAACATCACATCTTCTGTCATTTTAATTTTGATAGAAGAAAATTAAACGATGTTTCCCACATTCAATAAGTGAAAAATATTCTGCATTTTAAGTAGAATTTTGTTTAGACTGCCTACTTTCTGAATAAAATTTAAGCCAGAATTTTGATTTTTTAATGCATAAAACTTGTTGTCATTTTAATGAAATATTAGAGAATTTAGTGATGTTTATATTTTTAAAAGAATTTAAAAGAGTTTTCAAGAAATATAGATAGATTTTGTATTCGCTGCTGATTTTCTGGAAGAAGATAAAGATTATCATAAAGAGATAATAGGCTATAACTGAAAAGGCGCTATATTAAAAAAAAAAAAAAAGAAAGAAAGAAAGAAAAGAAAGAAAACAGAAGTCAAGGTCTAAACTTTTTAATCATTTCAATTGAAATGCTTACAAATTTCGTGCATTTTTCTCTAAAAATAATTTATCAAAGTAAGTTAAAAGCTTTCGCACTGCCAAACATTTTCTTTCTTTTTTCTTGTCTTCTCTGAACGATCTTTAAGAAAATTCTCAGAACATTTTTCCAAATTCAGTCGAAAGGTGATTAAATATAAATATATATATATATATATATATATATATGCTAATTAACTGTTCGTTACAATTGTAATTGACCAACCTCTATATTAAGAATGTATTCCTATATTTTGATGAAAATATTTATTGAACATTGTCAAAAAAATTAATGAGTTAAAATGCGTTTATGATATTCAATAAGATTGTTGTATATTACTTTCAGCTTTTTAAAAATTTATTTTACTCCCACCCCCCAAGTTTATTTGTTTGGAACCAACACATAACTTTGAAATTTTTAAATATTTTTTCTTTACATTAACTAATATTTACATAAAAATAAACGAAAAATCCCTACATGCATATGTGTGTGTAAATATATGTATAATTAGCTACTCTTCAATAGTATATTATATTATGTTACACATACATACCATATATATTCATGAAAAACATAAAAGGTTAAGAAAGGAAGAATTTAAGATATATTTTTCGATAAATCAACCCATTTTTTGGAAATTTGAAAGTAAATGCTGACAAATTGAGTTCAAAGACTTACAAACACCAGCGCTCTCAGAGAAAATTTTGTAAACAATTCAATTGCTAGATCGTATCAGCTCACTTATTTTATACTTCATACAGCGATTAGCACTTTTGTGATTGTCAAGTTTAGAGATATAATACAGCGATAAATATAATAGAAAAGCGATTATCCGTTATTATTCTTAATCCATTTTGCCAGAGGAAAACTGATGAATAAATGGAAGAACTTTCAAAATCCGATTTCCATAATTTTTTCATTTATTTATTCCTTAACGATGTTGCAGGGTTATTTTCTCATTTTCCTAATATTTTGAGAAGAAGTGCCAATAATTTGTGTTAAATATTGCATTATGAAAACGTCAACTCCAATGAAGGAAGAGAAAATTTATGGCTACGTTTAATGAATGCAAAAAAGTTGTTGCTTTAATAGGGAATTACTGCAAATGATAAGCAAATCTGTATAAAGTATGAGAACGTAATTGAACGTTCAATAATGCGATTATCTATTGTCAATGGCTTTCAACATGTTTTCCTCAGTTTCTGTTAACAAGAGAATAACATGTATCTTAGATAACAAAATTTATTCTTGCGTATAAAAGTATGGTAAACACTGACCGTTTTCCAGTTAAAATCATAAAAAAAAACCTAATAAAATAAAATAATAAAAACCGAAAGAAATCAAATCTATTATTAACTATAAATAATTCGCATACTTCTCCCTTCCTCTAATATGCTATCCTGTGATATAAAATAAAAAAAATCTATTCTACATAGATTATATAAAATCTATATATTTACATTTTTGCATAAAAATTTCAGTTAAGGAAACAAACAAATATCTCACTTTAAAATTAACAAATTTCTTGCTAAATTGAAGTTTTACCTGTTAGGGTAAAATGAATGTAGTTTCAATATTGACAAAATATTTTTTAAACAAATTTTAACAAATGAAAATAATGTCAATTTCTGTCCCTGTATTTTTTTTTTTTTTTTTTTAATGTAAATTACCGGGATTAAAAAAAAAAAAAAAAATCAGTGATTCACAGCGATTTGCATAAAATGGGTGGATGACTTCGCAAAGGAGAATTGAATGGAATGTACTAAAAGAAAAAAGGCATCTGTTTGTTAGCCATGCAAGTTTATAAAAGCTTCAGAAAATGTGTTATAAGCTGTAAAATAGAAGGGAAAAAATATTGGTTAAAGTTTAATCTAATCACCTTTTGAAGATTTGATAATGCATTTATCAATAAAGAATTCTAATTGTTAGTTTTTAGAGTGATATATTTCTAACCTCCACAATCCTTATCTCATGATACTGAATAAAAAACAGGTGGAAGATATATTATTTTTTTTTTCTTACTTGTCAATCTAATTGTGATTATTTTAATGTATGAAAACAAATAAATGGTTTTAAATCAAAGAAATACAATGGAACAGTTTTTCATATTTTCACAACTGCTTACTAAATCTGCACCAAACTAACTCACCTTAAATGCATTATGTTACATTGTTATAAGCTTGATGAAGGCTGATACCACAGAAAATACTTATCTAATCAGTGAAGTATCTAACAGGAAAATGCTATCCAAATACTTCCGCCACGTCCAAAACTGATATTTTAATCTTTAACAAACTCTATCAAAATCCATCTCGAAAGCATAATAATGAATTCCAGTGGAGGTTTTAGTGGGCTATATTTTGTGTTTCGTTCAGGGCCTCCAATGTCATTGGGGCCGTTCGCGACGACAGGGCGACATGTCGTGACCATACTACCAAGCGGCATTGCGTGCAGGCGTTGATGAAATATGTCTGCTGCGAGAAACCGTTGATGCCCCCCTCCCTGAAACAGTCCGTAGTTTTTTTTAAAATTGTTTTTATTTCAGCCTTATTATTCTAGACGTGTAAAGGCGTTTGCTTGTTCTTTTGTGTTTTTAGCAGAGATCCTTAGTGATTTTTTATTTTTTTATTTTTTTCATCATTATTATTATTTCTTCGTCAGGTTTGTAATTAAATACATAAGGAGGACGGAGTTTTGTTTTGGTGTTCGTGATCATCCAGGTAATGATACATCTGCTACAGAAGGTAGAGTGATAATTTGAGCCTCTATGCGAGGTCATCGGGGTTAGACATCTCAGTAGAAAACCGTACGAGCCACAAGTTGATTAATGATTAATTATTATTTTTTTTTCGGCACCCATAAATGTCGGATGTGGTCAAAGCTATGACTTTCACTGATGTATTTCATTATCCGGAATTCATTGATGTATGAAATTATGAAATATAATACCATAAAACGGAAACAACTTTAGCATTGTTTCCTTTTTTTTAAGCTTATTTTTTAGCCATTGAATACTTATAAAGTTATAAAATGCTGTTTTTATTATACATTACACAAAGAGATTTAAGATATATATATATATATATATTCAATGAAAGTATATATTTTTATGTATTATTCTCTTTATGAAATTTAACGTGGAAATATATTTTTTTTTAAATAATGGTTAATGAATTGTACACTTTTCTTACATATATACACGCGTATACAAACATCCAAACATTCAAAAGATTCATTCATTAATACGATAAAGACATTTCTTTGTCTCTTATTCATTATTTTCAGAACTTTTTTTTTTTTTTCTTTAATAAAATTTACTGTAGGAATGTCTGTCAAGTTTTCTATTATTAATTTTACTAAACACATACAGGTGTTTAAAAAAATCATTTTGAGTGCGTTCAAAAATGCCTTCGCCCCTTTTTTAATGAACAGTATACTTTTCAATACAATATGTTATTAGAATTTATAAAGAATTTTTAAAAAATAATGTTAAAAATGTTTTTAAAAATTTACTATTTGTATTTGTCACACGTAGTACAAATAAATTTTACCCTAATTTCAATGTTTCTAATATCACTGCTCTGCAAAAAAAAATAAAAATAAAAATAAAAATAAAATAAAAATAAAAAATAAATAAATAAATAAATAAAAATTCGAGTCCTGATACCATTCTTGGTGATTCTTATGTAAAATGACCTCCTGAATCTGAATATGACTTCCATTTTGCCCACTCACCCACCGTTTTCTAGAAACACCACCCCCTCCCTCTTTCCCCCCCTGTTTGATAATTTTATGACCATGAATTTGATTTGAAAAATGAAAAATAATTAATTTAACACCTAAAAACAAAAAAAATATATAAAGTTTAAAAAATAACATTAATAACAGATTTAGAAAATATAAAATATGTAATACATAATTTCAGTGGCAAATCCCCCCCTCCCCCCCCCCCCCAAAAAAAAAAAAAAAAAAAAAAAATCTTTTCGCAAATGTACATGTTTTACAATTTTCCAACTCTGTAGTCCCTCAGAAGATATTTAAAGGTTAAAATAATCCTCACCCCTCCTAAAAATCAATTTTATAGACATAAAATCCCCGAAAAATGATAAAATATGGGCATTTCCTAAAAAACGGTGGGTGATAGGGCAAAATGGGTGTCATATTCGGATTCAGGAGGTCATTTTACATAAGAATATGCTGAAATGGTGTCAGAAGCAAGTTTCATGCCGAGCAGTGTATCTTTTAAGGAAAAATAAATGAACCATATTATGTACGTTTAAAACCTTATTTAATATAGAGCCATTAAATACTTTAGGTAAATAATTATTAAACAACTGATATTGGGAATTATTTGATGTGTCAACCGTGTCACTGACGATATTAAACCTTTTATTGATCAGAATCGTCTAAACACAAGCTGGATTGGACACAAAATGTACTAATGAATAATTTCATGATTTTCCAAAATTTTGCTTTAACAACTAGACTTTTTATTAAGATAAATAAATATATAAAATGAAAGAAATAAAGAAAAGAAAGTAACAATTTCTTAAGAAATGATTCAATAGACTCATGTCAATTTTGAAATTATCAACAAGGAAAAAAAAAAAAAAAAACTGTTGAAAGAAAAATCTACACGAAAAATATGATGCTGAAAATTTTGAAAATCACAATCATGATACTTGGTGAAAATGTAGGGGAAAAAAAAAGAGAGAGAGAAAATAAATCGCTGTCGTTGAATGTAATATAATATAGAATTGAATAATTCATTCTTTATTTTACTTTATTTATTCAATTTTTTTTTTCTTCTTTTTCTGAGCGCCGGAAATCTTAATGAAGTCTTACACCTTCATTCATGAAATCGTTTGATTTATTGGGAGGGACCCCGACATCCAGTGCCAATTAAAAAGAGATTAGGAACCAGCCGATTTTTTCCTCTCTTGTTTAGTGTTAAATGTACTGAAGGAAAAATCCTTAGGGTATTATTCTATTTGTCTTGAAGATCGAATATCAAGAGTATGCATTAAACAGCAAAGAAACTAATTACCGTATTAAAAGTATGCGAGTGCAGAGGTATAATGCGAGATTTTCGTAAATAAAAAATAAAGTCTTACAAAAAAATAAATAAATAAATAAAAATAAAATAAAATAAAATAAAATATTTAATAATAAAAATAATAATAATAAAAAGAAAATATGGGATGTTGCATTTAATTAAAAAGAATATCTTCGGTATATAAATAGCTTAATTTGAATATCGATTGAGCTTTTGTTATTTTTATAAAGAATTATGTTTTTAATATGTATGCAAACTGTTTTATCTACAGCATAGTGCTGCATTTTTCCAAATAAATTTCAAATATTGGAATTGTTTACCTAGACACCCAACTGATGTATGTGTAGATTAGTGTCAAATCAATATGTTCATTTATTTATTTTTTGCGCAAAGCTTGGGAGAATGTATACATTACAGTTTCAATAAAAATAATTTTCAAAACTGTTCATTTTTAACAAATTATTTGCATTAAGAAAATTAAGAAAGAAAACCTCTCCTTAAGAAAACATTAAGAAAACCTCTCCTTATATGTTTATCAATTTAAACGCATTAAGAAAACCTCTCCTAATATGTTTATCAATTTAAACGCTTTTTTTGTTTGTTTGTTTATAGATAGTTTATAATAACACTAAAACATTATATATACATATATATTATATTGAAACAGGCTCTAAGAAAAAAATATTTATCAACCATTATTATTATTATTATTATTATTATTATTTGTCATAGTTTGTCATTTGTTAACTAAAGACTTAACATATATATATATATATATATATGCAGGGTCTAAGAAAAAAATATCTATCAATTTAAATGCTATGATGTAATATGTAATGCAATATTACTATTTCACTCTTTTTTAATGTAATATTTCATTAATATACAATTAGATAAAGATGTGAATGAAATTTGATAACAAATAACTTTATGATATTTGAATATTTATAATATAATTAAATAGACACATAATATATAAAAGAAATAGTTACTAAAATATTTAAGTTGTATAAAAAAGAGTTAATATAGATTGCAAATTAATGCACAAGAACCTGATACTGCTTGGACAAATCTTTTAGTTACTGTAGAATTTACTCAAGCGAACACATACTATGAGATTTCTATGAATAATTTACCGCTGATTAAATATTACTAATTTACGAAATTTATTTAATATGAACATACTAAGGATAAAGAAGCTTTAACCAAAGAAATGGTTCAGAAACTATTATAATTAATTTAGGGCATTCTAAATACTGGATCACGTATAAGGCTAATGGTTATTAAACTCGATACATTTTTATAAATTTGTTGCGAGAAACTTGTTTTAATTGCAAATTGACTGTCACTTAAAGCATAAATATATTTCTTCTAAGGAGCGACCATTTAGCGAATAAAGACATAAAATTAATAAATAATAAATATTTTTATCATTAAAACATTATTTTTCTTGGAAATTTTTGCAGGTCAATAAATTTCTGTTTCGAAAACACCTGTTAAAAATGATACTTTTTTTTTCTTTACTTCATCTTTCATCCCATTCTACAAGCTTATCCTACATATTTGAAATCAACAAGAAACATGTTCTAAACATTTTTTTTTCTTGCATTCTTTTCTCTTTTTTACCAGTCATAAAAACGTTTTAGTGTGTTTGGGACACAGTGATTTTTGACTGCGATAAAGTACTTGTCGAATTTCGAGACATAATATTCGAGATGGTGTACATCAAAGCATCTTCAAAATATCCTGTGCGTGCGTCCAGACTCTAGGTCATAAAAATACTTGAGGAGAACTGACAGCATATGTGAGAGAGAGTGAAATTTAAAAAAAAAAAGGAAAAATTCTATTCAATGTCCTCGAAAGCTCGTAACTCTGAAACCTGTCAATGGGTCGCTCTTCGAGATGATTGCGTCACTCAGCAATAACCGTGACTCGTGCCGATCCGTCTCAGATGATCACGTGACGCTCGAGGCACTCCATCCACATAGATATACTTCTCATATAGGAGAACTCCTCCTTTTCCTCATTTTGTAGTAAAAGCATAAACGCTTTTTGAACAGAATAATAAATGTTTGGTCACTTTCCTGCTGCCCTCCATCCTGTTTTTTTTTTTTTTTTTTTTTTTTATCCGCTACTGAAATCCTCTTCAGCAATTTATACTTTACGAGTTGAGTTGTTTCATTTTTTTTTTCTTCATGCTTTTGACGATATTAACTTCTTGGAGATAGTGTTTATTTTTTGTTTCCGTTGGAACGCTTTATGAGTAGTGTTTCTTCGCAAAATTTGAGCTGTTGATGATATGGTTTTCAGTTCTTAACAGGAGAAAGAAATGCATTCTGAAATGCACATTATGATAATGGAACTCTTTTATAGCTTACTCTGTTTTCTAATATTTATATATATATAATAATAATAATAATAATGAATTATGTATAATGAATTATTAAACGTAGTAAAAGCCAAAAGCAACAGATACAAGATCACTTATATTTATAATTTGAAATATTTGAAAGATAAATAATACTTTACTCGTAGTACACTGTTAAAAATGGTTTCTTAAAAATGAGCTAAATTGTCTCAAAATAGCTCCGAAACAATATATACTTAAATTTGAAAACCCATGTACTCATTTTTGAGTATATTGACATGTGAAACATGGGGATATATGGATTCTTATTGGTCAACCCGATTTTTGAGCATGTCAGTATACTTAAAAATGAGTACATGGGTTTTCAAATTTAAGTATATATTGTTTCGGAGCTATTTTGAGCGAATTTAGCTCATTTTCAAGAAACCATTTTTAACAGTGTACAGTTTCTTCTCATTAGTTAGCTTTTTTTTTTTTTTTTTTTTTTTTAAATAATAAACAAAATGACTAATTTTTATAGTAGTGTATTTTCTTAACAAGAAGGCTGTTGAAAAATCCTTAATAAAACCCGAGAAAATGCGAAAATATTTTTAACTTTGAAATTAAATATTTGCATACGCACACAATAAAAAAGGGAGAAAAAATAGTCAAAATGAGTAAAATTCTGTGAAATTTGAGTATGCCCCATACTCAAAATAGCTCTGAAGCAAATATACTCAAATTTAAAAATCACATGTACTGATTATTGAGTATATTAACATGTTTAAAAATTGGCGTCGACCATCGTGAATCACAATATCCCAAACATAGATTCTCATTGACATATTCTTCCACAAATCAGTGTGAAATCCACCACGAAATATAGTTCTGGAAATTTGAGGGAATAAAGTTTATGTTTGAACTCCTTCTGTTTAAATTTGTAGAAATTCTATTAAAAAACTTCTTCCAGTTCAGCATATTTATAATAAATTATGAAGTGAACAGATATTAATTTGAAAACATGCGATATTTCATAAATGAAACAAGCATGTTCTCCTTTTTGGTAATTCATTTCGAAATGAATATGTCTGTTTATTCATTTTTGAGTACTCCAATTTTCAACAATGAAAACTGAACCTTTTTTGTTATATTTGTTAGGATAACTGTCATTTTTTGCTATATATGACTATAGAGATCTGGAGACAATATAAGGATTTTGTAATTCGAAGTATATATCGGCGATCCATAATTGCGGACTTTGGTTTGCATCCGGTATATTTTATATAAATTATACATAAGCATGAAAACCATTGTATTATGTTCTTTTCTTACAACAAGTAAAATGCTTACGAATTACTTTATAATTTCCATGCTTCAATAAGATTTTTCCAGGTATTAGGAAAATGATAATTCAATACACTTAAATTTATTTCTTTTTCCATCATTAATTTTCCACTAATCCTTGAAACATATTAAAAAAAAGTTGCTAATAACACATTTTGTGGTCTACCAACAATGTGGAGTCTTCAGTATCTGCATTTTGAATACAAAACAAGTCACCAACCAGTTCAGAGACTCCCACAAGTAATGAAAAAATAACGATGAAGCTGCGGTCTCGCAAGAGTGGTTTCCTAGGATAATTCATCAAAGAAAGTGTCCATTTGAATATCAAATGCAGCCGCCGTCTTATTATGGCTGAAGGTATCCCTTGTTTTTAGCACCTGGCCACACAACTGATGAACAACAATTCTTGGAGGAGGCATCAGATTGATGTAGCGGTCAGGGTGATGACAGTTTTTTCAACCCGGAACTTTTTTATTTTTTCATTTCTTGTACGCTAATACATGTGATTTGTCTTGTTTAGGGAGTTAATATGTTACTGCTGGAAAAAAAAAAAAAAAAGTTTTTCAAAATAAGTCTGTATGTAGAAATGATATGATGTTATGCCATTGATATGAGATGGACAGAGTGATTTGTCGGAAGGAAGATTCTGGATTGGAGATTAAACTAACCTTGAAATTTATGATTACTATCTTTTTTGAGTGTATGACTCTGCATACAAAAATGCAAAAATTTTAATAATTAACAGAGTAAGAATATCGAAATAATATAAATGAAATAAAATTCTGAAAATTTTCATTTTTTGCAACGACGAAAATTACATATTTGTTACATGTAAATGAAAGATGAATATCAGGAAATTTATGTGTTAGAGACAACAATGCGTAGAATTTAGTTTTTCTAATTTGTGCAACATTTTGCATTTTTTTTTCTTTCTTTTATTTTTAATACATACAATTACACACAAACACACACATATATGCATATGTATATACGTATATTTATAAAAATGAATGAATAAAATGTAATTCATATTCATTTAATTTATTTCAGCTTATAGGAACTCCATTTTACATTGTATTCCACATGAAATAGAATATTTATTTATAAACTAATTTAAAAGTTTTGTAATCCTTAGCAATTAAACCCCGTAGTATTTTTGGCAATTAAAATTAATGCATCCATTTAACCCCTTCCTTCTCGCGCCCGTGAAAACGACGGGGTGAGATTCCGATGTCTATTTCTGGTGCCCGTGATATTTCCGTGCTGGATTGTTCGAAAGTATCGCACTAAAAAGATTTATAAACAAACCATTTTCGATACCCGGAAATTTTTTTATTTCTTTTTTTACACTCTAGATGGAAGTAGCAGACTATTTAAAATGTAATTGGAGATAGTTGGGTTATTTTAAACTGTCAGCACTATCCAATTTTAAATACTGGTAATACATATTTTGTAATCTTAGCTCAGTTAGGCTTTTGAATGCACGTGGTTTAGTGCTCTGTGGGAATATATTTTTTAATATTGTGTACATTAGGGAGTAAGAATCACAAAGTGACTAGTGAATCACTAATTTTAGTATAAATTGCATCTGAGAGTGATTCCGTAATATGTGATATTTATGAAAGTTCGGATAGCGACATTGAGACCGTTGTATTATACGTATAGTGTTGTATTATACGTAAAATTCTTTCCATAAAATTCTTTTTTAATGTTTAAAACACATATCCTTATTTATTTATTTATTTATTTATTTATTTTTTGAAAACCAACGTGATTATTGGTTTTTCTGCAAAATTAAATTTTCTTAATTTCAAGCTTAAAAAAAAATTTCAAAAAATAAAAATGAACACATATATTGTTCATACACTTTATTTTATACAATTTTCTTGAATAAAAAAATAGGCATTTTTTTTTTTTTTTTTTTTTTTTATTACGAGATCCTTAAGGGGTTAAACAGCATTATCATGTGAATAAAGTAGAACTTACATAATTCGATACCTATATTTTAAGTGAATGGTACGTTTGTAAAATTATAATTCCTTTTCTTTACCCATTATTCATTATTCATGAATTTTTTTTTTTTTTCTTTTTGTCATGTGCAACCTTTTGTTGCTCCCATAATACCCCCCCCCCCCCCCAAGTTCGAAAAATAAACTAAAAACCTTTCTTGCATTTATTTATTTATTTATTTATTTTATTTTTTTTAATTATTATTATTGTTATTCAACATGAAATGTTCAGAATTAAAAAAAAAATATTTTGAAAAACAACAAATAATTTTGCTGTTATGAATTTTCTGAAGGAGAAAATGGAATTGAAGAAAGAATACGTTAGATAATGAGTAGTTGTATAAGACAATCTCCCTATATAATTGTATGGGCTGTAGTTGTTGCCAAGGGTGTATATTCTACGCTCTTAACCAACCCTTATAACTTAGATTCCTCAATAACTCTTTAATTCCCTTCTTTTTAAAGCTTCAGCTTGCAGCTTGCAATCTTCGCAGCATAGTTATCTTATGTTTTATGAACTAGTAAAGTATGATTATTAGTAATTTTTTTCTTTTATAGCAAAGTTCGAATTATTTTTTGCAAATATATTTAAAATATATTTTGACTTACAACGGTTCTTCAATTCATTTAAATGGATTATTTCATTGAAAATTATAAAAAAAAAAATAAAAATAAAGAAAGAAATAAAAAATTTGCAGTAGTTTATATAACGTTATTTAAACCATATACATTTAAAAATTGTGCAAAAGGAGGGGAAGGAACGGTGGGGGGGGGGGGGAGTCTCCGTGACCTAGTGATCATTTCTCTAATCGCCTTCGAGTGTTTGTAGAATTGATTCGAATCTGAAGTTGGTCCAGCTTTTCTGTGTTGTAAAAATGCCTCTTTAATGTTTCTACGTCTCGACGAGAATAAGATTTATAAGCGACTTCAACGGACTTGTAGATTATTCTCATATATGCGAGAAATAAATAAATAAACAAATAAGGTAAAATTTAAATAAACTGTGCGTTTTTCATGCAACTTTCCTACTCTTCGTTCTATTGTATCACGTGTGTTGTAAGATTTTCTAAAAGACATCAATCATAGTTGACTTGTTATCATTTCCCATAATACACGAGAAATTCAGTTACGGAAAATATTGCACTATGAAACTTGACAGATATATCACATCGCAAGCATTTCCTACCGACAATTTTACCATCCAGACAGACAGCCGGCTTTTGGGCCACTTCAGACCAATGGCACCTATTGAGTTGATAGCCGAAATGGCCCTTATCCGAAAGTGGGATTTCATGGACGCCCGTCGTGGGAGGGCACACCCCCTTTGATAACAGTAGTTCTTAGGGGGACAGTCCCCGATAAGTTCTTTAAAAAGCTGTCACGTGTATGTCCGTATGTCCAAATCCTCTATCCTCTTGTTGGTACTTTTGCACTTGCAGTTGAAGTGGAGTCGCATGAGGCTTGCCACGAAGTGAATGATGTCAAACCTCCCCCCCCTCCCAGCCCTCCCCCCAATGAATATATTTTTTCAATTAAAGATTATTTTTGCACAATGTTCACAACTAATCACTTATGTCAATTATCTTAGAAGTCTGTTTTTCTGAAAAATGCTTAAATATTAACGATTTTATTATCTTCCATTTCTATTATTATTTATAGTCATGCAAATTCCGTGCTGAAGCATATGTATATTTAGCGTTATATAAAAATTAAAATAACGGTATCAGATATACTTTTCCAGTTTCGCAGCAAAACCGAACACTTGATATCATTTAGCATAATTTTTATGCAGCAGTTTTTCATTTTTTTTCTCTTTTTTTTTCTTGTATTGATGGGTTTTTAAACTTTAGTTTCTTCTCTGTTCGGTAGACAGCAGCACTGGACCATAATTTAATCAAATGATGTTTCAGAATAAGCCATTTGCAGAAGTCACTTAATTTTCTCAGTAGGTGCGAGTGTGCTTTGTTGATTTGGTGATGCACTCCTATTTAATTTTTTCACTTAATGGTTGGTTGGGTTTAACGTTGCACTAGTACTGCGCTATGGGTAATTGGCGACGGTCTGGGACGCACCCCTAAGAATAGTCCGGAGACATGACATCACAATTTTGTTCCTCCACGGAGGGAATGGCGTTTCTGCTTCGGAAACTCCCAGAATAGTACTTTTTATTTATTTATTTTTTTTTCACTTAATGAAGAGCTGGACTATTATTTTGACTTGAAATAACCTTTATATGTTTTTGTAATTTATAATGTTTACTCAGAGAGTTTTTTTTTTTTTTTTTTTTTTTTTTTTTTGTATTAAATTAAATATTATCTGAATTTAACAAGGTTAACACATATATGTTTCAAATAAAACATTTCTCAAAAATTATTTTTTTTTCTTTCTTTTTACGTATTTATGATAAGCTATGTGTCTATGACTATCACTTTTCAAAATAAATTAAGTAGTGAACGTTTAAGGGTTAACTAATAACGAAAATTAATGGTAAAGATAAATAATTATGTATAATTATTTTACTAAATCTGAAAACAAAATACATTCTTTTAAAATGTATTTCTTTTTATGCTCTTTGAAAACCTATTTATACAGTAAGTTTTTTTTTTTTTTTTTTTAATAATCTTTATTTGACAAATAATAATATGTGAAGGGGGCTACCGCTCCCCTCAACCCCCCGTTTAATTATTGTACCTACATTTATAGAGAATTCAAATATCTTATTCAGCTCAAAAGTTCATGTAAAATTATTCAGACAACTTTCACACGGATCATTCCTTCAGACTTATCAATCTTAAACAAACTTTTCTAGTGAGAAACGTATTCACTTCAAAATACATCATTTTGATCACCTGAAATTATTTGTTTTTAATTTACTCTAACAGACACAGGCAAAGATCAAACAATAAAACTTCACTTCGGTATTCAGGAAGCCTCAAAATATGTAAATACACAAGAAACCAATCGATGAATATTTAGTTTAAAAAAATACATTATCTACCATATAATGAATTAATTTCAATTCCTGAGCAGCTTTCCTGAACATGGTAAAATATTATATAATATAGTATATTATAGTAAAACACTTGCGCTAACAAATAAAAAAGAATGCTATGGCTTAAATATTGGCAGCCCTTTATATCTTCTGAAAGTTATGTACACATCACATGGTGCTCATAAATATAATCCTATATTAATAACACACGACACAACCTGAAATACACTTCCGTCAATTTTCAAGTATTGTCGCATTATAATCTAGTTCTTTTGTGTAGCCCTGTAAACGAACAGTGAATACTTTCTATACCATATTCTACATGAAACATGTTTTTACGCATAGAAAAAATATATATTCATTTCATTTGGTTTAGTGTAGTTTATAGATCTTAAACTCTATTTACCTGCAATTTCTCCCCATAGACGCAATGTATTTGAATTCTCTTGGGTATCCCTGTACACGAACCATTTGCTTGATCGTAACGAAAAGCTTAGTGTAGCATCCCTATATGATACACATTTAGAATACCAAGTTTGAACTTTCTGCTGTTATTTGTTCTTTAGATATACTAATAACAGACAGACACACAGACACACACACAGACACACAGACAGACCAACCGCTAAAAACATGATTTTTAGATTCAGGGGACCTCAAAACGTGTAAATATAATAAAAACTCATTTTCGAAAATTTGACCGAAAAACAATACTTTCTGTACCTTATGGGTAAGAGCAAGTAAAAAGGATTCAAAATTTAAATTTACAGGAAATGAAAATTAAATAAAGACTTCATAACAGAAAATCTCTGCAAAAAGTTTTAATAATCAAAACCAGAAGTAGTAAGCGCATACACATTGAGTAAAAGAGAGAGATTGAGTGTCTGACACTCAAGGAATTAACATAATAATATGCAAAATATATATTATTCGACTTAAAACATCTGCATTAAAAAGTGTCAGAAAAATAACTGAAGTCAATCACCAAAAAAGTATCAGAAAATATATTTTTTCAGTTTTTTTTTTTTTTTTTTTTTTTTTTTTTTTTCGAATTTCAATCTTTAAGATTTTCAGTACCCTAAATCTGTCCTCTTTCTTACACTTTATATATACTGTAAGGCTATGTTATAAAATACTCCTCCCTTCATCTGATCCATATCTCTTATCCATAGGTTATCAGAATAATGCGGGCGTCTACAGTTTAGAAAGCTAATAAAGCACTTTAAATGGATGTGGTCGGGCGCGCTCTCTTGGCCATTTGGTGTTTCAGCCCGATAGCGGATAAGTACTGTACGAAGTAGTACCTTTCTATCACAAGAACCCTCTCAAAATATCGCAAGCAATTTGGTCTTGGGTTATGTGTTAATTTTTTACAGAAAAGAATTTCAAGCAATAAGTTGTTTTTGATACGATTATTTTTGTATTTAGTTTCATGAGGGATAAAATTTATTAAAACAGAAAGGATATAGTATTATGAAAATTTTAAAGCTAAAATACTTAAACATTACATAATTTATAACAAAAAGTTTTAATAAAAAACTCTTAATTAAACGATAAATAATGATGTCAATGTCGTTCTAATTACTTTGATTACAAACTCAAATTTATAATTTTATTTTATGCTGCTAATTTCTTACAAATTTGATAATTAGCATTCTAAAACAGACAAACAAACAAACAAAAAAGGTTTAACTGAATTGATTTGTGCTTTTTTTAATGATAATTTTCTTAAAACTATTGAGCACGAAGGAAACATCGATTTGGGAAAGTAATGTCTTGGATTATATGTTAATTATTTTAGAATAAAATTTTAAACGTAGGAGTTACTTTGGAAGTGGATTATATGTTTTTAATATTATTAATTACGCGAAAGAACAGAATTTTGAAAGCAGTTACTATATACTTTCGAAGGTTGTATTATGAGATGATTTAAAGCTAAATAAGTAAACGCTTCATAACTTATAAAAAATCAAATTAATACTAAAAAAAAAAAACCTATTAATTAAATAATAAATGCAAGTACATCTTATTAATTCTCTTGCATGCAAATTTTTTAAGTTTATGTTGCTTACCTTACAAAAATTACATATTGTATTTTTAGAAGGGAAAAAAAAAAAAAAAAAAAAAAAGGCTAAACTGGATTAATTTCTACCCTTTTTCAGTGAAAATTTCAATTTTCCTTTATAATGTTCAGAATTGTACTAAAATAACAAAAAAAAAAAAAAAAAAAAAAAAAAAAGTTAAATAGTGATAAAATAATGTAAAGTTAAATTATAAGCATCTAAAACAATCAAATTAATTTATAAATAGTGTGGATTTTAAATTAATTTCCACAATTTAAAATCCTCCCTTGAATGACATGTCATTCAAGGGAGGTGGGGGTTGTAAAGTTTAGTGTAACAGTACATTGCAAAAAACAAGACAGTAAATGATAAAAACCTGGATATGGATGCAGTGTTGCCATACTTTGCGACTGTTCTATTCAATAATCACCAATAATTTTGAGAAGTGATATTTGATATACATAATAGAGGATTAATCATCTATTATATATATCCAATATCATATCTCAAAATTATTGGTGACTATTGAATAAAAAAGTGGCAAAGTATGGCAATACTGCATGGATGGCGAAAATTTAGCAATGTCACGAAATCGTTTTTACGCTTTCGTATATCTTCCTCATTTTTTAATTAAATTTATTGAAACATTCCGAATAATGTAATTTCTGCAGACATTTTTATCTTATATAATCAAAAGAAGAAAGTTTTAGTCTTGTATCGGAAGTTTTTCAACTTTCGGTTTTTGAAGTTTTTAAGCATTTTAGGTTCCTGGACGCGTTTTTACCATTTTTTGGAATGGTTTGTCATTTTTTCTTGTTTAACTGCAGAGCAAAATCGAAACATAATGTCTCATACATTTTCGTTCATTATCTGTACGTTGTACAAAAATCTCATAATTAAGAAACTTATTTGAGAATTGCGCAATATTTTACAACATTATTTTAAATGTACATATATTTAATCCGACAATAGGACAACACATATGTCTATTTTTTTCTTCTTTCTGAAGATAACATTCATAATATAAAAGAAAAATAACTTCAGAAACTTCAAAAATTTTATCCAGTTTTTTAATTGACATGCTGGTCTCTACACTTCGGCTGTGTTTCTCGCGTTATTTTATTTCTCATGTTATTTTCCTTTCTTTGTTACTCTAACTTTTTTTGTCTCTATTTTTTGAATTGAATTACCCAAACATCTGAACTTTAATTGGAATTCTAGTACTAAATTATTTACAAATATATTATTCTTTACGAATATTATATTATTCTTTACAAATATTTTATCTATTTTCTTTTTTCTCGACTTTTCCTATTTCTCCACGTTTATTTACAAAACAAAATTGAAACATTAGCTTATGTATTTCTTATTCATTATCAGCTGTGTTTCTCACGTTATTTTATTTCTCATGTTATTTTCCTTTCTTTCCCACTCTCACTTTTTCTGTCTCTATCTTTTGAATTAAATGACCCAAACATCTGAACTTTAATTAGAATTCTAATACTAAATTCATTCTTTACAAATATTTTATCTATTTTCTTTTTTATCCGATTTTCCCTATTTCTCCACGTTTATTTGCAAAACAAAATTGAAACATTAGCTCATGTATTTCTTGTTCATTATCCTGCTGTGTTTCTCACGTTATTTTATTTCTCATGTTATTTTCCTTTCTTTCTTACCCTTACTTTTTCTGTCTTTATCTTTTAAATTAAATTACCCAAACATCTGAACTTTAATTAGAATTCTAATGCTTAATTCATTCTTTACAAATATTGTATCTATTTTCTTTTTTATCCGGTTTTCCCTATTTCTCCACATTTATTTTCAAAATAAAATTGAAACATTAGCATACATGTACTTCTTGTTAATTATTTGAACATCAAACAAAAATCTCAGTGATAAGAAACATATTTGAACATCCCCAATACACCAATCCTATAAATGCATTTATTAGCTTGTTATCTGGTATTTGGACAACACATATGCCCATTTTTCTTCTTCCAGAAGATATTTTTCCCATTATAAAGTGTAAAGTAAGTTTTTGAACCAAAAACATCTTATCCGAGTATTATAATTGATATGGAGTCTTCACACGTCTGTTACCTTTCTCATGTTATTTTCCTTTCTTTCTCAATCTCACTTTGTTTGAACACTAACATATTTACAAATATTTTTCTTTTTTATTTTATTTTTATTTTTATTTTATTTTTTCGCATTTTTCTATCCCTCCTTCGTTTATTGAAATAAAAAAATTTAATCATTATAGTTTATACATTTCTTGTTAATTGTATGAACATTAAACAAAAATATAACATATTGAGAATGACGTATTACATCAATTCTGTAAGTATTATTCGACATTTACAAAATTCAAAGTTTGTTATTCGACATTTAGACCACGCATGTTTATAGTTTGTCTTCGTTATCAAATTTTTTTATCAATAACTTGAATAAAATTACTCATACTCCTTAATTTTGATCAAATTTCTAACACTAAATTTACCGTTTACAAATATTTTAGCTATTTTTCCCCTGTTTTTCCCCCACTTCTCTCTCTTTATTTGCAATAAAAAAAAAATCGAACCATTATAGCTCACACACTTCTTGTACATTATCTTACATTATACAAAAATCTCCTTGATAAGAAACATATTTGAGAATTATGCAATACATTAATCCAGTAAATGTATTCAATACTTTGTTATCCGGACATTTGGACCACACAATGTCTATTTTCTCTTCTTCTAGAAGACACTTTTACCATTATAAAATGAAAAGTAAGTTCAGAAACCGCAGACATCTTATCCAGCTCTCTAATTGACTTGGAGTCTTCACACGTCCGTTGTCTTCTTAGCTATTTCGATTTTGGAGTGCTAGGAGATAGCCTAATGCAACCGGCCCCAGTTACAGAACTCGTTGTTTTAAAAATCTATTTTTGTTTTAAGAAATTTTCTGATTATTTCTCGATAAATGGAAATAAAATTTCCTAATGAAACTTTCTAATATTGCTTATTTTGAAATGTTTTGTTATCAACAAAACACATACTACTTGAATTAAATAATTGTTTTTATTATTATTGTAGTTTTTGGAAATATTTCATTTGATATTAAACTGTACATTTATTTAAAAAGTGACCCAATGGAAGTAAAGCTTCTTGGAAATTGCAATAAATGTTTTCAAACGTATTTAAACAAATAACTTTATTAAAAATGTATTCGGAAATATTTAAATATTTTAATGTTTGTTATTAAAGGTTGCTTATTTATTTCAATACATTCAAAGTTATATTCGATTAAATGGAACATTTATTCAAAGAACTGCTTATAATATTTCGCCATCCAGAGCATATGCTACTAAGATTTAAGCACTGTGTTGGTTATTTATTTATTTAATTTTGAATGTTTTAAAAACTGAGTATTTGTTTAAATAGTGAAGCAACACGCACGCACAAAAGAGGCTTTTTAGAACTTTGAATATACATATATATTTATATATACATACAAATATACATACAAATATACATACAAATGATATTAGGGTTAAGGTAAGGCGATCAAATGTCCCCACTTTTTGAAATTTGTTTTCTTTTCCCCCGCTTAAACTTGTTTTCCGAAGATAGCTTTTGTCGCAATTTATAATTCAAAATCGATGATAGTGCACTTTTTTAAGTATTTATTTTGTCATCGTTTTTTAATTTTAAATTGGAGACACTTGTCTGATTTGTTCCCATTTTTCCTCTCGAAAATTTGGTCGCCTTAGATTAAGGTCAGTTGACTGCACTGGGGTCTTAGACCTGCACAAGAGTGCGCTCTGTGGGGGGTCTTTGCAAGACAAACAAATAATTTTTGTAAAGTTAATCAATAAATAATTAGTTTTATATTTAGAGTCAAAAGTAGCTTATTTATTTCAGCATTTTCCTAATGACATTTGATTATATGATTTATTGAGAGAATCTATATAGCATTTTATCATTCAGAGCGTTCACAAGCAAATTGTACACTTATTCGAAAAATAGTATACAATAAAATAAAAATAAAACGAAGCTTTTAACATTTTGAAATAAACGTTTTCAAACATACAAACAAAAGACTTTGTTTAAAATTTAAATGTTTCGAGAAATAATGACATACTTTCATATTTAGTATTAAAAGTATTATTAACTTCAGCATGATTCTAAATAGATTTGAGGATTCATACAGAATTTTCTCATGTCAATTACGCAAAAATTGTGTTTTTTGGATAATATCACTTTTGAAACAAATGTGTCATTAAAACAGTGTTAAACAGGTCGTAATAAATTCTGATTAATAGAAAAAGACCTTAAAAAGATTTTTTGATTTATTAAACACAATTTTTAGAAATATATATATATATATATATATATATATATATATATATATATATTTAGGGTACTCGATGTTTTTAAATTAATTTATATAATTTATATAACTATTAATTAGTTACCTGTATGTTACTGAAAACAGTGCACGGGGAACATTATTGTTATGCTAGAAAATGCTCTTTTAATAATTCACGTGGTAATAAACTAATTTGATCGTATTACTTTTTGCTGAAATTTAATATTTTCTTTTACATCTCGCATGTTTCATGAAATAAATCATAAATATATATATATATATATATATATATATTAAATGCGTAATCAAACATAATCAAATAAAATTTGCAACTTCTAACTGTTAAAATTTACTTATTAACTTTCATTAAAGGAAATCGTACTCTTCCCCCCAGAAAAATTTCATTGTTATAATTTTTAGAAATTTCTCTAGATTAAATTGCCAGAAGAAAACGAACCTTATGTAAGAATAACTTTCTAAACAAACACCCTACAATGAAAAAGCACGTAGCAATATTTTGTGTGTTATTGTGCTTATTTACGTAGTTTTTATTTTTCATCATTCGGTATCAGTTTTAAAATGTTTTTTACTGCAAGTCAAAAATGTCTTATTCATTTAAATGAAAGAAATCAATTCACGTTTGTTCTTCATACTGATGTGCAGAAACCAGAAAAGCAAAACTATGATGATAATTAATAATATATTGTATATGTATGTATTGTGAGACCTCCAACGCAGTTTAATGTCCCTTCCATGAGCTTTTAGATCGTTATCATTTACTACAATTTCACAAAACCTTAACATGGAAAATAATCTTAACTGCACAATATCCTGCTCTCGAAAATCCCGTAAAATGAAAAAGACGCAACTGAAGGCAGCAGTGAATCTTGAGCACGCATCCGTTTACTCTTTTTATTACATCCATAACTCATTCAAATTTAACTCTACGAAATTACGCAGGCTCTCTCAACTAACAACTTAGCGACTTTTAGCCGTGTCTTATTTAGTGGCTTTTAATCGATACAGAAACCCGAAAAAAGTCAGCGCTGAGAGTCATGGAGACGCGCGTAAGTGTTTACACGGGGCCTCGTTATCAGCGACTCTGGCGACGTCGATGTTTGGGCAACTTCACGTCGTCTCTGCGTTGCCAAAGCGTCAGCAGTGTTGTTAAGTGATAACGATTATTGGTGTGTTGCTCCCCCTCCCCACTTAAAGTGGATATCTTGTTCCGATGGTTTCTATTTTCTTTATTTTGTTTCTCTCGACTCGCTATTATTTCGACATTTTGTTTGTTTAACGGTGATTTTCAGGCGCCTATGGATTTTATTTGATTGACAAGTTTTTATATTCCTGTCATGTTTTCGGACTACTTTTTATTTTCATTTCCATTGCAAGTTTTTATTTGATTTCTTATCGCTAATATCAGCGACGGCTTCTTTTTTAGAATAAAAAAAAAAAAAAAAAATGTTTTTTTGTTAAATTGTTTACGTAATTAGAACGGAAGCCGTGAGATAAATCGATGTAATATTTTTAGATGTGAAATGAAATAACGACGTTACATAATAGATAAAGATTATTTGTCATCGTTTCTAGAAATGCAGGATTGTATAAGAATATAGAACAAGAATACAGTAAAAATAAAATAAGAAATTTATACGAACATGAAATTATTTTAATTATAATAAACTGAAAATTATATCGAAATTTTCAAATCACAAGTAATTTTAGGCTTAAGCTAATTTTGATCTGTACAAGTGGTGGAAATATATATATATATATATAAACTTTTAAATTTTAATTTTTAATTTTAATTTATGATGACTGCATTATAATGCTTATCCTTATATGTGTGCTCTTTGGCATTATTGCTTGTAATTGACTCTTCTTAAAACTTAACATTTAATACTTTGACTTCAAAATAAAAATATTTTAATTTTAATTTTTAATTTTAATTATTATTGATGACCGCATTATAATGCTTATCCTTATATGTGTGCTCTTTGGCATTATTGCTTGTAATTATGTCTTCTTAAAACTTAACACTTAACAATAATTTGACTTCAAAATAAAAATCTTAAAAATTATCTTAATCTTGCTGTTAATACTTCTAAATTATCTTAATCTTTCAGTCAATACATCTTATTTAACTGACTTAATGTTTTTATAGCTAACCGAAAGATGGCGCTTGTACTCAGTTGTCTTATACCTTCATTCTTCAGTCCTTATCTTAAACGATTTAATTATTAATATTTTTGGTACGATTTAATTTAACTCTACTAGTATTAATTTTAACATTATCATTTAATATTTACTCAGTGTATTTTATCTTTAATGTAATTGTTCTGAAGTATTTTCGATTAATCGATATCTGTCGAGCTTTTATTTTAGCTTCAATTTAGGTTTTGGCATCAACCATTTTTCCAGTTTCTGTTAACTGTTTTCCATGTGGTTACTCTGATTATTTCATGTTATCACTTTGGTTTCCTTTAAGATTTTAATTAATATTTATTTATTCTTTGTTTTAATTTAATTTTTCACTTTTTTCTCATTCTTTATTGTTTTTTGCTGCATTGATCGGGGCGTGAGATGATATAAATTGCTATGATTAGCAATATCGTTTTACGAAATCGTTGCAGCTTTCTCTGCTTTATGAAGTATGCGCCCCTTGAATCGTATGCTTCTAATTTTAAGCATTTATATCCAATTGATTATGAGGTTTATTATCTTTTTTCTCTTTCACAAGTTTAATGGTCCTTTTTTATTATCCTTCAGGTCGGCGTAAGTATTTTAAGTTACTATGGTAACTCATTGGTTCCTTATCTATATCGCAACTTTTTGTGTCATTCTTTCCTCTATGTTAAATTCAGTTCTATATTTTAGTGTGCTGTTATTGTTTTAGTTCTATTAATTGCTAAATTTTAAGATTAAATTTTATTACGTTATCTATTATTTGCTGAGTATTGTAAAGGAATTAAATTATTTATTATATATATATATATATATATATCAAAGGAAGTTTACATGCCAAACCATTTTAAACAGCAAGAATTTTAATAGTCTATTACGTAGTTAAAAGGAACTCTTTGGACGAGGTAGGGTTTCTTTCTTTCTTTTTCTTCAAGAAAAAAAAAAAAAAAAAAAAAAAAAGCATTTTTTAAGATGTTTTCTGAATTGCATAAAATTGGTTGATTATAATGAAATTGATTATGTGTTTTTATGATTCAAATTTAACTGATATTTTTATTCAGTAAGAATTTTTCAGTTTTCAATTTTCTTAAAACTTAAACTGCATTAAAATCAGAAAAAATATATTGTTATTGCTTCTGTAAAAACAGCTACCCTATTGTAGAGTACAAAATATTTTTATTTTCAAATTTTTAAACGTTTATTTTATTTTACTTTATTTATTTTAAGTGATAATTTCTTCTGAATATCGTAATATATTTGTAGTAAAGGAAGATCATAACTGCAACTGATTAATATGTGCAATAAATAAACTTTTTTTATAACAACTAATTACAAAATCTTTTAGTAAAAGATTTAATACATTCCTTTATTAAAAAAATAATTATATTCAGATTATTTACTAATTTAAATTTAATTTTTTAATTAAAGAACTACTTATAAAATAGAACTAATATGTTTTTAATACTTTTTTCTGTCAATGTTTAAAAAACATATATATATGGAAGTGGTCTTGTGATAAGAAGGAATCAATAGCCATTTTAACCCACTTTGCCTGTAGAACTGTCTTTCCCACAATAACTTAACATTGACGGGGAAAAAATCTTAGCGACAACCTAATGCGTTTGTAAAATAATTACCATATTTTTTAAAGGTAAAAATACTGAGTTTCAGAAACATTTACATTTCCCTAATAAATGTTAAAACATAAAATTATCTATTATAAATAAATTATGTTGTTATTTATTAAGTATTTCATCTCAGAAAAGTTGATGATGTGAATAAAAGCATTTATGCATTAAAAACATCTATATAAAGTGTCTGTGTGTGTGTGTCTGTATGTGTGACTGCACTCTGGTGCTCACACTACTGATCGCAGAGCTTCGAAATTTGGCACATAGGTACCTGGGATCCTGCAGGTGTGCACCTCATCGAGATTTTTTCGAATTTCGAATTTGAATTTTTTAAATTAATGTTTTTTCGATTTTAAATATTGGCTTCAATGTTTCATTTTTCATGAATTTATTCTTCGATTGTTATCGTTTGCGTATCTTAGCAACGGCTATTATGCAATTCATTTTTTATTTAATACATTCATTTGAAGGCGATTTTATTTTCTTTTTTTCTTTTTTTTAAAATTATTTTTATATTTATCGAAAATCAAATGGTAATGCAATAGAAATAAATTGTTACGTTTATGTATAAATTTTATACTATAGCAACTTTTTACTTTTCATTTTTTTAATTAATTTCTTTAAAAAAAAATTTTTTTTTTTTTTTAATTATTATTATTTATAATATTTATTGGGTGAAAAAAATGGTAGTTTATAGTAGAAAGGATAAACTGATTAAAATTCGTTTTTCATGTATTTCATTCCTTTTAAAAGAAAATCTACTTTTTTATTTTATTTTATTGCACTGGTCGGAATCAAATCGTAATATAGTGTAAATAACAGGGGCTATAAAACACATGGTTCAAAAACTAAAATATATAATAGATGCTGAGATACAGTCATCTTTAAAATCGTAGTTCTTAAATAACAGAAAATCCACAAGTCGTCGATAAATACCCAGATTGAAGTGCTTGTAAAAGACCTTTCTATAGACAGTGGGACACTGCACCCGATGCAGTACGGGTAGAAAAAAGATCTGCCTTAGGCAACGGGTACCCGAAGAAGCGCTAAAGCGATTTCAGTGTTTATTTTATTTATTATTATTATTTTATTTTTAAGTTTTTATTTGTAATGTGATGTAAAAAGTAAATACTGATCCAATTCTTTTGAAAATTCATTTAAATATAGTGACCAGCGAAGCGGGCGTAACCTGCTAGTTTTAAATAAATAACAGATTTTACTTAAAAAATTATCTTGTGGAAATTTTTTCTTAATAGCATAACATTATTAATGATTGTAAGCGCTCTGAATCCCAAAAGCTTCTAATTATATAAAATAATTGAAATTTAAAATTTCCGCTGTGAGTACAAAATTACTTCCAAAAGTTGAAAATACAAGTTTTAAAATTTCAAGGATACATAAAATTGATAGCTGCGAGCTACTCTAAATTTTTAAAAGTACTTTTTCTGAGTAACCGTTTTTACTTTATTTAATAACTGAAAACTGTTACAGAAAACTGTAAAAATGTTTCTATTAAAAAATATTGGTAGTCCGAAACCGAAGAAGTTGGTTATTGATTACGCATACATTTGAAACATAAAACCTATTAGAAATATTCTTATATTAGAAACATAAAATGTAGTGCATCTGATAAAATTCATTTACTACCTTACCTTAACCCTTTAACGTTCATTGGTTTCGACGGAAACTAAGCATTTAACATTTATCTGTGAAACAAATTGTAAATATGTTTTTCTTGTTACAATCGATTTTTTAACTTTTGTTACTTTTTTTGTTCTGTAAATGACAACATTACTCCAAAATTTAAAAAAATTATGTTTCAGAGTAAGCCATTTTCAGAAGTCACTTTAAATTTCTTTGTAGGTGCGAGTGCATCTTTCTGCTTTGATTATGCACTCGTGCCTAGTTTTTTTTTTTTTTTTACACCGGATGAAGGGATGAGCTGGTATTTGGATCTGAAACAAATTTTGAGAGTTTTTGCAATTTGTAGTGCACAGGTACAAAGATATTAATTAATTAAATTAATTATTATTTGAAAAATGGATTTTATTTAGCTTAACATATAGATATTTCCAATCAAAAATTTATAAAAATTATTATTATTATTATTATTATTCATTTTACACATTTTTCATAATCTATGTCCCGTATAGGGATTTTAAAATTAATTTAGGGATTTTAAAAAGAAAATATGTAGTGAATGTTAAAGGTTAAATTAGACATGCACATGATTATTTATTTATTTATTTATTTATTTATTTTTAAGAGTAGAGAAGCATGGATATTCACAAACACGATTAAATACCTCTGTTCCTATATTATATCTAGCGATATCTTATTAACTTGTTTATCTAGTGGCTGCAACATTTTTGCTAACAGGCGTCCGTTGTTCTTTTTTCAGGCGGATGTTTCCCACAGTTCGAGTCAGTTTCACTGGAGCAGAACCTTTAACTAAGTACAATGTATACATGGACATTGTTCCTGTGGACAATAAGAGGTATAGGTATGCCTATCACCGATCTTCGTGGTTGGTGGCAGGCAAAGCTGATCCTCCTTCTCCATCAAGACTATACCTTCACCCAGATTCTCCATTCACAGGAGAGCAGCTCAAAAAACAAGTTGTCTCCTTTGAAAAAGTCAAGCTCACTAATAACGAAATGGACAAACAAGGCCATGTAAGATATCAACAGTTTTAATATTGTATCATACTACTTATCGCGTATTCAATACATTTACAGACTTTATTTGCATCACTTTGAAGTATTTTTGTATGTATTAATTTCCTCAAATTGCCTTTAACCCATTCATTCCCGATTTTTTCCCTCCATAAAACAATAAATCTTATATTTAGTCATAAATTTATTTCAAAAGCAATACTATATATATATAAATAATAATAATAATAATAAGAGTAATAGCAGAGTACGAATAAGTATAGCTAACAAAGCAACTGAGAGGTGTTTATTTATGTTTAATATAACCACTGATGCCATTAAAAATCATAACTTTTCAATAAATAAAAATATCGAAATTTTGGAAGAAATACATTTTGTAATTAATTAAAATACAAATAATAAACATTAAAAAATAAAATAAAAAATATTTCAAACACTTAATTTACTTAACCCTTTACATCCCAAATTACCTTATTTTCGGAAAAATAGTTTGAAACATTTTTATTATATTTCTTTACTGCATGAGAAACATCTCATATTAAATTTAGCTTAAACTATAGCTTAACTATAGGGAAAGCTTAAACTATAGGGACTTTGAAGTTTCAATGAAACCTGCAGTAAATTTCGGCTATATTGAGGATTTTTTTTTTTTTTTTTTTTTTTTATGGGACTTTAAAGTCCCGGTTTGATACAAAGGGTTAATATGAGAAGTGATTTTCAATGATGAATAACAAACTTTTATCTTGTAAAATATTGTACAAAATAATATATGAAGACTGAAGATAAGTATGGAAAACTGTTTGAGATACGTATCATATGTTACACAAAAAATCTATTTTCATTATTAAAATCAGCTTAATTTTTTTCATAACTAACAGGTATTCAATTGAATTATTGACTGCTAAAACTTTATTTCTAAATCAAGAACTGATCGATATAGAAACTGAAAGATATAGCGTAAGATAAATTGAACGATATACATGATGAATAACTGAAAGATAAGTATGATAGATAAAGTTTAAAATTCACAATACGTGTCAATTTGTGCATGCTTAAATAGTTTTATTTTAATACATACTTTCTAAAATAAAGATTAATCTATTTTCTTTAAATCTGAATTTCTATTTAACTAAGTATTAAAATTTATTTTAAATCTTTTCTTTTGTTATATTTTATTAAAAATTATATTTTATTAAAAATCAATAATAAAAGAATAACAGCATCTTCACCAATAAAAATGTAATAAATAATTAAATAAATGCAAATTGAATTTGAATAATTTTTTTTTTCATACAGGTGAACAGTATTTCTTTCTTTCTTTCCTTTTTTTTTTTTTTTTTTTTTTACATATATTTTGGTTAATTCAAATTCTTTAATGCTTCCTTTCAAAGTTTTGTAACTTTGCATTTTTAAACATACTTTTTGTTATTAATAAAATAAATGAAAAATTATAAATAAGTAAATATAAAAAGAAAGAAAGAAAGAATTATGGAAAGTAACAAAGTTTATTTATAAACATTTTACGATTATACGATTAAGAGGAAAAAAAAAAAAAAACTGCATCATAATCTTACACCTTGTTGGAATGTATGCTTACCTTTTTCCTTGAATGAAAAAAATAAATCTCATATTTCTTAATTTAGTTTTTCCTCCGCATAATATCTATCAATCAATATAAAATTTCCTCACGCACGTGCCCTTGGAACAGGCTTTTAATATAAGATGGCTACCTCCAAACTTCCTAACTTCCCTTCTCTTTTATACCATGTCGCCAAGATGAAACATGCTGGGAAAAAGATGAGAAATCGACGCCAATCACGCAAATTTTCGTATTACCCCTCCTTGTTCCACTGTACATAATCCACGAAGCAAGAAGAAAATGAAAAAAAATACCGATAAATTTATACCGCCAAATTAATGATATATGATAGATATGCGCTTAATAACTTAATACAGGCTTCGAGCAAAATCACCGTCCTGAAGTTCCATAATATAAGATTATTTATTGGCAACCCCCCTCTAGATGCAATTTTATACATTTATTACCATGTCTGGCTTTTTTATTATCATACCTCTCCCCTACTTTACTTGCTAATAAGATTTCCAATTGGAAAAACAGAAGGATCTGCCATTTAAAGTTGTAATGATAGTTGTTAGGTCGACAGTCGGAAACATATTTCAGTACACGTAACTAGTGTTTGTATGCATTTATGCCAGAAAGATGATTTTATGAGGGGCAATGATAGCATGATAAATTGAATTATTGTAATTGAATTAAAGGAAACTTAGATTATGGCCCGTAATGGTTGTAAATAGGCGTTACGCTTGAATTAAAATCATGTGTTTGAAGTTCAAATGTAATAATCTATATATCGAAGAGAAAATTAAATGTTATGCTTATTTAGAAAGTGACGAGGCGTTAATTTCGTGATAATTTTGTTAAATAAATGTTTAGTGATGTTTATTTCCTTTTAAGTAAAGAGCAGCTCGTTTAATTAAAATGGAAATAATTGGAAGAAATTTCTCATAGCTTTTCAGAGAATAATGTTTAAAATTCTTTCAATAATTGAACACACGTACAAGATGTTCAATGCAAATACTACTGATCTTTCTTTTTCTTTCTTTTTCTTTCTCTTCTTTTTTACTTTTATTTATATAATTTAAAATTTCTAAAATAATAAGAGGTTGATGCTCGGTGTTTTGATAATTGAAAAAAAATTCTATTCCATCATCCCATTGCTATTCCTCCGCCATTTTTGCGGCCTTGTTTTGCTAGAAGTTTAGTGGTAAACTTCTAAAATATACATATATAACTAATATTTAAATAATAATAATAATAAAAGAGCTTTTTTTTTTTTGTTTGATTTCTTCGTCATTCAAAAAGAAGCAATTTTGTTTATAAAGTATGATTTATTCAAAGAACATTGTTCATCAAAAGTATTTTAAAAAATGAATATTTTACTTTGAAAATTAATCAAATTACAAGCTAAATATTCTATTGAAAATCACAATTTTGGATTTTATAAGTATATCAGATTTCTACAAGCAAATCGATGAACCTAAATTGAGGCCCAGTTCTTGATGCGTTTTGCCCTCCCTCCGACCCTACCACATTCTGCTCTTCCTGAAACTAGTGAGCTCAAACTAGTGAGTAACAAATGAGCTCATTTGTTAAATCACAAAAATATTTTCAGAATAAATAAAATATATAATAGTTGTCGCACTGAAAAATATTAACATGTACATTACAGCTTGGTTTGCTAATTATAATGTAGTTCGAGAGCTCTTACTTAGAAACCCATAACAAAAATTTGCATAGGAAAATATAATCTAGCGATCCTGTATAAAATTTTGATACTTTGGTAAGGTGCCACGAGTAGCCGAATGGTTCTGCGCTCAAAGCAGGTCGATTGGAAATGCCGGATTCGATCCCAGGTCACTCTAATCGATCTAGCCGTTTAGAGTTTTCCGTGGTTTTCTCCGAAATTCGCGTAAATACGGGCTAGGACCCCTTAGAAAGACCTCCAAGGAAGGCATTCCTACTATAGGATTAGGACCCTTGCGTAGTCAATCTGCCTTAAACCCTACAACTAACCAACTGATACCTCGGTTTTCCAACCGTACGTTAAACAAAACCTAGCTACAAGGGGCTTTTACATTAGTTTCTTCCTATGCTTTTTTACTTTCCGAACACTACAGTGAGAAAAGTATTGTAATCATGTCAAAAATCCGAATTTGAGATTTTGATGTTTTTGTACGTTTTGAGGTCCCCTGAGTCCGTTTTCATTATTTTTACGATGATGTATGTATGTGTGTTTGTATGTATGTGTGTATGTATGTGTGTGAGTGAACATGCTAGCGTCTAAACACTTTGGGAAAATGAGCTGAAAGTTGGTACGTATGTTGTAAGTCACCGTAGTACGAACCCTATTGATTTTGGGGAATCTAGCACTTATAGTTTCTTTACAGGGACACCAAGAAAAGTTCTTTTTCATTATGGCCTATGGGGCCAAATTTTTAAAAGTGTGATAGCGTCTAAATGCCTTATTAAACTGAGCAAAAAATTTATACGCATGTTATAGGTTACAACTGCACGAACAGTATAGATTTTGGTGAATTTAGCACTTACAGTTTTTTTACAGAAACACAAAGAAAAATTCTTTATCATTATGGCCTATGGGGCCAAATTCTTAAAAGTGCGATAACGTCTAAACGTCTTATTTAATTGAGCTTAAAATTTATATGAATATTATAAATCACTGTTGCACTAACTATAAGCATTTTGGTGAATCTAGCATTTATAGGTTTTTACAGGGACACAACGAAAAATTCTTTATCATTATGATCTATGGGCTCAAAGTTCAGTAGCGTTAAATAAAACATAGTGTACTATCTGGAGAAAAATACTGAAACACTCTATTATAATTTTCTCGCTTTTGTTTTTTTAACAACTCCTCTTTCTTTACTTTATCTACAAAACCGTTAATTACTCAATGTTCGGAAAGTCGAGTGGAGTCACTCCAGATTTTTTATAGTTTTAAAAATCCTTATTAATTTTTGTAATCCGGTAGGGATTAGTCAGCGACTTGAAACCTTTTAGATAATTCGCATGTATTTTTAGATTTGGGTAACAACAATCTACAAAGAATCAGTGATTCGATGTAATAAGTAAGTAATTCACTTCTCACATACAATGATCTTTTTAATATCATTCAGCTTTTATAATAAGACAGAGTTATACAGAAAATTACTCCAATTTTCGCGTTAGGTTGAACAAAATTTTTATATTGTAGTAGCTGCAATCATGTAATGTGAGAATTAGTCAAATAAAATATTGCACGAGGAGCCATAGCATTTTTAGCGCGAAGAACTAGTTACCAACAAAACAAATTTTTCTAGCGATTATAACCTGTCAATTTAATTTCCAATCTTCCAAGACTCTTTATAATCGATTTACATCACAATAAATAAAGCCGTTTATTTTCTATGTTTGTTTCAAAGCTAGGAGAAGCTTTGCATAAACTTACGTTATTAGCTCTAAACGATTTACAGGGTTCAAATCCCGGTCTAACGAGCCTTGACGTGTATATAAAGGACCATAGAAGGACCATAGACATTCCAAGCACAGGCCCAAACGGTACACAAAATTAAAAGCGATACTTTTATTGTAGGTTGATTGAAATAAACTTTTAGTACTAACAAATATACCGTAAGATAAAATAAAACAAAATATGAGAATGAGTGCAAACATAATGCTTAAATTACAAGGCTGTCTTTAAATGGGTGTGACAATTTATCAAAAATTCGTCTTTTTCTCCACTTCAGGTCTCCTTCCATCTTTTAAAATTAATTTTACGAGGGGCGGGGCTACGTTTTCATCGAAAGCGAACTTCTTTTTGTTAACCAAGCGCAGGAATAAAACAAAAATTAAGATAACAAAAGGCGAATGGAGTAAGTAAATGGATAGAAATCACCGGCATTACAATATTTTACTTTTTTTTTTTTTTTTTACTTTGAGACTTGTTGAACTAAAAAGTGTGGGTTATTTATGACGTTTTTCATTGCCGTTTCTATTGATAATGCGCACTAAAACGCTCACAGATGACCACGCTCTTAACCCAGACAGCACATCGCCTCCCCAGGATATCTTCAAGATGTCTTCTGGATGAAAAGGCATCCCAGAAACGTCCTTAAGATGTACTGTGGATAAGTTAAGCCTAACTGTGCTGTTAGGGAAAAGAATAAGGGATGCGTCGAATTTTAGGTCTACACCCTGATTTGTGGGTGCACTGCACACTTAAAAATGTAGATAAATAAGTAAATTTATTTGTATTTTAAAAAAACAATAAGAACGATAAACTTCTCTAACATTTTAACCCATTGAACGTTTTGGAGAAGTGTAAAATTATAATGTGGTTTGCACTGCACGTTTATTTACAATGTGTTTAAACAATAATTATTTCAGTTTAAAATTAAAAATCTAATTATTTATTTAAAGATAAGTATTATACAGGAAACAAGCTAAGAATTCATATTTATTACACTTTTGAATTTTAAGCCTATAAGGAGAAAACAACTGCTTAACAACTGAAAATAACAATATAATAAAATATATATATATATAAAAAAAAAAAAAATTAAAGATGTTTTCTATTAGCTTGATTCGCATTGAGAAGTATGAAAAGTTTAAAATGAAGTGTTGTCACCTAAATTTCATACTTTAGTTAATTTTAAAAAATCTTATTGTCGTGTGGAAAAACTGTTTGCACCCGCGATTCACAAAAATCGCCCCGTTCATTTGGTACTGAATTTGTATCGAGCCACGTACTTTTTGAAATGACTGATAGAAATTAAAATGAACTGTTGCCACCTAAATGTCATACTTCAGTTAATTTAAAAAAAAATCCAACCGTCGTGTCAAAAAAACTGTTTGCATCCCTCGATTAAGAAAAATTGCCCCCTACATTTGGTACCGAATTTGTAACGATAGGACTGATATTTCTAATTTATTTTCTCCTTTTTCCGTTTTTAACCCGAATTCGGCAGAAGGTTTATGACAGAATATGTAAGCTAAAAAAGAAGTCTTCAAAAATACAAAACCATGAAAATGCACGTGGAAATAACATGCAAATACTAAAACTATGCATAAAGAGATGAGTTGAGATGTAGTAAAACACTTTTAACTTATTATTATTATTATTATTTTCCTTAATTTTTTTCTCAATGCAACATAAACAATTTATTCTAAAAAAATACATTGTTGTGTTTTATCCAAGCTTTATTTTTTGGCTGAATAAAATCTGGAAATTTATCTCGTTATTTAAACTTTGTCTTCTGCAAACGAAATAACTATATTATATACATATATGCTATACTCAAATAAGTTTTCAAAATGAGATTTTCTATTTAAATGAAACAATGAATTTTGTTTGTTTAATTTTTATTTATTTGAACCAATGACTGAATCTCCCAAAATACTATGCAAATTATGGATAAGAATTTTTTTTTTTCCCTCAATACATTGTTATAGTTGTGACGCAATTTTTTCTGTAATTCCCCCCCCCCCCCCCCCCAATATTTTATTCGTTTGAAATGCGCGTATAGGAACCATGGATAAAATTTGACTTTCTTTATTTCAATACATTGTTGTAGGAGTGACGTTAGTTTCAAATGTTATACACGGAAAAACAATGCTTTTATCTTTAAGAATATGAAGCTGAAACATGTGAAAAATGTACTGAATTATTTTTTCGCACATTTTAGTTTGAAAATGAAATATTAAAAATTTAAATAATCAATTTTTCAATGTAAGGACTCGTAAAATTTTGAATTACCTGAATGTGAAAGCAATATTTAGGAAAATAATTTAGATAATAGGTAATTCTGATTTCAAATTTCCCCATAGAATAACACACGTTTGGTTGTTTCTGACGACAGTTATTTTGTTCTATAACAGTCTAAGTAAATAAAAGAGCGTCAAACAATTTATTCTTATTTGTTTAGTCAAAAATGATTTTTAATTTTCTGTAGTTTCCTCTTGTATTTAGCACCTGTTCATCTTTAATTAAGATCTGATATCCCTTTTACTGTGGGGAAAAAAAAAAAAAAAAAAAGTAGTGTTTCAATTCAGAAACCCCCACGCCCTTGTCAATGTGACAAATCACTATATGTCCAAGCCCCGCCTTTTTTTCCAAATATCGGTGAACATCAAAGGCGTCACTTTTGCCGGAAGACGTAAGAGGAATAATCCGAGGGGGGAAGGGGGTTGCACTCCAGGAAATACTACCTGAGAGACTATAGCTATTGCCTAAGTTATTAGTATTAATCATTATATTTAATAAGTCCAAAAGATGTGTCTGTCATAGTGTCATGGCATTTAATACAGGAGATATTGTAATGAATGAGATGCTCATAAATTAAATAATTTCCCAGTAATTGAATGGAAGAGTAAAAAGAAATGAAAAGTCTCTAAGTAAGACTTTAGTTGATTTAAATTTCTGTTATGAATGTTCAATAACTAATCTTTATCTGTAATAACAGCTCATAATGATATTTTCTTAATATTTGATAATTTTCTTGCTATTTATTAAGGTATATTAAAATACTAAAATGAAGAAAAATCAATAGATATAAATAGAAAATAACAAATGCGTCGGGAAAAGAGGAAGAGATATGAAACTAAAAATAGAAATTATAAAATGATTAAATAAAAAAAAATAATTAATTCCGAAAATTTTCTTTCTCCTTTTCATAGTCTTTAAATTTATTCCTCATTAAAATTCACAGTTTACAAAAACATACATATTATTTCCCACCATTTGTTTTGCAAATGATTAATTATTTTAGTATTTATTAATTTCACCACTTTCAAGTTAAGGCATATAATTTCTGCCCTTATATGTACTATGCAAGGGGAAAAAATCTTTACATCTCTGTTTTAATTTAGCATTTCTAAAGCATAGAATTTGTATGATGCTCATGTTTTTACTAATCTTGATATAGTAGTTGCTTTTTAATAGATTTTTAATTATTCTATGCAAAGTTGTAAGTTCCATCTTATTAGGTTATACAAGAATTTATAGTCACACATTATTTTGAGTTTTATAATGATTTATTTCTAGATATGTTATTTTTTTCCTTTTCTTAACCGTTTTCTCTTATTTAAATGGTAAAATCTGAAAGCGTGAGATTTGTGCTAAAATAACGGTATATATATATATATATAATTACAGTTATTGTAGACTTAACGTTTAATCTAAAATGGCTAACACTGAAGAATATTTGAGGTCAGCAAAGGGCTGCTTTTGATATAGGGGATTTCATTAAAACAAGCTTCATTACTTGAAAATTATGCCGCTAGTTATCTTTTAATTCTAATCATGCAGTATAATTACATGCTATATTTTATTGTGCGCTTGTTGCAGGCCGAATTATTTTGAAATTAATATACTGTTAAATAGTCAAGACAAATAAATAAATAAATAAATAAATATACATATAAGATTTCGGGTAATGCGATAATATTGTATTTTTAAAAAGATTATGAGAAAACTTTTTTACAATGAATTTATATCTTCATTTTGTTCTTTGCCCATAGTTTTCTTAATACCGGTATAACGTTCTTGATTCTAGAATAGGGTATGATCTTTGTTAAAAATACAATTCTTAATTTTTTTTTTCATATATTATGCTTCTATTTCAGAACTACACACAAAAGCTTGCTTAAAAATCTTCTTATCATGAACACGTTATATCGAAAAAAATAAAAATAATAATAAAAATAATAATAAAAAAGAAAAGAAGAAGAAAAGTGTTACAATCCAATAAATGCTCATTATATCTTTGTGCTGTATTTTTTCCTTGTAGTAACCATAATTCAGGAAATTCCAGCGAAAAAACACAAGTTGCTGTCAAAGACCTTCAGCAAAGACATATTACAAAGCGGTTAACGTCTACCAAACGGAACTTGCGTTTAATATATGCCCTTCTACGCGCCCTATGTTCAATTTTGTGCGGTTGGTTTCGCCCCGGAGAGGCCATCACCGGTGTTCATCGCCAGTGAGATGTCACGAGCAGCGTTATTTATAGGCAATCGAAAGGCCATATCGGTTGACATCATGATTTGATTTGTAGCTTGGCATGAGTTAACAAAGAGTTATGCGGTTTTCTCCTCGTTTTTGAGGTAAAACTTCGAATTGCTCAATGGTGAGTCATTTACACATCTGTTGTGAGTGTGATCGAGAAAGGTTAATCATGCTTGTGATGAAAATGTGCATTGTATTCTATTTGTATATGAATGTTTCTGTGAATGACTGTGAACACATATGAAAATGATATCTTAATTTCTAATCTAATTATTTCTTGTATTACGCAATTGTAAGATATCGTGTAATGAAAAAAAAAAAAAAAGAAGAATATGGTTAGTTTCCTTTGTAATGACATGACGTCAGACATTACATAAATAACTGTACAAGAATACATATTCAATACTGTATTCTTGTACGGTTTTGAATACTAAAAATTAATTTATCTTGATGAGTGTTAGTGCGCATATATATATATATATGTATATATATATATTATATTATATATTATGAAAGTGTGACAATATTACATATGTACTGTGAAAACATTTCCTGAAAAAAGTATTACATAGGTTTCTGTTACATCTTGATATATTGTAGCATTATATATATAGATATTACATTATTTAGGGAAAGAAACTTACGTATGTGTATAATTATTTGTAAATGCGAAAATTATTATTTTATAAATAAGCTTCACTACTATACTAAGCATTTATTATAAATCTCCTCCGCTGATTTTCTAAAATTAAATAAATTGTAAATTTCTATGACAAAATATTATTACACTATATCATTATGACAATGTATTATTACAAAATATTTTTAAAAAGTGTTATTACATTTTAACTGTTGTTTGTTATGGTCATGTTATGTTTTGAATTTTGCATGAACTTGTTCAATATATCTTAAAATACAAAATTTAATTTAATGAAAATTTTTCTCATTGCAGATCGTTTTAAATTCCATGCACAAATACCAACCTCGAATTCATCTAGTTCGTAAATCGGGAAGCGCAACACTCACATCTCCGACAGAATTGGAAAATGAAGAATACAGAACGTATATATTTCCCGAAACAATTTTCACAGCTGTTACGGCATACCAAAACCAACTGGTAAGAACCATGTAAAACATATTTATTCATGTGATTTTGGTTGATAAGTGTTTCTATCTACATATTGTCACATTAAAATAAACACGACAATGTAGGATTTGTTTCAGAACTCTTGGTAAAATATTTAAGGGGTGATAGACCACATCTAAATGAGTAAGTTTGTCATACAAAGCATGATCGTCATATGCTTCGTCAAACAAAGCATAACAAGCAACTAGATGGCGCTTCAGATTACATTTTTTAACGGTTTCGATTTTTTTTTTTTTTTTTTTTTTGCGTGTGTGTGTGCTATTTTCTATAGATTTTTGACTTTCTTTTTTTTTTTTTTCTAAAATACCACCACACTTTAGAATGTGAAGAAAAGGGGAGAAAAATCAAAATATCCATAGAAAATAACACACACAAATAAATAAAATTCAATCTGAAGCACAATCTAGCGGTTCGCTACTTGAGCTGCGATCATGCTTTGCATGAGAAATTTAGATGTGTCCTATCATCCTTTAAAACGTTTACCAAGATTTCTGAAACCATTCTGTAGAGTTATAATCTGATATTTAAATGCAATTTGAAATAGATTTGAATGAGTTGTATCTTGTACAATCGTTTAAAATGTGCTTGTTTTGTGGTGAAGGTATTTTAAATAAAGTCTATCAAAGAAAAAGAAAAAAAAGAATTAAAAATAAACAAATAAATAAATAAAACGAACTTTATTTTAGATTTTTATCTTTGCATTTTGCGTTTATTTTTTCCAGCAAAAAGAATGAAATGTATATTCAAACGTGCTCATAGGTACCAAATTGTACGATTTATAACACAATTATTTCTGAGTAAGAAATTTCATCTTATTTAATCATAATATAGAGGGATTTAGGGATTCAGGGAACCGAAATATATATACATACATACATACATACACGAACCACACACATTTATATATACATGAGAATAATGAAAAGAAGGAGAATGGAAAATTAACAGATGAATAATCCACCACAAAAACCCACAAAGGCTAATTTGATAATTAGTTAGCTTGAATAGTTTATATATATATATATATAAATTTATCCGGTTGCCAAAGAATGTACAAATTGGAAGTTCCTTTTTTTTTTTTTTTTTTTTTTTTTTTTTAACTGAAAGGCAAACACACACTCTCTTTACTAGTACGATTAATAATAAAATGAGTGTTTTCACATTTCATGAGTTTTAAAACATTTTTAAAACATTTATTTTTACTTGCTCTCAGTGTAAAATTTAATAAATTATTTTTGATTCAAAATATATACCCGAAAATTAATACACAAAATATTATTTTGTTTATTAATTTATCTCTAAATTTTTCATGTGTAATAAAATCCAAATAATTACTATTTGCCTTTTATTTGTAGATAACCAAATTAAAAATTGACAGTAACCCTTTTGCCAAAGGTTTCAGAGATTCTTCCAGATTAACCGAATTAGAAAGGTAAATGCTTTTTATTCTTCGTGTATGTTTTTTAGGAACTTAAATATGTGCTACTTATTTGATTTTAAAGTAACCAGATGAATTTATAATTGGGAAGTTGCAACTGTGACTGAATGTGTTACCAAGCTTTTTAAGTATAATTTTAAGCAAAATCAAAAAACGACCTGGCCAGAAATAGTATGACCTTCTGATTTCCTAAATACTGAACAAAAATGTTTAGTTATTAATAATAATAAAAATAAATGTAATACAGAAAGCAAAGAGGATCAGATATTTATAAAGAGTTTTTTTTTTTTTTAAATTTATTTCGCATTGCTATTTTATGAAAGCTATTTTAGAAGTATAAATATATTTAATAAAATGTTCACACACCCCTTCCCTAAGATTTATTTTAAAAATATCGCATAGTAACTAAAATGTAAATAAATATACGAATGTGTGCGGTTATTATTTTAATTTATATTTATTCATTTTTTATGTATTCGAAATGTAAAATCTCCAACCTATTTATCTACTGAAATATGGATTAAAAATATTTTGTCTTAAAGCCCTAATGAAAGTTTTTGAGGTTAAATTGAAACCAATATTTCAGTTTCGTTTCCACTTTTGATTATTTTGGAAATATTTTTATAAGTGATTCCAAAACATATATATAGGCATGTTTCCCGTCTTAGTTATATATGAATTTTTAAAAAGGCATTTAAACTGTTTTTTAATGCTCACTTTTCGTTATCTGCCTATCTATCTATTATATATGATACAGTAAATCACTGTTTATAGGTCTTTCAAGTGATTGATGTAAAAGGACATGTAAATAAAAAGACGTACAGTCGAAATTAAAAAATAAAAATTTTATTGCTACAAATTTAACAACACTGAGCCAAAATTTATGGGAAATGTTAATTAAGTAAATTTTTTAAAGAAAACCTGTCACCTTTGACTTGGCATCACGCTGGCTGAAGTAGGTTTCATATAAAAGCTCATACCACAGTTCATGTACTCATTAAAATGAATATTTAGAACAGAAAAATTAGGGCTGATCGAGAATTTTTTACGAATTTTAGAAAAACTGAAAAGACGTATAACCGATACTGAGTGGCGTATAAACAAAGAATTTTTGGATTAAAACGAATAGGGATGAATGAGGACTTCATCGTAATGTACAAATATAAAAGACGTATAAACGAGAGATTATAAGTGGTGTTTTATTTTATATGTATAATTTTTATTTAAGGTTTTGGTTGCATTTGTTATACTTCCTGTTGTATGATAAATAATTTTATAGGATTTAGTGTATGTATGTGTTTATAGTTACTTTAAAGATAAACAAAACTTTCTTTTTATTCATCACTGCCATATTAGGGAAATAATATAAGCTCATTTTTAAGTTTCCTGGAACATATTAAACACATTTTTAACGCGAACATTGCTGTATCAGACTCTTTCTTGAAATATTATGTTTCATTAGAGACGAAAAAATATTTAAAAAGTGCGCAACTTGCCAACATATTTCTTCTCCTTAGCATTAATAACCGTATAAAACGGAAGTTGATATATGTTCGCTCATTAACTACTGCTTTAAACATGAAATAAAACATAAACATTATGAAAAAAGAAACTGAAACCTCGCACCGAAAATGTAATTTTTTTCAGATTCTCAAGAAAGTTCCCACCCTTTTAATTTTGCGTTTTTTTTTTTTTTTTTTTTTTTTTTTTTGACGCAGTGGTTTGATGGCAATATGCCCTTTTTGCAGCCAGACCTCCCACATCGACTAACTACGGAAACTTTAGTCCCGTTTGCTACATACCATGTTGATCCTGAAAAGGGTTGTTAATTGACTTCTTTCATCTTGCCATTGCCATCTTCAACAGATCGACTTTCAGGCCTCTAAGATGGCTAATCCCGATGACGGCTTGAAACGGCCCGTGTCATGACACCCGACACTGTGCCACCCACGATTTACTAAAGAAGGATTCACCAAAGCAATTTTTTCTTCTCGTGCACTGTGGTGTTTATTTTTCATAATAGTAGTATCGCAATTCAGTGTTGTCCACACTTTGTATCCCATAAAAGAACTACAGCAGAACTTTTGAATCTTTAACCCTATTCATACTCAAATACTAAGTCACGTCATGCCGAGAAGTCTTGATATTAATCCGAATGATAGGCAGATGCCTTACAAAGAGCAATTCTTTTATCATAGAGAGAAGATGTTTACACCTTTGACACTTATAATACAAGGATATCTTTTTTCGTCTTGAAAAGTTTTTAATTCTTTTGCCAGTTTTGGAAGAGAAAAGAAAATCCCCTGAAGCATTTTACGATCCTTCTATTTTCATGAAACATGTCAAGTTCAAATTACCATTTTATTTTGAAGAAGTTTTGACGAAAATAAAACCAGTTCTTTTAATGCCGTCTCTTATATGAAGAATCACATTTACCCACATTATATCTTGCTGTTCTTTTTTTTAAACAAAAGCTGTTCAAATGTTATATTTCATTATTTTAAGTGAATATGAACATCAAAAGCTAAAATGGGAAGAATAATTCTTTCTATACAAAATATTTATTTATTTATTTTGCTTTTTGAATATAGAACAATCAACGAAAGAAAATTCTCTCAATACAATATTACTTAATTTTAACAATTCTAAATTATTTTTGCCATTCATAAATGAATTTATATTCAGAATGGCAATTTACATCAAAATTTATATAAGTTATTAACGGGTCCACTTTTCTAATCTACAGCCGGATGAAAATTATTAGAATTTTGTATACTTTTAATTTATTATTTCAGTATTATTATTACTATTATGCAAACTATAATTCAAGAAACTTATTTTCACTTGTTGACATAATTTATCTGTTATGCTTTCAAAATATTTTAAAAGGCAATTTAGTTATTTATAAGTCATTTAAAAATTTTTTAGAAATGTTTATCATTTCGGTTTGTTTGTCAGTCTGTCCACTTTTTCATATCTGTAAATATTTTTAGTATTCCATTAAACACATTCTAGATAAATTTACTTATCATATCTTGCATACTATGTCATAAACGTTTTTCAGAATTCATAGGAAAGTATAATGAAAACGCATAGCACAACAGAAAATACACTGGTGTTCAAAATTTAAGCAACAACCTGTTTTCTCGTTTTCTTCTTTTGCGCATAATTTTTAAACAAATAAATATATGAACATAAACTTCGGATGTTCGTTATCATATTATTAACCGAATTTTAAATAACTTTAATATCAGTAATAATTTTTAAGTTGATAAATATTAATTTTTTCTCAAAAATAAGCTTTGGAAAAAGGAAAAATTTCAATAATTTTAGAAAAGAAAACTTAATGAAAAATGGTCATAAGGATGCATTGCAGATAGGTGAAGATGCAGATGCCTCCATATGTTAGATTAATACCGGATCTTCTATATTCACTTTTCTGTTTCTTCTTTTTTCTTCTTTTTTTTTGCATGTGAATAACTTTTTAAAAAATATACATACAAACATGAAAATTGGATATTACGATGTTCATTATAAAACTATTTATCGACATTTTTATTATTCTGGTGATGCTCATAGTTTACAAATTATTAATTATATATATATTTAAAAAAGTCTATTATGAAAGTAAAAGAAAAGTTAATACAGAAAGAAAATTTGAGATTTAGAGTAACATTTCAAGGCATGTGCGTCTTCATCTATCTCTAATGCACCCTAAAAACCACTTTTAATTAAGTTTTCTTTTCTAAAATTGCTCAAATTTTTACCTTTTTCCAAAGCATACTTTTGAAGGAAAAAAAAAAGGAGAAGAATTATTAGTTTAAAAATTATTACTCATGATGAAATTATATAAAATTCGATTAATGATATGATAACGAACATGCCATCTAAATTTTATGTTCATATGTTTATTTGTTTAAAAATGATGCTCAAAAGAAGAAAACAAGAAAACAGGTTGTTACTTAAATTTTGAACACCAGTGTGCATTCCGTGGTGTATCAGAATACTTTTGCGTGAACTTGTAAATGAATCATGAATGTAAATTACATTCTTTTCTATGGTAAATTCTTTTATAGCCTCTGAAAAATGTAAATTGATTTCATATGTGAAGCTCAGCATACAAGTATTAAAATTTGCGTTTGAAAGGTATGTTTCTTGGCCGTAATGTATCTGAATTATTTTTTGAGTCCTTGTATACCAAAGAATTACGCTACTTGTACCACCTGATAGACGAATCTAATTGATAAACATTTCTATAAAGTATTAAAATGTGCTAAAAGTATTTTATAAACATCTTATTATTCTTCTAAATAATTATTTTCTAAACTATTCCTACACTGAAAAAAAAAAAAAAAAAAGTTAAAAGTACAGGAAAAATCTGGCAGCTGATGTGCCAGTATTTCTTCGTTAAATATACAGTTTAAAACCGTAAAATTGTATCAAATCCTGTAAATCAAACAGGTTTTTTTTTTGTTAAAAGGAGAGTTTTGTCCTGTATATTTGACGGAGAAATACTGGCACCCCAACTTCCAGACTTTTCCTGTACTTTTAACAGTTTTTTTTTTTTTTTTTACAGTGAAAACAGGAAAGAAAAATTATATCGATTAAAAAAAAAAAAAAAAAAAAAAAAAAATCAGTTTTCTCAAAATGTAAAATGTATAAAAATAAGAAAGGAAAAAAAAAAAAAAAAAAAATCACAATTGTTTTAATAACTTTCACGCTTCTGTATGCATCAAAATTTGTGAAATGCATAGTTCAATCCGCACGCGTTCTCAAAAACCATTCATCCTTTTGAATGTATTCGTGTTTGAAGCTTGTTACTTTAAAAGCTTATACCGTACATCTGACACTTTATTTAGAAATATCGAATCATCATTGTCTGCACATTGAATCGATCTTCTTTAGTATCATCATAACATCAAAATGGGTGCACCATACTTCTTCGTTAATACCTTTCCCCGATACAAAATTCACTTTGTTAAATGGAGAGAAAAGCTTGATAAATTATCTTCAGTAATGAATAGGTATTTCTTATTTGATTACAACAATGCATCTGGAGATAATTTTTAGACACTATTACGAAATACACGTGTATCTAAAAATGTCTGCGTCAAAGACGTTTTAAATATATCTTGAATTATTATTGCATTCTTAGAAGCGGCAAATGAGAGGTGAAATTTATTGCAGTAAATATTCTTGTAATAATAATAGCACATTCAATACTGTTATATATTAACAGGTTTCAAATATTATTGTATGAATTTTGTAATGTATTAGTTTTTAAAAATTCTGTAAAGTTTTAAACTTATATTTACCTTAAATAATAATAGCTTAAATATTTGAAAAGAATAGCAGTTCTGCAAATTGAATATTTTATATATATATATATATTTACCAATAATAATAATAATAAAAAAATACATTTAATTTTTTAAAAGTTACATAAAAGTTTATTAAAAGATGTAATTAAATTTTAAATAGTAGTCTGTAATTTAGGAAATACAGCACTTTCGAAAATTTCCTGTTTGTTTTGTCATAGTAGAATTTATTATTTATAGTTCTTTATTAGTAACAAATTAACCATGAAAAATTTTCGTTGAAACAAATGTTTACTTTTTACATGGTATAAAATATATTGCAATTTTTTTTTTTTTTTTTTAATCAATTTTAACAAAAAATATTCTTATCGATATTTTTATTTTCCCTTTCTTTCTTATTTTTGTTCGCAAATATAAAGAAACTTATGAATTAAAACTTTTCTGCTTTCTTGGACTACATAGATCATTTTAGAATATAGGAAACTTCATTTTTATCCATTATAATTTCATATTAATATCACTTATGAATTTGGCACTAGGTGGAAAGGTAAAGAGGCCTATTAAGAAATTTAAAATGGCTTCTGCGTTTCTGCATATCGCTTCCAATGAAACATAATTTATTTAATTTCAGAGTAGTGCTACTGCCTAACTGACAGAGACGGAACAAAATTCTATTAAAACAAGGGAAATTTTTCAAAAAGTATTCCGTTAAAAATGCTAAATATTTAGTTTAAGTATAAAATTAATAAACGTTAAGTGCATCTCAATTTATGTAAAGGCGTGTTTAAATATTCAAAATCGTGTCTTCACATATATAATAATACTGGATATGCAAGTGATAGCTTTTATCTCTGTTTTTATACAATTTGAATACCCCCCCCCCCAAAAAAAAAAAAAAAAAAAAAAAAAAAAAACTGTGTTGATATACATACTAAAACTAAATTTTAAAACGAATAACATAAGTCTGCGATAAAAAAAAATTTCCATTCAAGTTGATGAGTTTTCTGGTGTAGTTATGGATACTGATTAAAGAAAAAATATTCAAAAATTTTCATCACGTTCAGTTTTGACAGAAATGAGCTTAAAAATCCACTTTCTCAACTCCCGGCTTAGTTATTTACCGGAAGATCTAGGCGATATGAACGAAGAGCAAATAGAGCAATTTCATCAATACATCAAAGAAATAGGAAGGAGGTATCAAGGTCGATGAAATGTTATCAGATTTAATGTTAGTAGATTATTGTTAGATGCTGATTGGAGAGTGACTTCAAGTAATGCCCAAGTGAAAAAAAATCTAAACGTAGCTTTGATGTGAAGAAACAGAGACATTTAAAAGGCAATGTGTAATTAATAGTCTGATTTCATGTATTTTACGCATACAAATTTCGATTCTACTATAGCCTCTGTGTCAGTTCTTCAAATCTTCAAACTTTGTGATCCTTACCTGATAGGAAGAAGAAAAGACAAGCATTTCTGCATTAAGCGTATTTAAAAAAAAAAAAAAAAAAAAAATTAGAAACACCCAAAGCAATGAAAAATAAATACATAAATAAAAGTACGATCTTGTAGACGTATTTGTAAATTGCCAATTATGGTAAAACATAAAAAAAAAAAAAAAAATAATAATAATAATAATAATAATAATTTTTTATTTTTTATTTTTGACAACTTGTGAAATAGTTATTCATTATCTTGTTTATCACCGAATAATATTAAATAAATAAATAATTAATAAAATGTAAGTAAGTACGTAAAAGAACAAAGAGCACAAAATATGCGAATTAAATGAGAAAAGATGACCTTTAACACATTGTCGTCGGGATATTTTCATATTTTAAACACTGAACCGCAGGCCTTTACTGAAACCTAATGTTATGTAACTGGAAAGAAAGAACCCAACAGCAAGAGCATTGCAAACATTTTGGTATGAGAACATTAACCCGCTGGGAGAAGATACATTATATAGGAAAATGATTTTAGGTATTTGTGATTAGATTAATTAAATTGTACTTTTTGAAATCGATGCAGTAAATTGCGAGTGGCATATACATACACATAAAGTGTTTTGTTTAGTACAAACACGCAAAATCGCTTTTTCATTTAAAGCATATTACTAGAGGAACGCCCAAATGTAGTTCTCGTATTTCTTTAAAAAATAAATGATAAATAATAATAATAAAAGTATTTTTACGTGAACCCGCACAATGTGTTCAACTTATCGGGACATTTTTTTATAAAATGATTACCCCTAATTTTGAATTATGATGTTTGACATATATGACAATCGATGTAACACAGCGATCGAAATTTCACGCAGAACTTACACCATTATTCACAAAAACGAATTTTCTTCTTATTTAATCTAAGGTTTATTAAGGAGAAAAATATTCTTCGGAAATAGTGGTAAGAAATCTACGCCAAATTCAAATCCCCACAAACATACAAACATTACATTTAAAAATTATAGATATATACTGAAATTAAAAGTATATACAAGTTGGCAACATTGGACAAACAAACAATGTGTTAAATAAACAGTTAACTTTCTCTGTAGAAATGAAGATTATGCATATCAATTTTCTTATACCACCTATTTGGTTTAATATATAAGGATGAATATTTCTCTCTTTTCTCCTCTAAATTCTAGCGATGGCCAAAATAAATATTCTCTTCAACAAATTCTTCATCCAAATCATATTATTTTAAGTGCATCTTAATTTATGGAAAACCATGTTTAAATATTCAAACTCGTGTGTCTTCACATAAATTTCACCTTCTCTCAATATGATAGTGGATGTGCAAGTGATCGCTTTTATTCTCCGCTGAAATTATTCATTCTCATATCCAAACGTAATTCGGTAAGCGCGGTTGACAACTTGATGTATTAACCTCAGTAATGAATAGATAACGCTTATTTAATTACATCAGCTCTTTTCTTGCCGACTGTATGTGTTGAAAAGGTATGGCTTGGCCTGAAAACTTGGGAAGGGTTTAAATTTGCGAATTTCCCTTGGGAAAACTCTTCAGGAATTTTCGACGATGAGTGAAGAAAAAAAGTTTATGTAGTTCACAAAAGAACTTGCCTGATATTAGATGAGTTTAACAGAATATAAATTTGTTTTGGATTCCTTGTAACCATGGTTTTGTGGAAAGTGTGATACTGTTTTAATTTTAAGGGGTGTTGGCTGAATACGATTTGAAGTACGGTTTTAGTGCTGGTATCATTATGTGAAAAGTAATACAATGTGGGTATGTATATTTTCGGAAAGCTAATTTATTTTGAAGATATTAATTTTGCATTACATTAACCAAGAATTGCGTTCAGCAATTAAACCTAATAAGGCTTAATTTTTCTGATGAAATTTTCTTATCTCTCTTTATTAAAACTTTTTCTCTGTTTCAGTTATTTGATACTACTGAACCCAATATTAGAAAAAGTGTTTAGTGTGGACATGCTTTTTATTTGTATTAAGTGTATGTTATGTACGATATAGTCCAACCTGTTTAATTTAACTAAACAGTTTTATTTACTTTATTCATAATGAAATAGAAAGTAATGAAAATTGGCAATTGTTTTATAGTGCAACGTTTTGTTCGCATGACTATAAGCAAAGGAATTTTGCGAGATTAATTTTTTTTTTAATTTAGTTTATATATATTTACAGGGTGATTCAAAATGAATATAGCGATTATAAATGACTATAACTATTTAATTGAAAAGAATGTATTAATAAGAATAAGAACTATACATAACACAAAAGTAAGTTCAAGATTATATGTACATACTGTATACACGTTCTATATTACTCCCCTTGTCAACACGGACAACATCTAATCGGTAGTCCACTTTACATCAAACGTTCTGAAGCAAATCAGAATTTTGAACTTCCTTCTGCATTCTGTGTAATAGAGGAATTCTTTTTAATTAAATAGTTATAGCTGTTTGTAATCGGATCACTATATTCATTTTTTAAATTACCCTAAAAAATTCTTTTGTTAGTAATTACATACAAATATTATTTTATTTATTTATGATGACAATTGTTTGCTTGAAAATGACTAATTAACAATCGTCTAGCTCATTTACGTTGATTACTTCATCATAAAAAATCTTGAAATTTTATTCATGCACACGCATTAAGAAACTGTGAAAATAACTGGAACAGTAATTCAACAAAAAATTCGAGATCTTCATCCATATTATCTGTCAAGATCAGCTTAATTATATTAAAATATATATCTTCATATCTCTTCAATGCTTCTTCCAACTTAATGAACGTATTAAACCTTCCTACTTCGCACATTAGTTCATCAGAAACCGCAATTACCTCAGCTTCTTGAGGATTCACCTAAACACTGCGTGCCTAGAAAAACAAAATTCATAAAAAATCGTTCCAACAACAAAACAAAAGCTTTAATAATAATATAAGTAATAAAAAAAGAGGCATACAACTACACCCCCCCCCCACCAACCTCCTCATTTTACCTGACCCCTCTCTACGTGTGATAAAGATTGACAGCCTTCCCGCCTACTCGCCAAAGGTGTGTTGCCTAAAACTGTTATTGAGGTATATTGGCGGCATTCTAGCTTATGATCTAAGCTTACCGATAAATAGATGTCAGAAGATGATGGATGGCTAAATTCAATCTGGCTTGGGAGTTTTTTCTCTTTTCTCTTTATTCATTTTTTTCTCCACTCGGTTTAAGGAGATAGATGTCCCATATGCTCTGTTTTCAGTAATGAAAATTAGTTAATCGCTCTGAAGATAACGAAAGAAATACCCATCGTGAATGGTGTTCTTGCTCGATGCTTCCGGTAGTTGAACTTACGAAGCTTACAATTTCCATTCTTTCTTTCTTTCTTTCTTTTTTTTTTTTTTTTTTCAGGTCAAGTTATAGTTGATTTTGATTGCATGATTTGATAATAAGTTTCAAAGAAACTGTAAAAGTATGCTAATACAACATGAAAATTTTGATAAATTGAAAGCATGTCACATTTAATGCTTCATTTATACGCATTTTTTATGCGTTTTTGTGTGACTACAGCTAAATATTTGATATGTTAATTTCAAAAATACTTATTAGGAAACAAAAAAAGGGCTGGGGGGGGGGGTGGCTCGAAAATGTTTTATAATTTATATTTAACTTTTATTTAAACTCACGTAATTTTCATTTAAACTTTTTTATAAATATTTATTTAAATATTATTTATTTAATCTTCATTCTTTAAAGACGGTTAAAGAATCTTCATAAATAACGTTTGAATTTACATAGTTTTTGCTTTTCTGTATCAAATCTCTAGATATCTCTTTCTCTTCCTTTTATACCTAATAACAGATATATGATAAGAAAGGTTTGTAACAATGTTGCATGCGTCACTTTATTTTTTCTTATTTGTTTGCATTTTTATTTTCTAATTATATTTCATGTTTTTTATAGGGAAACAATGGAATCCTTGATGACAGAACATACTTATTCTAGGACTCCTTTGCGACCGTTCTTTGACATTGAAAGGGAAGAAATAGACTATTTTCTTCGAGATAAAGCTGGTTTGTTGGGTCTATCTAGACCTGGACCATTTTTCTGGAGGCCTCCAGCACCTGTTGGTTACCCAACTAGTGACCATTACTCCCTTTTATCCTCTCAAACGGGTTGCATCCCCTCACAACTTTATCCTGCATCAAGAGCAGGATCCATGATGGTGCCACCTCATCTTTTACAGCAGTGGGCCAATAGTCCGTCATCTTTAACTAGAATTAGCCAATATAATATGATGCTAAATGATTTGAACTCTACAGCGTGTCCACCACCTGTTGGGGCACTTAGACCTTTACCTAGTCATCCAGCTACAACAGAAAGTGCTGCAAGTCATCGTTATATGCCTTATGTTTATGCTAGAAAAGACCAAACAAATGGCAGTGATTCAGAAGTCCCATCTCCAACGTTGAGGTGAACTGATGTCAAACTATGTTTTGGTTGAAATTCATTATTTTACTGTGATTCAGTTGCTAAAGAGATTAAGACAAGTGTTGTTGGACCGAAATACAAATTAAACACAATATGAGGACTTTGAATACAATTATCACAATTTATTTTTCCCGTAAAAGAATAGTTTTGGTCTTGATTGAACTTACATATGCACAGTTTATTAATGTTAAACACAATAAAGACATCTGAAACATACGGACACATATATAGATTCTCCAAGAAACGTATTAGAAAGTCTATCGTGAAATCTATTAATATATCCAAACAATGGTAAGATAAAAGTAAAAGGTAAAACATATTATTAAATGTAATACAATTAAAGTCGTCAGTGCGTTTTGTTTTATTAAGCAAAATTAAGTAAAAATTTCAGAAAGAAGCCTCAGAGGTTTTTCTTAGTATAAAATTTCTTAGCCTTTATTACAAATGATCAATATATGATTACAAATAATACAAACAACTATAAATGATTTGTAAAAGATTTCAAATAACATAAATGATTAACGTATTGAGTAAAGGAAACCAAAAATGTCTTGAAGAATATATTTATTTAATTCCAGTCGCATAAATTCATATATGAATTTATGCGACTTTTTCATGTCTTATTTGAAATTTCATATAATACAATTACTTTTTTTTTTTTTAATTAAAATTTGCAATTTTACTTATTCACTAAAATTTTAACAGAATATTTTTTAAATTCAATTTAGTACTGCCAACAAATGATTGAATAGCATATACCTATATATTTTTAATAAAATAAAATAATTGATTTAGATAACGTTTTACAATGACTGGTACATGCGGCTTTTTTTTCTTTTTTCCCAAACAAAATACATGTTATGAGTGACTTTTTAATTGCTGTCAAAAGAAGAAAACATATTCCTTTTCTTGTATTTTATATGTATAGAAAAATATTTAGTTTATGTTGTTAAAAAAGTTATAGATTATATCCTTCTACATTATGAAAGTAAATACATTGTATAAAACATCACTAATATATATATATGTATGTAATGAAGATTGTATAAAATGTACATAAACACGTTTAAAGTTCCTTTTCGTGATGGTAGTACTTGTATCCACCCCATTCTATATAAAGCATGAATGAACAGTTTTTTTTTTTTTTTTTTTAATGTATGTTTGAATATAATTCTTTTTGTGTGATAATTTAATTTTTTTTTAATTCTAGCATATAAGTATAAAAATAATGTATATATTTGTCATTAAAGCTAAATTAAAATTTAAAGGAAAATTTATTTTTTTCTAAGGGCTTCAAAGTTACATTTGCTTTTTAAATAAAAACTAAAAGATTATTTTGAATTTATATATGTAACGGTTAAGTAACCTTTGTAGCTTGAGCAGCTATAAAACACAAATGCGATAATAGTGAAATTAATTTCATAGTACTTTTGTGTGTTATAAATATATATAAACTGTATTAATTTTAAATATTGCTATAAATTAATTTTAAATTAATATTTAATTAGACATTTTAAAATGTTTGAATGTAAGAGTTATCATAATTTAAAGTTAGATTTATATAATAATAATAATAATAATAATAATGACGATGTTGATGATAAAGTTAATGTAAGTGAAAAAAGTTTTGGTATTAAAAAATTCAGTTTTAGAATAAATTATTTAAATTAAAAAGAAATTACATTATTTAAATTATTAGTTTTTAACTTATTTTCCTAGCTTTAATTACGCAATTCTTCAGCAAATGTAACTTTGCAAGCTTTATTAAGAGATAATCATTTCTTAATTCATTCAAAGTGCAATAAGACCATAGTTTACGATTAAAATTTTTGTTTGGCTCATAAAATTTGTACATATACAGTGAAACATATCTAAGTAAAGTACTATGAGTTTGGAGACTACTATTTCAGGGTCGAAATATTATTCTCAAATCATGATTTAAATGAATTGTTTAAAGGCTCGATTTTATTTCTAGTCTCATATCGCTGCATAAGGTTGATAAATTTTTATCAAAAACATTATCTTTTACATCACTGATGTGTTTTACAACATTTTCTCTCTATTTTGTAATTTAATTTTCTATTTAGTCATACACTGGTGAGTAGGCAGAAGAAATAAAACATTTACCTACTATCTCCCTTTATTTTAGGTTTCTCATCAGAAAATAATAATAATAATAATAATAGCATGAGTAATTTAAAGAGTAATATGATGTAATTTATATGTAATAATTTTTTTTCTTGAATATCTGGAATATGAACTAAGCATATTTTTATCACATAACTTCAAAATGAAATACTAAATGTTTAAAAAAAAATCAAATTTGGAAAAGAAGAAAAACTTAAACGGTTGTGAATTTTTTGAATATGAAATAGGAATTTCAAAAAATACATTAATACATTAAACAATCCATGATTAGGTAATTCTCATAAAAAAAAAAAAAAAAAAAAAAAAAAAAAAAAAAAAATCATACAATAACATGGCGCTTGGCTACCGGTGATGGCGGGATTGCGAAAGATACAAAGAAGTCGTGACAAAAAAAATAAATTTAATGAAAGAAGTAAGCATATTTAATTTTACAACATTCATTCATTTAAAAATATTTACTTTAACAAATATATATACACTAATTTTCTCCCGTTAACTCTCTAGAAATACCGAATTATCATCTTTCTGTTTATTTGATATAAAAAATTTTCGTTCTCATTGTCAGTGTGTTTTATTGTACTCACTAAATATTCAACAAAGCTGCAATATGGATTTACCATTTTCTCCTTCTTTCACATAAAATATGAGAGAATACCCGAAATATATTACTGTCTTTATTTAAAATTTGTTGTAAATTACAGGTTACATATACATTTGTGAGAATGTAATTAATGTACTTTTTCATGAGACGTCTTTCAAGATCGCTACTGATCTTACAATACTTACCAAAGATGGCAAAACAATTTACATGTGAACTACGTATCATGTATATCATTACATTTGAAACACTATGGTACTGTTCACTACATGATTTTAGTGTTATAAAAGAGAGAAGTGTAATCATACTAGAGTCATATATTTATATTATTTGTAATGTATCACTGAAAATGACCTGAAGAAATATGGCTCTGTACAACCATCTTTAGATGCTGTGATAATTTCAGTGTCTGTAATTTATGAGTAGTATAGTATTATTATAGTGAATAAAGATATTTCTACTATAAAAAGTTTTATATTCATTGTCTATTGAAAATTTGTTTTTGTCTTGTTCAAATAAACTGGCGTCTTACACAAATGTGAAAAGCCACTGCATTTGCATAAACAGAACGAGAAAAAAAAAAAAATACCAAAACACGTACAATGTTAAAATTTCTGTACTAGATTGAAGCTAAAATATAGTACACAGTAGCTGTAAATAAACATAAGCTGATGAAATCTTTTACCATGATTTGGTGCTTGGTTTATTCAAAATTTGGTATTCAGCTACGCAGATGGAAAAATCTTTTAGCCTAATTTGGTGCTTTATTTTAACAAGACGCAATATATCATGGTAGAAAGTTTCACTATCGCATGGTTTCAGCTGCTGTTGTACCAAATTCTGATTCAATCTAACACCGAAATTTTTAATAGTGTATGTTATATCAAAACTTGATACTACCGTTCAAAGTAGCTACAACCAAAATAGGGAGAAACCTTTTATCATGATTTGGTACTTGGTTTATGCAAGACTTGGTACTATAGTAGCTGAAGCTATAAGATGGGACAATCTTTTACCATGATTTTTTTGCTTTTATTTGAACAATGCGCTCTAAATCATGGTAGAAAGTTTCGCCATCGTACAGTGTCAGGTACTGTCGTACGAAGTTTTGGTTTAACCTAGCATATTGTAGCTATTGCAATACCAAATTTTGTTTCAGGCTAGCACCAAAATTTGTAACATAGTAGGATCAGCCAAAACTAGGTACTATTGGAACTTCAACGATGTAGGTTGAATTAAAATTTGGCACGACGGTAGCTGCAACGCAGTATATTGAATCAAAACATGCTCCGCAATAGATAGAACTATAAGATGGTGAAAACTTCTACTATGATTTGCTACTTTTAGAGAAAGAAATCGTCAAATCATCGTAAAAGATTTCACAATCACAAGGTTATGTTACAGCTACTGTTGTACCACGTTTTGGTTCAACTATGCACCAAACCATGTTAGAAGGTTTCATTATATTATGGTCGAAGTTTTCGTTCAACCTAGCATAAAACTTGAAACAATGTAAAATACCATAGATAATAAAGTGTACAAAAGCAAGTGTGAAAAACAAGAGAATTCAATTGTTAGCAGTAAAAAAAGAAGGGGGGGGGGGCTAAAAAATATCAGTTGGATTGAGATAGGACGTTGGGATTATCGGCAAGAGTGATACTCTCCAACTACTGTAAGAAGGATTTTAAAAATGTATCTGTAAGATTATACAGATATGTGAATGATTTCTACGGCAAAACAGGAAACACCAGATTAATTTTGAAAAAGAGGAATAAGAACGTTGCAAACAAATACTATAAAAATCAAATATACACAACAATTGTTTGGGATCTCCTGTACTGTTACTGATTATTTTTTCCATCTGATGCACAGCCATGCTTCATTTTTTGGATTCGAAACAAATTTTTTCATACTTTTGAATTTCATAATGTACAATTACAAAATTCTTCATTTTTTAATTCTAGATTTTCCATGTATCGTACTACAGTGTAATTTCCCCTGAATAATAGTCGAAAATTAAAAGTGATACGAATTCATTTGAAATAAGGTTTATTTTTACTATATATTCATGGAGAAACATAGTAATTGATGAAGACGACTCGAAATGTCTGAAAAGTAATAGTCCTGGGGTACTATTACTATTACTACTACTAATAATAATAGAAATAATAAAAATAAAACTAATCAGAAATTAACCAGTCTAATTTCAAAAAGAGAATCAAAATGTCAGAAACAAAATTTAATTTAGTACGACAAACCTATTTTGAATATTACAAACTTCTTCTTTTTTTTTTTTTTTTTTTTTTTTTTTTTTGTCTGTTCTTCCATATAAAGGCATGTGATAACTATACACAGTCGTATACACTCATATACTCTGTTCGCATACCTTTATTGGAAAAGGTTGCGTTTATCGTTGTATGGTTTCTCCTCGTATAGTGTTTTGGATTAGTTCGTAAATCAAGGTCTATCATTTTTAATCTTTCGATGAATGCTTTGCTGTTTTCTGAATTAAAATCTACATTAAAATCCTCATCAAAAAAGAAAAAAGAAGAATTAAATTCAAATTTATTTATTTATTTTCATTTATTTAACTATAAGGACGTATGGAAAATACTTCATGGTTTTCAATCAATTTGTCTAAAAAAAAAGCTTCAGTTAATGAAAATGGTGTGAGAAAAGTTAATGCCAGAGAGAGAGAAAAAAAAAATATGATATAATTTTTCACAAAAAATGTTTTTTGTTTATAAAATATATTATTTTAAATACGTTTACAACTTTTTCTATTATTTTATTTTTTTGTTTCATTATACCTATTTTTCCTTTCTGGAATAACGAAGATAAAACTTGTAAAATGAATTTTCTTACTCAAAGACACTGTAAAATGTTGCTTCCCCCGAATTATTTAATATTTCCTCTTTCAGTAAACGAATTACAGGAGAGAAATACTTTAATTAGTTCATTCAGGTTTCTTCAATTTAATTTACACAGAGAAAAAAAAAAAATATATATATATATATACCGCTTTCATCTAGAACGAATAGGTGGTCCTTTTCTAAATCCCTAAACTAGAAATATAGATTTCCGAGCTACGGGTATAAAGCACGCCAATACACTGAGAAAAATTCTATAACTGACCTCTAGAATCTAAATTGTGGCTCTAGAAAAAATAGTTCCATGTCATCCTTATAAATTTCCTATAAAAATTTTTCTAGTCCCCTTCGAAAGCGAATTCTAGAAACCTCTATTAGAATTCTTGAGTGTTTGCCTATACTATCGAGGACAAACCTATTTGAAAATATCTTCAAATAAATGTGAATACAAGAGGGGGGTTTCGGCAGCTATAATTGTGATTTATGACCCAATTCTAGAAAATCAAGCGATAATTTCTCGTAATACAAAAGATTCAGAATATTCAGAATATTGTTTCACCATCTAGAAATGTGTAGATTAGAAATTCTCGACCATTTCGTTTATTCAGTTTATTGGCGTGCTTTATGCGCATAGCTCGCAAATTTATATTTCTAGTTTAAGGATTTAGAAAATGACCATTTATTCATTCTAGATCAAGGCGGTATATTTTTTTTCTCAGTGTAGCACAAACGTCAAAAATAAAAATCTTATTGATGAAATAAATCTATATAAGTAATGAATTTTCTATAACTAGATTTTTGTGTGTTTGACAAAGTGTAATTCATTATAAATTCTGAAAACTAAACGCATTTAAAAATTGTCGGGGCTCTAAAATAACTATTTTATTATTTTAATTGATAATTTTGCTCATTAATAAAACAAGTTTTTCATTCATTTTATTTAACCATTTAATTTTGAATTAAAATATTAACAATCACAACATAGGCAGCAATATTATATATATGTACTAGCCACCTTCGGTGACCAGCTGGTTCGCGATCCCTGAAAAATCCGACTTTACGAAACTCCCGCTCGGTGGCGCCTGCAGCGCCTTTTCCCCGTTTCAGATCTAATAACAGCTTATTGATATATCGTGAAAATAGCTTATTGAAATTGCAGTAAATTTCCGTGCAGTAGCGCCTTCGGCGCCCTCCTTCCCTTTTCAATATATGAAACAGCCTGTTCGCTCACCATGTTATGATCTTTCAAATTTCTGACTTTAGCTAAGTCCCGCTCGGTGGCGCCTGCGGCGCCTTATTCCCGTTTTAGGAGTTACAACACCTTCCTCGCTCATTAAAATTTGAAATATTGAAATTTTCAAATATTACAGCGCCATCTGGCGGTAGAAATTTCTGTAATATATTTTTTCAATTCCAAATCAACAAAGCTTTCAAATGATGTATTACTTATGAAATTATTTTAATTAGTAGCTGAGATACAAAAGAAAACCTAATCAGGACACCTTAAAACGTGTAAATCAGGTGAAATCTCGAATTCCACTTTCGATAATATAAAAATGAAATTATACTAACTAGAAGCTGAAATACAAAGATAATACAAACATTTTTTTAAAAGATTTGTGCCTGACTTATCTGTGGTTTTCTCCAAAATTTGCTTAATTCCGGGCTATATACCATTAAAAATTATTAGTACGAAATGTGAACGAAAATATAAATTTGAAAAGTAAAATATAAAAGAATAAAAATTTTCTGGTTTTTCCGTAGTTTTCTCCAAAAGTTTCGTACAGAATTTGAACGGCTTATATCATTTTAATAGCCTGCAATAAAAATACTTTAAAATATCTTTTGAATGATGTATTATGTATTACAATAATGAATATCTTTGATATATTTTAGACTCAAAATGGCTAATCTATCAAGGGCGATTAACGATTTCTATTGAAATCCGTCTAAAATTTAAGAATTCCAAAACTGCTTTTTTACAACCGAATTCATAAAAAAAAGGAGAAAAAATTCAATATTATTCTGTTAAAAGTAACTTTTGGTGTCATTAACAGATGAAATAAAAATGAATTTAAATAAATATAATATGTCTATTTATTTTATTTTTAAAGCTATACTTTAGATTTTTTAACTGCATACAGGTGAGCCATAATGACGGGCAATTTTGAACTTCTGCTTTTGATCGATTTTAAATTGAAAAAATTCAAAAACTGCTTTTTTTATTTACAGTACCTTGTCACGTGGGCGAAAAACGAAAAGCACTTTTTCCCGACCGGAAGAATAGTCAGCCAGCATGTCTAGCACCTGGCACTGAAGAATCTTTGATAAATGAAATAATTAAGTGTTCTGCCTGTGGCCAACTAAATTTCATACTTTAGTTAATTTTAAAAAATCCAATTGCTGTAGAGATAAGCCACTTGCACTCTTAAATTCGGAAAAAAAAATCTCCTTTCATTTGGTACCAAATTCGTAACGATCGAACTAATATTTCTAATTTATTTTCCACTTTTTCTAATTGTTCTATGGTGGTTATGGGTTCTAATGTTCTCCATGAAAACATTGCCCACACCATAATAACCCGCCACCGGCTTCTCTTCGTCCAACTGTGCATCTGGGAACGAGGGTTTCCTTTGGAATTCGCACACGCCCGTCGATGTGATGGACCAAAAAACGGGATTCGTCGGACCATGCAACTTTCTTCCATTCTTTTAATGTCCAATTCCGATGTTTCTTGGCCCACTGCAGACGCAGCTGGCGATGACGTTCCGTCAGTGCAGGGACATGCTTCAGCCTCCGGCTACGTAAGCCCATACGCAGCAATGTATGCTGCACAGTGTGTTGAGAAACACTATCTGGGTCTCCACTGTTGTAGCCGGTAATGATTTGGATTGTTGTAGTTCTTCGGTCATGGCGAATAATGCGTAGCAATCTCCGCTCCCTTTTGGAATCAATGCGCCGTGAACGACACACTGATGGCCGGCGACTTGTCGTTGCACCATTCATACACCACTTTCGATATGTGATCACAACAACTGTACGTAAACAGCCCACTAAACTGATATCTGATCTGTGTGTCTGTGTGTCTGTCTGTTATCAGCATATCTCAAAAACAAATTATGGCAGAAAGTTCAAACTTGGTATTCTAAATTTGTATCATATAGGGATGCTACAGTAAGCTGTTGAACCTGCTTGAACGGATAAACTGTTTCTGATATTGATGTTCCCAGTCGCCGAGCCATAATGATTTGACCTTTATCGAAGTCTGATAAATCAGCTGCTTTTCCCATTATGTCTCTAATCGCGCTATGGTTGGAAAGGCAATGCATAGCCACTTTATATACTCCAACATCAGCCGCACACGCGCAGTGGTTTTGTGCCTGGGCGAGCCCATTCTTATTGATGGAGGGTGGTCATAATGTAATGGCTCTTCGGTGTATATATATATACATACACACACACGCACATATATATACATATATATATATATAATCAATTTTAGAAAACGAGTAATATTTTAACGATTGGAAATTTTCTTAATGTGAAAACGGAATATATAATATATTCCCTCAATAAGTGCATGGTCAAATCTTTTTCTTTCTGATGTGTTTGAATCCTATTAAGGCATGATATCCATAGTGTTTCTGAGAGAAAAAAAAAAACTGTAAATCATTGATTCTAGTCTAATGAGCCTTATTGTGCAATAAGTGATCATAGAGCGATGGTCCCATTCCTCAGTTAATGTGGCTTTCTTTGATCCAGAAATTAGCCCGTGGTGTGCCCACTGGCAACAAAGTGTTTTCTCCGATGAATCACAATACAATCTGGAGTGCAATAATGGAAGAGTGCGCGTCAGATGTTACAGGGGGGAATGTCTGCTCCCACAGTGTGTTATCTAGCGTCAAACTGCACAAACGCCTAGACTCATGGTGTGGGGCGCTATTGGGTGTAATTGTCGATCCCATCTAGGGCACATTGCGGGCAACCTCAACAGTGATCGCTACATAAGGGAAATTTTGGAGCCAGAAGCTCTTCCCATTCTTCGACGCATTCCGGGTGCTGTATTTCAGCAGGATAATGCCCGTGCACATGTTTCTCAGACGGTAAAAGCTTCTTCAGTGCACAACAGGTTTCGCTTCTTCTATGGCCTGCTTTCCCCGGATATGTCGTACATCGAGCATGTCTGTGATTTCATTGATTGGCGACTCGCTCGCACAACTGGTGGGGCGTACAGTAAGACTGAAATTTGGCGTCCAGTCGAAGCCCTCTGGAATACCATTCAGAGCTTGTATGATTTAATTCCACGGTGTGTATAGGCTCTCATCGCTCAGTGGGACGAACACACAAAGTACTGCTTTCAGACTTTTTTTTGTTTTGTTTTTTGTCTTGTACATTTGATCGTTTATTTTTACCACTATCAGTAATATGTGAAATAAATTTCATTAATTTCTGACAATTTTTTTATGGTGTTGCAATTTTCACAAACATAAGTGTAGTAAATGCTGTAATCTGGGGACATAATTTTAATAATATTTGTATTTTTAAGGCTGGCATTCTTTTTTGAGATGTGAAGTTAATCTGCAGAGCTACAAATAGTCTGTAGCTCTCACTGGCGTGCTGCACTGTTTCTGCTACTGGGATAATAAGTAATGAAACTATAAATAAAAAGGTTGATGTAATTAACCTAAATAATTTGGTGTGTCAGTCACACGACTTTCTCTTACCCTGAAATTTAATACTATAAATACAGGTTGCAGATTAAGAGGTAAGATAACGAGAACTGTCATGTAAACCTAAGCTAAACAATTCAAATTAGGCTTCAGAAGAGTTTTATACGATAATTAGTTCTGTGTGAGGGGGGGAGGGATACCGTCCGTTCAACCCCCCGTTTCATTAATGCACCTAAATTTATATAGAATTTTATTCGGTTATTAAAAAATAATTCTGTTTTTTTTTATTTATTTATTTATTTATTTATTTATTTTTTAAATAATTTATTAAAATTATTATTTAAAAAATTATCTTTTATGATAATGCAGACGATTTCCATATTAGAAAAGTAGTGTAACACTAAATATCCAAAAAAAAGTTCAATTTACTCTCAATATTAAAAAAAAAAAACAAAAAAAAAAAAACAAATTTTTTTTCCCAGTTAACTATCTCTATTACAAAAAATATATATTCGTTTCATTTGGTTTAGTGCAGTCTGTAGACGTTAAACTCTACTTACCTGCAATTTCCCCTATAGACGTAATGTATTAGAATTATCTTGATTGTCCCTGTACACGAACCATTTGCTTGATCTTAACGAAAAGCTTACTGTAGCATCCCTATATGATACACATTTAGAATACCAAGTTTGAACTTTCTGCCATAATTTGTTTTTGAGATATGCTGATAACAGACAGACACACACACAGACAGACACACACGCAGACAGACACACAGACATACACACAGACCATTTCTTAAAAACATGATTTTCGTATTCAGGGAACCTCAAAACGTGCAAATATAGCAAAATCTCGCGTTCGAAAATTTGACCCAAAAACAATACTTTCTCTACCTTATGGGTAAGAGAAAGTAAAAAATATATAGTAATCATGCTACGTTATGGGACTTAACCGCACCGAAAAAAATTATTTGTTGAAAAAATATACAAAACAAAAGGAAAATAAAATTTATTTATTTATTTTTGACTGATTTTTAGATTTTAATAATAATTTTATTCAGTTAATTAAAGCAACTTGCTTCTAACAACAGAAAGAATATTGTTGAAATACGTGTAATTGTCATTATGGATATTTGTATAAACTACGCCATAGATATACTGACCAAACGTCCCCATTTTCTGGTGACAAATGGGGACAAATGGGGACGTCCTTTTTTTTTTAAGGTATTTTTCTAAGTTTTAAAAAATTATACAAATTAAATTATTAATCAGTAACACTTTATTTTTAGTCCTTATTTATTAAGAATGAAAAAATGCATCCATAATTTGATAACTGTAGTAATTTTTTATTCTTCTCTATTATAAAGGTACTTTGATCTGGTCAGCCTAGCCATAGATAGAAGAATGCGCTGAAATGAAATACATTTCCAGCAACTTTCAAGAATTGTCCCAATATATCTAAATACTTCGTGTAGCCCTGTAAACGAATGGTCTGTACCATTTCTATACCACAATCTACACAAAATGTTCTTTTATGCATATACAAATACATACTCATTTCATTTTATTTAGTAGATGTGTGAGGTCGAGACTGTAGAAGGTCACCACAGTTTGTTTAAAATTAAGCTGGATCCAGCAAAGTATTCAGTTGGGATGGTTAAATCGCTTCGGCGCCAGTGACTCGGCGAAATTTTAGATCGGATTAGTTTTGTGTCGGCATGGTGCTGCAAAGAAGGAATTAAATTGCGAGATGTAGATGAATAGGAAGCGATTATAAAAGTTTGGTTGAAATGAAGAGAAGGGAAGTTGGTAGAAAGTGGTATAAGATGGAGATGATTTTCGTAAAAGATGTGGTGTAGTGGAGTCTTGTTCGACGTCTGTCTATGACAAAGTTTAAGGCTTAGAGCCTGGAGAAAGTTATATTTCGATAAAGGAGATTGAGTTGCATTTAAGTTAAGTAGTTTAATGAGTATTGTTGTGCTTGGGTGCTAGAATCTGTAAATGAAAAATTGGATCAGTCGGGAATCCGCTAATCTAATTGGAGTCACGGCAGTTGAGTAAGGAGTGCACCCGTCTCTATAACTTCTACTGTTCTGGGGTGGGATATTTCAAATTATCTAAATTAGTTATTATACATTTATTTTCTAAAGTATTTAAATCCGCTGACTGAGCTACAAAATTCAGATCATCCTCCCATTATTCTAGTTGAATAAACTCTTAGTTTTATTTTATATATCTGAGTCTCTGTGTTAATTTCATATTTCATACTAAGTAGTTAAGTTAACTAAGTTAAGATGAGGTCTGCATCAACGCAAACCTCACAGATGTTACCAGAAGTTTCCCCTATAGACGCAATGTATTTGAATACTCTTGGATGGTTTTATACACGAACCAATTGCTTCATCTCAACGAAAAGTTTAGTGTAACATCCCTATAAGATACAAATTTAAAATACCTAATTTGTATTTCCTGTTACTCTTTGTTCTTGAGATATGAAGGTAACAGACACACAGACACACACGCACACATACAGACCAACCACTAGAAACATGAATTTTGTATTCAGGAGACCACAAAACGTGTAAATATAACAAAAATTCAATTTCGAAAAATTGACCCAAAAACAATATGATTTCTACCATTTATATGGATAACAGAAAGTAAAATAAATAAATAAATAAATGAAATAAAATAAAATAAATTTCTTTGCGCTGGTTTAAATATGGAGGAAAAATAGTCAAGAAAATGCTCCAGAAGAGCGAGAATGTTAGGGAATAGCGACTTTAGCATCATCTACAGGGCTATCTTTTGTCAATTATATGACAAAATATGCAGAAAATTTGGCAGAAACTATTTCACCTTAAAATCAATCGTAGGAAAGTTAACACATACTTGTAATGAATTCAAGGTTTATGATTCCAACTTTGCGATAATTAAGACTTCAAAAATATGATAACGTATGAAATATTACGTTTTTAAGAATGTTATCACTAATTACAATTCGCACAATGGCACAAAGTACTAGTAAACAACTTGCATCGTCAATTGTAAGGGGAAGTTTTCCGCTGTACAGAATTAATGCATTGTCACAGATTAAGTGATTGTCACGTAGAGAATACACATCAAATTATTTAAAATGACTTAGAACTTTCTTATACTTATCAACGTATTTCGAAATACCGTTATATTACATGCAAAATTTTAATTCTGTGGTATTTTCCGTGAATATAATTTTGCTTCTCGGAAAAAAAAATATCCTTGAAACATTTTATGATAAGCAATTTTTCTTCCGAAACCATTAGTCATACTCTAAAACAGTTTATATTATCTGTCACTTATATAAGTAGTTAAAAGTTGTAAACAGTCATAATTTATGAAGATAGAAAGCTATGTCCTTAAAACAGAATATATTAAACTAACTGGCCTTGTTCGCTTCGCTGTTCGCTATATTTAAATGAATTTAAAAAAAAATTCATATAAAATATTAATATGTAAATAAAAAAAAAAAAAAAAAAAAAAAAAAAAAAAAATCGTTGAAATTAGTCAAAACCTCGATTGGTTTTCGCTGCTTTCAGTAGCAATTTTCCTGCGTGCTTCATGCTGACAAGCAAACCTTCTCTCCTTTGATACCGGATTGCCGGAAACCCATATATTTTCTGAAAGCTTATGTCACAAGTAGAAAAACTGTGAAAATAAACTTATGTCTGTTTACTTATTTTGAGCACTCAATTTTTAACAGTAATTTATTTGTTTGCCTCTCTTTGTCCGAGTTCCATTTTTTTTTTTTTTTTAATGCTGATTACCATGAAACTAAAGTGTATCATAAAGTTATCTAGGGGTTTGCTATTTATTACAAAAATATTAAATCTTTCGCTTATAATTATTTTACTGGGGCAAAGTTGGGCTATCATTTTTTTTCTTTTAAAGTGTATCATAAAGTTATGTAGGAGTTTGCTATTTACTTCAAATATATTAAATGTTTCGATTACAATTATTTTAATAGCAGGAGACTTGGCGTTGGAATATTAAAACAGGAATAAACTACTACGTCAGAAACGCCAAAGAAAAATTATTGAGGTGCATACAGCTGTTTCGGTAGCCTAAAGCGTACCGTCATCAGTGCAAAAAGAATTCTGAATCTGGAGAAGTGCTCATATATATAGCTCATATATATTCTTGTGCTCATATATATAGCTCATATATATAAGTGCTCATATATATTCTTGAACTCGATTTCTTTGAAGCTTTTCATATTTATAAAAATTTTAAAAACCTTGTAAATTGTGATTTCGCTGTTCCCTATTTGTCTGATTGTTGGAAATTTTACATTCAGTCCACATTTCCTTAATTATTCTACTGTTTACACAGCTACACATTCCTTAATTCCTATTGGCCACACTCCCCACCTCTTCCGTAATCCTATTGGCTGAACTTAATCCGGTCCCTCTCCTATATATATGAGCACTTCTCCAGATTCAGAATTCTTTTTGCACTGATGACGGTACGCTTTAGGCTACCGAAACAGCTGTATGCACCTCAATAATTTTTCTTTGGCGTTTCTGACGTAGTAGTTTATTCCTGTTACAATTATTTTACTTAGACAGCTATGAAATTGGGTTATCATGTGTTGCTGTCAAGTGAAATGACTTGATTATCTCTGAAATTTCGATAAGATATAGCTCTCTAAAATTAATGACGGTGTTATATATGTATTTATAATAAAAATGGAATTCAATAAAATATATTACTTAATTAAAATGATTAAAATTGCAATGAGATTTAATATATCGTATAATTAATCCTTATTTAGTAATTTGATATAGTGTTTCAATGTATAACATTATAATATATATTTAAAATATCTTTTTAATTACTTGCAGGTTTCACAAGAGCTCATAAGAAACTTAATAAATTCATATTTAATATTTCTGTGCACGTTTAAAATCGATTCAAAATTTGTATACAATTTTTAAGTTTATGGCACAGTTTTACAAATTTAATTTTTTAGATGTACCGATTTCTTTTAATTTAGATCTTTTCTTTTTTTTTTTTCTTCTTCTTATTATTATTACTACCATTGTTACTATTTTGTTGCTTTTATGTATATTCATGATAATTTTAAGATATCATTACTCCGTAAAACATCTAAAATTTTTATGGTACAAACCAACATAAAAGTAATTTTTGGATTTTGTTGATAAAATCATATTCAAATACTCAAGTACATTCAGTTACAAAAAAGCAAGCACCCAGAAAGAATTGGGCCATAACTACGAAACTCGAAATGTGTATATAATTTGAGCAGTTGAGCAGATGAGCAGATGAGCAGATGAGCAGATGATCAACTTATTGAAAAAAAAAAATCACGTTTTATAAACGTATAACAATGCAAATAGTTTTCTCTTTAGTAGATGATAATTCCATCGTTGGAGAATATACAAGTAACAAATCGTTAGGAAAGAAGTCGATTAAGTAGCCGGTGTTTAACTGTTGTATATACCACTATTCTACAAATGCAGTAATTGATAATTGAGGGTGAAGATTTTCTAACACGGTAAAATTCCCTACCAATATGTTTAAAAAAAATGTTCAGTTGATGAATTATTTAGGGATTTAGTAGACATTTGTAGGCAGTAACACATCGTAAACATTGTTGTATCAGCGGATAAATATACCGTCTAGCGTTGTTCTGCTCCAAAGAGAATTTGGCTGGAGAGATACCATAGGAAATACCACTAGCCGCCATCGACATATATAACGGCGAGATTAACATGCAGCATGCAGCATAACTAAAGATGACCTAGTATCTCAGGAGTTGGTTTAAATACCTTCACACAAATTATAATAGTTCTGTTAAGAATATGATCATATTTGAGTGCTCACCCCTCTTCTATTTAAATATACACAATGGTCATCAGCATGCAGTGAAAAGTGGAATCCATTGCTCAAAATAAAAATTCTCTATTCAGAAGCTGTTGAATTTGGTCATGAATGGCACCATCCCAGAAGACATCTAATATCGAAAAGGGGAAGGAATTATCATCATAATGATGACTGATTCCTCAGTATAGTTTTTACTATTCATCTTCGAAAGGTATCCCTCAATAAGACTGTCTGCCTACGAGTCAACAAATGATGTAAACATATTAATAGTGTCATTGCTATCTCGAATGTAGATACTTGCCTGATTACACAATTGTATTGCACGTCGTTGGTTCAGGAATATTTTGAGCCATTATGACAAATATTTAGACCTTTTTTGATCTTCTACCGCTAAAACTAGTGATATAACATGTTGCTTTGTCTACCATATCGGCCTGTTCGACAGTTTTACCAATCGACCTCTTTTAGACTCCTCTAAACTATTCGAGATGCTGTAGGGTACATGTGTAAGACATCTTTTCTGTGAATGTCGGGTATCAAACCAATTGACCAGTTCTAACTGTCTATCGTTAAATGCACCAGTTATTTAAAAAAAAAAAAAAAAAAAAAAAAAAACATGTTATTAATGCGTGGATGTCTCTACATCGCTCAATAATGCTGTATGTTTAATCGCTTGCATAATTTTTCAGGTCATATTTGCATGTCAAGTTTCATCGTTGCAGTTCAGCTTTTTCTGGTTGCATGTATTATTTCAGTGTATATTAAAATTCAGTATGCATTCATTTTGTATTTCAGTGTATTTTAAAATCTTTTGAATTTATTGGCTGAGTAATTCAAATAACACTATTGTGTGCTGAAATAAAAACCACTGAGTGTAGTTATGTAATGCATTTAAGTATTTGGTATAATTTCTTTAAAAAAATACCTTAGCTTAGATCGATGATTCTTGATCATCATCTCTGTTAATAAACTGGAACTTTGTTGTGTTTATTGGTGAATTCTATTTCAGAACTGAAGCAAATGTCCATAGCATTGTGGAATGGAGGATGTGAGAAAGGCCTTTCGAAGTTACTTTTTTTTTTCTTTTTACGAAAATATGCGACCATTATCCCGTATGTAATAATGCGTTTATCTTTGTGTGGAATGTATAACTCAATCAACAGCAAATAGTATATCTATAAACACAACAACTTAAATAATTGAACAATTCTTTAACGTTCTGTGATGGTTTATATTATTTTTTATCACGTGTTATTCTGGGACTATATTCCAACAGGCGCAGCTCCATAAGGCTTGTATATATTGTAGAAAATATAAATTATTTCATTACATATGTATAAGCTTTGCCCGAATGTTTAATTTTAACTAAAAGCAAGTATCTTCTTTATGGGGATTCATTTCTCAATCATTATTATTATGATTATAATTATTATAATCATTATTGTTGTATTGTAGTTGTTATTATTATTGTTGCAGAAGGCTATATGTCATTGGGCTTTATAATTCTGCATTAAATGGGAACTCATTCTTGTTAGATTTACAATAAAAATATGATATAGCAGCAAAGAAATACTGATTTAAAATTACATTTACTGTCCTGCATCAAATTTTTCTTTTGTAGATGTAGATATTATATGATGTCTTTAGGTATTCCTGCACGATGTATCACAATAGATTATTTTTTTTTGTATACCATATCCATTTAATTTTCGTATAAAAACCAATATAGTTTCCGTGTAAGCAATTTTCATCACAATATTTCCTTCTTTAACCGTTTCTTATAAGAATTTAGAAATATAAACAACAGTCTTCTTCTAAGCGTGCATTTATAGAACAAGAGTAAGTTTTAAGAAAGGAGAAAAAGATCCCTGGAGAGGTGTATTACATACACATTTCGAGCTTTTTAGTGCACATTTCCATGCAGAACACTGATTTCAGCGGGCGCGTTTGTGATAACGACCTCAGGTCGTCTGGTGGCTGATAGTGGTGTATTGAAGTGGTGCTTTAACTCTTTCGGAATGGGAGAGAAAGGCGCCATTTAAGTGAATATAGAAAAGGTGGGGAATGTATAACTTTTGCAAAAGCACAAGTTAAAAAACAGGATGATAGAAATATGTAAAAAGGCTTTGCTTGTAGCTATGATTTGTAAACTAAGTAAAATTACATCATGTAGAAATTTTCCATACATTTCAAATTTTCTGGCTTTTATTTATGGTATACAAATGAAACCGACAATGTGTAAATACATTTTTCCCTATCTTCACGTATATAATTTACTTGATAATATGGAATACTTTTGCATTAGTTAGAAATACGTAGAATTCCTTTATCTCAAGTACGGTATGCGATTTAAAATTATTTTTGCCTAAATTTATGGTATGGAAGTAATTTTAAAGTTATTTAATATGTTTATATGATTTTGCTATTATAACATGAAACTTATATAAGTGATCATTTTTTTTTTCTAAATAATATAACTTTCACATTTTATACTTTGATTTCGACGCATTACATTTGCCAATAATATGCAAACGTATTAAAGATAGACTTGAAAAACTGTATATATATATACATATAAAAATATATAACGCATCGTATTATGTTGAATGATAAATTAGTAGCTTAATAATTTTTTTTTTGACATCTACTTTATATAATAATGTAAATCTTCTGTAAATTTTTTTTGTTGAACAGGTGATTTTTAATAAATTGTGAATTTTCTTTGTCAGAATAAGAACCAAATAAGGACGAAATCTATTGAAAATATGTTTTAAAAGAGAGAGTCAGAGTGCATCCCATTTTTATCTATTGAAGAGTGAAGGCATTTACATTAATTTAAAACCACATATTGTAAATAATACATTTAATTTTTGAATAATGAATAATATTAATTGATTTAACACTGAAAACGTAAATGAATGAATAAAAGACCAGAGAAGTTGTAAGTGATGTTAAGGTTGAATTTCATTACATTTTCAAATTTTAACTTTTGGAAAAGTGAGCTTTTCCATAATTGACAAGATTAAAAAAAAAAAAAAAAAAAAAAAAAAAACTTCACGAATTGCTTTTATTTCCAAATTTTGCACACACATTTATATAAAGAACTGCTAAAAAAGAATTAAAATTTAGCGAGATTTTAACTATATATTTAGTTAAAAAAAAATTGAAAAAAGATTGAAAAAAATTTGAATATTTACAAAAAAAAAAAAAAAAAAAAAAAAAAAGTTTAACATATTCAAAAAATTGTAAATTTTAAAATACTGCTAAACACTTAATTTTTATTTTTTTTAAAATCTTCACATGAGTGTACAAATTTTGATATGTATATGTATATAATTGATTTTTCAAAGTTAAATACCCTTAGAACTCTTAACATATAAAAAATAAAATAAAAACGTTATTAGAGCAAGACAGTTTTGAGTTTTGTAGTAAGCATTTTAAATCAAAGTGTATATATCAAATTGCCTTTAAGATGTAAAGATGTTAAATTATCATTTAGTTATTTTTCCCATAATCTAAAATTTTATAAACATCACTCAAGCTTAGATTTTTTTTTTTTTTCTGTTCTAATTTAGAAACATAATTTTAGTCATGTTATAATATATAATAGCAATAAAAAAAAATCCTAAGGGAATTTACCAAGAGAAAAATTCATTATTTTCGTTTCAAGACATTTTAAAGCTAGAGAAATAGGTTCAACAGTATGTCCGATCAGTTGAATTGCTTTAATCTTATTTCTCTTTTCATAATTATTTTAATATTCTCAAGAATAAAATAATTAGATTTTTTTTGTGTGTGTTAAAAAAGTTTTAAGGATAAAAATCTGTTTTTTTTTTTTTTTTTTTTTTTTTTTTTTTTTTACAAAATCATGTATTAAAGACTAAAATTTACATAAACTGTCTTTTGGAACGAGATTGAGACCGTGGGGAACTATTATGTACTTGGTACACCTTTCCCTTGTTGTAATATAAGACATCTCGCAGGTAAGACAATGGCTGAATTGTAGCACGTGGTTCAGTTAAAAAACTACAAGATAATATACACACTTTGATCTCTGCAGCTCCCTGATAATGGGGTGGGTGATGGCCTGAACAAAATTTCGAATGGAAATGGTTTTTTCGCCCCTTCTTTTCAAAACCCCTTTTTTGCGCTCAGCTCAGCAGTTACCTTTTTTCACCTGCAACTTTAAAACATTAAAATCTCGGAGCAGAATAACCTTTTTTATAACTGTAACTGCGTTCTCTTTGGTGGCAGAAAACTGCGCTTGAATTTTATTTTATTTTATTTTATTTTATTTTTTTTCCACATTGTGTTGTTTGAAGAGAGGGTAATTTTTGTTGTAAACTATTTGCACCTCAAAACTGCCAAAGAAGTTCCAAGAAAAGAATTACAATAGCATCGCTTTTTTCGTATCAGATACTTTTATTTTACAAAGTGTTGTTTACAGAATTTGAGGAAGTTTCTTGTATTTTTATTTTATCGCTGTTTTATAAAATTCGAAATATATATATTTTTCTTTTTTTTGGATGTGATCAGATCAAGTAAATAGCCTTCAAATGTAATTCAATAAAGTAACACATTTAAATAGCATTTATATATATATGAAAGACCACCTATTTTTGATCAATTGTTATACAAATCAGCTGTATCTTATATACACTAGAGCATAAATCTGTTTCAGAACACGTATAATTTTACAAATACCACCAGCAAGCATACAAGATTTTTTTTTTTTTTTTTAATAAATGTTTGCTTAATTTCTTTCCTTATACAAAAAATCTATATATTTTCAAGCTTTTTTTTTTTTTTTTTTTTTTTACGAAACTTTTGGCTTTTCATTAATTTGGTAATTGAAAAAAAAAAAAAAAAACTACAGAATTTTTATTAGGATCAGCTCGGTTAATTATGACCAATTTATAAACTTATAAATTTTGTAAATGTTTAATTTTATATAATGGAAAAAGTATTTTTTAAGTAATTAGACATTTGATGAGCATGTCATTAAAATTTTACTTCTCTAGGCTCTTTTAGTTAATAATTTATAGAGGTAGCAACTAAAGTAAGTTTTTAGGGATTAAATAAAGTAGTAGTTAAGGAATTAAGTATTTACTTAAAGCTAATAACTCTTGTATGATGAAAAGGCATAATCTGATATTGTATTTATGATATTTAAAAAGAATATTGACAATTGTTCATTAAGCCTTTTTGCTGTTTTATGTGACCATGTGGTGGTTGGGATGAATGGAAAAATTATGAATGGGGATGAATGGGATATGTCCTATTCATCCCCGCTGTTTACCTTTTTAAATCTGTACACAAGAATTATATCAGGACAAATATTAAATTGATTTTCTATATTCTATAACTTGCTATAGCAGCTATAATATATAGTTATGAAAGTAGCATTTGAATTTAGTATAAGTAGGTTAAATATAAAAAGAAATATATGTAAAAGTTAAAAATGAACTAGGCTTTTTTTTTAACAGTTAAGATCTATATAAGGTTAGTTATTTCATTATAAAATAATTTTGTATTTTTAATTGTGTAAATTAAGCATATATTAATTACCAGGTCTCTTAACTTTGTAGATTTAAGGAAAAATAGATTGAAATTAATTGTTCTGATTTCTTTTCAACACATTTTTTCACTTTTGACACAACTTTAACAGAAACACCTATTGAGACTAAACAGCATAGCAGTAGTCTCCTAACATTAATTCATTCTTATTCCAAGTTACCTCTGTAAGAATACTAGGTGTTAAGAGAGGGAAAAAAAGGGGAAGTTATCGTATACTAACTGACACACCAGAGAAACAAAAATTAAGCTGGATTTACACTTGCCGGTCATTAAAAGTCATAAACTATTCATTATCAGAGAGTGACCCTAGAAAATTTGGACATGCAGACAATCAAAGATATTTTTATTTCTGCTTGAAGAAATTTATAAAAGAAATCCAAGATTTCCATGCCAATTAGCACCACAGAAGGTGACAAAGTTGTCAGAAGCATAAAATACCCGTTAAATGGTCGCAGCAACTAAAAGCCTGGATAAAATGCTAAAAGGAAATTTCTATAGAACCAAACTTTCTGCATCTGATGTGAATGAAGCTTTAGAAGAAGAAATAGCATAAGCAGGTCAGAAACAACTAAAGAAAGGAAAGGAGAAAGTATATTTTTTAACAAATTGATTTTCTGATGATAAGAATAGTAGTGACAAATCAGAAAATTTATCCTTTCATGATGAAAGTGGAAAATACATCCATGGCTGATGATCTACTGGTGCATACTTTGAATGACATATCAGAAGACGATTTCATTCTAATGTTATGTGGCAAGAAAAAGATTGTTCATTATATCGCAAGAGTTCTAAACAAGAATGAAGATAATGCACAGGTGCAATTTTTGAGAAAGATAATACCCATTTTACTATACTGATTCACCAGAAATTTATTTTGTGGATGTAGAGGCTATCACAAGGAAGTTATTAAAGACTAGAGCACTAGGAGTTGCACAAACCAAAATACTTTTGTCTTTTGATGTTAATTCGTGAATTAATACATTAGTTTATGTTAATTTCAGCAAATAATTTTGATTAATGGTAATATGAATGAATGCATAGTTGTGAAATAAAATCACACGAACAAATTAAACTTTTAAAAATTTATTTTTTTGCTTTTTTTTCATCAACCCCAGTCATGTCCCATTCATCCCCAATCATGTCCCATTCATCCCTATAGATGGGGATAAATGGGACAATGCACATGCAATGCGGAAAAAAAAATATATTATTAATTAAAAATGATAAAATTTTATTAAAGTTAGTATGTTTATATGTGAATGAATACTGAAATGTACTTATGAGCAGTGTTGCAAAATTCTGAATTTCACATAGCCAACGTTATCAATAAAAATATGAAATATGTCCCATTCATCCCCAAACTCCCCTACCCTATTTTAAAAGAAAAGGAAAGTGAATGAACTACGATTTTAAACATAACTAGCCCCTTAACTAGCCAAAATAGTAAAAATATGTCTTAGATACACAAATAGATTGCTAAAATATTTTTTAATATAAGAATTTCCTTAGCTATAAAATTTTCTCTTTAATCGTAATAACTTCGGAGAGAGCTCGGAATTATTACATATTATATTGAAAGTACGAAAAAGAAAGCTTCCACTTCAGACACTCCTGAATAATTTCACTAACAATAATTTGATAATTCGATCTAATAAATGAAGTTTTTTATCATAATCTACAGAAATACGAAAGAAGAAGACAGATATGCGGTAGAGGAAGCAAAGGATAGACTCGTGTTCTGCTTCTATGATTCACCACACGTGTGTATAGGGAAAACAAGGGAGACTTGACACAGCTTTTGGTTTTTAATTTTTTATATTTTTTGTATATTTTTGTATGTTGGAGCTGAATAAAAAATATGAGCAAATAGTTTGTTATTTTGTACATACTGTGGCTAAATATAATAGCACAGTTCTTATTAGAAATGTTGCAAAATAAATAAATAAATAAATTACTTAAGTCAGCACATGGGTTAAGTGTCCCTAAGCCTAGGGAGACTTGACCCCCTACTTAGGGAGATATGACTCCCCCTCATAAAAGTGAGAAAACTCATAGGTATTGAAAGAAAAAACATAGTTTTTGTGATTTAAACGTTTTCTAGTTTTATTTTGTAGATTTTAGTGAATACAAAAAATTATTTATTGTTGTCTTTTGTTTTTTTCAAACTTTGTACTTTTCACATCAAGAGCCTTTCTTGCTTTTATTTTGTCAACATTTTTTTTTTCTTTTCTCCTTTGTGCCTTTTTCTTCTATTTCTCTTCTGTTTGGTGTGTCAGTGGCTACCATGGTCTTACCCTTCTTTCTGCGTGAACTTTTTGTTTTCTTTTTCCTGTTTTAGGGTAGGGTATTATGTTTTCTGGACTGCTTACAGTAAATACTGAAGGGCTGGCTTCAACAAAATTTAAATCAGTAACACTGAATGTCGATGGTCTTGATGTGTCATGAATATAATTAGTATCATCTTCCTCTTCAAAAGGGAGTCCAGTGACAGATGCACGAAGGAAATCTCTCCTAAATGTCTCCATATTGCGTCATTATAGAAAAGGGTTAATTATGTTTACAAGAACTGGTAGTATCTTGCCATAGAATTTCGCCAAACACAAAGTGAGCCTACGTTATCCGTTTGAACCCTTAAATTACACTATTTTAGTTATTCATAAAATAAAAATCCATTAAATAAAAACAAAGAACATTAAATTAATTACTGGGTCAAGTCTCCCTAGTTAGCTTGGGTCAAGACTCCTTAAGTAGCTTTGCTTTGTTAATCCAAACTTTTTAACAACTTACATTACAGTTATATAAAACTACTATATACCAATCTGTAGCTAAAAGAGTGTCTAAAACAAGTATACTTCTGAAATTGACTTACCTCAAAACTGGTAGTTCAAATTTAACAGAATCCAAGATCTTCAAGATTTACTTGAAAGAAGCAGTATCAATCAACACTAAATTGCAAGAAAACTTCGGATTATTCTGGAATGGCTGTTACCTGCAAAATGCTGTTGTATGATTGGTCAATCAGTACAGTCACTGACATTTCCCTGAAAATTCCCTTTCTTAGGAAAAACCCTCATGGGTCAAGTCTCCCTATGGGTCAAACCTCCCTAGTTTCCCCTACATTGTTGCATGCTTTATTGTTAAAAAATTTTGATAAAGGAAGATATCAAATTATCGCTCTCAAAATTTATCATGTCAGAAGATTATAAATTTTTTGCTGCATTGTATAAAAATAGCGTTAAAAAAAGTACAAAACAGATTTTCAAAAAACTGTTTCACATTTCCAGATTCAAGAAAATGATTTGCATGTTGAAAACAGTCGTTATTTTTATTTACTTATTTCTTTATTTTTTTAAATTTCTTATATAACATCCTTTGAAGTTTTTAGAACAGAACTTCTTTTTATTTCAAGCATTTTCGAAAACATAATTTTGTCGGCAGTTTTTAATTTCAATCTTACAAACTTAGTAAACTACTATGACTAATTAAGCAAAATAAATGTGTCTGAGAAAAGGGGTCTATGTCTATTGTAAATATACATTTATAAACAAACAATATACATTCATGTTATCCCTGCCCCCTTCCTTCAACCTGAACAACGTATCCTTTACATTCGTGCCAACTTTTCGCTTCAAATTTCTTTTTTTAGTGATTCTAACAGCACGGAAAGTGTCGTGCACATCGCTTCTTCCTGTCTACTGCAAATAAAAACTAAGCGCTGAGAATAGCAAAAAATAGAGGGCGAAAATTGTTCCAACGACAAGACTCTGTGATAAAGGATGACTACGATGATGGATCAGCTATTAAGAAAGTAGTGATGATCACTACTGATAAAGGACTGCACCTGTCTGTGAAAATAACGAATGAGATTGGTTTGTGTATGAATATGTACAATCTTGTATTCTTTGTAGGTCGGATGTGACTTTAAATGCATCTGTGACAGATGTATATTTGTGTTATGACGCGAAAGATTCGATCTCCAGTTATAAAACTTGATGGTGCATGCGTCAAGTCTCATTGACTTTGTGAAGTACAGGGGAAAATAATATAGGATGTGCAACTGATGAGTTCTGGAAATTTATAGAAAAATAATACCTTTAAGTATTATACTTACCTGGAATTAGTTCAGCTTCCTAGCTTTTTAGAATATATTTAGACAATTCATAGAATTTTGAATTGAAGCTTAGTTACACCAGTTGATTTAAAAAAACAAATTTAAATTCTTTATGGAATGTGACAGCTTTCTTGAATGAAGCATTCTTCCATGGTGATTAGTAAGAATTTTAGTAGATTTGGAAATGTTTTTGTTTCAGGTAGATGTTATAACTCTTATCACTTTCATCTAGGATCCGCCTTTATTATCACTATTTAAAATTTGGAACATGTGATAGGCTTTTTTTAATACTAAGGCTAAAAACATTGCTATTCAAATATAATTTTCCAAACGATTTTGGAAAACTCTGAGAAAGTAAAATTTTCTTGGCGAGGTTTATTTCAAAATAAGTTCTTTTTTTTTTTTTTTTATAAATATGTTTTAGTGCGGCCTCTTTTCCGTGATGAAATTAAGTTTTGTCGTTTTAAAAATTCCTTTAAAATTTTAATGGCAATTAATTTTACGACGCCGTACATTTTGAAATTGGTGACTAATAAATTATTATTATGCATTATGTTTTTGGAGGAAAAGGTTTTGAAGAAATAAAGTACGTAGACTGGAGAGGTTGTCAGAAGAAATAAACCTTATTCAATAGATAATTTAAGTTCATTACAGAAATTAGATATTTTAATATTTGAATTATTTTTAAAAGTTGTTTTCTGATACATACATACATATATTGTATACTGTATAAATATAACTATATATATAACTGCATGTATATAACTCTAATTATTTGATCATGTAAATTAATAAAAGTATCCTTAAAATAAGTCAAAGTTTAACTTTTAGCATATGGAGTGTCTTCTCACGCATAGCAGTATATATATATATATATATATATATATATTTATACTTAAGCAGTACGAATTAATTGGCTTTTCCATTTGTATTCTAGATTTTCCATTCGTACGATATTTTATCTTTCAGAGCTTTTGTTTTGCACTGAGTAAAAATGCTACTTTAGATATCTAATACTTTTCTTTTTTCACATTGAAAAATATGCATGTGTCAAAGTTACAGAAAAAAAAAAAAAGCAGACATATGCATGTTTAAAAATTACAGAAATTAAAAAAAAAAGCAGACTATACAATATTTCTTTTTTACAATATTTGCGATGAAGACTTCATTTAAATAATATAGGGTTAAAAATTCAGTAAAAATCATACAAAACACAACAATCATTAAAAAAGAAGGAAAATAAAAGAAAACTAATTCTAAGTGTGTAAATCAAGATGGTGGTAAATGATTCTACACAAATTTATGAGTAGTAAACGTAAGCAAATATAAATATGTAACGCAAAACATGTGTTCTCACAGTTTTTTAACATTCGGAATATGCTGCAATTTTCCAAATGTAATGAACAAAAGTTTTATTCTCGCTGTATTGCATTATTCGACTGACATTTCCATATCATAATTCGCAAACTGCATCGAAATTAATAGTGCTTAACAATAAAAAAAAAAGCAGCCTTTTCCTTTAACAAAAAGTACTTCCTGAGTGGCACGTGTCACTTATCTTTAAACCCACAAATAATACACAAACTACAAACAACAAAAACTACCTTTTAACTTCTTTTTACTGATTTCAATAGATGAATGCTTAATATGAATATTTAAAAAGAAGCATTCATACATAATGATTACTTTTACCAAAACTAATAACCACAGAGCTAATATCGATTTCAAACTGTGTGACAGACGCGTGGATGGACGTGTGGCAGAAACGGAAACTTTTTCTGTATTTAAAAACTCTTCAGCTGTCTGCAATTCAAACATTCATTATGAAAAAAAAAGAAAACTAACACGCGAAATTCGTGTCGGTCGCGCACTAAAAATGCCTAGTATTTAAACGCTTCCCAAATTTGAGTGGCGCGTGCTGAGAAGTGCATTGTCAACGAAGGATGTAGGATTGATCCCGTTTGGTTGAAATTTGAGTGACAATGGCTGGAAAATCGTTCAGCAGAAATTTTGTTTTCGTGATAGAACCTGCACGCGCGCTCGATTTGTTGAAATAAGAGGGGTTCGTGTGGTTAGAGCAGAACATAAAGAAAAAGATTTGAAGACCTTAATGAATGCATAGGTTATCAGTAAGAATCGGTAGTAATTATGGCGTTTATTTTTTATAATAGAACCCTTGAAATAGTTCTGAATAATGTAGTTCAAATGGAAATCGATTCATAGCGTGGAGTAAATAACGCTGTTAGCAATTGCATTATATAACAATAGTTATTTTTCATAATATTTGAGATAGAAAATAATATTAACTCTTTAGTTAGAAAAATCAAAACATATTCACCAGGAAATGTGAATGTGCATTATGTATAACAGAAAATTACTTGAAATGAGGCAACATTATTTTGATGTCGGATAAAGAAAACACGGCCATTGATACCACTACTGTTCCGCTTACAACGTGTAAGATTTATAAAAACTTAAAAAAAAAATTTTCCCCTGAAGTTTGTGAAAATGTTTAATATTGTCAATTTTTATAGCAGTATTTGATGTCATTTTATTTGAATTACATTATTTACCATTTACTACAAACAAAATAAAGATATTGAATTTTATTCATATTTATAGTACAAGTACGTTTTTGCTTTAATGCTCTTTAAAATGAAGTTTAAAATATTTATGAAATGAAACAGTTTTTTTACATTGTACTTTGAAATAATTTTGTTTATTCGAATCCTATTTATTTTTAATTTACAAATATAAGGTCGTTCAATTTTCTAAAAGGTTAGAGGATCTGAAATGTCACTAAAAAATATCCATAATTTTATGATCTATTGCTTTAAAGAAACCTCCCATAAAATGTCGGATTTAATTTTAATTGTGATTTTAGCTTTATCATATTAATTCTATTAGCAGATTTTATCAGTATTATTTTCAATAAAATGAAAAACGTTTTTGATGATTTTTAGTGATAATGTTACGCATATTCCCCTCCCCCTACACACATAGAAATTAGAAATTATTTAAATTGTGTAGTTAAAGAAAGAAGAAAAAAGTGAAAAAGAATGGAATGCAGCTCATTATAGTTTAAGAAAAAAAAAAAAAAAAAAAAAAAAATACGAAACTAATAAAATGATGCATGTTTTTTTTTTTTTTTTTTTTTTTTTTTTTTTTAAGTTTACTTTATTTATGACATATGTGCATTGTAATAAATAAATAAATGAATAAATAAATAAAAAAGGAACTTACTTGTGAAATGCGGGGCAATTAGTTTCCTAATATGTACCAGGTAATGTTTCTGGAATGTATACGTAATCTTCAAATATATCATTAAAAGTATTACCAAATTCCTACATCTGGTACGTTTCACGGAGAAAAACCTTTTATTCTCAGGAACAGAGGAACCTATTCCAAAAATAAAATACAGGAACGTTTGCGATATATAAGAGTAACGTGACCAAAATTTTTTACAAAGTATTATGAAAATGACAGACTATGTTAGCAAAGTGATAAGTAAGATAAATATTAGTTAGCAAAAATTTTGCAGTAATTTTGCAGTAAAATTTAAACTATGTAATTTAAATTTTATAATTTGTTACTTGAAATACAATTATAGAAGGTTATTACGTTTGTTAATTTAAATACATGAAAAGTAAATCGAAAAAAATTTGCATTACTTTTAAAATCACGGCATTTAATAATAACTTTATAAAAGAAAATTATCTTTGTGTTGAATTTAATTCATTTATAGAAATTAAGTCGTTAGGCCACAAAAGTATGTCCTATGTAATTTCCAGTATGATAAAGAAATTTTTAATAACATAATAAAGTGCTTTGACTGTTTTTTTTTTCTTCTTCCATTAGGGGTCTCAGCATACCTCTAAATTAGTTACATGAAAGCATTACCCAGAATAATGCCGCTCCAAAAAAGAGATCTATGAGATCCAAGAGATCTTCATCTCCAAAAAGATAAGGATTTCTCAAGAATGGGTAGGTGCCGCTTAAAACTGATATTATCTCATAGGCATTCTAAGTCATCAAGTAAATTTTTAACTTCGTTGTAGGTCTTTTCCACTTCTCACTTGAGATTTTGCTGTTTCTGCATGTTTTTATTTAAATTCCTTTGCAATGCTTGGATCAAGAGCCTATTGTTCTTCGTAATGTGTTTTGAGATTGACCGAACATTAAGTAATTTATTTTAGGGGTTTTGGTGATAAGGAGCCTTTGTCACAACATTTGTAAATGATTCTTTAGTGTTATTTATAGTTTGTACGTTAATGATGTATACATATATATATATATTAAGCAATGCCAATTATAGTAAAACTAGAGTACTCACTTTCTCAAAACATCAAAAATTACTGAAAATGATTAATAACGGGGAGTTTTGTAAATTTGTAATTATGTAATTATGTAATGTAAAATAAAATAAAAAATCATAAATGTTAAAAATAAAGTAGAAAAGTTTATCCGAAATTGTAAAAATTTGTTGCATCATAAACGAAAATTAATTATACACACGTACGTATGCGTAACAGAATATTCTGAATATAAATTTGGTAGTTATGTATCTGTACAATTTAATTTTTGAGTTTTTCATTGTGTCGATGATATTTTAGTTATAAGTTTCTGTTTTCAACTTATTATATGCATATACAGATAGGGAAGCACACATTGGTATTTTGTATAAGCATACAGAAATTTCTCTTTTAGTTATTGTTTTTGTGCATTGGTAATTATAAATAAATTTACAGAATACTTTTAAATTGTTTTTGATAAACAGTCTAATAAAATACTTACATGAAAAAGATATGAACTTTAACTTTCCAATTTTTGTACAACAATACTAATACGATTTTGTATAACAATACTAATTTTATAAGTGTATGTCTGTGTAAAAAAAAAAAAAAAAAAAAAAAAAAATACATTTATATCTTTAATATTTTTCTTTTCAAGATATTTCAAAATCCACTCATAAGTCTCAGAAATAATAATTTATACACAAAAATGTTTGAAGCACGTAAATATGCAAAAGTTCAGAGAGCACATGCGTATGAATTTGAAATCCCTAAATCTCCCTATCTTTGCAAAAATGGACTGTTGAGAGCTGGAATACTGTTAATACTTCTGAAATTCAGGCATATTACAGTTTAAAAACATGGAAATTGAGACATTTTACACATTAGACACTTAGAAATTCAGACATTTTACATTTCAGAATTCCAAATATGTGTATTACTTAACAATTTTATTTTTTACATAGACGGACTATTTTAAGCAACATTATTAAGGTTTTTACAATTCTTTTTGCGTCCACTAGCTTTATTATTATTTAATATAATAAACAAACTATTATATTAAACTATTTTCACCATTTTAGCTTTGTAAAAGCGAATTTTCATAGTAAAAATTTAAGTAAAAAAACATTTTGCAACATTGGAAGCTTTTTATGTGGAGCCCTGAAAAGCATAAAATAAAAATTTATTCTGGCAAAGACATGCTATAAAGAAATAAAAGTGTCAACACTAAGAAAATTTAGAGAAAAATATAGATATTTCTCTTTTGCAAGAGATGAACATTTTTAATTATTCAAAATATTTGAAAAAGCATTCGAGACCAATATTTTTAGTTATAAGTTTTTGTATAATTATTTGTTAAGCCATAAATTTCAAAGGTCTTGAAAGCTTTTAAAAAATATTTTGAAGAATTAAAAATTTTCATCCCTTGCAAAAGAGAAATATCTATATTTTTCTCTAAAATTTTCTTAGTGTTGAAACTTTCATTTCTTTATAGCATGTCTTTGATAGAATAAATTTTTATTTTATGCTTTTCAGGGCACTACAATAAAAAACTTCTAATTTTATTTTTTATTTTATTTTTTACTATTTTTTGATTTTGAGTTACAAAAAGAAGCTTCTTAAAATAAACTAATCAAAATTTCTTAGGATATTGTGCAGACAACGAGAGATTTATTTTTTATCAATTGATACCTTTTCTTTTAATTATCTACAGAAAAGTAACACATCTTCCTTCAAGGATTAAACCGTTATTAGCCGCGTTATTAGCCTGACGCTCTAACCAGAAGTCAAAGAACAGTGAAGAAAAGTCATAGAATATTCTAGAAAAATCCAACAGATACAAAAAGTCTATTGTCCTCGAATGCTTTTTAAAATATTTAATTTTTCATCTCTTGCAAGAAGGAAATATCTATGTTTTTCTCTAAAATTTTCTTAGTGTTAGTAGTGTAAAAAGGACAGTTCTGCAACACGGTGGAGGCGTAGAGGCGTATTGAGGCGTAGGGTGGAGGCGCGCCACCACCCTACGCCTCCACCGTGTCGCAGAACATGTCCTTTTTACACTACTTAGTCATCATCTTGGACGAGGGTGTGTTGCCACCGGAAGAATAGAAACTTTTAGACCGTTGCCACCGGAAGAATAGAAACTTTTGAAGAGTTGTCATTCGGGGATTATAAATTGATTACAGAATTAAATAGAAATTTTCCTATGTATTTCAGTGAATTTGACAAAATAAAACAAGGGTTGGTGAGTATTATATAATTAAAAACATTGAATGTGAATGGTATAGACATTAAAATTTAGATGTTGCCATTGGAAGAGTATAAATAATTTCCGGTGGGACTTAACATTTTCGACTGAATGAAACAATGAATGACTGAAGTTAATTAACATCAGTAACAATTTATGAGTATTTTAGAAACTTAGCATTTTTAGAGATTAAAAATATATTGTGTTAAGATAATAAATAAGGAATTTAAATAGGAGTTCATACTTTTAGTGACATCATTACAAATTTATATTACGAAATTTTTACAGAATTAAATAGAAATTTTCGTATTTTGTGGATTAACACATAGATTTAAAAGCAAAACAAATAATAAATAATTTAACATTCATTAAAAATGTAAGACACTTAAAAATTCTAACTTTATTTTAACACTAAATAAGTTTTACTTTTTAAATTTATTTAGACTATCTTAGAAATAATATTATTACATTCGTTAAAAATTGAACCCACATCCACTTTAAAAAATTACTATCATATAAATTAAACTAAATATAATAAAAATTACGTAAATTAAACTTTATATTCTCACTAAAAAAGTTTAACATTTCTTTAAACTCTATCTTACGTTTGTTAAAAATTTAACAGAAGTTTTTAATCAGTTAATAAATTTTGTATACAGTTATGTTATATAAACTTAATATAATAAAAATTATATAAAATACATACTGTTATTTAAACTCTAACTTTGAAATACTATTTTTACATTCTTTAAAAATTGAACACTCATACACTTTAAAAAATTAAACTAAATATAAGAAAAATTATGTAAATTAAACTTTATATTCTCACTAAATAAGTTTAACATTTTTTAAAACTCTATCTTACATTCGTTAAAAATTTAACAGAAGTTTTTAATCAGTTAATAAATTTTGTATACAGTTATGTTATATAAACTAAATATGATAAAAATGATATAAAACACATACTGTTATTTAACCTCTAACTTTGAAATACTATTTTTACATTCTTTAAAAATTGAACACACATACACTTTAAAAAATTACTATCATATAAATGAAACTAAATATAATAAAAATTATATAAAACACGTACTGTTATTTATGCTATAACTAAACAAATACGATAAACAAAAGTTTCAAAATCAGTAAATGAGGATATATATGTTATAAATTAAACTAAATATAATAAAAAATATATAAATTAAACTTTATATTCTCACTAAATAAGTTTCACATTTATTTAAACTCTAACTTACATTCGTTAAAAATTGAGCACATGCACTTTTAAAAATTACTATCATATAATAATTTTAATCTAAAAAATTGCTTACAAAGACATAAATTATAAATAAAGTAAAAAAAATTACTATCATATAATAATATTAATCTAAAAAAATGCATACAAAGATATATAGTAAAGATATAAATTATCAAAAATACTATCATATAATAATATTAATTAAAAAAAAATTACTATTATATAATAATATAAATGAAAAAAATTACTTTTATATAATAATATAAATTAAAAAAAAAATGACTTTCATATAATAATATTAATCAAAAAAATGCATACAAAGATATACAGTAAAGTTATAAAATAAATAAATAAATAAAAAATAAAATAAATAAAAATGACTATCCTATAATAATATTAATTTAAAAATACATACAATGTTTAAAATCAACAATTAAATTTTATAGACATTATAATTAACTAAACTTTATGCTGTTACTATTCAATTTATCCTAACACGAAAACTTTACATAAATTTTCTACACAATAAAGTTACATAAACTAAAAAAAATATTTAAATTAAACTTTATATTCTCACTAAATAAGTTTAACATTTATTCAAGTTTAACACAGTAATATAATTCATACTATCTTGAATGAAACAGGTAAATACTTTTAAACTTGAACTAATAAAAATAAGTTCTTTTTATAAAATAATTGATATAAACTATAATAATAAAAAGGATTAGTTATATTTAAAAACTATCAGTTACTAAAAGTTATTTTATATTAAACATTTCGAAATAAATTGCATAAAAATTCAGTGCATCATTTTAAATGAAAATAAACAGTTTCCTTAAAAAACAGATAATACGGAATATTCTATGAGTCAGTTATCACCTGCAACGGAAAACCCCTACAGCTGATGAATCATGTGTAATCCACACTATCTCATTTAAAGATTAAGTTAAAATCATTAAAACAATACAGCGAATAATTAGGAAAATGCAATAATTTTTTCACAAAGCATATCATACAATGAGTTTAAACGATTGTTACCTATCTATCACTTAAACGGTATTTAAATAAATAAATACATATAAAAGTAAGTTATAATTAAAAAATAAAAATTCTTTTGTGAAAGGAGTTTTATATATATTTCAAAAATTAGTTTTACTCAAATAATTTCTAAACATACACAAGTTAAATGGAAACTTTTCTAGGTTTCATTTAAGCAATAATTTTCCATGTGTGAAAGTAGTTTTATTTATGCAAAATTTAGTTTTATATAAACAAAAAAGTTTATAGTGTAACAATAAAAAAAGTTTATAGTATAACAATAAAAAATTCCTTATAAGTAAATACCAATAAAATATATTTTTTAAATTAATTTCTCTCTCTTCAATAAAACAATAAAAATTTCTTATATAACTTTCGTAAAGTTTTAATAAAATTTCTATTATAAAGAAATATATTTACTAGAGTATACATATTAAGATATTACGTATAGAGTGGAAATACATATTAAATTAAATAAATTATCAAATAGTAATAATAAATTATAAAACTTACTTAAAATTGAAGAAATTTCCCTTAGCAAAATGCAACCTTCAATCTTCCACACAAATGCGAGACACTGTTTTATCGCTAGACGATGACTCATACAGATAAGAATGTTGAATCATACCTATCTTAGTAGAATGTTGTTAAAGTTCTGTGTTTTTACTCTAATATAAAATAGTTTATAAGGATCATTTATTTAATATCAGTTGTAAACTACATTTAAATAATGCAATAAGAGTTGAATTCCGCAATTAACCTATTAAAATATTGAAATATTTTTAATTTTTTTTTATTTAATTTTACTTTTTTAATTATGCTAAGAAAATAATGTGATCAAAACAGAATTATTTTACGATAAGACATCCTTTTTCATTCAATAAAATGTAACTATAATTTTTAATGAAAGGTTTTAAAATCACTTAATAGGATAAAATTAAAAACATAAATCTTATTGTTTTAGAAATTATTTTCTCTAGTTATTGAACTAAGTAATAAACTATCTATAAATAATCAGATAGCAAGAGAGGTTTTTGTATAATAACTATATATTATTTTAATATATCAATACATCGCAAGGTAAAATTTTTAACTTATTTATACGGATTGAAGTAATAAAAATTACTCATTTGCATATCCGTTAAATTTTATAAGTTGGATATATGATTTAAAAATACTAAACAATAATCCTTATGAGAGAATTGAGGTGACACTTTCACAGAAAGAAATTATCCTTTACAATAAGATTTGCTCAGAATGTCTAAGTGAAAATAACTTACCGTGAATCATACTAGAATCATGCAGTTGTATTCGAATTTATTGTTTTTAGTTAATGAAACTTCTAATGAAACAATTATTTTTTACTAGCATATAAATGTACATTTTTATATTATTCCTGTATATATAAAATTTTAAATAATTCATTAAGTGTTAAACTTTGCATTTAATCGATTAAATAAATAAAGTTTTAGTAAAATATAAGAGTAATTTTTTAATGAATGGTTTTGAAATCACTTTAACTTTATAAGGAAAAAAAAAAGAGGTTTTAAAATTACTTAATAGAATAAAATTAAAAATCTTATTGTTTTTAGCAATTATTTTATCTTGTTGTAAACTATATATTATTATTTTAATATACGCCTTATACTTAAGTCAGTTTTAGAGAAAAACCAAGAAAAAAAAAATCCCAAAGGGTAGGCTGATGAGTTGGAATATTCTATTATACTTAAAGAATCCAGGTACGGAAAAACCGAAATACATTATGCGGAAAAACAGGCGGGATTTTCGGCTAAAACTCCAAAGCAGTGGGCGGAAAACATAACACACCGTAAAACAACCTACTCACACGACCGCCAAACTAAGAATGAAGGGAAACGTTGAGTTGTAACACCTTATCTACTAGAGATAAGGGGGAATTCCCGAAAAGATGACTCACCCCTCGTTCGTTCATGTACAACATCTTCCGAGAAAGTTCGTGAAGGATCGGTGACGAGTTTGAATAATTTGCGCAACCGCTAAATTGTATAAGTGTGAATCTTTTAATGTGAGTATTATAGTAATGATAAATTTATTTCATAATCGATAACTCATTTATACATAATCAGGATCACATATTATATAAAACAATACTATATTTAAAAGTTTTTACTATACAATAAACATTCACATATGGATATTCATAAGGTTTAAGACCGATTAAATAAATGAAGATCTATAAGCGAAATGCATGAGAGTCTTTCTAAGGAATCCTATTGCATATTTAAGCAGGTTTTAGAGAAAACCAAGAAATACTCCGATCGACTAGGTTGATGAAATGGATTCGAACCCAACACTTCCCCTTTTACTATAGAATCGTTAACAAATCGTAAGATTGATGACTCATACTAGAGTCATAAAGCTGTATTGAAACTTACTGTTTTCAGTTAATGAAACTTCGAATGAGACAATTATTTTTACCACCACGTAAATGAAAATTTTTATATTATTCCTATATGGATAAAACTTTAAATAATTCATTACAAGTGTAAACTCATACCATTAAATATTTAACTGTTGGCCGTATAAGTGGATTGGTCTGTGTGGGAGTCTTTCTATATTTAAGTGAGTTTTGAAGACATCCTCGGAAAACTCCAAACAGATTGGTTGATAAGCTGGAATCGAACCTGGTATTAAACACAGAATCGTTTGATCTTCCAAAATCCTTGTAACAACATGTTTATGAACTTTATAAGAAAATGCTTAATACGGTTTGAGCTTAGTAGATTTTGCATGCGTTAACTATGTAACAGCGAATTAAACATCTATAGTTGTAATTTTTTTCACTATATATTATTTAACTATATTTATACACCATGCATTTGTATAATATTTCCCGGGGTAAAAGTTTAAACTGAGTAATTATTCATCAACATAAGTGTTAAATTGAATACAAAAGACAGTATATGAATAAACGGTTAGTAATGTGAAAATGCTGATTTGTAAAACATTTTGAAAGAAGTAACTCATAAATTTATTTGATATCTTTATACTTATGCATACACACGCTTAAGAGACTTATATAAAACAACACTATGATTAAAAGTTTTACAAATTTTTCAGCATACAATAAAAAATAGTAATCAATATTCATTTACAATAAATAATTTAACGTTATTAAACCAAAAAATAATTTATTTTTTGATTCGATTTAAATAATTAATATTTATATAGGGTTGTTGGTTGATGAATGTCATTCAATGAACAATTAAACAAAGGGTTTGCGGATTATAATTGAATTGTAAACGAAATGTCGTTACACGTTTTGAATGACTATCCTCCTTCATCAGGATTTAAAGGGTAGTTTCGAAAGACTATCCTGTCTTATTTATAAATTGTCAGATAAAAGAACAACACTCCTGCTGCATTCTGATGGGTTGAATCGGGTCACATGATAAAATACAGCATTCATATAACTTTTTAGAATTATGCAGAACCTTTAATAAAAAAATGTTGTATGCATTTTAGAGACTTAGCATTTTTGGAGATATTTCGGATACATAAGTTTTGATGGAATTAAAAATTAAAGGGATTACATAGGATGGAAAACAATAACATACCGGTAGTTAACAGTTAATTTTTTAACATGCATTAAGGTTAGTGGATGAGTGTCAGGTAATTCATTTAAAACAAAAATATAATAAGGGTTGATTGAAACAAAGGGTTTGTAGGTTATAATTATAGGATAAAACGTTATGTGTTTCGAAAACCCTTCATCAAGATTGGAACAACCGTTTCGAATGATACTCTCCCTTCATCAGATAGACTTAAACTTTTATTTTATCAGAATGAAAGAAAACGATAGACGATTTACACTTATTGAAAACCCAACTTATAAATAATTCGACTTTCATTAAAAATGCAACTCGCATATACACTTTGAAACAATCAATAAATTTTATATTATCACTATGCATTAAATAAGTTTCCCATTTAACATTCAAGATGAATTTATTTTTACATTAATTAAAAATTGAACACGTATTAATTTTTAAAATGACTATTTTTAAAAAAGTTTTAAAACAACTAATAAATTTTATAAGCTTTTACAATTAAATAAATTTAGCATATTATGAAAGTTTTACATCACTCGATAAATTTTTTTATATAGGAAATAAAAGTTATACACATTATAAATATAAACTCATAAAATTAATTTCACACTTAACATTTAAACTCTAACCAATCAATCTTAAAGTAATTTTTTATCTTTTGTACATACTCATAAACCTTTTGTTTCTATTGTAAAGTGAAGTATGACTCATGCTTTAATTAAAATCTCTAATCAAAATTATAAGAAAGTAAAGTTTAGGAAATACCTATGTATTATAGGTAAATTAATACAGTATAAATATTCATGTTTTTCAGTTAAGTAAAAAAGTTATATAATTAATTTTACAGAGTACTTAAATAATGTATAATTAAGTTTCAGAATTATTATTATTATTATTTTTTTCTTCTATAGTATGTATATATAAATTTTTAAATACAAAGTTTTTATTAAAATACAATAACCAAAGTTTCGTATGATATTAACTTACAATGCACCTAAAACTTTAAATATATAGAAACAATTGTACAGTTGGTTTTGTCTGAAGCATATATATAAATAATAAAATCTTGTTCAGTTTAGTTTTTAAAACACTATAAAGATTTTAGATACACATATTTTTATGTTGTTTAAATAAAATTTTTAAAATGAAACAATATTAATGTTATAAAATAATACACTCAGCATGACTCACCGAGTGTGCTATTCCATCAAATTATTCCGCATACATGTAATAACATGTCTGACTTAACTATATACTGAATTACCATTATTTCAGAAAAAGTTGGGACTTACCTTAAAACACGTCCTACACCCTTGGCAGACTTGAAGAAAATGAATGATATGAGACATTCTTATCAGTGACGCCCGGTCACGAGGCCAGTGACGTCACGAGTGATGTGATTGGCTATGCTCAGTCACGTGATCATGACGTCATCCTCTCATCAATGACGTCACCGATTGCTTATCAGCTACCACAACGCGCGGAAATGTCCTTCAGTACGCAGTGAAAAATTACATTACTCGAAACGATTCCATTGTCTTATACGGTAAATTGAAATATAACACGCAGAAAAAAGATCGACATATACCGGAGAAACTATGCATACTGCCCGATGAAAATAACCCGCACAGCTAAGGAGATGCTACCAGGATGAGAGTCAAAATCCAACTGAATTCAAGCAATATGACAAGGTCTATAAATCTCCCATGTTGATTAGATGGTTTTGATGAATGGGTTTTCCCCCACACCTAAGCAGAATGGAGAAGTCATAGGTTTTTTCCACACCTATCACGAAGATGATATCTCTTAATTAAGTTTCTTAATTAAAATTATGCAAATTATATGTAAATCTTTCAAATATCTCTTAATTATATTTTCTAATTAAAATTATGTATCATATGCTCTCCTAGTTAAAGATTTAATAAACCTAACTTTTATACAACATAAATAAATTTAATAAGTATAATCTGTTCGATGACTCATCAAACGATGACTCATCGTAAACATGTGCGAACATGTCTAAACATGTCTGAACATGAATCTACTTGAACCTTATCATTTTATTGTATAAGATTTTATATTATTGCTTTTTATATTATTCAAACCAAAAGTTATTTTTATATAAAGAAATGAACAACTTCTAAGATTATTTTTTCAATCATTATGAATAAAAATTTAATTATTAACTGCAAAATCTGTTTACTTATAGGAAACTTAATTTTCATCAAGTAGTGTTATTTACTTAATTTCCAACATCGTATACTTTGTGATTCATATAGTAATTATCACTTATTCAGTAAAATATTAAGGTTCAAGTTGATTCATGTTCAGACATGTTTAGACATGTTCGCACATGTTTACGATGAGTCATCGTTTGATGAGTCATCGAACAGATTATACTTATTAAATTTATTTATGTTGTATAAAAGTTAGGTTTATTAAATCTTTAACTAGGAGAGCATATGATACATAATTTTAATTAGAAAATATAATTAAGAGATATTTGAAAGATTTACATATAATTTGCATAATTTTAATTAAGAAACTTAATTAAGAGATATCATCTTCGTGATAGGTGAGGAAAAAACCTATGACTTCTCCATTCTGCTTAGGTGTGGGGGAAAACCCATTCATCAAAACCATCTAATCAACATGGGAGATTTATAGACCTTGTCATATTGTTTGAATTCAGTTGGATTTTGACTCTCATCCTGGTAGCATCTCCTTAGCTGTGCGGGTTATTTTCATCGGGCAGTATGCATAGTTTCTCCGGTATATGTCGATCTTTTTTCTGCGTGTTATATTTCAATTTACCGTATAAGACAATGGAATCGTTTCGAGTAATGTAATTTTTCACTGCGTACTCAAGGACATTTCCGCGCGTTGTGGTAGCTGATAAGCAATCGGTGACGTCATTGATGAGAGGATGACGTCATGATCACGTGACTGAGCATAGCCAATCACATCACTCGTGACGTCACTGGCCTCGTGACCGGGCGTCACTGATAAGAATGTCTCATATCATTCATTTTCTTCAAGTCTGCCAAGGGTGTAGGACGTGTTTTAAGGTAAGTCCCAACTTTTTCTGAAATAATGGTAATTCAGTATATAGTTAAGTCAGACATGTTATTACATGTATGCGGAATAATTTGATGGAATAGCACACTCGGTGAGTCATGCTGAGTGTATTATTTTATAACATTAATATTGTTTCATTTTAAAAATTTTATTTAAACAACATAAAAATATGTGTATCTAAAATCTTTATAGTGTTTTAAAAACTAAACTGAACAAGATTTTATTATTTATATATATGCTTCAGACAAAACCAACTGTACAATTGTTTCTATATATTTAAAGTTTTAGGTGCATTGTAAGTTAATATCATACGAAACTTTGGTTATTGTATTTTAATAAAAACTTTGTATTTAAAAATTTATATATACATACTATAGAAGAAAAAAAAAATAATAATAATTCTGAAACTTAATTATACATTATTTAAGTACTCTGTAAAATTAATTATATAACTTTTTTACTTAACTGAAAAACATGAATATTTATACTGTATTAATTTACCTATAATACATAGGTATTTCCTAAACTTTACTTTCTTATAATTTTGATTAGAGATTTTAATTAAAGCATGAGTCATACTTCACTTTACAATAGAAACAAAAGGTTTATGAGTATGTACAAAAGATAAAAAATTACTTTAAGATTGATTGGTTAGAGTTTAAATGTTAAGTGTGAAATTAATTTTATGAGTTTATATTTATAATGTGTATAACTTTTATTTCCTATATAAAAAAAATTATCGAGTGATGTAAAACTTTCATAATATGCTAAATTTATTTAATTGTAAAAGCTTATAAAATTTATTAGCTGTTTTAAAACTTTTTTAAAAATAGTCATTTTAAAAATTAATACGTGTTCAATTTTTAATTAATGTAAAAATAAATTCATCTTGAATGTTAAATGGGAAATTTATTTAATGCATAGTGATAATATAAAATTTATTGATTGTTTCAAAGTGTATATGCGAGTTGCATTTTTAATGAAAGTCGAATTATTTATATGTTGGGTTTTCAATAAGTGTAAATCGTCTATCGTTTTCTTTCATTCTGATAAAATAAAAGTTTAAGTCTATCTGATGAAGGGAGAGTATCATTCGAAACGGTTGTTCCAATCTTGATGAAGGGTTTTCGAAACACATAACGTTTTATCCTATAATTATAACCTACAAACCCTTTGTTTCAATCAACCCTTATTATATTTTTGTTTTAAATGAATTACCTGACACTCATCCACTAACCTTAATGTATGTTAAAAAATTAACTGTTAACTACCGGTATGTTATTGTTTTCCATCCTATGTAATCCCTTTAATTTTTAATTCCATCAAAACTTATGTATCCGAAATATCTCCAAAAATGCTAAGTCTCTAAAATGCATACAACATTTTTTTATTAAAGGTTCTGCATAATTCTAAAAAGTTATATGAATGCTGTATTTTATCATGTGACCCGATTCAACCAATCAGAATGCAGCAGGGGTGTTGTTCTTTTATCTGACAATTTATAAATAAGACAGGATAGTCTTTCGAAACTACCCTTTAAATCCTGATGAAGGAGCATAGTCATTCAAAACGTGTAACGACATTTCGTTTACAATTCAATTATAATCCGCAAACCCTTTGTTTAATTGTTCATTGAATGACATTCATCAACCAACAACCCTATATAAATATTAATTATTTAAATCGAATCAAAAAATAAATTATTTTTTGGTTTAATAACGTTAAATTATTTATTGTAAATGAATATTGATTACTATTTTTTATTGTATGCTGAAAAATTAGTAAAACTTTTAATCATAGTGTTGTTTTATATAAGTCTCTTAAGCGTGTGTCTGCATAAGTATAAAGATATCAAATAAATTTATGAGTTACTTCTTTCAAAATGTTTTACAAATCAGTATTTTCACATTACTAACCGTTTATTCATATACTGTCTTTTGTATTCAATTTAACACTTATGTTGATGAATAATTACTCAGTTTAAACTTTTACCCCGGGAAATGTTATACAAATGCATGGTGTATAAATATAGTTAAATAATATATAGTGAAAAAAATTACAACTATAGATGTTTAATTCGCTGTTACATAGTTAACGCATGCAAAATCTACTAAGCTCAAACCGTATTAAGCATTTTCTTATAAAGTTCATAAACATGTTGTTACAAGGATTTTGGAAGATCAAACGATTCTGTGTTTAATACCAGGTTCGATTCCAGCTTATCAACCAATCTGTTTGGAGTTTTCCGAGGATGTCTTCAAAACTCACTTAAATATAGAAAGACTCCCACACAGACCAATCCACTTATACGGCCAACAGTTAAATATTTAATGGTATGAGTTTACACTTGTAATGAATTATTTAAAGTTTTATCCATATAGGAATAATATAAAAATTTTCATTTACGTGGTGGTAAAAATAATTGTCTCATTCGAAGTTTCATTAACTGAAAACAGTAAGTTTCAATACAGCTGTATGACTCTAGTATGAGTCATCAATCTTACGATTTGTTAACGATTCTATAGTAAAAGGGGAAGTGTTGGGTTCGAATCCATTTCATCAACCTAGTCGATTGGAGTATTTCTTGGTTTTCTCTAAAACCTGCTTAAATATGCAATAGGATTCCTTAGAAAGACTCTCATGCATTTCGCTTATAGATCTTCATTTATTTAATCGGTCTTAAACCTTATGAATATCCATATGTGAATGTTTATTGTATAGTAAAAACTTTTAAATATAGTATTGTTTTATATAATATGTGATCCTGATTATGTATAAATGAGTTATCGATTATGAAATAAATTTATCATTACTATAATACTCACATTAAAAGATTCACACTTATACAATTTAGCGGTTGCGCAAATTATTCAAACTCGTCACCGATCCTTCACGAACTTTCTCGGAAGATGTTGTACATGAACGAACGAGGGGTGAGTCATCTTTTCGGGAATTCCCCCTTATCTCTAGTAGATAAGGTGTTACAACTCAACGTTTCCCTTCATTCTTAGTTTGGCGGTCGTGTGAGTAGGTTGTTTTACGGTGTGTTATGTTTTCCGCCCACTGCTTTGGAGTTTTAGCCGAAAATCCCGCCTGTTTTTCCGCATAATGTATTTCGGTTTTTCCGTACCTGGATTCTTTAAGTATAATAGAATATTCCAACTCATCAGCCTACCCTTTGGGATTTTTTTTTTCTTGGTTTTTCTCTAAAACTGACTTAAGTATAAGGCGTATATTAAAATAATAATATATAGTTTACAACAAGATAAAATAATTGCTAAAAACAATAAGATTTTTAATTTTATTCTATTAAGTAATTTTAAAACCTCTTTTTTTTTTCCTTATAAAGTTAAAGTGATTTCAAAACCATTCATTAAAAAATTACTCTTATATTTTACTAAAACTTTATTTATTTAATCGATTAAATGCAAAGTTTAACACTTAATGAATTATTTAAAATTTTATATATACAGGAATAATATAAAAATGTACATTTATATGCTAGTAAAAAATAATTGTTTCATTAGAAGTTTCATTAACTAAAAACAATAAATTCGAATACAACTGCATGATTCTAGTATGATTCACGGTAAGTTATTTTCACTTAGACATTCTGAGCAAATCTTATTGTAAAGGATAATTTCTTTCTGTGAAAGTGTCACCTCAATTCTCTCATAAGGATTATTGTTTAGTATTTTTAAATCATATATCCAACTTATAAAATTTAGCGGATATGCAAATGAGTAATTTTTATTACTTCAATCCGTATAAATAAGTTAAAAATTTTACCTTGCGATGTATTGATATATTAAAATAATATATAGTTATTATACAAAAACCTCTCTTGCTATCTGATTATTTATAGATAGTTTATTACTTAGTTCAATAACTAGAGAAAATAATTTCTAAAACAATAAGATTTATGTTTTTAATTTTATCCTATTAAGTGATTTTAAAACCTTTCATTAAAAATTATAGTTACATTTTATTGAATGAAAAAGGATGTCTTATCGTAAAATAATTCTGTTTTGATCACATTATTTTCTTAGCATAATTAAAAAAGTAAAATTAAATAAAAAAAAATTAAAAATATTTCAATATTTTAATAGGTTAATTGCGGAATTCAACTCTTATTGCATTATTTAAATGTAGTTTACAACTGATATTAAATAAATGATCCTTATAAACTATTTTATATTAGAGTAAAAACACAGAACTTTAACAACATTCTACTAAGATAGGTATGATTCAACATTCTTATCTGTATGAGTCATCGTCTAGCGATAAAACAGTGTCTCGCATTTGTGTGGAAGATTGAAGGTTGCATTTTGCTAAGGGAAATTTCTTCAATTTTAAGTAAGTTTTATAATTTATTATTACTATTTGATAATTTATTTAATTTAATATGTATTTCCACTCTATACGTAATATCTTAATATGTATACTCTAGTAAATATATTTCTTTATAATAGAAATTTTATTAAAACTTTACGAAAGTTATATAAGAAATTTTTATTGTTTTATTGAAGAGAGAGAAATTAATTTAAAAAATATATTTTATTGGTATTTACTTATAAGGAATTTTTTATTGTTATACTATAAACTTTTTTTATTGTTACACTATAAACTTTTTTGTTTATATAAAACTAAATTTTGCATAAATAAAACTACTTTCACACATGGAAAATTATTGCTTAAATGAAACCTAGAAAAGTTTCCATTTAACTTGTGTATGTTTAGAAATTATTTGAGTAAAACTAATTTTTGCAATATATATAAAACTCCTTTCACAAAAGAATTTTTATTTTTTAATTATAACTTACTTTTATATGTATTTATTTATTTAAATACCGTTTAAGTGATAGATAGGTAACAATCGTTTAAACTCATTGTATGATATGCTTTGTGAAAAAATTATTGCATTTTCCTAATTATTCGCTGTATTGTTTTAATGATTTTAACTTAATCTTTAAATGAGATAGTGTGGATTACACATGATTCATCAGCTGTAGGGGTTTTCCGTTGCAGGTGATAACTGACTCATAGAATATTCCGTATTATCTGTTTTTTAAGGAAACTGTTTATTTTCATTTAAAATGATGCACTGAATTTTTATGCAATTTATTTCGAAATGTTTAATATAAAATAACTTTTAGTAACTGATAGTTTTTAAATATAACTAATCCTTTTTATTATTATAGTTTATATCAATTATTTTATAAAAAGAACTTATTTTTATTAGTTCAAGTTTAAAAGTATTTACCTGTTTCATTCAAGATAGTATGAATTATATTACTGTGTTAAACTTGAATAAATGTTAAACTTATTTAGTGAGAATATAAAGTTTAATTTAAATATTTTTTTTAGTTTATGTAACTTTATTGTGTAGAAAATTTATGTAAAGTTTTCGTGTTAGGATAAATTGAATAGTAACAGCATAAAGTTTAGTTAATTATAATGTCTATAAAATTTAATTGTTGATTTTAAACATTGTATGTATTTTTAAATTAATATTATTATAGGATAGTCATTTTTATTTATTTTATTTTTTATTTATTTATTTATTTTATAACTTTACTGTATATCTTTGTATGCATTTTTTTGATTAATATTATTATATGAAAGTCATTTTTTTTTAAATTTATATTATTATATAAAAGTAATTTTTTTCATTTATATTATTATATAATAGTAATTTTTTTTAAATTAATATTATTATATGATAGTATTTTTGATAATTTATATCTTTACTATATATCTTTGTATGCATTTTTTTAGATTAATATTATTATATGATAGTAATTTTTTTTACTTTATTTATAATTTATGTCTTTGTAAGCAATTTTTTAGATTAATATTATTATATGATAGTAATTTTTAAAAGTGCATGTGCTCAATTTTTAACGAATGTAAGTTAGAGTTTAAATAAATGTGAAACTTATTTAGTGAGAATATAAAGTTTAATTTATATATTTTTTATTATATTTAGTTTAATTTATAACATATATATCCTCATTTACTGATTTTGAAACTTTTGTTTATCGTATTTGTTTAGTTATAGCATAAATAACAGTACGTGTTTTATATAATTTTTATTATATTTAGTTTCATTTATATGATAGTAATTTTTTAAAGTGTATGTGTGTTCAATTTTTAAAGAATGTAAAAATAGTATTTCAAAGTTAGAGGTTAAATAACAGTATGTGTTTTATATCATTTTTATCATATTTAGTTTATATAACATAACTGTATACAAAATTTATTAACTGATTAAAAACTTCTGTTAAATTTTTAACGAATGTAAGATAGAGTTTTAAAAAATGTTAAACTTATTTAGTGAGAATATAAAGTTTAATTTACATAATTTTTCTTATATTTAGTTTAATTTTTTAAAGTGTATGAGTGTTCAATTTTTAAAGAATGTAAAAATAGTATTTCAAAGTTAGAGTTTAAATAACAGTATGTATTTTATATAATTTTTATTATATTAAGTTTATATAACATAACTATATACAAAATTTATTAACTGATTAAAAACTTCTGTTAAATTTTTAACAAACGTAAGATAGAGTTTAAAGTAATGTTAAACTTTTTTAGTGAGAATATAAAGTTTAATTTACATAATTTTTATTATATTTAGTTTAATTTATATGATAGTAATTTTTTAAAGTGGATGTGGGTTCAATTTTTAACGAATGTAATAATATTATTTCTAAGATAGTCTAAATAAATTTAAAAAGTGAAACTTATTTAGTGTTAAAATAAAGTTAGAATTTTTAAGTGTCTTACATTTTTAATGAATGTTAAATTATTTATTATTTGTTTTGCTTTTAAATCTATGTGTTAATCCACAAAATACGAAAATTTCTATTTAATTCTGTAAAAATTTCGTAATATAAATTTGTAATGATGTCACTAAAAGTATGAACTCCTATTTAAATTCCTTATTTATTATCTTAACACAATATATTTTTAATCTCTAAAAATGCTAAGTTTCTAAAATACTCATAAATTGTTACTGATGTTAATTAACTTCAGTCATTCATTGTTTCATTCAGTCGAAAATGTTAAGTCCCACCGGAAATTATTTATACTCTTCCAATGGCAACATCTAAATTTTAATGTCTATACCATTCACATTCAATGTTTTTAATTATATAATACTCACCAACCCTTTGTTTTATTTTGTCAAATTCACTGAAATACATAGGAAAATTTCTATTTAATTCTGTAATCAATTTATAATCCCCGAATGACAACTCTTCAAAAGTTTCTATTCTTCCGGTGGCAACGGTCTAAAAGTTTCTATTCTTCCGGTGGCAACACACCCTCGTCCAAGATGATGACTAAGTAGTGTAAAAAGGACATGTTCTGCGACACGGTGGAGGCGTAGGGTGGTGGCGCGCCTCCACCCTACGCCTCAATACGCCTCTACGCCTCCACCGTGTTGCAGAACTGTCCTTTTTACACTACTAGTGTTGAATCTTTTATTTCCTTATAGCATGTCTCTGCAAGAATAAATTTTTATTTCAGACTATTTAGAGCTCTACAATAAAAGCTTCCAGTGTTTTTCTTATTCTTTTTCGTTCTTTCTTTCTTTTCTTTTTTTAAATTTATTTAAATTTTTCTTTTTTTGCGTTTTAGTAACTGGAAAAAAAAAAAAAAAAAAAAAAAAAAAGGCTTCTCAAAAAAACTAACCAAAAATTTTTTAGGGTACTTTGTAGACAATGAAAGGTTTTCTTTTAACAACTGACATCTTTTCTATTAATTATCAGTAGTAAAACAACACATCGGCCTTCGAGGATCGAACCCACGACCAGCATGTTATCAACGTGACGCTCTAACCTACTGAACCAACGAGCGATGCAAGGGCTTGCTTACGTTTACTTTACCTTGCTTTTTAGCATGACACGAAGACACGATGGCAAAATCCAATTTCAATAAAATGCTTTTAAAAAATGTAATTTAATTTTTTTATTACTTAAATTTTTAGTCCGAACCAGGAGCGTGGTCTGCCAATTGCTGGTTGTTGGTACACAGTACTAAACCACCATGCTAAGACCGCAAATTTAGCATCAACTATAGGAAATTTTTGGAAGGATGAATAAGAAAAGGAGAACAAAAAATGTTCGTAGATGTTTCTTAAAAATTGTAAAAATGTTTTTAAAAAATTAATTCTACTTTTTTCGGTAAGAATACCTCATTTAAACACTCGTATACACTTTAAAATCTTCAGCTTATCAGTTTAGTATCTTTTCTGATACTTTTATTCTTAGCTAAGAACTTATAGAATATGCATCAAAACTTCCGTTAATAATAAACTTTACAAATAGACATTTAAATCTGAATTAACTTATTCAAAGGCAATGATTTTTTTTTTTTTTTTTTTAAATTACTGTCACATATTAAGAGTTTTGTTTCATTTAAAGGAAAAATTATTTCTTGAGTAAATATACGCAATATTACTTGTCATTAAGTAATAATTTTTTTTTATTTTTACAGATATGCTACAAAATAAATGATTCACACTTGAATATTTGTTATATAATGCTTGCATAAGAGGAAAAGTAATCAAACGTCGTAAACTGTAATATAAAATAACGTTCCCATTTTCAGGATAGGTACGAACGAGCACGAAATATGTCAACATTGTGATTTTTAAAAATAAATTTCAATAAAGAACACTTTAGAATTAAATATTTTCTAATAGTATAATTACCAAAGTAATAAAATATAACTGTTAAATAAAACAACGTCCAATTTTAAGGATGGAAATCTTAGACTTGAAAATGCGACGATATTGTATTTTTTTATTGTGCACACAAGTGTCTTTTCCTTTTCGTTATTTGGTATGAAATTAAATAGCGATTTAAGCAGGAAATTCTCAGGAGTTTGACTCAGGTGTTTTACAGATAGTAGTCGTTGCAGAAAACAATATATAACATTTTCTGATATAATGTGTTTTAAATTGCAACACAAAATTGTACCGCATAAGAAAAAACCTCTAATGCTTTGCTATTTAGCTGATGAGTTAATAATGTTCAATAGCTGATGAGTTATAAATAACGTTCGAGAATTCTGAATCATGTTTATTAGGGATTCAGAAAAATGGAATAGGTCAAATGTTGATTATAGTATAACTTGCAATCCTTGAATCAAATGCTGATGATCTGAGTGATGCGAAAATAATAACAACTTGCGAATTCTAAGTTTTGCAATTACCACCTTGACCGACAGATCTAGAATCAACAGAACTCTAGATCCATCTCAAAGGTTATAATTTTCAGGTTTTTACACCGATGAGAGAGAGAGAGAGAGAGAGACGAAAAATCTAAACAAAATTATAAATCACTTTCGAAATAAATAGATAAAAAAAAAAAATAGCAAACAAGGGCAAACTTTTCAAAACAAATCTGTTTTTGTAAGGTTGAAAAAATATTTTTTGTAAATATTTTTTTAAACAACGAAAGAATATATTAATATCCATTGTTTTTGATACCCATTGTTATTAATATCTATTGTTATTTAATTTTAATTTTTAAAAGGTACTTTGTCCGCGCTTCTTGTTTAAATGAAGCATCTAAATATATCTTCGAAACGACTGTAAATGTTATGCCAGAGATTATTTGCCAACATTTTTCAATTAATGTTACTGAAACAGTTACAAATTATATCATTACATCTTTTTGTTAAAAAAGAAAATTTAAATATTTTACTACGCAATTCTACATTTGTCTAAACTCAATATGCTTACATTTATACATTTAGGTTTTCTTTTAATCTAGACATTCTGAACATTTTAAATGTAGTCGAAAATTTAGAGATTGAAATTTATCTAAACGTAGAAACATTTTATATTTCATCGAAATATAGTATATTTTTATTTGGTCAAATTGCAATTTTTAACTGTCAATAGTCCTTTTAAGAAATAACGGAGCCTAAAAGGTATTAAAAGTTTGATTTATAGAACTGTATCAATATTCACAGAATTAATGGAAGTTTTTAAAAATTATTATTATTATTGGGTTGTTCGGAAAGTCATTTCGTTTTTCTCAGCAGAGGACTTAATTGTATTTTTTTCACACCTTCTTTACATTTAAGTTGCATTGCCATTACATATTGTGACAGCTGATATAGCAAGGCTTGCTTGTGAAAAAGGTCGTTTTATTCTGCTCAATAGTTTTTGATTGGTGCCCTATCAAATAAAGAAAATCAGAAGCGACATTTTTGGCATATTTTGTTTTTGCTATCAAAAATACGAAAATACTATTCAAACAAGGAAAAAAAGTATGCGATGTGTGCACAGAAAATTTATTTAAAGAACGCTATTGTCAAAACTGGTGTACCAAAGTTTGTTCTGGCAATTTTGAGTTGAAGATGCATAACGTTCTAGAAAACCAGTTTGTGCTAATGAAGACAAAATAAAGTATTGATTTATGAAAAACTGCCAAATAACAACTCGTGAGATCGCTAAGAAACCGATCAAAGTGGAGAATATATAATTCATTAAAATATTTATACAATATAAGAAAATCGTCTTTCATTTTCGAAGGAAAAAACGAAATTACTTTCCGAACAACCCAATATTATTATTATTATTATTATTATTTTAAGTTTCTTTAAAGTGAGCTATTGTAGCACTCAGAGATTTAACTATTACATTCTTATTACGCATATCGAATGCATTGAAACAGATTTATGTATAAGACTGAAGTTTACTAAAGCATATTTCCAAGAGAAAGATGGTATGTGTATCACTTACCGTTCAACTACTATTATGCATAGAATAAAATAGGATTATTACTATCAACGGATGATAATGGAATGGACTAAACTTTTGAACTATTCTACTAATAAGATTTATCTTATTACATCTCCTCTTTCGAAAATGGTATGTAGTATATGGTAACATAGTATGCAGTAGAACACCACACATTTCTTATGTACTTGTATACATTTAACAATATTACAAGGATACACAAAAGAATTTCTATTAATTATGATCTGTTAGTGAAATTTTTTTAATTACATTTTAATAATATTATACAATTTCGGTTTTCATGATATTTATATAGGTTATTGAAGATAATGGCGAGATATTTCTTAAAGAAAATCTTTCGACACATTTTGCCACAGTCGGCACATTGGCCATATTCACAAGTGGTATTCACATATGACATACATTCAAAGTATCAAATTTGAACTTTTGTTTGTACATTTTGCTGATTAAAAGGCAGTCACATTAGACACACAAACCAACTCCTAAAAACATGATTTTCGTATACATTGGACCTGAAAACGAGTATTTATAGCAAAAAGTCAATTTTGAATGTGAGGACAAAATAATTCATTTTTAATTTTTTTGTTACACGGGTAAAAGAAAATTATCATACCAAATGCATTTTTTTTCTTCTTCTGGTATAATTTAGTAAAGCACATCTACCAAATCCATATAATAGAAAGGAAAGAATTTGATAGTTTTATATTTTCCTGTATGTTACCTATGAATAGCATATGCACCACATAGTGTACATAAATGTAATATAGTAAAAATTACATCCCAAAACTTCAAGCAATTTTCAACGATATCTCCCAATATAAATGAATTCTTTTCTATGGCCTTGCAAACAAATGATGAATGCTTCTCATTGAAATTGTATACGAAATTTATTTTCGTGCTTATAAAACATGTTATTTTATTACTTTTGATACCGCCTAAAGATATTAAAATGAGAAATTCAGCCCGAGAAATTCAGCCCGTGAACCGTAATACACACGAACTATTTTATGCATCCACATTTGTCACATCATTTGCCACATTTGTCGCATTTGTACATCCACATGCCACATTTGTCACTTTTTCGGTTTCAGTAAAAAGTTCCAATTATATTACGGTATAAAATATGGTACAATTTAAAATATCGAATTTGGATTCCTGACATTAAATGTTTTTGAGAAACGCTGATGACACACACACATGCCAACTTCTAAAATTCTAATTTTTGAATTCATGGGACGTTGAAACATAAAATTATAGAAAAAAATTAAGTTTAATAAATTTGACCCCAAAGGAATCATTTCTCTACCATACATGTAAAAGAAAAATTAGAAATAGTTTAAAAAATAATTTAAAAAACTATAAAATTTCAATTATTATAAAATATAAAATAAAAATAAACATCGCTTTTAGTATTTGTAACCATAGTCCAAAAAAGTTTTTTTTCTTTTCTTTTTCTATTCTTTTTCTGTCCATTGAACAAATATTCTGGTCACGATTCAGAGAGAAAAAACTTCACATTTCACCTGAATTAAAAGGAAATCAAAAATATAAAAAATACGAAAGATACTTCTTCACCGAGAAACAGAAGACAGAGAAAGAGAGAAAAAAAGAAAGGAAACCACTAAATCTTCACTTAATCCTTCATAATATACTTTCTTCTATTCTAAAGTAGGAGGTTGGGAAGGAGGAGGAGGTGCTGTAAAGATTGCAATAAAGAATTCTTGAACAGATTTTTTTCTATTTTTTTTCTTTTCTATTTCAATATTTTTTAATTCTTTTCTCGATAAAATGAGTTATAGAATATGCTACATGACAACGCTTTACTTTAATGGAGGAGTCACCAGAAAAAAACAGAAATTGTATTTAATTTTTCGTTTTGTAAAGATAATGTAAATATTATAATAAAATAACAAAAGAAGCAAAAATTCAGTCACCTTCAACTCATATATATATATATATAGGTGGGTCATTCCCAAAAAAGTGTTACAATTCAAATCTTTAACATGTGCAAAAAATATTATATTTCTGTAATTTTTTTTTTTAAATTTCATTATTTTTAGGTTAAAAATTGTTTTAATTAAACAAATTTAAAATTCATTCACATTTAACACTATAACACACTATAACTCATTTTTTATTTATTTATTTATTTTTGTTTGTTAAAAAATTGGAGAATGTTCGTTCTGTTAGCCCTTTTTCAACTCAGATACCACATTACATTTTTTTGATAAAAACTGAGAAGTAATTATTTTCCAAATAGGCAGTTTATTGTACTCATCGTTACAGGAGTTCATAAATTTCCGCTTGAAAAAAGGTTTAACTATTACTTTATTGGAATTTACACTTAGTAACAGAGTATAACAGAGTGGACGTATCGTATGTCTATTAATAGTGTGAACACTTAACAGAGTGGACACACACTCACTTTGAGCTAATTCATTCATCTTATTAAGATTTAGTGTTTAGTTTACTACTCGTATTATCTTATATCGAGAACAAAATTACTATTTAACTTTAATCTTAACTGTTTACCAAAAATAAAGTAATATAGTAGACTTTGAATAAATATATTCACCATCAAATATGATTTTCTGAAATAGATTTATCAAAATAAAGTGGGCAGTTATAGATAAAACTAACGAGAAGAACGGGTAATCATGTAGACAACAGCCATAGATTTTCAACTTTTGCAAGTAAAATTTGGTACAATAATGAACATTTCAAAAATATAATTTTACAGGACAAAAGTAGAATTTAGAAAAAAAAAAAAAAAAAAAGTAGATAAATAGTTAAATCACTTATGATGTAACAGAAAGGTAAGAAAATAAGCTTTCAGAAAATGTAATTTTTTATAAATAATTTTTTAATATAACTTTATCGTTGTTTGTTTTTATAATTTTTGTAGAGAGACAGCCAAATTTGAGCAAATGCTAAACTTTATAAATATATGTTTAAAAAAGAAAAAAATTCTAACGTTTAAAGTACAGAAATTGTATCTTAAAAACATGCAGGGCCACGATAGTGCAGTTGTCATAACATCGAACTGTTTACCAAAAGGATCGCAGTTTCGACACTCGAGCCCGCTGTTGACCGTCGTGTACATTAATAATGGCTGGTGCACGTAAATTCCACCGTGTCTATAATGGCTTCCTTGTTCCGTAAAATATGCTGCTGGAGGTTAACTTAGCGGGGAAGCATTTTTCTAGCATTATATCAAAATTGTGATGGCCTATCGCCGGATCACACTTAGGGGTGAATAATCGTCACAAATTATCTATGCGACGTAAAACCTACTCAGTTTTACCCTCAACTTAAAAAACGCGCTATTTTCTTCAAAATAAATGTAAGTATTGTAATGCCAATAATAAGAAATCTGAATTTTATTGAATGCAATGACAAAATATTTTTGGCAATGACTCAGGGCCCAGGTAAATTACGAAAATACAATAAAATTTAGTAAAGTAGTTTAAATGGTTCGAAGTATCTGATATTGAATTTAAAAGAACATTTAGAGAGAACAATATATGCTGCAAAAAAACATAGGTAGTTTGCCGTTCAATGTGCTACAACAACAATAACAGCAACAACAACAAAAACAAAAAAGAATAAAAATTGCCGAAAAATGATAAAAATAGGGGGCCGTCCTTAAAAAGCAGTGGGTGATAGGGCAAAATGGATATATTCGGATTCAGAAGGTTATTTTACATAAGAATTTATCAAAATGGTGTTGGGAGAGGGGGGTCAATTTTCATGCTGAGCAGTGTAATTAATTTCATTGTTGGTTATCCCATTAAAATCGACAATCCATATCAATCAATACTTTTTTCTTACGCACTGTAAAGTTTTTCCATAAACTAATGATTTATTAACCTTTTATTTTATTCTTACTGTACCATATATTTAGAAAACAGTAAAAACGCCGTTAATTTACAAAGATTTTCTTTAGATCATGCCTACAAATATGTCGTACGGACATTTAATTGAAATGATATCAATTAACCGTAATTTTACTTCTTGTTTAATTCTTTGACACCGCTGATATTTAAAATGTCTTTCATGGCGTATTGGATTAAGCATTACTGCAAAAGAAAACTTAACAGAACAGTCCTTGTAACCTAAATGAAAAGATACAGGGACTGTATTTGTAAAGTAAGTAGTAAGATTCTTATATTAGGTGTTATATTTAGTGTATAATTTTGATTTATTTGATATAATTTACAGTCTCTTAACAATAAAATCAAAATGCGTAACTGTTATCTAAAAATACGGTCAAATTTATGGACAGAAAGCTGCTGTGCAAATAACCGTTTTCTTTCAGCGAAATTTTTATAGTGTACATTTAACAAACATATTTGTAAATTAATATTTTTGATTTAACATTTTAAAATTTACTGCGTTATAAAGTATGCGTTTATGTTTACATAAAATATATTCTAGCCTACAAAGTGCTTACAGTAATATTTAGAAACCACCCGCATACACGTTACTTGTATAATGTGAAATAAAATTAACGTGTTATTGCATAGATAACTGTCCTAAGAATCCAAATATGATGTTCACAAGCATTTATTGCTTGATAAATGATTGTAAATCCTTGAAATCACATCGATAGGTTTTGCTTTATGAAGGGATGATAATTTTTTACGAGGATTTACTTTGACACCGCTGAATATATGTATTGAAAAAAAATAATAAAATGGTAAGACAAAAAAAATATAATACCGCCCGTTTTGACGTATGAGCAAAAAAGTTCGGATTATGTTCTTGGGGGTCATAGCATCTAAAGCGTAATAATTCATTGCAAGTGACTGTATGAAAAGCAAGATTAAGTTTGATGTAGGGGTTATTGTTAAACTTCCCCGTAGTTAAGAAGCTTAACATGCTGGCCACCGAAGACCAGGAAAGTTAGAAACATTTTTTTTTTTTTTTTAACTGAACTTTTTTTTTTCTTTTTTTGAACGGAGAAGGATTTAACTTTGAAGTCAGGTGTTTTAGAACTTGGAAGTGGTGAAAACGTCTAAGAAGGTGATAATTTCAGATTACGAACATTGGCACGTGATGACATTTACAGATGATCATACGATGGAATGTCTGGGTGGAACGAATTTAATGTTTGGATCATAGCAAGATTTCTCATGTAAGATGTGAACACGGACATTGCTGAAGACGTACGAGGTCATTTTGATTGAGTGCTTGTTTATGGTTTCTCTGAAATTTGGCAAATGGCGTAAAAGATAAAAACTATGAACATTGGAGTTTTTCTGTTTATTCATTTGTTTGATTATCCTCTATTATTATGGTGTAAATTAATAATATACATTCTAATTTTTGTCTGCACATTGTGAAAAAGGGGGCCCTCTTAATATTTAAAAGTACGACAAGACCAGTGTCATACAAGGCACCTCTTTTTTTTCATTTTTTAAAGTACTGCTTGATGTTTATAAAATTATCTTTTCAAGTTTGAAGAATTTTTCGACATTACTATTTAAATAAAACAGTACTTTTAACATATATATATAACTATATACATGCAGTCCTTTATATAATTCTACATGTAATTAATTAGCTTTATAAATTATATACAGACTTTTTCACAAACTAATATAGCACTAAATAGGTTTCAATAAGTACATTTCCTTTTTTTTTTTTTTTTTTTTTTTTTTTTTAATATTTGAAATATACAACTTCATCTAGTTCTTTAACTCTAGAATAACCGCGAATCTTCAATATACCCTTTTGTCATAGAATTTTGATATTCTTATTACTTATATTTTGTGAATGGATGTTTGGTTTCAGTAGAATAAATAGTTACCCCCCCCCCCCTCCATCGCGTTGTAACTAAGAAAAATTTAAATTGAAAGTTATTTCACTTTTTAAACTAAAGAACAAGGTAAAAAGTATTTCTTAAAAGTGAATTTCAGGCCCCCTTTGCAACTCAAAGTGTTAGCCTTGGCTTGTTGGGCTTATGGATCTAAGATACATACCGTTAAAATGATCTAAACGATAACTATATGTATATACAGTAAACTGCGAATAAAAATCAGCATTTTTATCAATCAAAAAGCAACAGTTATTAATGTAAAGATTTAACGTACAATGGAAAGTAGCTACTTGAGTGTTAATGAAAACAATTTATTTCAAATCAGGCAAAATTGGTGTATGTTATGGAACATAATAACTGTACGTAGAAAATAATACATTTTTAGCACTTCTATTTATTTTAGAGGGTAATATAAAAGGATTGATATTCCAGTTTATGAGTGCATTTATAAATCATCGTACAAAAATTAGAATTCATTGAAGGTAATATTTTATTAACAGTTTAAATTTACTATGCTATTTAACTCATATATACAGGGATACATACAGCGAAAGTAAGTATAGGGAATTATTATTTTCGAAGGAACCATGCGTTATTGACGGCGTGACTAATTTGATAACCAGTGCTCCAATAAAATAACAACTATGAAAACCTTTGTGCCAATGTATGTATGAGTAGAGAAACCAGACTACAGAAATGTGTAAATGCTAATGGCAGGAAAATTAGAGGAACTCTAAAGATTATACATAATTATAATTCTTTTATCATTCTGATGTCAAATTTATAATGTTATTATAATTTTTTTTCATAATCAATAATTCATTACAAGACACATGATTGAATAAAAAATTAAACAAGGGTTTGTATAATTGTGTAGCTATTTTGGCAGCTTCTTCTATAGAAACAGAATTACATATATTCTTAACTCTCAAAATCAAAAAGAAAAAAAAAGATTTAAAAAATTCAGGGATATTAATATGTAGTATTAAGTTGAAATTTAGCAAGAAGTCATTTGCGAAGTGAAGAAAGTCATTTGCCTATTTAGACATGCCTTAGGCCTTCTAAAAATGGAAATATCTGGAATTATTATATGCATTGCGTGTAGATTATAATGTACAGATATCTGCTGAATTAGATATTTCAAGTAAAATTTAATGGGTAGTACACCATTTTATTTCCCAAATGTTTACTTAGAATAATATCTCCAAGAAAACTTCAAAACATGCATAAGACTTATAAAGCATATAAAAGTGAATTTCAATTGTATGTTTGTATCTCGTCTGTCCAAAAAATTGCATGTGCATAATGTCTACAGATATACTTACCAAAGTAATTCAAACAAACATTAGTCCAATTATTTTGGAAAAGGCTTTATAATCTATGCCCAATGTTCATATACATATATGTATAAATATCGATTGACACTGTTGATCATTGTCAATATATAATTTCTCACTGTATTTTTAAATCAAACCCTTTTCGTTAAAGTACTTCATAGATGGACATCGTTGTATGTTTCATAGATTTTGGTGGATAATATTGCAGTGAGTATTGTGGTTTTTATCATAATGATTAAACATATTATTGGTTATTTTTATTTTATTTATTTATATATTCATTTATTTATTTGTTTTTTCTTGCGGATTATAACAGTATTTCATCACCCATTTCCTTGCATTCTAGAACTTTATGGTTACTTAATTTGAAAAATATATAACATTAGAGATTTAGTTTTCAAATTTATAATTCAATTTTATTATAATAATGGCATATTTATTTTTAAATAATAGATATTTTTTTTTTTTATAATAGACCTAAAAATTAATAAAAAGTCTTCGACAAATCGCACTTCTTTCTTTCTTTCTTTGTGTTACTTGCTATTTTTATAACGATCATATTTGTTCTGAAAAACTCAAAGTACTTATAAATAAATTATAAATAAATATATGATGGAAGAAAAAAAAATTCTATTGAGATTTTTATACTTAGACAATATAGTTAAAATTAATTCACTTGTTATTCGTTCAGTGACGAATAAAAGTATCTAAAAATATCAGTAAATTTAAAACCTGTCAAACATTAATGATAAATAGATTCTAATATTGGAAATATGGATCTCATTTTAACTAGGATTTATATATTCTAATTATTCTTATTATTAAAATTTATTTTAAAAAGGGAAAAATAATACATTTATATTTATATTTTAACTTCTTGTACATGCTTAAAATTTTAAATCATTGCAAAAAATAATTTTGTTCTATTATGTTCGCTATACGAAGTGTAGATCCGATGAGCAAGAGCTATCAAAACAAAATTTATTAAAAAAAATAACAATTAGTACAAATGTGAAATGATTGAAAATGTAGTCAACTTCAAGATGAGGGTCACATTTAAATTAATGTTTTGTGTTAATAGTAATAACTATTTCTACACTACTCGGTAAACAATTAGAAAATATTTTGGATGTTTTTTTTTTTTTTTTTTTTTTTTTTTAATTTGTTATTTCTTTACATTTCTCACAAGTTGAGAAAATTTATCTTGTATGACGTCGGCAGAAAAACACGAAAAAATTCTGTTTTCATTCGTGAACCAGACGTGTTCCATGAAACAGACAGGAGAATAAGCAGGACAAGACAGCCATGTAATCTGTTGTGTAACGAAAAAATATCGTACATTATATGCCACATGCCTCATCATATTACCCTTAAAAATATTGCTGAAGGCAAGTCTTGAAAATAAGGTAAGACAACAGAATCTAAGACTTTCGATATACAGCACTACTAACGCGTTCAGAGTACTAATAACGAGTATAAAAGACGCACAGTATTAAATTCCAATATTGGAAATATCTTAAACCATAATGTGAAATGAAGATCCAGTATGGTGATGCATAAAGCAGTAATTGTGCTACATCTCGCTCCGGTGCACCAGATTCGGATAAGCTCATTATGGTGACGTACACATAAACGTGATTCATCTGAAATGATAACGTTGTGCTATTCATTTGTAAGTGTCTAGCATTCATTGCACCACTACATTCACAAACACCAATTGTCTAGTGTCAGAGGCAATCGTAATAATGGAAGATTTGATGTAATTCCTCTATGCTACGAACGTTGTCTAATAGAGCGTGCTGACAGAAACTGTTGTACAACATTCTTTGTATCTTGTGATATGGTTTTTGATGTTGCGATATATCATTTCTGTGAGCGCCTGCAATGTTTAAGATGCCTATTTTCGAGGATGAATATTCCTTAACCACAATGATGAGGCTTGCTCCCATATGTTTCCAGTCTCATCATTATATTAATTTTATTAAATGCGAGACGTGCATCAATTTCTCGGAAGGATAATTTGCAATATCTATTGCTAACTCTCTTATTTTTTACAACGGATATTGAAATTTTCCATTCAAAATATTTCGCATGATAAAATACTTCCAATAAGTAAAAGAAGCCTTCTGTACATTATTTATGTAGCATTTGAAAGTAGTGCTAGAAGGGTTATATGATAGGCGACAACATTTCATAGACGCCTGTGGCGAGTGTCTGAGATGTTACTCATTTGTATGTTTTACCGAAGTATACTCAAAGTACAAATTTGGCGCACTACGATTATTTCCTCAAAGGTATGCTTGCAGAATATTTTAGAATTTTACAGACAAAAGAACAGTTTTTACTACAGTGTAATTATACAGGATGTCTCAGTGCCATAGGTTCCCAAACTTTTAGAGAACTAGAGTACATCTAGACAAGTCTGAATTACATTTACAAGCCTCGGTTCTGCAAATGCCGCATGCATTCAGTAATGTACATGAAAAGCACAAGAATGTAAAGTACACAACATCAGTAAATATTATTTTTCAATTTGCACTAATAAATCATTACATGAGAAGTAGGGACAAGGTTAATTCACATAAAAAGTCAAAGTAAGCAATCAGACTGTCTTCCGGATACATCTGGCGCCTCATTTCTTCAACGCATGTATTTCTGGACACTACCGAAAATCCCGGGCGTGTCTTGGACGTCTGTAATAACTATCGTGGTGCATTTTATAAGAACCCCATACTGCCAATGGGTAAACAATACATCAATGACATCACATATCTGCAGAAGATTAAGATATAGTGAAAACGTTAATAAAATAAAATCTCTGTACATACAAATCCACCTACCGAATACTTAGTTGTCATGCAAGAATGTTGAAATAAGCCCCATGCATTGCTAGGCATTGCCAAAAATTCCAGGTGTCTCTCTGACGTCTGAAACAGTTAACGTGATGCGTGTAACAAAAACATGATACTGTCAATGAAGTCGTGCACCAAAAATTTCACCCACCTCCAAAAGAAATAGTTAATACATTAAGCAAAAAATTACTCTTAAAAAACGCATAAAAATCTCTATACTTACAAAGCGCTTATTTTCCCGCAATATCTTAATTACGTGATTACAACTCGTATAGATTTACCTTATCTCTCCTCTTGAAGTTTGGAAACCTGGGATTTAGAAACCCTGGATCCTAGATAATTTTTTTTTTTTAATTCTATATTGAGCAATGAATAGAGTGAAAAATTAATTTTTACCAAAAACTGCGTTAAATTATGGATTTAAATAGGAGTAACTCATGAATATATGTCTTTTATTTTATAAAACATTAATGATACATTGAGAAAATTTCATTTCATATGTTTTTGATTAATTTGGAGATCATAATATAAAAATTAAAAACGAAAGATAGTCTGAATGTTTGTTTTACAAAATAAATCATTTATATAACTTTAATAAAATAAGATGTTATCGAAATCATTCTTATTACATTTATTAAAAAGTACATGTGTTGAACTTGCATATTCGTTAACTAATCTCATTGTCAAAAACATCCCTATTTATTATTTTTTAAAATAAAATGCTATTTATTACTAATAACAGAATTATCGAATTATTAATAAAAATTAAAAATATGTTTATCATTTGTAACAAAACCTTTTAAATTATTTTTTTTTATTTTTATTATAATTATAATTATTATTTTTTTTTATTAATTAATTTATTTTTTCAGACAGAGCGAAAAAAAAATTCTTTTTTCGTTATTTATATAAAATTCTAACTTTAGTAAATGAGCATTACTCAAAAAGAAACTGAAATTCATTTATTAGATTTTTCATATATCCTGACAAATTGCTATATTGTTCACGAACAAAATATTTAAGAATACAAAATCTACGGTTCACGTATTTGCTTTAACAAAGAATATCTACTTTTTTTTTTACTGGTGTTAAATGTAATAAAAGAGAAAAATATACTTTAAAAATTTATCATTTTTTTTCTTTCCTATTTTTTCGTATCTAGTGGACGTCATATGTGTCAAAAAGTGACCGTTGAGAATTTTACGAAGATGGAAACATGAAACGATAAAAATAAAACCACAAGTTTTCAGAAGCTAAAAATTCATCAATTATTAAGCTGTATAAAAACTTGAAGATGTGGCTTACGTCATCAAACAATGTCACGTGACTTTGTTGAACGTGACACCATCTGACAAAAATATTTCTTCACTAGATTACTAGCTAACTTACTAAAAAATATACATCGCTTATAAGTATATAGGTTTATAATCCCCAGAGTACAGGGGGTTGAGTTGTAAGTGTACACACTACCACTATAAAAAGCAACCGTCGAACTATGTTTTCCCCGTTTAAATTTTTTATCACTCTGAAAATCGCCTATCCATCAATTTTCCCTTCTTACAGTGATGCTTTGCGGAAAAAATAACTTTTAAATAATTCACAGAACTCCGATGTAAATTGGCTGTAGTTGAAGGTTAGCAATTTTTTTAATACTCTTTTTTTTTTTTTTTTTTTCTATACCCCCCGCTCTTTTTCCAGATTCTGCTATCACTCCAAACTTGAGAATCACACCTTGATGCAGCCCCCATACCACCCACTAAAACCCCTCGGGATTATGAGGAATGGCGCACGCGCGAATAGTGTGGAGGAACGATTTTCTTTAGCTCTAGCGCCTGAATTTTACATTTTCACTAAAATTTCGCATCATAACATAATAAAACAGTCAGTAAAGGAAAAAGCTGAATCATTTCAGTGAATTTTCCATTTCGGAAACACACTACGTTGAATTTCTAAAATTTTTTCATTTACTTATTTTTTCTTTCTTTCTTTTTTTAGGAGGGTGGAATGGTAATGCGTTTCCCTACAGAGTACTGGCACGTGATAGAACGGATGCAAAAATTTTAAAACGTGCTGAAGTTTGGTTTCTAGGGTATTGTGGTAACATTCTGATTTTGTAGTCTTTTTTATAAGGGAATATCTACATATTGCTGTATCTTATAAAATTTTTCTTCTAAGGTATGTTTATAATATAAAAAATAACAATAAAGAATCTAAAGCTAAATAAACGTGCTTTTTAAAATAAATAAAGGTTTTGATATGTATTAACAAAATAATAAAATAATTTCTGATAAGTATATAATTATATACTCATAACTTTTAAATACAAAATTATTTAAATTTATGATCTTATACATAAAGTGAACACTCTGTAACTAAGCACTACAATTAAGTTCATTTTATCGATATAGTTTATAAAATTTTTTCACAATAATAAGTTGCGTAAATGCTCATAAATGCGAAAGTTTAAAAAATTTCCATAATTTACCTTATAACTAAATGAAGTTGTGAAATGTATTTTCAGTTTTCACTAAGGGGGCCCTCTAGCTATCGTCATCAGAAGCTAAACTCCATGTTATTTCCTAAAAACACTTGTTGTGAAAATTACTCGGTATCTATTTTTTTTTTTTTTTTTTTTTTTTTTTTTTTAACGATAATATATATATATATATATATTGTACAGTCGGTAACAAAAGTATCCAAACACTAGCAAAAATTACTATGTAAAAAATGTACGCTTAATACAGTTTTGCTAAATAAATCCTTGTCGAATCCTGTTCTTAGTCAGTCTAATAAAGTGATTTGACAAGGATTTATTTAACAAACCAGTATTAAGTGTACTTTTTTTTACATAGGAATTTTTGCTAGTGTTCGGACACTTTTGTTACCGACTGTATACATATATATATATATATATATATATATATATATATATATATATGTATGTTTTGTTATGCATTAAAAAAATAGAAAAAATGCGCTTATATATTTCGTTTGTAAGATGATGGTATAAGAGGAGCGTACAGCATTTACTGTTTTTTTTTTTTTTTTTTTTTTTTTCACGTCTTATTTCTTTATATTATTTAAATTACACACACCAAAAAAAAAAAAAAAAAAATAATAATAATCTATTTCTTAGAAATCACCTGATGTGTGCGTTGACGATGAGTTCCTTAAAATCTGCACAAATCATTCACATTTGCGAATTCTTCTATACAGAATTCATTCATTTTGTATCTTTTACAGAATCCATTTAATAAACATCTATTAAAAGATTAAATTGTTTATATGAGTTTTCTGTCTTGACTCCTCGGAAAATATATTAAATAAAATGCAGCGATGTAATTTTTCTTTATTTAATTATTTTTCTCTAAATTATGTAGGTTATTGAATAAATTAATGGCACTCAAGTTCCAAGGTTTCGAGATCGAATCCCGACTCAGGCATAGACGTTTATATTAAGCTTGTGATTCTGTTAAAACATTGGTTTATGTCTGATGAACCTTAATGTGAGAAAATGACTGTAGAGTAACAATCTTAAACCAAAACAGTTAATTTAGGGCTTGTAAAAACTCATTCAATTTACGCATTTCATAGAAACTATTCAATTTACATTTTTTTGTAGTATCATTTCAAATATCTCTATTATGCAATTAAATTACTTAAATTTCTCCAAGATATAAATAACATAAATGCTAAACTTGACTAGCAAGAAATGCACCATAAGATAATATTGTCAGTTATTCTTCTTACAGTTTACTTTGTAAATAGGTTTATTGTAATAAAGTAAACTATAACATGAGTCGTTCATTATAAAAGTGAATTATCTCCTTGGAAATTGACTTTGAAATAACGAGCTTTTTTCAAATTTATGCGTAGGAAAGAAAGTCAAGATTCAGTAAGTGTTATCGATTTTTGTGTTTAATACAAATCATAGTCATAAGAATTTATAAATTATATTAAAATCAATTTGAAGTAACTTGAAAACTTAATTTTTATAATGAATATTTAGAAGTTTTAGTTTTCTGAGAAAAACATGTAATGCAATTTATGGGATTTTAATGCAATTATTGAAGTTTTTTCCTGTTTTATAGTGTAAGATGCGACAAAATGGGATACTATTAAGCAAATATATATATATTTAAAAAATATGGAGTTACACTAGTTTTACAATGAGCCGTCCATATTGTAATGGTTGTTTTATTTGTAGTAACACAGAAATAAATAAAATATTTATTTCTGCTTTCTTAACACTTTGACTGCCAAGCGAAAGTTGCAAATGTTCACCACGGTGCCGAAAAATTCTATTGTGTAATTTGTATTTTTTTTTTTAAATATAAAATTATGTATAAAAAAAATATTTTTCAATCTGATTCATTTTGAAACACATGGGGAGATTCTCATTCTCCAACAATCAAACTCCAGTACGATTTTCATGTAACTGATATCTTTTTTATAGCCAAGGACTGAAGTGTTGAAAATCTATGGCTATCATATCTGATAGCTAGTGTCCCAACGGAAACATCACTGGCTATCACATATGATAGCCAAGACAGTCAAAGTGTTAAAGGTTCACACACGCACATACTGTGGAAATTTTTCAGTAAATTACTGTCTGATAATTAATCGCTCATGTGCATTGAAATAAAACAATATTAAATATTTTAAATTTGCTCTAAAACTATTTGATTTAAAAAAAAATTAATTTATTTAAATTTTAAATGCTTAATACTTTTTAATTTCTAACTTTCCTGCCTATTTCGCATAAGTATAGCTTTAAAACGTATTCTATAAGCATCTTTGTTTTTTACTTTGTGAATTCATTGAAAAAGTATTTTTTTATAACATTTTTTATGCTTCAATACTTAAATTTCATGCAAATGTTCTGCTAATTTCTGCAAATCAATGCAGACACTAAAGGGAATACAGAGGCATACTTGAATAAGTAAAAATGTACTTGAACACTCTCAGAAATGATATACTCAATTTTGACGATTCAGAACTCCTCGGGCTTAATTTCGTTGTTTTTGACAACCATTTCGTCAAGCGAACACGTGATTTTTGAGGAAACGTGAACTCTGAAATATTTGACGAAACTGTTTACTCACAATAGCATGTGCCAGCTTCCATTGCCGCCATATTGTTTTTTTCCCTGTGTTATTTCTACTTTACGTTACAATGGCTTTTATTTGTTTGCTCTGTTTTATTTATATTTTCATTAAATACAATTAGGATTTATTTTATAAAGCAACGAACTTGCAGGTATTTTTATAATTCTGTGATTTGTACTTTATTCTGTATCACGAAACTAGGATGGAAAAATGTATCTTTACTTTAGACGAAATTCATATGTTCAAACATTCGCTCGGAGTACTTCCCTGGAAACGGTTTCGTGAAAATTAAAGAAAATTTCGTGAAATTTGAGTATCCATTTCTGAGAGTGAAGGGCTTTCAGAAGTCTTAACTATAATTTTGTAAGGCTATAGTTTGAAATTAAAACGAAAAGAGTATTTAAAAAGCGTAAAATTCGGTAAAATACTCGTATAAACATATATGTATAGTTAAATGATGTTTACTTAAATAATGTGCGCTTCCAAATTATAAACTCTTTTCATTTTATTTAAATCAACAAATTTTAACGCTCTTACTCCCCGTGATGCAAATTGGAATCATACATATATATAATTTTTTACATCTAAAACTCCCACTGATTCAAAAAAATCCAATATTATAATTTATATGCATTTTCTTATTGAAAAAAAAAAAAAAAAAAAAATGTATTTTACATGGTTTTACTATCCCTGTTAAGGAATAAAGGGAGGGTTTATTCTATTCTGATAAAGATGTCGGGATCAGTTTTCTTTTACAATTTAAGTGAATTAACTGTTTCAAATATGTATTTATTTATTTATTTTTCAAAATTTTAATGATTAGAACTTGTATTTTAATTGCTTGTAATACGTATTTATTTCAAGATGCTGATATTTTTATTTATTGAAAATTTATGATTTTAAATGGCATCAGTGGTTGTATTAACATACTTGCCAACCATCTCATTAATAACCGTACAATTGTTAACGCCCCATGTAAAAACGCCCCTTTTCTCACACCACTATATTTTTAGAGTTAATCTCTCCAAATATTGTTACGATTAAATAAGACTAAAATTACTCTAAAAAATTTTTGGTGTGAAAAAAAAGGCGGGTACTAAAAATTGTACGGTTTATAATGAGATGTTTAGCAAGTACGTATTAAGTACAAATAAGCACCTTTTAGTTGCTTTAGTTAACTTAGTCGTACTCTCTATTACACTTAATTTCAAAAATTATATATATATATATAAATATATATATATTTACTTTTGAGATATATTTATCACCAAACAAAATGTTTATTGTGTTATAAATGAAAAAAATGGGATTGAAAAAATTAAATTATTAATACATATTTTTGGATAATTTTTGATAATTGCAATTTACTGATCTTATAGAAGAAAGAGAAAAATTAAACAGTATGAAAATTGACAAAAAAATGTATGTAAATAAATCAAATAAGATTTTTCTGATTATTCTAAAAGAAATATTTTTATTAAGTAGCAAGAGAAAGAAAACAAAACAAATAGTAGAATTTAATTAATGTTCAATTGAAATAGTTTTTAAAACTTTTTTTTTTTTTTATCACGGCACGATGACTTGATTAGAGAGGACATAAAGCGAACTGGAAAAATTTTTAATTGAGTTTTATTAAAATTTTACGATTTATAAAAAAATATCATTTTTAAAATTTAACATTGGTAATTATTAATTATAATAAACTTTATTATACAAAATCCAAAATCCAGTTTGTGATTTTGTACAATATGAATTTGAAACCCATTTCTTCTTGTAGGTTCATTTCTGCGATTTTAAGCATTGCACATAAATGTGAGAAATTTAGGAATTTTTTTTTTTCCTTTACAGTTTTACATTGAAAAAAAAAAAATACAATATTAGTAATATTTATATTATTGAAAGATCAAACACATGTTTTATACTTTTCACCTGCTTTTTTTTCTCTCTTTAGAGAGAATGTTTGATACACAAGTATATTGTAGCATATTCAATTGATAAAAATATACTTTTATTTATTGGACATACCTCATATACATATTTTTTTCTTATAAAGTTTTAGCTGTATAATTTTACGTCTTCTTATGCATTTTGAATCTTACTTCTGATTTTATTTTTAACATCCAATTAAGTGCTAAAGAATTGGTATTCTCATTAAGTTTTTTTCAAAAAAATTTTTCTTTTCATGGTTTTAATCGTATGTGTGTGTATATATATATTTCTTTTATGGCATAATGAGTACAATAAAATTTATTTTATTTATAAATTTTTTACCATGATATTTTAAGTAGAATACCTTTCACCCTCTAATTACAAGAAAATTTTCAATTTCAATGATTATTGTCAGATATAAAATACTTACGCCTTTTATTTGCTTGCTTCCATTGAAAAGAACATAAATTGGGAAGGTACTTCGTTCTGTTTTTGCATGTATGTATACAAGAATATATTAAAAAAAAAAAAAAAAAAAAAAAAAAACTTGATATTTTTATATATATATATATATATATATATATATATATATATTATTCTTGGAAAAGGAGACCTTTTAATTGAATAATGGTATCGTATTGATTTTTTTTTTTTAACCGTTACGTCGCAGTTGACTAAATTACTGCATAAAGATGTTCATTTATATTTGACACTTACTAACAATAATTTAAACTGTAATATTTTCTTTTCTTTTAATAGGGAAGAGGATATTTTATACATAAAATAGATACTTTGATAATTTTTAATTACTTAAATCTTGGTATTTTCAGATAATTTCCTTCTTCTTGGAAAGAGAGAATTTTTTATTCAAAAATAGTATCTTATTGAAATTTTATTTTTTAAACCGTTATGTCGCAATAGGCAAAATTACTGTATAAAGATGCTCATTTATATTTGACACTCAATATTTTACTTCCTTAAAATATAATGTTATACAATATAAAAATATTAAGTTACACTAGTTTGACAGGACAGTAATGATAGTTAATAAATATTAAATAAAAATTTGATAATTTTCAATAACTTAAATCTTGATATTTTTAGGTATATCTATATATATTTTCTTTCTTGGAAAGGGAGATTTAAAAATAATATCCTTTGAAATTAGTTTTTTTTTTTTTTTTTTTTTATCGTTACGTCGCAGTAGGCAAAATTACTGTATAAAGATGCTCATTTATATTTGACACTCAATATTTTACTTCCCTAAAATATAATATTATACGAATATAAAAATATTAAGTTATACTACTTTGACGGGACACAAGTGATATTTAATAAAAATTAAATAAAAACTTCATAATTTTTTATAACTTAAATCTTGATATTTTTAGATTTTTTTTTCTTTGATTAAAAAATGGTATCCCATTGGAATTTGTTTGCGTTTTGTTACACGAATATAAAAATATTAAGTTACACAACTTTGACGGGACACAAGTGATAAATATTAAATAAAAACTTGATAATTTTCAATAACTTAAATCTTGATATTTATATGTATTTTTTTTTCTTCTTGGAAAGGGAGATCTTTTGATTAAAAAATGGTATCCTTTTGAAATTAGATTTTTTAAACCGTTACGTCACAGTAGGCAAAATTACTATTTAAGGATGTTCATTTATATTTGACACTCAATATTTTACTTCCTCAAAATATTATATTATACGAATATAAAAATATTAAGTTATACTACTTTGATGGGACACAAGTGATATTTAATAAATATTGAATAAAAATATGATAATTTTTAATAACTTACATCTTGATATTTTTAGATTTTTTTTCCCTTCCTCTTCTTCTTAGAAAGGGAGAACTTTTTATTAAAAAATGGTATCCTATTGGAATTTGATTGCGTTTTGTTATACGAATATAAAAATATTAAGTTACACAACTTTGACGGGTCACACGTGATAGTTAATAAATATTAAATAAAATCTTGATAATTTTCAATAACTTAAATATTGATACTTTTAGATTTTTTTTTTTCTTCTTGGAAAGGGAGATCTTGTGATTCGAAAATGGGATCCTTTTGAAATTATGTTTTTTAAACCGTTACGTCACAGTAGGCAAAGTTACTATATGAGGATGATCATTTATATTTCACACTGAATATTTTTCTTCCTTAAAATATAATATTATACGAATATAAAAATATTAAGTTATACTACTTTGACGAGACACAAATGATATTAAATAAAAACTTAATAATTCTTAATAACTTAAATCTCGATATTTTTAGAATTTTTTTATTATTATTTTTTTTTCTTAGAAAGGGAGAACTTTTGTTTCAAAAATGGTATCCTATTGAGATGTTTTATTAAGCCGTTACGTCGCAGTAGGCTAAATTACTTTATAAAGATGCTTATTTATATTTGACACTCAATAACAGTGATTAAAACTACAATATTTTCTTTTCCTTTAGTAAAAAAGAGGGTATTTTATACATAAAATAAAGACTCAATAAATGAAAATGAAAGTAAATTTATTTGCAGTTATTCTTTACAAACAAACATTCCTAATGATTCAAAAGTAAAAATTAAAGTGAAAGACAAGAAACGTCTATTAAAAACAAATAAATAAGTAAACAAACATGATCACTTTCAATGAATATTAAAAACCAGAGTAACTCAGAATTGTAGTTCTTCAAAATATAATATTATATAAATATAAAAATATTAAGTTAAACCACTTGGAAGGCACACAAGTAATATTTAATAAATAGTAAATAAAAACTTAAAAGAACATAAGTAAAAACATGATAACAAATAAAATAAATAAAGTGCTAAATGTTCTCAAACAAACAGAAGATTCAGCAAAGCGTAAAAAGGTGAGTACGGTTCACAAATTATAATTTGCTAGAAACGTAGAAAAACAAAATTTAAATTTTCCTTTCATCATGCACACATTCACACAAGACAAAATTTGAGGTTTAAAAACTTTTTATCTTAGATAAAAAATGGAAGTTGTGTTATCAATACAAGTTTCCTTTTAAAAGCTATTTAGCATGAACAAGAATTATTATTAGTTTTACAACTACTAAAAGAAACTACTTAATTCATCACTTTTTTTTTTCCCTTTAAAACTTTGAATCCTTTTTCGTTTTCAGATAAACTTAGGAGTTGAAGTGTGCACTGCATATTATATAAGAATGGGAAGAAAATCTATATCAGCTTTTATTAGTTTTTCTTCTTTTTCTTCAAGCAGCTCTAGAATTTCATCTCTGAAAAAAAAAAAAAAAAAAAAAAAAAAAAATGTTTTTAATGACATGCTTAACAAATTGTCACTTAATCATCGGAATAAAGAGGCGTCTGTTTCAAGGAAACGATACTACTGTTTTATTATATTTTTATATGTATTTTAATAGGAAAAACGGCAAGATAAATAGTATTAAGTTTAATCCAATGTTAAGATTGTTAAAACGAAGGCGGAATATTTTTTGAAACAAACATAAAAAATAATTCATTTTATTTTTGTTTAAAATAGTATCTCCCAAAATATACACAAAATAAAAGTAAAGAAAAGTAGTGGCAAAACAAATTGAAGGAATTTTCTAATATTATTCAAAATGTTGCTGTTTGAAGATATAAATAAATTTTCAATGAGTTATTTAGACAGATCTTGATCATATTTTTAATTTTTAGGGCCTGTTTCTGTACTGTAAAAAAAAAAAAAAAAAAAAATGAGAGAGAGAGAGATAGAAATTACAAGAGATATTACAGAAAGGCTACAATTTTACCAGTAATTATTTTTAGGCTTAATATCAAATAATATTTTTTTATTGAACTTAGCGCAGATGGTCGTTGAATAGAATACCAAGAATAGAGTTCAGGAGTAGAAAAGTATTATAAAGGATATTTTACGAAGCAAAATTTTATAAAAGATCCAATTTATTATTATTATTATTATTATTGTTATTATTGTTATTACGTGTGAAGGGCATATAAAAGACTCCATTTTTTCTCTTGATTGATTCTAAACAGATAATTTCAACTCGAAGTTCCAAAATAAATGACGTTGTTTGTAAGATTATATTTATTATAAAATATTCGAAAATTTAAAATAATAAGCTAAATAGTCTTTAAGTATTCTACACTGTAAAAAAAAAAAAAAAAAAAAAAATCCTGTAAGATTACGGGGAAAGCCCGGCGTCAGAGATTCCAGACAAAGCCCGTAAAAAAAAAAAAAAAAAAAAAAAAAAAAACATTGGTTTTACGGGCAAAATGTTTTTCTACAGGCATGTAACGTTATTATATACTTAATTTACGGTCTAAGCGTTTCTTTTTGCGGGCTTTGTCTGGAATTTCTGCTGCCAGGCTTTCTCCGTAAACTTACGGAAATTTTTTTTACAGTGTAGGGACGTACAATGGAAGTATTTTTTAACTAATTTCATTTTAACTTCTTTTAAGTTCCAAGTAAAGTGACAGTTTTTTAAGAATTTTAAATTGAAGCTCTAAAACGTTTTTATTTGTAAAATCATTGTAAAAAATTAACTGTACAATCACTGCAAAAATTTGAGAATAGTAAAATTATAAGATTAACTATAATCTATTAATGAAATTAGCTATACTTATATGCATATATTAATTGAAAAATAATTCTAAATAATATAATAATACTAACATACTTTTATAGTAATAGTTATAAAGTTTAAAAGAATTTAATTAAATTTAGCTCTAAATTTCAAATATTAACAAATGAAAAAGATAAGATAAATTATCTTATTAAATTTTGGCAATTTTGGGGGAGATTTTAAACTAATTCCTTTTAAAATATATTTAACATAAATAAAGGAAGCAAGAGTTTTAAATTTAAATGGTATTTGATACATCGTTCAAACAGTTTTAAGAAATTGTTATTGTTATTGTTATTGTTATTGTTATTGTTATTATCATCATCATTATTATTATACCATGATATTTAGTTAAATCAAAATCATCTATAACGATTTGAAAAAAAAAATATATATATATATATATATTCGTTGTAAATACACTGATGGAAAAAAAAAATCCCAACACCAAGAAAAAATTATTGTACAGTAATGAAATTTCAGCAATACATTTGTCTAGGTAACATATTTAATTGATTAAAGTTTCAAGATCACAGGTAGAGCCATTGGCGAGAAGAGTCATTTCAAATGTGAAATGTTGCTACATTAGTAACCGGTGTAACCGCCAGAATTTTGAATGCAAGCATGCAAACGTGCATGCATTGTGTCGTACAGGTGTCGGATATCAGTTTGTGGGATGGAGTTCCATGCCTGTTGCACTTGGGCGGTCAATGCAGGGACGGTTAATGCTGGTTGTGGATGACGCTGGAGTTGCCGTCCAATCATGTCCCATACGTGCTCGATTGGAGAAAGATCTGGTGATCTAGCAGGCCAAGGCAACATGTCGACACTCTGTAGAGCATGTTGGGTTACAACAGCGGTTTGAGGGCGAGCGTTATCCTGTTGGAAAACACCCCCTTGTATGCTGTTCATGAATGGCAGCACAACAGATTGTATCACTAGACTGACGTACAAATTTGCAGTCAGGGTGCGTGGGATAACCACGAGAGTGTTCCTGCTGTCATACGAAATTGCTCCCCAAACCATAACTCCAGGAGTAGGCCCTGTGTGTCTAGACCGCAGACAGGTAGCTAGCAGATGTTCACCTGGCATCCTTCTAACCAACACACGGCTATCACTGCGACCAAGGCAGAACCGGCTTTCATCAGAAAACACAACAGATCTCCACTCCGTCTTCCAATGAGCTCTAGCTTGACACCACTCACGTCGCAAACGGCAGTGGTTTGGAGTCAGTGGAATGCACGCTACAGGGCATCTGGCTCGGAGCTGTCCTTGAAGTAACCGATTTGTAACAGTTCGTTGTGTCACTGTGGTGCCAACTGCAGCTCGAATTTCAGCTGCAGACGCAGTACGATTAGCCACAGCCATACGCCGAACATGGCGGTCTTCCCTCTCAGTAGTGCCACGTGGCCGCCCGGAACCCGGTCTTCTTGAGGCAGTACCTTCCTTTGATCACTGCTGCCAACACTCATGCACAGTGGATACATTCCTGCCAAGTCTTTCTACAATATCGCGGAAAGAAAACCCACCTTCTCGTAGCCCTACTACACGACCTCGTTCAAACTCAGTGAGCTGTTGATAATGGCTTCTTCGTCTTCTTAGAGGCATCCTTGACTAACATTAACCCACTACGTCAAAACTCAACTGTAAATAACGATCATGAACCTTACAGCGCTTATTTAAAGCAAACCTCATTTGCATGTTCATAGTGTCGCTAAAGCGCCACACTTATGCGCGTAGCTCGAAATTTGAATCGACGTCATCTTTCAGATGTATAAACACGCCTACCAAATTTCGTTTATCTAGCACAGCTCCTTCCTGGTGTTGGGATTTTTTTTCCATCAGTGTATTTTGTACATTTTCCAACTGAAATGATTATTAAGTTAAAGTTAGAAAAATGCATTGCATTTTCCAATTCCTTTTTTAAACAGATTTTTCTTTTTCACCATGTTTTTATTAACTTCTATTCTTGTTTGTTTGTTTGTCCGGTACAAATCTTGCAATCGAATTTTAGCTAACTTCCCTACTAGCTAGACATTTGAAAATTTTAGAGTAGCTCAGAACCCAGTGACAACACAATACTTCCGATTTTCGAATTTTTGATTAGTTTTCTTATAATTAATTAAAATATGAACATAATAACATCCTAATAGCCTTAAAATAGCCATTAAAATATTAGCTATCATTTAATTGCTGCCAAAAAAAAAATTATGAGTTCATTTTCTTTTGAACATAAAAATAAATACATTTAATTAAACGTGAACGTTCAAAAATTATAAAAAGTTAAATTATGCATCTCACAAAAATTGACGCCATTATCACTTTAAATATTTTATGCACACTGATAAGAGCTCTACAATTCATCAGAAAATTTAAAACATGGTATAGAAAACTTTATTTTTATTTTTTTCTAGCTTATTATTATTATTATTATTATTATTATTATTATTATTATTATTTGTTCATATACGATTTCTCGATTTTTTATTTTATTTACTTTACCCCTCCCTTCTCTCAAAAAATAGTAATCTACAGATGTTGTTTTTTATTAATACCTCCTCTTCCATTAGAGGAATTTAAAAAAATCTTTTTATGCGAAATTACGTATAATATATATATATGGTAAGAATGTATATGTTCTCCGTATTGTTAGATAAATATAATAATAAACTTTAAACAAATGAAATAGTTATTTGCGAAAAATTTATAGTTAACTTATTGCTTATTATATATATTTTATCTTTATTAAATTACCATGCATAATAAATGAAAAAGGAAAATTAAAATAAAATAAAATAAAATTCCTGTTGAAGTCTGAGTTTGTCTCTGTTAAAGGGTATGAAAATTAGGCGATAACACTGCATCAGGAAGACGAAGCGAAATCTTTATAAAAACATTGTGTTTAAAAGTTTTTTCTAAAGAAAACTGGAAGACTAAAAAATGAATAAATAAATAAATCAAATAGTAGCTTATATTTAATTGTTTTTACCTTTTAATATTGAAAATTTAATCTGTGACTTGATCATTCAAGTAGATGTATATGTATATAAATAATGATATAAAAGTAGAAACTATAATAAATGGTAATTTGAATGTAATAACCTTCAGCATAAGCAAATTTAAGAAATTAAATACATTGAAGAAAAAATCGTAACTGACATCTAGAATCTAAATTGTGGCTCTAGAAAAAAATAGTTCCATGTCATCCTTATAAATTCTAGTCTAGTCCCCGTTGAAAGCGAGTTCTAGAAACACCTGTTAGAATTCTAGAGCGTTTGTCTATATTATTGAGGTCAAACCTATTTGAAAATATCTCCAAATAAATGCGAACACAAGAGGTGGGTTTCAGCAACTATAATCTTGGTTTATGACCCAATTCTAGATAATCAAGCGGGAATTTCTCGCCCTGCAAAATATTCAGAATATTCAGAATATTGTTTCACCATTTAGAAATGTGTAGACTAGAAATTCTCGATCATTTCGTCTATTCAGTTTATTGGCGTGCCTTATGCGCGTAGCTCAGAAATCCATGTTTTTAGTTAAGGGATTTAGAAAATGGCCAGTTATTCATTCTAGATGAAGGCGGTTTATTTTGTTTTTCCTCAGTGTACGTAAATACTTTTCATGTAAAACTTATGATTAATCTAATATAATGTATCAATTACTAAAACTCTCTCTCTAATCTAAAGTGCTTAAAAGTATTTAAATTATACAATTTTATAAACAATTTTATAAATTTTATACGTAAATTTTATGTGTATAACAGCAAATATTATTTATAAATAGAACTACACATAAGTCATATCAAAAGACACGTTCCACCCATAACTAAATAGGATGGTAACTTATCCCTCCATAGACTACTGCAATTTTTGTTTTACCACCAAAAATCTCTCCCGTTATCAGTCTATTTTTAAAACATACTCACCATTTGATTTTCCTAAATTTTCCCTCCTCTCGAATTCTCCAAAAGAGGATGCTTTTAAAGGAATGAAAACTACATTCTGAGGTTGGTACTACTCAAAGTCTGAAATATGAAGTAAATTCTCTCCCAGCAGAGTTTCACAGATCTTTTAATATATTTATGCAGTAAGTGGGAATACAGACAGATTGATTTTTTCACATCAGTAGGACAAAAGAAGAAAAAAAAAATTACAACATCTTTAAAAGTTACTTCTTCTTTTTCTTTCTTTCTTTTTTTTTTTTTAATCAAAGTTATGCGGAATATTTCAAAAGGTAATAAAACTACGATGCATTAAAAAATTCTTGTTGAATTTTTTTTTTTTTTTTTTTTTTTTTTTTGACTGATTTTTAGATTTATTTTTTTTTTGTCATTTTAGCCATAAATTTGTTCAGTTGACCAAGTAAATTTGCTTCGATTAACCAAAAGAATATAATTGAAATAAGAACGAGCGAGCGTTTGACTGAATCATCAAATTTGTTTATTTAAATCAATAAAATAATTTTTCTAATTTAAACAAATATTGATTGAATGAAGAAAACTGCTTGGGTGAAACAACAAAATAATTTGGATTCTATTAACAAAATTTTTGTTGAGGCTGTATCAATAAAAATTTAGTTTATTTAATAAATATTTTGTTGTTTCAACAAAATATTTTTTTTCTTTACATGTTTATTTTTCCAGCATTTTTAAAAGTTATGTGGAAAATCCTTTCAGCATTAGTCAGTTTCTCAGCATACCTTTTTAAAGTTTTATAAAATATAAAGCAAAAGTATGAAAATTGTAATGCTAAAAATATTTACTACCTTTTTTTCTATATAAAATTTAACACATTTTGTCCCAATAATCTTTCACTGAGAAAAAAAAAAAATATATATATTGTTACGAAATTGTAAATAATTGTGTTTACTTTTGTATAAATTCTTTCAAAGGGGCTTAGTAAGTTGATAAAGTGCTAATTTTGTGCATTTCTAGTCATTTTAGCGTTGAAATAGCCTTATTTTCCCTTAAAAACGCATTAGAAAGCCCCAGTAATGCACGTAATGGATTTGGCGCCAAATTTGGCGACTTTTTCCCACCTTGGCGATTTTTTTGGCGACCTTGGCGAGAAAATCCTTATATGGGATATACCAAATATGGAAGCTGTAAGTTGATTGGTTGACCACTTTCTAGAGTTTTCTCGAAAAATCTGGGCTCCATGGAACAGCATATAAGGAGCGCTTCCTCGCCAAGGGCAGTTAGTTAGTTCAGTTCAGTTTTCAGCCAGCTTCGCTAGTGCTTGCATTGCTCTTGAGCCTCTTTGAGAGAGACTTGCTTCAAGTGTTATTGCTATACAGTTTGTACTGTGGATTTGCTATTGACAGCTGTTGTTTAAGCTGTGGTTACTGCTTGAATTGAAGCTGATAATTGATTTATTGACCTGTATTTTTCTGGAACTTTCTGTGAATAAATTACTGAATTTTTGTAAGTTTGGCCTTTCATTCCCGGACAACTCACGAACCCTCAAGTACGCAACATTTCTGGTGTCAGAAGCGGGATTGTCTGTGAATGGTGATAACGAGAGCTATGGAGCAAGAGATGAAAAAAATTCTAGAAAGCTTAGCTACCCAGATGAATGAGATGAAAGTTAGCCTGAGTCAAGAGATGAATGAAATGAAAGCCGGACAGGAAAAGATGGAAACCGGATTGATAGAGAAAATGGAAACAGGACAGGAAAAGATGGAAACCGGATTGATCGAAAGAATGAAGGAAGGACAAAGAGAGATGAAAGAAAGTATGGAAGCATCGCAAAGAGAATTGAAAGACGGCTTGACTGAAGAAATGAAGGAAATGAAAGACAGTTTGGGTGAAGAAATTAAATCTAATCAAGAAGAGATGAAGAAAGAACTATCATCAGTGAGAGACGACTTAGTAAACGTGAAAGAAGTGATAGAGTGTAAGTTATCAGACGTGGAAAACAGAATAGATGGAATAGAAGAAAAAGTTATGAAAATAGAAGAGAGTTTTGAAGAGAAAGCTATGAAGATAGAGGAAAATGTTATGAAAGTAGAAAGGAATTTTGAAGAGAGATTTATGAAGATAGAAGATAATTTCGAGGAGAAAGTCATGAAGAAAGTAGAGGAACATCTTGAGAGAAAAGTAGACGAGAAGTTGATCTCCTTGCCCCAGGAAACTGAAAAGAAAGAGAGAAGAATCCAGAATCAGGAATTTATTAAGTTGTCTACCTACGACGGCAGTTCCTCTTGGCATGTATATAGGACGCAGTTTTCCATCGTAGCTGAAGCTAACGGCTGGGACTCTACCGCCAAGTCAGTCCACTTAGCAGCAGCATTACGGGGAGATGCAGCCGAGATACTGAGAAATGTTTCTAAAGAAGAAAGGAACGACTTCGAGGCCCTGACTAGAGCACTGGAGCTACGCTTCGGAGAGAAGTGTTCTAAGGACTATAGTCGCCTCCAGCTAAAATCCCGTTACCAGAAAACGGGCGAAAGTTTGCAAGAGCTGGCAGCGGACATTCAGAGATTGTCACATCTAGCATTCTCAGACTGTCATGCTGACACTCGGAACGACTTAGCTCTTCAGTACTTTATCGATGCTGTTCGTGATCCAGAAATTCAAAAAGCGCTAAGACTGTCCAACATCAGAGACGTAGAATCAGCTTTAGGCTATGCACTTAGGATAGAGGCAGCCCAACAAGCCTCCCGTAAAGACCGCCATACCATAAGAGCAGTCTCATTAAGCGATACCCCTGCTGGTGAAAATGAAATGAAGAGAAGTATCGAAGAGATCTTAAAGAGATTGCGCAGCCTGGAGAATAAAAAGGAAATAAAGGACCGGAAGATAAAGTGCTGGGGCTGTGGAGGGGATGGTCACGTGAAGAGGAACTGCCCTGTACGACCAACTATAGGAAATCACCCGGCTTCACCATCACTGCAGGGAAACTAGGAGGAGGCCATCTCGCGGGGCGGAGGTTGCCTGAAATTAAAGAGCCCCAATTTACAGTATTTCATGTTTCATCGATGAGTGGCGGCGATAATGGACTTCACGTCTATGGCCAAGTCAACAACGCCACCTGCCGGATGATTCTGGACACAGGAGCCAACGTGACCATCATTAAAACAGATTTGGCTCAAGAACTAAAAGAGAAGATCATCTGGACGCCGCCCTGTGTTAAACTCCAGACTGTGACCGGAGACGAAATCAAAATATATGGGAAAGTGAACTTGACTATCACTTTTGGGAATGCCAGTTACCATCATATGGCATATGTGGCAGATATAAGAGATCCTTTAATCATTGGAGTTGATTTCCTGAGAAAATTTAACTTTCAATTGGACTTCAAGAATAATGAACTGCATTCGAGTTCGGAAGACATCGCTGTGTTCAACACTGAAAATCAAGACATTCAGACAATTTGCCAGATAACAGCCAATTCTGAAATTTCCATCCCTCCACACACAGAGACAATAGTTTCAGGAACACCACCTACAAAGCAATACTTCCGCTATGGACTGATTGAATACCCGAATACAGACAATCGCCCAAGAGGAGTTCTGGTAGCTTCATCTCTAGTTGATCTCTCAAAGAGTACTATTCCTGTGCGAGTCGCAAACATCAGCGATAAGGTCCGGACAGTGAAGAAGGATGAGGTGTTGGCAACCTGCACTCCTGTCACATGCATCAACCGCCCCACGCAATCAACCGAATCCAAGTCTTCTGAGCAATTAACAACGGAACTACTCAAGAATGCAGAGTTAGGAAAAGAACAGAGATGTGCTGCGGAGAAGCTACTCCAAGAATTTAAAGACCTTTTTTCTCGAACACCTGAAGACGTCGGGAGAACGAACATCACCCAGCACAGAATTGATACAGGAAATCATCCTCCAATCAAACAACATCCAAGAAGACTTCCATTTGCTAAACAGGAAGAGGTCACTGAACTTCTAAGTGAAATGCAGCACAATGATGTCATCGAGCCATCAACGAGTCCTTGGGCCTCTCCCATAGTACTGGTGCGAAAAAAGGATGGTTCAACAAGATTTTGTGTGGATTATCGTCGTTTGAATGACATCACGAAGAAAGACAGTTACCCTCTTCCCAGAATTGACGACACATTAGACACACTTGCTGGCAATAAATGGTTCTCGACTTTGGATCTGAAGAGCGGTTACTGGCAAGTAGAGTTACATCCTGATGATCGTGAGAAGACTGCATTCACCACGGGACAAGGACTGTGGCAATTTAAAGTTATGCCATTCGGATTATGTAATGCACCTGCCACCTTCGAACGCCTGATGGAGACAGTGCTAAAAGGACTTTCCTATGAAGCCTGTCTGGTGTATTTGGATGATATTATCATTGTGGGGCGCACCTTTGAAGACCATCTACGAAACATCCGAAAGGTGCTGGAGAAACTCAGAATGGCTAACCTCAAATTGAATCCAGGCAAGTGTAACTTGTTCCGTCGTGAAGTGAGCTACCTCGGCCATATCATCTCTGCCGAAGGTGTGAGAACTGATCCTGAGAAGATCTCTGCAGTCGAGAACTGGAGTCGCCCTGAAAATGTACACCAACTACGAAGTTTCCTGGGGTTATGCACTTACTACAGGAAGTTTGTCAAGGGTTTCTCAAATATTGCCAGACCACTGCACAAGCTGACGGAAGCCAAACAGAAGTTCCTGTGGACGGATGAATGTGAAAAAGCGTTCAAGCGACTTAAAGAGGCCTTAACATCATCGCCTATCTTGACATATCCACAGCCCGACAGACAGTTCATACTTGATACAGATGCCAGCCATGAGAGTGTCGGTGCTGTTCTGTCGCAGGAAATTGATGGTCAAGAACATGTCATTGCCTATTGGAGTAAATGCCTGTCTAAACCAGAGCGAAATTACTGTACCACCAGGAAAGAGCTACTCGCCATCGTAAAAGCCATAGAACATTTCCATCATTACCTCTATGGCAGAAGATTCCTGCTCCGGACTGACCATGCATCTTTAACGTGGTTGCTCCAGTTCAAGAACCCGGAAGGACAGATTGCCAGGTGGATACAACGCCTCCAGGAATATGACTTCGAGATACGTCATCGTAAAGGGACTCTACATGGTAATGCAGATGCCTTGTCCCGGAAGCCCTGCTCGGAAGTCTGCAAGTACTGCTCTAGAGCCGAACAGAAATACCTGCCGATAAATCCGGTGGCCTGCCAAGTTACTACCTCAACACCACCAGAACAAGATCCCGATCCATGGAGTGACGAAGAACTTAGAAAAGCCCAGTTGGAAGATCCTGACATAAAATTAATATTACAACTGAAGGAGACGACCAGCAACAGACCTACCTGGCAGAACATTTCCAGATTTAGTCCCATTACGAAAAGTTATTGGGCACTTTGGGACTCTCTTCATATCAGAAACGGCGTATTATACAGAAAGTGGGAATCTGATGATGGGAAAAGCTTCAGATGGCAGATGTTATTACCAAGATCAAAAATTCCAGCTGTTTTAGAACAACTGCATAGTAGCTCTACCGGAGGCCATTTTGGGGTAATGAAGACTCTGCAGAAAGTTCGGGAACGCTTCTACTGGTGCAAGGCAAAGGAGGATGTGGAGAAATGGTGTAAATCCTGTGATGCTTGTGCGGCACGTAAAGGCCCGCAGAAACGAAGTCGAGGAAGACTGCAACGGTATAACGTGGGAGCACCATTTGAACGGATTGCAATCGATATCTTGGGTCCTTTGCCACGGACCTCCAGTGGAAATAAATACATCCTCGTCGTGATGGACTATTTCACCAAGTGGCCTGAGGCATATCCCATTCCCAATCAAGAGGCATGCACAGTCGCAGAGGTCGTAGTGCAGCAATGGGTGTCAAGGTACGGCACGCCCCTACAACTTCATACCGACCAAGGTAGGAACTTTACCTCTGATGTTTTCAAAGGACTGTGTCAACTACTTGGCATAGACAAAACCCGGACAACACCTTTACATCCCCAGTCGGACGGCATGGTCGAGAGGTTCAATCGTACCATCCTGAATAACCTCTCTCTTCTAGTATCAAGGAACCAGCAAGATTGGGACTTGAAGTTGCCATTGTTCCTGCTGGCTTATCGAAGTGCTGTCCATGAAACCACTGGCTACACTCCAGCCCAGATGCTGTTTGGACGTGAACTTCGTCTCCCTTGTGATCTCCTGTTTGGTTGTCCACCCGATGCGCCTTCATCGCCCGAGGAGTACATCCAAGATCTCCAGGCACGATTTGAGGACGTTCACAACTTTGCTCGGGAGCGAATTCACATTGCATCGGAGAAAATGAAGACAAGGTACGATCTAAAGGCTACGCAACATGAGTTTCAGGAAGGAGAGAAGGTCTGGTTGTGGAATCCTGTTCGACGCAAAGGACTCTCTCCCAAGTTACAGTGCAGCTGGGACGGACCATACACAGTCTTAAAAAGGCTGAATGATGTAGTGGTGCGGATCACTAAAACACCTTCATCAAAACCGAAGGTGGTGCACTATAATAGGCTAGCCAAGTACCACAAGTAACGGTAATATTAAAAATTAAAAATGTAAATACTGGTAAAATTTGCGCATGCGTAATGTAAATATTTTTACATATTTGTGAATTTTGTAAATATTTGTATATAAATATTTGTATATATTTGTGAATATTGTAAATAGTTCTCACTCGATTTGTATTTCTATTTTATCGTTATATGCAACTTAGTTTTTGTGTTTTAGATTGTGTAAATTTGTTTAATTTCGCCTCTTGACTAAGGGTTGCACTGCCCGGGACGTGCAGTCCTTGGGAGGGGGGCAGTGTTACGAAATTGTAAATAATTGTGTTTACTTTTGTATAAATTCTTTCAAAGGGGCTTAGTAAGTTGATAAAGTGCTAATTTTGTGCATTTCTAGTCATTTTAGCGTTGAAATAGCCTTATTTTCCCTTAAAAACGCATTAGAAAGCCCCAGTAATGCACGTAATGGATTTGGCGCCAAATTTGGCGACTTTTTCCCACCTTGGCGATTTTTTTGGCGACCTTGGCGAGAAAATCCTTATATGGGATATACCAAATATGGAAGCTGTAAGTTGATTGGTTGACCACTTTCTAGAGTTTTCTCGAAAAATCTGGGCTCCATGGAACAGCATATAAGGAGCGCTTCCTCGCCAAGGGCAGTTAGTTAGTTCAGTTCAGTTTTCAGCCAGCTTCGCTAGTGCTTGCATTGCTCTTGAGCCTCTTTGAGAGAGACTTGCTTCAAGTGTTATTGCTATACAGTTTGTACTGTGGATTTGCTATTGACAGCTGTTGTTTAAGCTGTGGTTACTGCTTGAATTGAAGCTGATAATTGATTTATTGACCTGTATTTTTCTGGAACTTTCTGTGAATAAATTACTGAATTTTTGTAAGTTTGGCCTTTCATTCCCGGACAACTCACGAACCCTCAAGTACGCAACAATATATATATATATATGTATACCGCCTTCATCTAGAATGAATAAATGGTCATTTTCTAAATCCTTAAACTAGAAATATAGATTTCCGAGCTATGCGCATAAGGCACGCCAATAAACTGAATACATGAAATGGTCGAGAATTTCTAGTCTACACATTGCTAGATGGTGAAACAATATTCTGAATATTCTGAATCTTTTGCATTACGAGAAATTCTCGCTTAATTTTATTGAATTGGGTCATAAACCAAGATTATAGCTGCTGAAACCCGCCTCTTGCATTCTCATTTATTTGGAGATATTTTCAAATAGGTTTGTCCTCGATAGTATACGCAAACGCTGAAGAATTCTAATAGAGGTCTCTAGAATTCGCTTTCGAAGGGGACTAGAAATTTTTTATAAGAAATTTATAAGGATGACATGGAACTATTTTTTCTAGAGACAATTTAGTTTCTAGATTTCAGTTAAAGAATTTTTTCTGAGGTATTGGCGTGCCTTATACTCATAGTTCGGAAATCTATATTTATAGTTTAGGGACTTAGAAAAGCACCACCTATTTGTTCTAGATGAAAGCGGTATATATTTTTTTTCTCAGTGTTTGTTTGAACTACTGCATGACGAAAAAATACGAGATAAATGCTTAAAAAGTTTTAAATAGTGGATTTATCAAGGTTATTCTACATAATGACAATAAAGCAATACATGTTAATATGCGACTATTTCACAATACGCATTTTTAAATGCTTAAGAAATATATGCTAATTAATTCAAGTTTCTTATGACATATTTAAATTACTGTTCACGATACATCAAAATTATACAGATCAACGAAAATAAGAAAGCAGTACATGTAACGAGAACAGAAAACGACTTTTATGTTGCAGTACAGTGTTATATTAATTTTTATGAAATTAAAGAAAAAATGAATTTTACAGATTTAAAAAATGCCTTAAGTTACTGAAATTTTAATGATTAGGTGAAATACATTAGATTTAACAAAAGAAAAAGTAATTTATTTCGAGTGGACCTTACACCTTACAACCTTACTTATACTTCATCCTGCAATTATCTTTTGGAATTTTTTTTTTTTTTTTTTTTTTTTTTTTTTTTATCGATATGATTATCAGATTATGTGATACAATACGAATAAAAACTACTTTTTGAAATAAAAAATAAGAAAAAATATACGGAACCGCATTTAAACACATTTAAACATTTTAATATATTTTTGAATCAATGTCACTTTTAATGTTATTTCCTTTTAATACGTAATCTTTTAATAGTTTATCAAATCTGAAATATTTTCTTCAATTTTAAATAATAATAATAATAATAATAATAATAACAAAATTAATCTTCGTCTGATACCTTTTATAGCTGTACTTTGGATATCCTGTTTTTTTTTAAGTGTAATAATTTCAAGTTTAATATTATAGCCTTTCAGAATGAATAATTTTAAATTGTGTGTTATTTTATTTATTATTATTATTATTGCTGACTAGTTACGGAGTTAATTTATTTTTTCATAAAATTTAATTAAATTAAATATATAATAGCTTTAAAGGATAAAATATCGAATTCAATGATATTCCTGATATAAGTGAAAATAATTTCTGTGTTTTGTTCTAAAAAAATTCAAAAATGTCTTGTGCAGCATTTTCGTGAATAATTTGAAATCTAATCATTTTTGCAATGTCTACTCTAGACAGCTGCGTAATTATTGTCTAGAGTCTTTTTTTTTTTTTTTTTTTTCAAACCCTCTTCTTCTTATTTTTTTCTAATGCACACATTTACAAACCCATTTTCTCAATAAATTTAAAGGTAATATTTGGTTTGAAACGCAAAAGTAATAAAATATTCATAAATCATAAAGATAAAACCGTTTATTTATTAATGAAGCAGTTTAACAAATTGTTTTCAGATAATCTATTTTTAGAATATGTATGAAATATAAAATCCATGTACTTATACTGTGAATACGTTGTTGCATGAGTACCGATCAAACAAATAGAAAGGATTGAAAATTAATGTACCCATCAACTCATCAAGTTATCTAATAGATGATATTGGTTATTGTATCTTTCTATTACGTAGAGATTGCTTTTTATTTTAGGCGTTCACCGTTCTAAAAATTTTTCCAATATATCTACTTTGATTAATAGGAGCGACAACTTTTGATTGTTTTAATGCATTACATATAGAGGGTGTGTAGCAATGATGTATTGATATTCATGTCAGAACAACAATGTGTAAACTTATGAGTCCATAATATAATTGCTCCTAGTGTTTGAAAATTTGATAGCAAGACTGAGTGGCGTTGATAAATGTGACGCCATATTAATTAATTTTAGCTGAAATAAATGCAGAAATATTTTTGTTGCAATTTGATTTGGAGTAAAAGAGTGAATTTCCACAATTAAATTTTTATTAAACGCTTGTAATATTGACAGTAAATATAAATTAGTACATTCAGTTTAGATGTTTCTATATAATCTTTTGTGATTTTAGTGAATAGATACATCTGGAAAGCTTCAAATTTAAAGCTGGATTTTGCATTTTTATTCTTTTTTAAATAAAATTATTCACCAAAGATAATTTTTTATTTAAAACTCCAATAAGTAACTAGTATACATTAATAAATATAGAGATGAACATAATTGGTAACAAAATTATCCCTATTGCGTTTGTTTTATTTCTTTTAGCTGAATTAAAAGCAACTAGTACATTAGAGCCACCACGGAACTTTCTTCTATATTTTCCTATACAAATTCCCGCAGTACATATTAATTATAAAAATTATTTTCCATGATAAATTCAGGTGATTTTCCTCACAGTTAAATACACAAAATAATAAAACACTAAATATCCAAAGAAAACCAATTTTAAGTTGTACAGAAAATATCTTAAAAAATGAATTTTAGTAACTATACAACACTTGGCTTGTATCCGTTCTTTAGATTCCTGTATATGTACAGCTTCCCTTTCAGTAGGTTCCTGAAGCTTACCTTGTGTCTATTCTTCCATTTCTTATTCTCTTCTAACCGCAGTCCGTTAAACATCTGCACAATATCTGATATGTTGCAGTTCTCCAATTTTTTCTCGACTAACAGCTTGACTTACAGAATGTTCTTGATGTTTATGTATATTCTTTAGGTTATACTTGTCTTCTAGCCGCTGCAATTGAGCACCTGAACATTATATATCTTGTCGTTGTGGGTCAGTTTCTTCTCGTCTTGAACCAGCTCTCCTCTTACAAGGCGTCTCGCTTTTATTGTTCCTAAATTTTGATTCTTGAATTAATTTAACCTGGAGCTGTTGAGCAGTTTCTTGCAATTGTTCGCTTTGTAATTTTCTTTATGCTGCATTTCTTTTTTGCTGCAGAAACATTTACATGAGAAAGACGCATTTTTGGTGGCATTAAACTTTTGATTTATGGATAGATATTAAACGTAGGAATAAAGAAATAATGACAATTATTTATAGGACCGTTGTGTTTTAGTATCAAAATTATTTAAATGTAAAAATTGAAAGAAAAATTTAATGGAATGAAAAGAAATCAGTAAAATTATTCACTACGTGCACTTATTAATAAAAACCTAATTATTAATCCTATATTACTGAATAAAATACTAATTGTAACAATTTGAACTCATTGTAAGAACTTAAACAAATAAAACCACAAATAGACAATTAATTTAAATTAACAACAACAACAACAAAAAAAAAAAAAAAAAAAAAAAAATGCGCGTTTATTTTTTTAGACATAAAAAAAATATATTTAACTTACACCGTATATATTAAAATTGAAACCCTCCTTTTTTTTTTTTTTTTTTTTTTTCACATGTAATAAATGTAATTTATTTTATGTCTGAAAAAAAAAAAAAAAAAAAAAAATATATATATATATATATATATATATATATATATATATATATAATAATAATAATAAGTAATTTATTTTATTTTACTTTTATTTCTTTTTGGCCCCAATTTGCATTTTTTTTTTCTTTTTTTTTTTTTCTTTTTTATAATTTTAAAGTTAAAATGGGGTTTTTACTTAATACATTTTAAACCAATTATCCAAATGAACTAAAAAATACGGATAGTTAGATTTTGTTCTGTTTAATACGTGTATCAAATTTTGTAGCGATTGATTGAATGGTGTAGCATTGTATAGCGAACTAAAAATCCAGACAGATACAATGACAAATTTTCAGCTTTATATATAGAGAGATGAATTTTTCACTCAAATAATCTATTGCTTATCCAAAACTTAAAATGTGGAAAAAATAACTAGAGTTGTCATACTTACTTACCAATCCTACTTTGTATCCAATTAACAAATCCCCATATTTAATTACCTCAAAAACATAAGAAGAACGAAAAAAATTCTAACAATTATTTTAAGCAAAATTATTTATTTATCCACAAAACAGTATGAATCTAAGAATATATTTCGAATCAGACACAATTCATGCATTTTCATGTCTAGAAAATATCAGACCCATTATTCACGCTATTTCTTTAATTCACAACTTATATACCGCTGGATGCTAAACATTCATCTCTATTCTGAACGCAAGCATATTTACATCTAGAGTAGCAATGGATGTCTTTTTAGAAGAAGAATTGTTTTATGCTTGTCAGAGAGCTTCCACTAAATTCTCTCCACCTTCATGCACCTTAACACTGGTGTTCACCATTCATTTTTCACAGGCAGTAAAATAATACAAGCATTAAGTAGTCTTTCGACTGTTCAAAGCCTGCAATCGAGAAAACAAATCCCACTTATTGTCGAAATTTAGCGCTCAACATGGAGTCTCAGTAAATCACTATGAAATACCAGCTGCTCTGAAAAAACTGGCTGGCTCACGTGTAGTAATAAATAAGCTATACTAACGTTAAGGAAAATCATAAATTTTAAGACCTGTATAGTTTACTTGGTTTATAGCCTCAATGTGGATTGGTAATTTTGAGTGTGGAATATGTGGAAAAGGTTTCGATTTGATTTGTTGAATTTGGTATAAGAAAATTTTTATTTTTGGAGTTTTGGAGTTAGGTTATAAATAGGAAATAATCAGCTTAGTTTCTGTGAATATATGAAACCAAAGTATAATACATACATAATAATAACAATAATAATAATAATAAAATAATAAAAAAATAAATAAAAACTAAAGGAATAATCAGTTGTAGTTTCAGTGAATATATAAAATCAAAAGGTAAAATTTTTTAAGAAATATTTTGTTGGCTTATTTAATATTAAAAATTCTTTGTCTTCCTTCTTTTCAATTATTAATTATTTATTCTTTTTCAATTTGTTCCAATTCATGAATTCTTTTCAAAGAATTTTTTTTCTAATTTGACTCGTTAATTTAATTTTTGTTTTTTTGAATTATTTATGTATGTTAGTAACCCGATTTTATATTATATGCATTGTATTTTCCTGCTATACTGTTAAAATATTCTGTAAATTTACTAAAATTTTCCTCCTTAGTCTCTATAAATGTACAATAATTCTTAGTTAAAAGTAAATAATCCAGATTCTCAATCATCATTCTATATTTTTATCTATTTTTATTATTTAATTTTTACGAGGTGCAGTCAATAAATTCGGGGATTTTATTTACTGCAACAACTAGTACATTCACAGAGTTATCTAAATACAATCAGCTTCAAAAGAATGTCCTTCCGTAACTTCACACTTCTGCCAGCTTGATACAGCTGTAGGAAATGTTTCCTGGAAACGTCGCAGTCGCGTGAGAGCTGTTGTAAAGTGGTTGTCGTTATTGCTATTATTTTGGCGTTTCAAGAGCTGGTAGAAATCGCTGGGAGCCAGGTCAGATGAATGTGGCGGATGGGGCAGAACTGTGATGTCATTTTAAGCAAGGACTTGCTGCACAATCAGGGATCGGTACGCTCGGGCATTGTGATGCAACATCGACATGACAGGCTGATGGTCGGCAACAGGATGGTGCGTTGTACAAATTGCCACGTGACGTCTCATGAGTGCGCAGAGAACAAGACTCGCAAACCATGGGGTTATTTTGGTTCATCCACACACCGGGGGTGAGGAGGGAAGGTAGTCCCCGAACTTATTGACTATACCTGGTAAATAAAAATTTGAAAGGAATGTTTCTACTTCAGAACAAAGCATTATAAGTCACATATTCTTGTTAATAATTTAATTAATATTAGTCTTTATAATTCATATATAACATAGATTTTTGTGACATCTCCGTTTATTTTTCGCTGCAATTTTACATAAGGCTTAAGATAAATGATTACGAATAGTTTTCTATTGAAATTTCTAACATTGTAGTATAGGATGTTTTATAAATAAAAGTTCTGCAATACAAAGTGCAACCTTTCTTTTTATGTAATAAAATACATAAGGTAAATTGGGGCAAGTTGCCACGCTATATATAAGGATGTTTTGCTTAGTACAGCCAAAAATTGAAATGATATGACAATGAAAAAAGTACACCATACTCTTCAACGCCTTATTAATTATATACGCTTATTATTTCCTTATCCAGTATGTACATGGTTGACAGATTTAATGTTAAATAAAGTCATGTAATTGTGGCATCTTCCCCATATATAGTGGGAATATGCCGCCTTTTATGAGGAAGATGCTACATGACAATAAATAAGAAAAATAAGACAAGCAGTGGAACATTACCTATGAATTAACAATAACTATAGAGAAACAAACAAATTTGTAAACTGAAAAAAAAAAAAAAAAATGCTAAAACTAATAAGGGTGCAAGTTTGAATGTTACCTTGAACATTCATCATTTAGAGAAAACGATCCCATTGCAATCTTCGTGCAACCATTTCTTGCATTTGATGCACTGAATCCAATCACACTTGAGACCTTTTTTAGCGTAAAAGAATCCTTTACATGCCCCACAATAGTCATAATCATTATCCTCATCGAAACTGTCGCCACTACTATCCAGAGAAATTTCTTCACTTGAGGAACGCGAGCTTACGCGTTTCTTTTTCTTCTGTTTTTTCGAAGGTTTCTATTTATTTATTCAGCCTTTTCTTGCCATTTTAAGATTTTTTTTTTTTTTTTTTTGCTTTTTTTCCCGCATAAATTTTCTCCTCTCTCATGCAGTTAAGACCATTGCTATTTGTTTCTTACGCCCGGATGGTTTAGTTTTCTAACCTGAGAAAAGCTGGTTGCTTTTAGACATACTTTTTTCTGTGCTGGTAAAGACAACTGCTGGTGATAGTCGACTGTGTCAAGCTCTGGGGTGGAAGAAACTGCTGGTGTAGGCTAACATGATCTGTTGTTGGAAGCAACTGCTAGTGTAAGCATATTGTCACATGCGTCGTTTGTAGAAGCAACAACTGTATAATTGCTGTATCAATCAGAGATAACACAAGCATGACGTGGGATTGGTTGTGGGTTATAGGATTAAATCCAGTATCTGAAAACCCAGAAGTTCTATTTCCTACTGTGGCTGCCTTGCTCCAAGCTATATTCAGGAGAGATCAAAAACTAAAGCCTTGAATTTTTATTAAAATAATATTATAAAAATGGTAATTATTACAATATTGCAATTATTAATTCCATTTATATTTTACACTATAATATACAGCATATAAAACAAAACATTTCATTTAAAGTTCATTTCATTTATTTCTGAACCATGTTGCATCTTCCTCCAAGTATGGGTTGAAGATGCCACACACGGTTATTTTCGCATTGCTGCAAAATTAAGGCCGCTTCTGCTTGCCTTGTGTGTGTAATAAAATAAGCAACAAGCTTTTATTGATATCTTATTTAAAATATAACACCATCCGTTTGTGAACTTTAAATATGAGAGACCGAATATTATAATGGCTTTATTCTCAAGGTTAAATGCTCACGAGATCCAAAATAACGACGATTAAAGGCGATAAATTAAGATAAATTCACAATCCACGTACTCACTGGGACAAACCTCTTCACTCAGGCTGGCCAGTGTTACCATCTGTTGACCCATAAATGCTTCCGAATTTATTTAAATTTACAACTATCATAATTACTGCTAACAGTATTAAGAGTTTCTTTGAAAATAATTTCCAATTTAATTTTGGGACATACAATAATAATACCCTAACAGCACAAAATGTTTCAGAAACATAACAATCACATAACATGGAAACATTGTAAATATTACAGAAACGTTCAGTTAGCTTACCGATTGCCTATAAACTTTTGGCACAAATCTCACAACAGGTGGCGTTATTATCTAGTTTTTTTTATAATTTTTGATAAAGCAGACAAAATTTCGTACTATAAATGTACACAATGAGAATTACTTTTAACCATTCATTATGAAATGAAACAAAAGCTTGTATAACAGTGGTTGTCGATTCGGATGAGCTTTTTGTATATCTTGGAGTATCTCACTTCCTAACTCCCTGAGAGAGAAAAACTTTAATACGAACATTTGTCAAAAGAACTCGTCAATACCTTTAAAACAATTGTTTGAACCTTTGATCTGTGATAACTTGAAACAAAGTTACCTATTTTTCCATTTAAAAAAAAATATGTTATCCGTATCGCACAAAATTGGTTTACTTTGAAAATTTAGTGTTACATTACTCTGAGGTGAAAATCGTCTGCATTCATCATGGAAAATAATTTTAATAAGTAATTTGCATTGCGCCAATTTGTATAGGAATATATGTAAGAAAGTTTTGTGATGGCAACAATATACTAGTTTCTAAAGCATTCAGCTAAGTTATTGACTTCCACAACTCTGTCTTCACCTCATCACCTCTGTACTACTGCCAGAGCATGGAGAAACAACCAAACACGGCGTGTGGTCCTAGAGTATCTAATTAAGCGGATTCCATCTTTCAAGACCCTCCTTTAAGGAGTTTCTATTTCTCTTTAGAGAAGTTGACATGCGTACTTAACTTCCTCCCTTCAAAGATAGTATGTCATCCTTGAAAGTGGGTGGAAGTAGTACTATCACATTTCGTAGAATTAGTGAAATATTTTCTTCGTAATTCCCATGTTGAGGATATATGGGATTTAAAGGTGATATAAGTTAAGCGGAAAAGAAAAATGTGGTAAAAAGGAATAGAAGGATGCGTGGAGATTTAAGTGAGGAAAGAGGAAAGAAGTAAAAATACAGTTAAGTTGCGTTCAAACACTGGCAACGATTCAGCGCGACAAAGTCATAAATTTATCCATTGTCCGACAGTGGCCCTTGAAATTTTGCACATGTTTACAATGAAGGCAATTACTTTTTAACACGCTTTTATTAGCTTCATCTGTATGTATGTATGTTTGTTTGTATGTTTGTAACCGCTCTGGGAGCAAACAAAAAATCTATATTGTAAAAAAAGACTTTCCCTCCATGAACACCGTGGCGTTGAGGTATAGCTCCGCGCTACGAACCTAAAGGTCTAGCGTTCGATCCCAGTCAGGGGAGATTTTTAAAAAAAAATGGTTTTTGTTTAATTCTAAATTATTTTCATTAAAGATTTAAATGTATGTAAATATTATGGTGTGTCACTCACACGATTTTCTCTTACCCTGCATTTTAATACTAAGATAGATATTTTGTGCTTTTTAGTTCACATTTCTATAAAAGCGTGTTGTTTAATTTTTTAAAACTGTAATATTATTGTTACTCTTTTACAAAAGAGATTCATGTTTCCCATGTAATTATCGCAGTAGGAGATTTGCCAGAGCAGAAATGTTCTCTTCCAGCTTCGCGACACCTAGAATCACACATCAAAGGGATTTGAATAGAGACCGTCTTTTTCGCCCTGCTGTTGCCAGAGTTTGAATGCAGCTTTAGGGATACTAGAAAATTCAGATAATTATTGAAGGACAATTAATTAATTAATATTTCAAGGGAGGAGGAATAGTAAAAATTTCATTTCCAACAATTACAGCTGTGATTTATATCACAGGCTCATTTATTTTAATAATACCCACCACTATTTTCTAATAGCATTTTCTAATACATTTAACAACCGTAAATAGTTGAGGGAAATTTGTTACTCAAAAAAAAAAAAAAAAAAAAACAAAAAAAAAACAATTAGTGTTAAAACTTGATAATTATGTTATACTGTTAAAGAAAACCTAAACATTTTTTATATCCTGAATAATTATGTAAAATAAAACAGTGAATAACAATTGAAAATTGAAAATTAATTTTTAATGGATAATTTTTCCACTCCGTGCTATAAATAATGTACTTCATGGCATGCATTAGCTTTTCTAATTTATGATGCATCCAACGTACAGCTGAAGGAAAGCATAATTTTTTAATTAAACCCATTTTGAGGCTATGGGATTTTAAATAGCCATATATTCAACGAAAAGAAAAAAAAAGGAGGATTTAAAAAACGGTAGAATTAAAAATATACTAAAGTATACTGGAAAAATAGACAAAATATGGAAATATCGATAGCCCAGTTCATAAAAAGAGTAACTCAGAATTTTAAATTTTAAATTTTCATATTTCGCATTTAAGGTTTAATGTAGTGCAAAATCTAGTCTGCAATATTACAATTCAAACATATTTTATTTCTATATGTAAGACAAGTAACAGAATTTTGAATGATTTAAATCATCACAAAATTTCATTTTGGGATAGTTAGACTGACTTGTTGGTAGAAATAAAATAAAAATGTAATATACTCTAAAATTAATAATTTTATCCCAGTTTCTTTCTTTCTTTCTTTCTTTT